>OY728155.1:773138408-774388408 GCA_963277665.1 Viscum album | reverse complement strand
TATAACATCTGATATGGAAATCTATTTTCTTGTAACATAATGTTGCATATTAGGTTTCCTTATTATATCTAAATATCCTATTAAACATGTTCTAATTATCCTAACATATATTATTAATTTATCATCTAACTGATCCAACTATATGTGAACTTTTTTGTCTAGATAAAAACATAGAAAACATCAGAACCCATAACAATGACTAATATAGTACTCTAGAGAACTCCATATTATCTTCTTCATTGATAGGAAACATAATTTAGTGTATATTAAAATTAAAAGGAAGAACGATATAGAATGTATTATAAATATACATGTTTAATTGTTCTAAGATGTTCTAAATTTATTTCTTCTATGCTATCCAAGTATTCAAACTATTTTATTCTATATAAGTAGGCATCCCAATAATATTCTTTGTTAGTCCCAATTCATTTAAAATTCATGAATCCATAACCCAGTGAAACGATCCCCCAAGACAATCATTCACATGTCCCCAAGAGTTCCTCCCATAGTCCAGAGGCTGCAGAAAAATTTCATGGGTATATAAGTAGTGCAGTCATGATATTATACCCTAATGATCATAGTAGAAAAGTGGTATAAAATATAACCAACTACATAAGTAAAATAAATAAAATTTTCATAAAATAATAATAACTATGAATAAATAAAAATGGATAATTGGTCATACAAGGACATTATATAATGTACAAGAGACATACATATAACAGAAACACCATGCAGAAGATATACAGAAAAATACAAGTAAAATGAAAAGAAACAAATCATCTAAGGATAACTCCCTAAAAATCCTAAGAACCATCATAGTTCTATTCCCCTAATATCTAAGTACATGTGCGAAAACACATAGCATAATTGATGATCCTAAACCTATAACTTTGAGGTCATCAGGGGTGCCAACCAGCAGCCCAAATTGGATGTGAGATATACTATGCAGGTCACCACCAAAGATTTCTAATTCAATACATCACATTAATATAAAATAAATAAGTGTACATTTATTATTATAAAAATGTATGAATGAAATAAATATATATAATCATATTGGACTAAGGTTCCTCAATGGGCACCTGACTAACCATATCCACTTCGAACTAAGCAATAAGACCTCAGTTGATGTGTTGCTAGATATATACATGGTCGAATATAACTTATTCAACGAAATTCAGAATACCTCTATTGGTCTATTAATATATATATATATATATATAAGAATATATATATATATATTCACTATATAAATATCAAAATATATAGCCATATATATCGATACATAGTACTAGTCTAGACATGTGGTGTAACTCAGGCATTCTCGTACAATATTAAGAGTCATATTTTAAATAAGGTCCACCATGCCCAAGATTCATAATTTATAAGGAATTCCATGCTCAAATATCATAATTTATATGGGATTCTATGCTTGAGTCTCATGAATCATAAGGTGCGCTATGGATATGATTAATAGGGAATTCCATGCCATTAATAATAAGGAATGCAATGCTCGTGAATAATAGGGGCATCATTCCCATAAATAATAAGGTATATCATTCCAATAATAATAATGGATTACTTAGCCTTAATAATAGCAGAAGCCTTACCTATAATAATAAGGGACACCATGACCATAAATAGTAAGGGACACCATGCACATAATTAATAAGGGACTCCATTCCCATTTTCATTTCAAGAAAATAATTCATAAAAATAGTTCCATAAGTTCTAAGATGGGGTGATTGATATTTTTGTACCATTTAATTATAATTTAATCCAGTTTAAATAGTTTCATACATTCATTTACAGGTAATAAGTTTATGGGAAACATTCATGGAATTAATTTAGCCAAACAAATTTCAAGTATCTCATTTTTTTAAATTGGTATGAAATTGCACCTAAATGGAAGTTAAAATTTAAAATGTTTTTTTTAATATCATTTCAACCTATCAAATTAATTATACTAGGTACTTCCTACATAAATTATCAAATACTCTATAGGTGACTAAGGACCGTAATGTTCTAAAAAAATTTATTCATCATATCATTTTTATGTTTGCAATAAAATTTTAATAGAGCACACTTAAGGGGTGGTGTGATTGGATTTCATCTACCTTAGACCATGTAATGGGTTTTTATGTGAATCAAGGTCACTCTCTATGCATTTAATTTATGGTATTATATAATTTAAGGGAAATCTGTGGGACATCCAGTGTGTAGAATGATGAAAATAATTTTTAAATTAAGAAACATTAGGGGGAAACAAAACAGGAAAACCTACCTCATTATTTGTGGGGTCCACTCATCTATTATGAAGCTATGATTTGAGAATAGGTTTGAGAAATCGAAGAAATCCCAAGAAACCATGAAAATAGGGAAATTGAGCTTGCACATAATTAGCCTTCCATATAGAGAGTGAAAATAGAATCACAAGAAAGAGGAATCAATATCTTATGGATATATATCCAATTAAATAGATGAAAATATATTATTAGAACATACGAGGATATTAATAAAAAAAAGGATTAGGGTGTAAGTTTACCTATAAAGGGGACCTCTTAGTTGAATGGTGGAGGAAAATGTAGGAGGAAACCTTAATGGTTTAGAGGGGAATCATTATTTTCCACCTTAAATGAGGTTAACAATGGGTAATATAGTTTTTAGGACCAGGTTTTAACTATTCATCTTAAAATTCCAATGGTTTATACCCCCATGCAGTTTGTCCTCATCGTTTCATCTAACCAGGAACAAGACATGCATTATTACTGGTAAACTGGGACTAACCAAGAACTCTTAACACATAGTTTAGAAAAAAAATGTGAGGATTTTTTGCATACCTCAATAATTTTCTATATATTTTTTACATTTCCATGTTCCCATCCATACAAAGTTTAACAAATAATGAAAAACTAATTTTTTGAGTGCACAGTTTCTCTTGAGGATCTGAAAAATTTAAAAAACTGTGCACTATATTTTTTTCTCTCAGAAAGTGATTTTCAGAGCCTAATTCTCTCTAATATAATCTAAACCTCAGGGAAACATTTTTATTTTTATATATCATAAAAACTGACATTATTAAGTGTTCCAACTCCAAATATTACATTTTGAGGCTCAATTTTTTAATTGACGCATCCACCAAATGAAATGATCAAATTTCATTATAAAATTTTCCCAATCAAAATACATGGGATCTTATAGTCTCCCAAACATAAAAATTAGCATACATCAAAATACTTTGGGAATAATGAAAATAACACATGAAATACATGGGTTAATAATTTTTTTTTTCAAATGACCGAGTAGTTTACTTGAATAGCCTACACAACACAATAATTGACCTTAAGAAAATGGTACTTAAGCCATCAAAAATAAAGAAAATGATCCTATCCAAAATGGAATCATAAATAAATATCTTAATAAATAGCATCTAACCTAAGATATGATCACATTTTCATTATTTTATAACATGTATGGTGGTGCTCCCTACTATAGTTTCTTTATTTCTAATGGTCAATTCTGAGTTAGCATGCTCCAAATATCAGAATTTCATATTTAACCATAACTTTAGTTTCATATTGAAACTCCAAAAAAGGATTATCAATTTAAAATATTTTTCAAATTTCTATCAACCTAACTCATCCTGACCACACTATCTTTTCTCTAGAAATTCCTAACCATCACTTTAAGTTGCAACCATCTAATCCTCGTGTTTCGAAAATATAATACCTCACACACAAAATCTATCTAGGTTAGATATCTCAAGTTAATCTACCTCCCATAAACTATTTCATAGATGATCAACTCCGATGAAAGATTCATCTATAGAACCTAAATCAATATACCTATCACAAGGTATACCAATAATGTTTTGAGTACACTCAATGATTCATATTCCTGACTTTTGGTTACGTCTTCTGGATAAACAACTCCTATGAAAAATAACATTGTGATATTTCACTAGCACTGAAACTCTATTTATCCAATATCTATTGATCATCACAAGGTAATACCAGCTTAATAGTCACATATATACTTCACCCAAATCAATAATAGATTTCATATGTGGAATTGACCAGGAATTCCAATCATACATTTTTTTCATTAATTAGTTAAAATATAATATCCAAAAATAGAATCAAATGACCAATCTCAATATATCATAAACCTTATCACATGGAGTTCATCCATTAGTGACTAATTACTACTCCCCACCTTTGGGTAATATTTTTGATTCACTAAATTAAAATTGAAACTCATGTTTCATCCCATACACCACTCATTTATGGACATAAATAAGACATGTATAAAAGGATTATCAACCTTGAGTGCTAAAGTAATGTCATACCCGAATCACTCCTACATTCCAAGAATATTTAATAGTATTTTCTCAAAAAAAAAATTAATATAAATTATGGTTCAAAAGTCTTTAACAACCATTTGTGTACAACGATCCAATCGGAATTCCTTTAAACAGCTCCTCGAGTAAAACTCTCAAGGAGTCCCTTCCCAAACGAGAAAAGGGTAGATAAGTAACGTGGTATATTTATTAATCCCTCTCATCATACATTTGGATTTTTTCAAGATATTGGGTATGCTCATATCTAATCCAAGAGTACAATAATATGTTAGTAATTGGAATGTATAACTCTTTTAAGCCATACTCAATTCTAATATGATACATTTTCTATAATTACCCCATGGAGTGGCATTTCCTGATCAAATTTCCCATGGTTCTATCACAGGAAAATTTCCTCATGTCACAATATCCATTTATGTTTTATCCCTCATCCCAAGAACATCATTTTTAATTTACCCATTCTTTAGGACACCCAGTACACATGAATCATATTTAAAACTATCGATCCTATACCCTTACTCATACAATTAATAATGTTCAATTATATAAATTTACTATGAGTAAACAGTTTCAGAAACAACATACTAGATAAATATAGTGTAAATACCATACCATTCAGTACATACATCACTCACGATACCATGGGTCATCAATCAACAAGTCTAAAATGATAATGATATTTAGAATTTTAGTTTCTAAAATTCTAGGATCTACCCTGGAACACCTATCAAGAATCATACACCACCTATTCCATGATTTATCTTATGACCTCCCAACTCACATTTTAATTTCTAAGAAGAAACCACCAACCATGGAACCACTATTCATCCTAGCTAGACGCCCGAACAATTCTACCCCAAATAGCGAGTTTTGAAATTTAACACTTTTTATGATTACCATAAAGGAAGACATGCTTCCATTTATATATACATAGGATTCAGGAATATTGAATGAATCGATCTCACGAAAAGCATAAAAATAAACCCATTTCCCTAAATAAAATTGTAATTCTTGGGCCAACATATCTCACAAATTTCCATAAAATAAATTGAATAATAACCTACTTGAGTATGAGTCATTAGTGATGGAATCCTAGTTTGTGTAGATACACCTATGGCATCCATCATGAAAAACATATCCCATATGATGTATTTCATAACATGACATCTAATTCACCATAAATTACTTTAAAAGAGGTAAAAATTAAGGCAGGTAAATGATGATCGACCTATGAGTGTGAAACATGTTACTATAAGTGTGAAAAAACCATTATCCAAGCATCAGACTATGGGTACATGATCATAACTTACAATAATACTAAAAGTTTTCTCCTTGGAGGTATATAATGAAAATGTAAGAAAAGATATAACACTCACCATGCATTTTCATATAGTAATAAACTCTTTAGGTTCAACTTACCTGAAATCCACTAGACTACAATCAGTTTCCTTTTAATATCTAGTGTCCTACTTGGGAAAACCGGTATCAGAATGGTACCTCACGTTAAAAAATTAAAGTACAAATTTATCAATGATGTATGGTTAGGGGGATCTATCATAACTGGGATATCCCTTTACTTACACAATTAATCAATCATAAAAAAAGGAAATGTATGAAAATATTACTAGCCCTTACCACATATCCTATTGGTCCAACCCAACCAAGGATGAATTCATCAGACTTCCATGGAAACAAAAACATTTATGTTAATTTAAACTCTCATGAAAACATTTATGACAAGCCCCAAAATAAGGGTCCTTACAAAAAGAACCTCTAAAATATTTAATTCAAATTTATTTAAACAATCCTAATTAGTTACAAAATTTATAACAGTTCATATATTTGGTATATCATGTCCTATTTTTTAGGGAAACAATAATTTATACATTAACATGTTGTCACCAAGGAATAGAACAAGGAAATTGCATCACAATTCTCATTTTACCATTCATTGATCCATAATGTTATCAGAACTAGGATTGGATAAATAAAATATCAATTTCAAGATATTAATTAAAATTATCTTTAAGTTGGAATTAGTATTTTAATTAACTGATGCTTCATAATAATGCAAATCTAAACTAGAGAAATGGTCTTTTATAAATTTAAGGGGATTGGTCAAGTTAGATGACACCATATGTTTACATGTAACACCATATAAAAGACTAATAACACTTTAAATAATCATCCCATATAACATTTGTATACCCCCTTGGGGTTAATTTTCAAAGAATAAATTTGAAATAAGACAATCATTGGTCCCATCATACTAACACGGGTCCATCAAAATGAAACCCAATATTAGTTTTTTATTAATGATAAATTACATCCGTATGGGTTTTATTTTGTTGGAAACATGCACGAAATAACCAACTTTGTCCCATTTGGTAATTTGGGAATTTATCTTTATCGGTGGTCGTTCCCAAAAAATAGAGTTACCAACCATATAATGAAACCCTTTTCTTTAAAAAAATTAATTTATAATATCTGTATAGACATAATGTTTAAGTTAGATAAATTACCATTCCCAATTTATAAAGGTGATTTTATTTATAAGATACAATTGGAATTCGTGTAACTGTAACCCATTTTTTACCATCAGAGTCAAAATATTTAATGTTTATATATAGTGGTCTGATTATATAGTTTATCCTAGCCAATTTTTAAATTCTCTTGGACTTTATAAATTGTTATCGAAACCCATTTATTCACAACCATAAATGTTTCCACCCATGGAACCAAGGTTACAAGACTCCAACTTGTCATAATTGGTTAATTGAGGTTCCAACATGAAGATATATGGGAAAAAAATATTTTGGTTGATGCTAAAACTTGATTTAATTTATAATCTATTATTTTTATAAAAAGCTATGCTATCATAGTAATAATAAAAATAAACATGTGAAAAGGGATAAAAAACTACTATGTAAGTAAGAAAAATTATAAAAAATGTAATGTAATCCACCATGAATTTTATTCACATACTCATTCAAAATAATCACAAAATCGTGCTATACAAATCATACTGCTTTAGGAAAGATAAAATACAATCTACATATCATGTTATATGCTTGACATGTTAATCTATGTGTGCCTAAAATCATGCATGTCACATTATATCCTTTTCATTATATTAAAATGAAAAAATATATAAATTAGTATAAATAGGAAGTAAAAAAATAACATTAGGTGAAATAATAATAAAATGTAATAAAAGGGAATAAATAATACCATCCCTTGAAACATAATATTTCCCTTATGCGTGGGTGAAAAAACATAGACCCGGGATATTTATAAGTGTTTAAACATTTATATTCTTCTATTTACCATCCTAAAATAGTAATAAAATAAAAATAATCAATAATACCCCTTTGTATTTTCCTGAACCAAGTGCCACTGTATGGTACCCAAAGATGGTTGGTCACATTGCCTCAATAGAAACTCCCATAGGCTAGAGTATGCCAACTAGATGTGAGGGTTTATAGGTGGTATGGTGGGGATACTATAACCCCATGATCAGAATATTATAGTGGTATAACTAACAATCAAAAGTGGATTAAATATAATACAGACAGTAGAAAATAATAAAAACTTAGAATAAACAATTAATGAATAAATTTTCATGCATGAACATTCTATAATATACAGGTAAAAAACATATTACAAGAACACATGGAAAGATATATATAATACATTAAATTTATAAAAAAATTAACAAAATATTCCATGTCTAACTACATGATAATCCTCAGCGCCTGCTTAGTCATTCACTCTTAAGATTTAAGTACATGAGTGACAAAACGTAAAATAATACATGATCATAAACCTTCAACCATGTAGTCTTCTAGGGTACTGACCAACATCCCAAACTAGGTGTGAGATATACTTATTAGGTACCCAGCAATTGTAACACCCTAGGATTTCATAATACGTTATCTCATTAAAGTAATTTAACAGCTTCTGCCACATGCAACACTGGGTTTGAGCGCATCACAACTTACCAAACTAGCCATTTACAAAATAATTTATGAATAGTATTAACTAAATTTTGTATTTAATATACTCCATATAATTTTAACATCGATATTATGTGTTTTTAGACAAAATATAAGAACAAATCCATTTTTTACACAAAAGAAGTTTTTTTTTCAAAAAAATGCAATTTTACAACCTTTTAATGGTGAACCCTTTTTAAATACAATATTTGAAACTTTTATATATTCAATTTGATAAAATAATCTTATTATTTAGAAGCGGGACATAAAAATTATGTTTGGATAAATTTTTGGTGTTATTTTGATAACTTTTATATTTTGATGAATAGTGAATAATACTAAATTTATATTAACACAAATATTTTAATAAAAATAATTTATATCGATTAATTATATATATTAATGTCTTTAAAGTATATTAAATTACATTTTTATCATTGAATCTATTGTTGGTCATTGGATGTAATTTTATATTTATGTTGGACCTAAATGTATATCAATATTTTGATAGTTTTTACATCTCAATAACTCACTTTTTGGTTTTGACAAGGGGAATTAATTTTAATTTAATTAATGAAACTTCTACATTTTTAATTTTTATAATACACATCATTTTTGAATTCAAAATTTTACATTTACCATAGGGTGGATTTTTGGTATTTTTCTGAAAACATTCAAAATTTCATGAATAATTACAAATACTGCATTGTACATAAAAACCGACTTTTTCATTTAAATATTTATTTTTTTAATTCAAAATTTATCTTAAAACAGATACATAATACATATATTAGTACAATTTAATTCATGGGATTCATATTATATTTCTAATATTATTATAAAAGATGGTTCAATTCACAAGTGTTCCTAGAAGGTGGGTAAAAAGATGGTTCAATTCACATAACCGGTAAAATTATATTTTCATCCTATTGAACCATATTTAACATCTTTTTACCCCCCTTCTAGGAACATTTACCCATATTCTTGACACATTTGCAAATATTCATAAAATAAAATTTTACAGCTTTTGTGAATTGAATTTCAAAAATCATTGAGACACAGTTGAAATCCGTAAGTAAAATACGGTTCAATAGGATTAAAATAATTTTTTGTGAATAGTAACTTTTAAATTTTATTGACCATGGTTAAAAGTAAATAAGGTAATTAAAGGTAAAAATAATATTAAAATTACCCCATCACATGTCCTAATTCAATTGCATAATTTTATTTCTACCAAAATCAACCTTAGGACAAAAATAAGAACCTTTTGATCCATTTGTGTTACATTAGGACATATATTGTATTTTATTTAAATACGAGTTAAAAGTGTTAAAGTAAAATTTTAATAATTAACCATTTTTAATATATGGTTAAACATAATATAAACTCGACTATAAATATTCATTAGAAATATAAATATATTTCATACATTATGGAGTTTTATATATTATTTTTAGAAATTAAATAATTAAATTTATTTGTGACACAATGATGATGCAGTAATTACCTCATTAATGAAACATTAAACAAAATGATGTTATAAATATAAAAATAAATTAAAATTGAAACTTTTTAGGCCATACATGAATTTTATAGGTGAATAGTACAATTACGATTGATTTGATATATATTTTTGAAGTAATAAACTTGTTATGGCTTTCACAAAAACCAAATAGTAAAAAGTATCAAAATTGAAATAAATGAGTTTTTATAACAAATATTATATTATGAAATGATATAATATTTATAAGAATCTATCGTTCGAAAAAAAGACTTATATGATAATATATATATCATTAATTAACCACTTGAGGTTGTATTGTCATTTTTTAGTAATTTTAAAAACAATGTATTATAATAATACAAGAACACATTGTAAAAGATAAACAATTTAACTAAGTGTTAAATCTAAAATAAAAGGTTAATATAGTGACCTAAACTTGTCTAAAAACTGTTGGATAAGAATATTTAGACCCATACCTACATTATCCTAGAAATTAATCCATTTTCATCTTTTATAAACTTGAAATTATTTTAGAATAAATTAATATTTCAAACTTTTCTTAAAGGTCCCCTCACATATCTAATAAAAGGGTACTTCCCCTTATCTTAAATTCACACCTCTGAATCATTTGGATTCTGGCTGGTTAGTGCTGATTCCTCTATGAATTTCTGACTGGACAACTAGATTGGTGTCCCTTTAATCTCTATGCTAACAACCACCACTAGTCCTGAGAACACAACCTCTACGATTCATGATGTTTCTAACTACCATGACATCACCCTTCCAAACCACATTAGTCACATCATTGACAATTATCATTTTTCTGACACTGATGATTTCCTTATTTGAGAACCTGCTTTTAATTGTGTCCTAGATTCTAAAAGTTTCAACAAATACAATATTAGTAATTCTGTTTGTAACTTTGTTTTGTTGAAATCTTTTAAAAATCCTTGGATCATGCCCTCACGCTTTACCCTCATTTGGCGTCTTTCTCATAATAGGGTCCCCACTGATGTGTGTCTTCAATCATTTGGTATTTCTCTTTTCTCTAGATGTCATCTGTGCAATCAACACCATGAGGATGATAATCATTTGTTCTTGTCTTATTCTACAACTAAACCTCTTTGTAATTACATTTCTGATATTTTTGTTGTTGAAGATGGTCACTTCTTGCTTTGATCAGCTCTCAACTTCAACACTGTGTGATTTGGGATTCTTCTAATAAAATAAGGACTCTTTTTCTGGCTGTGGTGGCAGATCTCCTGCATGTGATCTGGTATGACAGAAATAATTTTATTCATAATAATTTCCCTTCCAATCTCAATTCAGGTAAAATTAGTATTCTCATTGCCATCAGGGATGTTGCCGCTCTTCAGAAGGATCACTGTGACAACTCCACTGGTGATTTTGAGATCCCCCGTCATCTTCGAATTGCGGGGTCTTATAGGAAAACCCAAAGAACTTTTGAGGTCTTCTCGAAATCCCCACTGCTAGGATGGTTTAATGTGAATGACGACGACACTTCTAGTGGAAGACATGGTCCGACAGGCTGTGGTGCCATCTTCAGAGACATTATTGGCAGATGCCTTGGCTACTTCTTCGGTGGTTGTGGTTCGGCCTTGGATTTGGAAGTGGAAATGTTGAGAGTCATTCATGCGGTGGACATTTCCAAGAAGAAATGTTTGAACAACTTGTGGATTGAATGTGATTCAACCACTGTTGTCCAAGCTATCTCGATCTGGGTGGTTCACCTTGCTTGTCCGCATACCTCTCGATGAATGAAATGTCATTCTTCGCTCAGGAATCTCAACTACATTCCCACACATGTGTTCCGTGAAGCGAACATGGTTTCCGATAGTCTTGACAATAAGGGGGTCAATCAGGTCATTACCTAGTTGGATGATTTTCCTGATGATTCGCTCTCTTTTTTTTTTAATAAGGATTGTAATAAGATTCCTTCTTTTAGACTTTTGTAGCTCTCTTTCTTTTAAAAAATAAATTGTGCCTCGGTCTTTGACTGAGGCACCACCTCTATTAAAAAAAGTATCCTCCCAAATACCCTCAATTTAATCTATAGGCCATACATTGAACATAAATCCAATCTAAGGATCCCTTTTGTTCAAATCAAAAGAAAGAACCCAATGAAGAGGTAATTATTTCATCACCTCTTTCAAACATCTTTTCATCTTCCACTCCCTCTTTCTTTGTTGTTTACATTCCAAAATAATAAATTCAGTACCTACTATGTACTGTGATTTTATTATAAATATGGAACAACCATATTCATTATCATATCCATCCTATTAATGACAAAGTCACTATACCTACGTATGTACGACTTTCGGTCTCGATGTTGTGGTGTTGTTTGTTATTCAACACTACATTATTTGGATGGGTATAATAATGAGTATAATTAATTAAAATAATGAATTTAAATTGTTAATTATTCTGTATACATAATATCCCTTACAATTAAATACCATTTTACCATCGATAAAATGATATTTTTTCTCATTCATATGTACGACATACCGTCTCCATGACATGATGGGATTCATTTCCACGTTCACCATTCAATGATGATTAAAAATATATATATTATTAATAAGTATGTTTTATATGACATAATAATTCCACTGGAAATATATATATATATATATATATGTTTTTGTCTGTGTTTGTGTGTGTGTATGTGTGTGTATTTAAATATATCTCATTCACTTACTTCAGTTCAATATGATATGAAAACAGAAATGATGTTTATGCGCAAGTACGGAATACCGTCACCATAAATCGTATTTTCCATTTCATATATTTATCTATTAGAGATATTTAAATTCATAGTATATATGATACATAAATAATGTTTTATATATTGGAAGTAATTAAATCATGATATAATTTATACAATCAACAATAAAAAGTTAAAACGCATATAATAAAGAAAGAGATTATTACCCAAAATGTTATTTTAATATAGAAATTATTATAAAATGTTTAGTATAAATCTGTAAATGAATAAATAATGATATCATAAATATTAATATGGTTCTGTTATAATTAAACAACTTATTATGGTCATTGTACTAGAGGTTAAACATACCCTCGACCAAAGGATAGTACATTGTAAGGGTTAATTCATTAATCTCATTATTATTTGAGATTATTTATGTGTAAGAATTTACTGGGACATTATTATCATCCATGTCCAAATTTCATTAAAATGTTCTCAAAATGAATATTTTAATGTTTTGTGGAAGGTAATATATAGCAAGAGCATCATTTTAAAATTTTTAATTATTTATTTTTCTAAATATTTTTAATTAATGTCAATGTTTTAAAATTTACTATAAGGATTTATGTATATGGAAATGATTATTTTAACATGTTAATTCCTCTCAGAAGTTTCAAAGTGGCTTGTTACACTTTTATTCAATAATCTATTCTAAAATACTTCATTTATAAATGTGTCTTTTAAATGATTTCACATAAAAAAGGATATATCTCACAATGAGTCTTTCTGATCATCTGATACTATGTCAACATACATTACTGGACATTATTATTGATTGATGTTAATTTATTATAATAAAATATTCTATATTTTATTGAATGAGTAATTATAGGATTGAATGTGGATGTGATATTTTTATACCATTCATGGTTTGTGGTTAAAGTATTGACATTTTGTATGCTTGTTTTAATATGAATGTTTATGTTATGTTTCAACATTTTCCTATAAGAAATGCATTGGACTTACTAAGTGATGAGTGGATCCCTCTATAGCTCCTTATTTCATTGGTAGGTCTCATGAAATAAATTAGTGTCTTGTCACAAGGCCTTGACAAAATTTTTATTTTTAGTCTTTTCATGAGGCCTTGACTATTACGTTTGATGTCTGACATTAGGTATTCCATAGTTATGAAATTAGTTATTACATGTGATTAATTGACTAGTATAATATCCAGGTAAATGTGTATATGGTAATTATTTATTTATTTTTTCAATATTATGTTCAATTTTGAGTTTAAAAGTTTGTTTTTTTTATTACACATCTTTCCTTAAATGTTTATAGCCTATGCTAAATTATTTACCATTACTGAGAATCTGAGCTCACCCATTTCTTATGTTTTGTTTTCCCAGGATTCCAAGATGTGTATTATGAATGATATTAAAAGTTAAGTAAGGGAATTAATGGTGTCCTCAAACGATTTGTTATGTTCTTTTAGGTTAGAAAGTGTAATGTAATGTTCATGTATATAATCTATTTTCCAAGATAGTTAAATTGATTAGTGATTTGTGACTTGATTCCTTGTAATCATGCCAATGTATTAAAATAATACACCGGATCCAGGATTCTGGGGTCAGTGAATTACAATAATGGTTTCTAATTCAACATATTACATGAATATATATTAATATAATGCGAAAGTATAATAAAAAAATATTGTAATGAAATAAATAAAAATAATCATGTTGGCCCTATATTCCTCAAGGGGCACCAGATCGACCGTACCTTCATCAACCTATGTATAAATTTCTCTCATGATGTTTCATTAGATATATATATATATATATAATAATAATATATATATATATATATATTCATTATATATATAGTAATAGATATTTCCATATATATAGATATATATTAATAGTTTGGGCAAGACGCATAACTCAGACAAGCATGAATAATAATAAGATTCATATTTTAAATAAGGGTCTTTATAACATAGTTTCATAATTTATTAGGGATTTCATATGTGAATATAACAATTTTTAAAGGAATCCCTTCCAAATACTCCTGAATAATAATTGATTATATTCCCATGATTAATACGAAATTCCATTCTCATAACAGTTAAGGATGCCATGCCCATGAATAATAAGGGAAACCATGGCCATAAATAATAATTTAATCTCATACCATAATAATAATGGAATAAATTCCAATAATAACAAGGTATTCCTTTTCTATAATAATAAGGTACACCTTGGTTAGGAAAATAAGGGATTTCCCCAAAATTTTATGGGACTCCTTGCCCACTGTTAAAAAATAATTTTATTACCATTTACAATTTAAAAAAATAATTCTTAACATATCTTTCATAAGTGAGAATAAGGGGTTAGGTATATGGCCTTACCATTTACTCATTATTTAATCTAGTTTACACAATTCAATACACTCATTAATAAGAAATAAGTCAATGGGAAGTACCCGTGGAAAAAATTTCGTCACACATATTTCAAGTATCTCATTTATTTTAATTAATTAGATATCAGGCCTTAAATTTGGTTTTATTATAAAAATAATTCAGGGTTTTAATATCATTTAAACTTACCAAATTAATTATTTTACATTGGTTCTTAATATATCATAAAAAAAATCCACAAGTGACTAAGGACCAAGAATGAATAACAAAACCAATTAATTCCTTACCTAATTTTTAATTATTCTTGGACATGTAAATAACAACCCTTAGGGGAGGTTTGATTTTATTTCATTGAACATAAAAAATTTAAAGGGTTTTTATGGGAATCAATGTCTCACTATAATAATTTTAATTAATTTAATTTACAATTTAGGTGAAACGCACTAGAAGTCCGTCCTGCAGAACAATAACAATAATTTATAAACTAAGAACCCTTAAGGGAAATAAAACCAGAACACATGCTATATTCTATATATATAACACCCATCATTTATTAGTATTTTATTTCATATGTTGTTATAAAAATCAAATAAATCATTAAAAAACCTAAAAATAAATAAAATGAGATCACATCGAATTAGAAATATCAATTTTGAGGGAAAATTAAATAAGAATCAAGAGGAATCGAGATATTACATGTACAAATAAAACCCCACCGAATAAAGTCATTCTGGGAATAGATGGTAAAGATACACCAAAAGTGGGAATAAAAAGAGGTATGACGGTGTGAGGGACCTCCATGTTTAATATAGGAGGAAAAATAATTGGAACCCTTAAAGGGTCAGATAGAAAAATTAGCATTTTCCACATTTAATAAGACAGACAGTAGGCATTTTATTTTGGAAAACTATGTGACAACAATGAATCTTACACTACCCAAGATAGATACCATGCACAACATGGCCAAATGGTTTGGGTTGACAATGAACCAATCGTGTGATGCTACTAGTTAAGTAGAACACAACATGTATATTAGGGCCACAATTTGGAAAATCATTTGCAGCCATTGAACATCCATTTATAATTTTCTAAATAAATTTCACATGGTCATGTTTTTATCCTTGAATGGTTTTAAAACCATGTGACATGCCCTTTAGTGTTTCTCAGATTCTCATGAGGGGCCTTATTGTTTAAACAAACGATGTGACATGACTATTTCTCTCTAATAATGAGTTTTTGGAGCTTATCCCTCCCAAATCTCATGAAAACATGCATGACATCTCCTAATCCATAAACCAATTCTAGAGACAACAATTTTAAGAATTATAAATCTTATAATTAGATTCAGATTCTTAGTTTAATATTTTTACAATCCAGTAATTTAAGAGCTCATATTCTGTTATATCAATTTCTCTATAAAAAATTTGAATCTCACATCCTTCATATAAAACATCATAGACAATAGTGCCTTCATCTCTTAGATATGATCATTTTTTGGGCTAAAATATAAATTTTAATGAAGTATGATGTATCCACAGATGATGATATAGGAATGAAATATATTATACCAACTCCTTGGTGCCTTATTGGGACCATATATAGATCATTTTCAACCTAATAAAAATGATATATTCTCATTATTCTACAAAACCTTCAGGATAGAGAATATATGACTTCTCATTATGATCTCTAAAGAGAAAATTAGTATAAAAATATATCTTCTCTATATGAAAACTATATGTAACAAACATCACCAGAAAAAAATAAACAATCATCATTTTAATAATAGTACAAAACTTTTCACTAAAATAAATACATTTTTTATGTGGATATAATTTGACCATTAGTGTTGCATTATATCTTTCTATGAGATCCATTCCATCCCAATTGATCTGAAAGACCCATTTGTTCCGGATATGCTTACTTCCATGAGGTAATGAGACATGATCACAATTCTTGTTATTTTTTTCAGATTCGGTTTCTTCCATCATCACTTCCATCTATCATGATACATCTATACTATAGTCCAACTCCACAAAATAATATGGTTGTTCATACTATATAAATATTTAGTACACAATATTTATCAATGTGACAAAGTATGAGTGTTGTACTAGTAATCATTTCTTATCAGTTCACTATGGGTTTCTAGACTCAACATATAGTTAATCACCATGATATGTTAATTCATCAAAGGAAACTGGTTCTTTGATGGTTTTTTCTTTGACTATTACTGTTTTTATATTCTCTTTATCTGCATATTTATCAATTTTCATTTTCACCCTATCTTTTTAAAAAATTAAATTTCTTACTATGTTATGTTTTTGGAAAGTGGGGTCATGAAGTGACCTAGGATTAACCTGTAAGACATTGAAATATTTCTAATAATAATTTAGAATCCAATTTCTAAGTCAGCATGGGATTCTGAGGCTCCGAGAACCTCGTCGTGGTGCTATAAAAAATATTAAATATATTTTATCATTCCCACATAGTTTCCTTAAAAATGAGGAATAAATCATGTGTAGTGTATTGCATTGGATTTATGGGAATTTTTTTGAGTTCACAATGTCAGTTTTACCCTAGTCATGAAATAAACATTGTCAACGTCGGATGTTGTGTCAGAGGCGAGTTGGAAATAGTGTGTTAAATAAAGTATATTATTTTAATAAAATTAAGCAATATCACTTTAATCCTTTTCCATTGGTTCACATGATGTAAGGATCCCCTCCACCATTCCACCTTGGGATATGGATAACCTATAGAGAAAATTGAGGACATGAGGTGTTGTTTTCCTCTAATCTTAATGAAGATCTCTCCCAGATTGGGGAAAAGTGGAAACAAAGCACCGATCTAACCCCAATGCTTTGGATTTTTTCCATGACGTAGTAGTATTTGATTTTTATTCCCCTATATACCCTTTTATACATCATTTTATATTTTTAGGTCCATTGGATTCTTTATAGGGACCCCTCATGGGATGATTTGTATGTTTCAGAGAAAATGGGGGTGATTCTAGCTACTTGTAGAGAATGATTTTGTGGTTTTTCTATCTACATGGCATGTATACTAGAGTAACATTTCATGTGCTCATCCCATTTTTGGAAGATGAATTTTGTGGAATAAATGTAATCTACTATGGGTTACATGTTGTATAGTGACTTCGCATCATGTGACCAAATGACTTGGACAATGAATCCATGTGAAGGTACATGACAATGTACAAGTACGTTAATAGGGTACACAAAAACTAGATTGTGACATGACCAAGGGGTATGTAGCTTGGACCTACAGTGTGTTTAACATGGTTGGATGAGTTGTACAAAGGGATTACACATTTAGGACCCAAGTAAGGTGAGACATTTCATGTGCCACTGATACCCATAGTTTAATCACACATTATTATCCAATACATGTTGTCAGATGAAACATATGAGTGTTCAGGTGGGTTCATACATCAAGTATAGCCCCTTCTATGTCATGTAGTATCCTCATAGAATAGTTTTCTCATTTTATATCTCCTTATTTAGAGAACAAATTTAGTCTTATGAGTTTTATATCGTAAGTTTTTTTCCACATAGAATGTGGTGGCGGCCACAATTTGGGTATAGGTGATTTGATGTGAGGTGATGTTGTAGGATGCTCAGGTTAATGATGTTTTCGACCATTATATTTTTAATGAGATCCCTTGGTCTATCCCAATGAGGGTATAGTTAGGAATCAAATCATCGGTACATGAATGTGATCTCCTGGGTAGGACGAGCTTGGATAGAGTTATGGTATCATTTAGAGAGGTTGAGGTGGGAACCTTTATCATACAGTTAGTGTTTTTGTGTCCCCCTAGAGAAGAAATATCGGGATCCTATAGCATATAATTACCCTAGATCAGTTTCATGGTATTTTCATGGCCAAAAATACATGGGCGGTGATCCATTATCTAAAAGAATAACCCTATAAGGTCTGTGTGGTCATCGGGAGTACAAACCTCTACATAGTGTTCATTTTTAGTAGTGTTTTGGAATCATCTGATATATGGCCCCTACTCATTATGCATTTTAAGTAGGGTTTTCATTATCATTTTGATATGATTCATAACTTTGTGACCTATATAAGATGGGGTTTGTGGAATCATCATGACAAACCCTACAATGGAGACAATCATATATCTGGGTGATATGGTCTCTAGGATGTAATATAGGGTTTCAGTTTCCACCATCAAATCTTGTGTGTGATCCCCTTTCGGATAGATATTGGGTTATCCGTTTCGGTTGTGGTGTTACCCAATGGATCCTTGGAGTGATACCCTAACTAAGGTGGTGTGGTTTACAGTTTTATAGTCCGGGTTTATAGTTTCCCCAATCAGATCCTGGGAGTGATCCCATTAAATTTTTTTGAGTCCATATTTCTAGTGAGGTTAGTAGCATTCCCCATCAAGAGTGGGATAGATCCCCTATCTGGGTAACAACATCCACTAGGTTTTAATGTGAGAGTCTTAGTGTTGAGATCTAATGATTGGGTTATATTGGATGTAAGCCCTTGGGATAGTGATGGTGTTCCATTGTATTTATGGTTCGTTATTTATTGGTATCTATTTTATATGTCATCATGGATGGATGTGTTATACATTATGGATTGTATCTATTTGAATAGTTTCATCTAGGATGATAGAACTTGTGGATTATGTGCACCGGGTCAAGTGTTGCTTTAAAGGCTCGAGTAGTAAATCATTTTTGAAAATGTTGTTAGACTCTCATGATACTTGGTGTCTGAGATGATAATATTTGGTTTTTTCTAAAGTATTTTTTTATTGGATTCATTGTATTGTTTTAACATTACTAGGTAGACACACCAAATGGTATGAGCTAACTAGTTATGCCTTACTGAGTATGGTTAGAGATGGAGTTTTGATCTCAATTGGGTTTCCTCTAGCTAGGTCATGTGGACTATTGTTTTCAATTTATCCCTTTTATTTTGGTAAATTGGGGTCCCTACTGAGTAACTTTATACTTTCCACTACATGGGTTTGGAATATTTGTTTTTTCCTGTACAAAAAATTTGCCTTTTGATGTAGTCATAGGAGATCCTGGAGTAGGAAGAGCTTTGTGAGCTAAACTAATTAAGGTTTTTAATAGAGAAGGTCTGGAATCATTTTGGAAGGTTCATTTAATAGTGATCCCATCCTTCTGTGTAGGTTGCATTATTTTATAGTTTTCTTTGGGTGCATCTATATTTTTCCTATTTTCAATTTCTATACTCTAGTTTGGGAGAGTTGTATGAATGTATTTCTTTGGTATTTATATATCTTTTCATGGTTATGTGGAGTTTTTTAGGTGAATGTATACATGTACCTTATGTTAAGGCCTTCCATGTATGTTATATCCTACTCGTCCCTCGATTCCATCCCCTTTCTTATGAAGGTGGTCTTGGAGTGTTGTTTCTCGAGCCCCATTAGGTCGGGTCGTGACAGTGTGGTATCAGAGGGGGTTTTACTCTGGGACTTCAATGTCGTTTGCTTGGATTGGGTTATATAGAAATATTTATTGGGTGTTTTGAGATTGAATTTTAGTCTAGGGAATCAAGTTTTAGTGTGATGGCCAACATATCTATTAACAAAGCCTCTAATAAACAGATTTCCAAATAAGAAAATTAGAACAATGGGTGTATGGAAATAATGATACATGTATCATATAAGACTAGGTTTTGGTATTCTCCCTATATTCTTTGAGTCATCTACCATGATATAAACATTTATAATGGTGAGTCTGGATCCTATTTCAGGATTCCTCCCCAATGATAGCTATACCAGTTTCCATGGAGGGATTGTAACAATGATCTTCCCATTGGAAAGACTTTGATATAGGGAACTGGTTCTGAGGATGGACCTTTAAGTGGTCCTCCAGTTGAGCCACTGCCTTTTGAGTAGTAGTTTGTACTAGAATTTCAGGATGAGGATTATCATATTATAATTATGCTACATGATTTATAGAGGTAATGAACTATTAGGTATCGGGGTGATCATGACCCCAAGAAGCTGATGGTTGGTTTCAGGTAGTCATGAATGTTTGTCATCTTTTGTGGAACCCTCTCGATCAGATGGTTGTCCTAGAGGAAAGCATTCTATATGGTTTTTTCATTTTTTTGGTGGACTCATCTGACACCATCCCATGATAATGTGATTTTTTTGGAAGAGGTTGAGTGGCTCTATAGGGATGACTCATATATGGCCATGTTGAGGTTAGTGCGCATCTAAGAGATTTTGTAGCTCCAGTAGTATAGCACGGCCATGGGGAAGTAATCAGAGATGTTGAAAGACCTATTAAATTACTCCATAGATATGGTTCAAGATACTTTCTTGAGCATACAACCCTTTCATAAGGGCTTTCATAGGGAGATATGGGCATTAATGGTGTTGTTGTGCATCCCCACCTATGCTAGTGTGCTTGATCAGGCCTTGGTGGTGGAGATCCTACTGGATGAGAAACCTATGACCACTGGTGTTTGGAATTATAGATATAAGACCTTGGAAGAAAGTAGTTTGTGACAATATTAGGGATCTAGTCATCTGATGCACCTGAAGAGGGGATCCCAAGATAGAGGTTCTGAGGCATACAGATTCCATACTAGGTTTGGTCATCTTCCAAATAGGATTTAATAAGCTTGTGATGGATGAGGAAAAATTTCATTATATTTTCCAACCAATCGTGCTATTAAGATGAATCCAGTGGATAGACCATGATGGAAGATGCAGTTTTTCGAGCATGGAGGTTCGCAAGTTGGAGTACGTGGCAGAGGAGTGGGTTCAGAAGTAGGAGGTGGAAGTTGGGATGTGTTTCTACCACCACTCTCTGGTGGTCCACTCCAGGTTTAGGGAGATAGAAGACGGAGGTGAGGATAGATACAGTCCTTAGAGGACTTCAAAAAAGATGATCACAATAGGAATAGAGGTAGACTCTATGTACCTTTTATTTTTTATAGTTGTATTGATAGACACTGTTATGAGGTGCTCTTTTGTTTCAGCATCTTGATCGTGGTTTGTTCAAGGTCATGTGGGGTGTCAGTATGATCATGTGTCAATGTTGTTCGGTGTGCCATATAATGCATGAGAATGATAGATCCTTACACAATATATATGTATTCATTTACATGCATAAAATCTATGAGGGTGGGTTAGTGCCACCCAAATAGGATTGTTTCCTGGTGTGGTGGATGAGTCCATATGACTTTTGTGTTCTAGTCAGGGTTTTATGTTAGAGGTTTGTATAGTGTTCCTTGAAATACCTATTGTTTGATTCATTTTCACTATTTTTTCATTGGTACCATCACATTTTCAAAGTTTTCTTTATATGCAAGATGCTTGAATAGTTCATCGTGTGGTTTAACATGGACTTGAAGTCAGAAGAATTAGGGACAGTTTCCTCACTAAAACATTTTCATGGGAAGCGATGAAAAAACATGTGTGTATGTCATTTCCACTCAAAGTGTTTACTATTGTGGTTTGGTGGATGAGTTACATTAACTAATGTGTTTGGATTATGTTTTCATTGGTCTCTATATTATTTTAGTGAGGTGGTGTACTCCTAAACCCGATGACTGAACATTGAAGGGGTATTTTGTACTTTTCAACCTGTCATATACGAATAGACTTGTGTCACTTGTTTGAAAATGTTGGCCTTGTTGATTTATATGATCGGTGTAGTTGAGCTTTGAGGTTCCCCAAATTTTGTATTAGAATTTAGCATAGGAACCCCTGGTGGCATTTGTGGTGTTATTGGTGAGCTCGTTGGTGTGGGATTCAAAGTTGAGATCCCACTTTCATTCCCATGTTCCTAGGTTTTAAATGTTTAAGGATGAAAATCCTTAAAGTGGGGATGATGTACTCACTTAGGTTTAACCTGTAAGACTTTGAAATATTTCTAAGATTATTTGAAAATCCAGGGGATGTTTTCGAGTGGGATTATATTGCCCTTAGAATCTCAACATGTTGTTATTAAAAATATTAATTTATTTTTTCCACACATGCATAGTTTCTTTGTAAATTTTGAATAACTCTTCAGAAGATTCTCATATTGGATTTCTAAGACTGTGGTTGAGTTCAGAACATCGTGTTTAACCTATTCATGATATAAAATTTGTTGTCATCGGGTTTCGTGTCGAAGGTTACATGGAAGCAGGGTCTTAAATGAAGTTTTTGTTTTAATAAAATTAAAACAATATCCCTTACCTCCCTCCCCCATGGTGAGAACAGCTTTAAGAGCCTATCCCACCTCTCCCAATTTTCCTATATACAACTCGAGGTGAAAATTAGGGAAAAGAGGTGATATTGATCCCCTATATTGATAGTGATCTCCCCCAGATCATGGTACATCAGTATCGTATCAAAAATTTGATCTTGAATCTTTGATGTTTAACCATGAGGTAAGATGTTTTGAGTTTAAAGTATTGATTTCCTTTTTTTCATTATCTTATGGTTTTATATCCCTTATATGATTTCTTGGTTCTCCTTATGGGTCAATTTGTGTGTTTTGGGGAAAACGGTGGTAATCTGGGATGCTTGGTTGACATTTTTGATGGATTCTCCCATCTACATAGAGTGTAGACTAGAGGGACAACCCATTTGTTATTCCCATTTTTGTAAGATGGGGTTTTTTGGACTACATTCTATTTAATTTGAGATAGATATCGTGTAGGGACCCCACATCATGTGGCTTGATGGTAGGGTTAGGGAATCCATTTGAAGGTACATAGTTGTGTATAAGTACACAGTCATGGGGTGTTGGAAACAGACATGGGAAAGAGACCTGACCAATGGTCCATATATCTGTAGAACAGTGTGTACTATGGGGTAAAAGACATGTGGTTGATACAGCTTGCTGGTAAATTTGATGGTAGTACACAGTTGGGACTCGGGTAAGGTGAGACATGCCATGTATTATTGGTAAACACCATGTAATACTACATCCCCATACAAGAATTATGGTTAGAGTACACAGTGAGGTGTTTGGGAGGGTAACATGCCATGTAGTCCCACTTACATGTCATGTAGTCACCTCTTAGAAGTGATTTTTCCATTCGTATCTACTCATTCAGGGATCAAATTAAGGCTTGTGAGTAGCCAATTCTAGGATATTTTCCTCTTATAACATGATGGTGGACATGGTTTGGGCCTATAGGATGTGAGGTGAGGTGAATTTGTTTGTTTCTTAGGTGAGAAATATTTTTCACCAACAGAACTTGAGTAACCTCCCTTGGTTTATTCCTATGAGGGTTTAGTTTGGAATCACATCCCCAGTATATGAGTGTGAACCCATCAGTAGGATAAGATTGGATATGGTTTTGGTATCCCTATGAAGAGGCTGAGAATGGATCCCCTATCATACTATTAGGGTTGTCTTATCCATATTGTGAGGCTATTGTGTGGTCCTTTGGCATACTATTTCCCAAAATCAGGTTCATGGTATCGTCACGACCAACACTACAGATGTTCTGATTTGCTATGTAGTAGGATATCCTTATAGGGTTTGTGGTATCATCGAGAGTATGATCAGCTACACAACATGATGTTTTAGTAGGGTTGTGACATCATATGATATATGATACTCTACTCATTTGATGGTTTATGTATGGGTTTTGGAATCATTGTGATATGATCCCCTACTTTGTGAGCTAAAATAGATGGGGATTTTAGAATCATTGTGAGAAAGACTATTTAGGTGATGATCCTCTATTAGAGTGATATGATATCTAGGATGTATGATTGGGTTATAGTTTCCCTGTGTGAATTATGGGAATGATCCCCTCTCTTAGAAGACTGGATCACCAGTCACGGTTTTGTTTTACCCAACTCATCCATTGATTGATCCCCTAGCCAAGGAGTTGTGGTTTATGGTTTTCCAGAGAGGTTCTTAGTGTCCCCTAGTGAATCATGTGATTTATCCCGTCTATATGGTTTTGAGATGGTGTTTTTAATAAGGTTAGTGTCACCCCCATTAGGAATGGGTGAGATCCCCTATATAAGTATCGTGGTCCATTATGTTTTAACATGAGTTAATAAGTGGAAAAATATTATTAGTGTGTTCGCTCAGATCCATCCCCTTGGGATAGAGGTTTTTTGCCACTGGATTTGTGGTTTCCAATTGAGTGGTATCTCTAATATGTTCTATCATGTATGGATGGTTGTAAATGGTGGAGTGTATCTCTTGAATGAGTGTCATTTGGTATGAAGGATCACATGGTGTGTGTGTACCTGATTGAGTGTTTCTTTAGATCCACGAGTAAAAACTTATCGCTGACCGTGAGGGCGAATCATCATTAGACATGTTGTCTAAATCGAGTATATATAGGTATTTTTCTGGGATTCCATGCATTTTTGTAACATTACTAGGCTGACACATCATGTGGTATGATCACACTAGTCATGTTTAGTTGAGGATTGTTCAAGATGAAGTTTCTATATCAATTGGGTTCCCTCGGTCTTGGTCGAGTGAATTGATTCATTTTAGTTGACCCTTTTATTGTGGGTATTTGGGGAGTCTACTTAGTATCTTTATACTAACCCTTACATTGTGTTTTTTCTACAAGTGTTGTATCTTTTTCAGACCATAGTCCTTTTCATGGAGTCCAAGGAGGACCAAAAGGAAAAGGAACATATTGAGATAGACCAGTTGGGGTGTTTACAAAAGATTATTCAATTATCTATCTTGTGGGTGTCTTTTGATAGAGATATTTTCCTTCTGAGTTGGATGGAAATTTTTATAGTTTTCATTTGGTAGGAATGTATTTTTTTCACTTTTCACTTTCTGTACTCCAGTTTTGGATGGTGGTATTCATGTATTTCTTTTCAGTTTATATATCTCTGTGCTATTTTGTTTAGGTGTACATGGTTGTGTTTGTACAGGTACCATAGGTTAAGGCCTCTCATGTGTGTGATATCCCTCTTGGAACAACAGGATATCCCCCAGACTATTGGGAAGGCTAAAGGAGTCTTAACTCGATCCCTATTCGACATGTCATGATAGGTCCAACAAACAATACCCCTTCACACCGTCATCGTATCCCAAGAAGATATATTTCCATGATCTCAAATCCAACATCAATCATTCCAAGTGTTTAAATAATTCATATTCTAGACTTATAAAACTATATAAATGAGAATATTTATTGTTTTTTCAATTCAAAATATCCATTTATGTGTTTAGATCAATCATCAATGTAGGAGATGGGTTGATTAGATAATAATTGGAATTAACTACTTCTATCTAGAATGATTTTTAAATTCATGAATTGTTCATCATTTCCCATGTCCTATAAAATATGGATATGTTAATATAATCTACCACTCCATTCACCTAAAGAGTGTATGCTATTAGAAATTTTCTCTTGATTCCCCCTCTTTGAAATAAATTGTCAAACTCATCACTTATATATTCTTCACTATTTTAATCCCATGAACACTTGATCTTATTTCAATATTCAATATCCTTAATCTCTGTAAATAATTTTTATATATCAAAAACATCTACATTCCTCATGATTTAATAAAATTAATATCTCTTGGAATAACCCTTTATTAATGATAAATAGTTTTTTACTCCACCTAGGGATATCACTGGTTCTTTCCAAATGTCAAAATGTATCAACTCTAAGATATCATTAAATCAGGTCATTGAAATTCCTAAATTTAAAATATGTTTCTCCCACAAAACAAAATGATCACAAAATGTTTAGGATACCACTGTAAGACCTAGAAATATTCCGACCTTTTTTCACATATGACTAGGATTCTAATTCCCGGACATCATTAATGCTCTCATTGAAGTAGTTGATGTGACAAATACTTATTCATACATGTACATTTCCCCCATAAACATGTATAGATTATTTTAGGTATTTTTCAATTTCATCAGAAGAAGAATTCCCTTAAAAATTCTCATCACTCCATTCTTAGAGTGAGTCTTGCATCTGATGTCATAAAATTTTCCCAAATATTATATATTCACATTCAGGGCCTTATTTACCATACTCCTTGGATGGTTCATACTATGTCATCATGCATCTTAAATTTTATGGTTCCTAATCCAAAAATATTAAATGGGTGATCATTACACATATATGAAATAATTTCTTAGATAGTTTCATACTCATCAAAGCATTCTTATCGAGATTTCATGTGCCATGTATCTCCAAAGTCAATTATCCATGTATCATTGAGATATTGTCTACCTCCAATACTTTCATTCATTCACTCACTCGTATATCCCTACTTGTAGAAGTAATCATTATATTTCCAGCCATTCCATGATTTTGGATCCCACTAGAACCCTAATTTATTTTCACAGTAGTTGGTATTTCTGAAATTTGTAGTAGGCAATTATCCTTCTAAAATACTACCTCCTTTTTCATTTCTCACAACAGAAAATTATTTCCATTGAATTTATCATTTTTTAATTCCATCACCTTCAAGATAGCTCATATGCCAAATCCTCAAAAATTTCAAAATAATGTATTTAATTATATAAATAAATTTTCATGGATGAGAGTGTTCAACCCAAGTTGATATCACACAGCATACTCAAATTAATAATAATTTTTAATACCTGAAAAATTGAAAAACATCGGGTAAGTACATTTCTCTGATACCAATTTTTTGGACCAAAAATGATGTACCACTACTTTAGTGATAGTTATG
The DNA here is from genome assembly GCA_963277665.1 of Viscum album. Lineage (NCBI taxonomy): Eukaryota > Viridiplantae > Streptophyta > Magnoliopsida > Santalales > Viscaceae > Viscum > Viscum album. The sequence continues at coordinate 774,360,711 of OY728155.1, read as the reverse complement.
TCATAAAATAAAGTGAAAAATCATGAAAATAAATTATTCCAAATGTAACAAGGACCCCCATCCCACCCACAACCTTAAAAAAAGTGGTAATAACCACAAACAAATATAAGGATCTCACTTTGGAAAAAAATGGGTAAAGACTCCCATATAATCACAATGATAATATACCATTTAAAAGTATCTTTTTAATATATTGGCACTCTTACTCTAAAAAAACCACATATACTGATGTGATAATGAAAAGATGATTTCTGGGAACTTATATCACTAGGGTGGAGATCCCCTTTAATTGGTTAACTCCTCCCCCTTCATTCCTTCCTCCACTAGAGGTTTGGTGGGTTTTATCCACCCACAACACATCTAATAACCTCCCCCTTTGAAAATTAAAGGGGTAAGACACTTTTCCACGTTAAAAAACTATTGACAACTCTATAGGAAATATGGTGGTGGGTATATATATATGGAGTGTAGCATCAGTGATCCGACTAATTTGTGTGTAGTGGTTAGCAGTTGGAGGATTGGGGAGAGAAAGGCCAGTTTGAGGATATAAATGAGAGATTCCATGGATTAATAGTTGATATCTAATTTAAATTTGATCAGTTCTGTTAAGGGATGTTAACCCTCCTCCCACCCTTTTATATATAAAATAGTCTTTACCTAACACTGCTCTCAGGGATAAAATTTTGACTCGTATAACTATAATTGACATTTTTTGATCTCTTTATTAAATATGTATATTGATTATCATAGTGGGGACCATGGGAATTCATGAGGTATTATTATATATATATATATATATATATATACTTTTTTGTTTGTTCTCTTTGACAATTCAAATTCTAACACGGTCTTTTTCACCGCACCCCCTTAGTTTGAAATGTCTTAGAATTTCATTTCTTAATTTTATTTTTATTTTCTACTTTTTTTGACATGTGGATAATTTATAAATATCCCTTAGATTGATATATATGAATTGAGTTTTAGTCCCTCATATTTGTAATATATTGTAAATTTCTATTCAGATAATACATAATAAAGGTGTGATATTATTAGGTTTAAAACACATTTAACTAAAAACGTTTTTTGTTTTCATTTTATACATTTATATTATAAATAATTTTGAGAACGTACTGAAATTTAATTTTTTGAAATGGAATTAACTTTTGGATTCAAAAAATCAAATTATCCGAGGTTGATTTTTTTTCAATTTTTTTAAAAAATATAAATATTTGGTTAATAATATAATAATACATTGTTTAGGAATATGATATATTTTATAATATATCCAAATTATAAATATGATATAAAAATTCATTAAAAAAATTTAATATATAAAATAATATTATAAACTAAAATTATAATTAAAAAATAATTCAAAAACATATAAATTGAAATGAATTTCAGGATAAATGTGAAAATCATTTTTAGTGTTGATGCAGTGCCTGCACATTAGTAGAAATGTAAAATTTGATTCCCTAAACAAAATATTTGAGAAGAGAAAATACCTTTATAAAATTTTATAATAAAAATGAAATAATTATAATGATATTTATTGATAGATTCTAATCTTATAGTCATACAACATGTTTCTTATTCAAATTATTTTTGTAATTTTTGCGCAATGTTAAAGAAATCAGAATAATATATTAAATTTTTTATGACATATATGTGAGTAAAAATACATATTAAATTAATCTAAATGTTTATCTAAAACTAAATTTATTTATATTTATGATTTTAAATATTATTTAATTTTTTGTGATAAAATAATTAAATAAATTTCCATTTTATGTTAACTCATTGATTGTTTAATCACTGGAAATAACATTTAAATTATATATATAAGATTAAATGTAATATTTGTTTTAGTGATTTCATGTATTTTATGAATTCTGTAGATAAATATAATATATTATCACTTTAAAAAGTTTTATACATTAATTCCATTACAACCATGTGGATTTCAAATTCAAACTATATGAAATGATTTTGAAATGAAATTAATATTATTTTATAAAAATAAAATTTTATTATATTATTTAAAAACAATAATGTTTTTTTAATATGACATGTAGTATGTTAAATGGTCTAAAATGACATAATTTTTCCCTTTAGGATCCAATTTTCACCTTATATTCAAAATTATACCCCTCTATATTGAAAAATTCACTACTACAGATCTACCCTTTAAGAGCATGATAAAACGGTTTTATCAAAACTAAAAAATAACTACTATTATAATCACCCATAAAAGGTTATGAGTTTTATTAGTGATATTTTAGTGTGGATAAAATCCATGGTTTTTAATCATAATGCAGAATTTATAACAGACTTCAGAAGAAAATGTATAATTTAATTGAAATTACATTGGAATCACTAATATAAGAAAAAAATTACTAATTAGATACATTTCAAACATAATGGTCAATAAAATTACATGGGAATGTAAAATTTATCAAAAAAATTACAAAACATCAATATTATGTTATGTTTAGTCCCTGAACCCCACTCAAAAGAGCACAGTCATGATACCATGTTTCGAACAAACCACTCCAACTTTTGAAATAGAGTGTACATATATAAAATATTATAAAATTAGTATTATTATAATGAAATAAATTTAAAATATATATGAAATAATAAATCAATAAAATTACCAGTTTAAACTGAAATCAGACATTTTGAGGCACAGATGTCATATTGTGCATTAAATTTAGGTGTGGATGCATTCTTCACATCAATAAAAACATACATATCATTTTACTAAAGTATTTAAACAGTTTGAATGTGTTTTCGTGGTTTTTAGTGTGTGATGTCTGTTTTTAACTAAAGATTAAATTTTAAAATAAAAACATACACATCATGACATACTAGAAACACTATCTATCATATTAAGTTGTGGATTATACTTATACATAAAAAATGACTTATGAATCATTGTTTTAAAATATAAAAAAACAGAGTGTGTTTTATTGGTTTTGAGTACCTGACTTATATTCTGAATTAAAGTGTCACTTTTAAACTGAAAACATACACTCTGATTCATACTATACACTCAATGTATCTTATTTTCGTGTGGCGAATTTCGAAATGTCATAATTGACTTATGGATCGCTTTTTTAATGTTTTATAACAATCCAAATGTGTTCACGGTTTTGAGTATGTGACATTTCTTTTGAAGTAAAATTTAAATTTTTAATAAAATCACACGCATAGATTCATATCCACCAAAAAAATGTGTAAAATTGACATGAATTGTATTTCTATATGTCACAAATTATGTAAGGAAATTTTTTCTAAAGTATCAATAACAATATGAATGTTTTTTTAGTTTGAGGATATCAAATTTATTTTTTATGAAAATTTAAATCTAAATTAAAAATAAGGACTTTGATTTATACCATCACATTGTTTATTAGTTTGGTGTATGAATTATTTTTACACAACAAGAAATAATTTTGATTTTTTTTTACAAATCAATCGCGGAAATCCAAGTACTTTTGCATGTTTTTTAGTGAATCATACATGTTTTGAAATAAAATGTCGATTTTAAACTGATAACATACACATTGAGCCACACCTTGTACACCATGTATTGGATTGAGGTTTGGTTGATTCCTAAACATGAACAATGACTTATAAATTATTTTAATAAATTATCAAAACAGTCCAAATGTGTTTGACTAGTTTTGAGTATGTGATGTATTTTTTAAACTAAAATGTCAATTTTATATAAAAACATAAAATTGTAGTCATAACGATCATACTTTGTGTCACATTGGTGTGTGGTTGATTCCTATATATTAAAAATTACTCATGGATCACATTTATAAAATATAAAAACAATCTTAATGTGTTTGTTAAATTTTGATTAAGTCACCTGTCGCTTATACTAAATAGAAAATTTAAATTGAAAACAATTGCATTGAGTCATATCAGTTACATAATTTGTAGGTTTAACATGAGACTAATTCTTAAACATAAAAAATTTATTATGAATCATTTTCATAATTTATCATCAAAATTTCTCTATTTTTTTTCTTTCAGTGAGTGAAACATGTTTTGATCAAAAAAGTAAATTTAAAACTTGTGACATACACTTTTATTCATACTGGGCACATTATGTATTAGATTATTGTGAGGAAGATTCCTACACATCAAAAATTACATATAGATATTTTTCCATATTTATGAAAATTATCATAATTCACTTTCTCATTTTGGAGCATGGGACATGTGTTTTGAAAAAAAACATTTTAAAAAAAACATTTATTATAATAACTATCACACGGTGCATCACATAGACATACAATTGATTCTTACTTTTCAGAAATTACTTAAGAATAATTTTCCTAATTTATCAGAAAAATATGAATGTGTTTTCTCAGTTTTGAATATGAAATGTTTCATTTTAAAGAAAATATAAATTTAAACCAAAAGCACATGATTTGATTCATGTTAGTCACATCAAGTGTTTGCTGGATGTGGGACTGGTTTCTACACAACACAAATGAATTCGAATAAATATTCATAAAGTATCATGATAATATGTGTTTTTTATTTTTTATTTAGTGACACATATTTTGATCTAAAATGAGAATTTCAAACTAATTACATAAATTTTTAGGAGTACCATGCATGTAGTATATTTGATTGAGGTTCACACAATTCCTATACATCAAAAATTAAAAATCTATTATTTTAATACAGTATTATAAAAATATAAATTTATTTTATAGGTTTATCATGAGATGTGTGTTTTGAACTAAAAAGTAAATTTTAAATAAAAACAAACTCATGGGGTCATGCCGATCACATTGTGCATCATATTGATATGTGGTTGATTCTTACATGTTATATATGACTTATGAATCATTTTAAAAAAAATCCAAATAATTTGTATACTTTTAGATGGGTTTGAGTATGTCACATGTCTATTTTACTAAAATATTGATTTAAATTTAAACCATGAACAAAGGTCATATTTGTCACACATGTGTCTATTTGACATGTGTCTAATTCAGACATGTCAAAAATGACTTATAAATCAATAACAAATTTAGAATGATGATCCAAGTGTGTTATCTTGGTTTTTAGTGACTGAATTTTTTTTGGAAATAAAATATCAATTTTAAATTGAAAATGCACATTTCAAGTCATATCGTTCACACCATGTATTCGATTGAGGTTCTATTGATTCCTACAAAAATATTATCTTCAAATGTCATTTTGATTTACTCAATAATTTATTCAGCATTGGTCACACATATAATCATATATTTGATACAATATTCATCATTGTTCAAGCATATAAATATTTTATATGATCAATAAAATACAATGTTATCGTATTCACTAGTTACCAAATGTTTTAACCCATGTTCTGTCCAACATTTTTAACATTGATAAGATATGTATCATATTAATTATTCTTCTAACACATACTAATTAATTAGTATTGAATTAATATGGCATAATCATGAACATGGTATTTTAGAAGGTATATATTCATGATATTTTTCGAACTTGATTAAATATTTTTCCCCGTCTTAATACTCTTTTTTCATATGATTTTCATTCATCCATTTTCATTTCATATCAATAATATTTAATTTAATAATATTAATATTTCTAAAATAAATAAATACATAGAAATTATTATCTTAGATCCCATTATCCTTTATAATCATGTGAGAAGATCTATTTTATTATTAGTTCTTGAAAGTGGAGCTCCTTCAATGGTGGGAGTGGGTTATGTGTTTTTTAAGAAGATGGGTGTTGAGGGTTATTATAGACATATGGTGGTTGTGAATTGTAATCTATTATTGGATTTCTTAATAATGATGGTTTGGGTTTGTGGATATTGTGGTGAGTGTTCTCTAGGACCTATATTAATGGGGACTTGAATAAAGGGTGTAGCTTGGGTTAGCAAACATGGATGTGTGTGGTGGTTAGGGGTTGGAGGCTAAGGGAGAGATGATCTAATATGATAGTGGAAATGGGAGAAGCTATGGGTGATGATATCATATTTACTAAATTTTTTTTAACAATGGATGGATTATGTAGGGAAGTTATCCCCTCCAAAGACCATTATATATGACAGACTTCTTACCTATGTGGGAGGAAATGTGGGCTTCTACGACTATGATTTAATTTCTTGTGAGATCTATTTTCAATATATATGGAGGTTGACATCGAAATATATTAATTATTTTTCAGTATATCTATTTAAAAATTGTTATGTTTTTTTCATTGGACAATTAAAATGTTTACTATGTCTTTATTTTCACGCCTCTGTGGTTGGAAATATATTTGGTTTTTATCCCTTCATTTTATTTACCTTTTAAAGGATTTTTGACCGATGGATGATTTATACATATATTATATATATATATAATGTACTTGTAGTCTCTAATAATGATAAATTTTGATTAATTAGTATTCAAATATTACTTAATAAAGATTTGATATTATTGGTCTTAAAAACTCATTTTTTAAATATTCGTTTTCATTAGGTTCAATGAATTTATATTATAAATATTTTCTATCAGTTATAAGAAATTATTTTTTTGAAAAGGAATTAATTTCTGTATTCATAAATTAAAATTTATCGTAGGATGAAATTTTGATATTTCTCTGAAGATGTTAATTTTTTAGTGAATAGTAAATAAATATAGTTTTTATAAAATACAGTATATTTTATAATACTTCAATGACATAAATATGTTACAAAAATTTATTAATATTATGTAATGAATCATGTATGATTACATTATATATATATATATTTATCATACAAAATCTTTTCACAAAATATAAATTATTATTTATTTCATGATAAATATGAAAATCATTTTTTGTGTCGACACATTACTTTTGCAGCATTGGAAATGTCTAATTTGAAGTCTTAAAGATTTCTTTTGATAGAGTATAAGTATTTTAATAACTTTTTTAATAAATATTTTTTATTTTTTATTATATTTATGCATCTATTCTAATTATTGAGTAATATAACAAGTGTCTTCTCTAATCTATTGTCAAATGATTGTGCAAGGCTAAAAAACTAAAAATAATATTAAATAAATTTTAATAAAATATATGTATTTAAATGTACATAATTAATGAATGTAATGGATTATGATTAAAATTATTTAAATATATTTACAAAATTAATTTATTTTAAAATTTTAGTGATGAAATAATTACAGTTATTTCTTATGCTATGATGACTTAATGATTGTGTAAGAGGAGAAAACATCAAGTAAATTATTTTAATATATAAAAAAGTAATATTTTTAGGGTTATTTCAATTTATCCATCAATTTTAAATATAAATATAACATATTTTATTTTTATGAAATGTATAAATTCAAATTAATGATTTTTCACACAGAATTCAACGTTATATTATGGTAAAAGTTCTTAAAATGACATTAATAGAATTTTATATAACAATATTTTATTAAGTGATTCAAAAATTATAAAAATATTTTAGTATGACTGGTAGGATTATAAGTGGTCTAAAATGTCTTTCCATGGTCATTTATGATATAATTATCAAATTAAAAGTTAAATTATAACCATTTTGTATTCAAAATATTCACTATTGCATATCCATCCTTCAACGGTGGAAAAAAATGTTTTTATTAGTGCTAAAAACTAATATTTTAAGATCCCCTTAAATCCATACTAATGAATTATTATACTAAAATTATATCACTCCAATATAGAAAATAGAAAAATTTATTGAAAATTATATTAAATTACAAATAAAATAAAAAATACACTACAGTATATACATTTCAAAAAAATTGGTTTTCATAATTACATTGGTAGGTCAAACTTATCACAATCATTCAAAAATGATAATATTTTATTATCTTTGGTCCCTAAACCCCTCTCAAAATAGACTAATCATTGTACCAGTTGCTAAAAAAACCATTCCATCTTGAGAAAAAGACATCACCTGTGTAAAAAATTTATTATGTTAGTTATACTATAAAAAATTAAGTATAAATATGAACCAATACCTTAATTAAAAAACATTTTTAAACTGAAATAACACATTTCGACTCAAAACGGCCACACTATGTAGTAAATTGAGGTGAAGATGTTTTCTAAATATCAAATTTTACTTAGGGATCATTTCTTAATGTATAAAAACAATTTGAAATTATTTTGTTGGTTTTTGAGTATGTGACTTGTGTTTAAAACTAACATGTCATTTTAAATCTAAAATGCATACATATCACGTCATATTGGGTGAAACATGTATCAAATTCATGTAAAGAGGATTCCAAAACAAAATAATGACTTAAGAATCATTTTCATAAAATATCAAAACAATCATAATGCATTTTCTAGGTTTCGATTATGTGACGTGTGTTTTGAACTGAGGTGTCAATTTTAAACACAAAACATACACCTTGCGTCATTATAGATTCCCCACATATTAGATTGATGTATTTTGATTCCTAACCATAAAAAATTACTTATGTATAATATTATTAATGAATCGAAAAAATCTAAATGTTTTTATTGATTTTTAGAATGCGACTTATATTTTGAACTAAAATGTAAATTTTAAACAAAAACATACACATTGAGTCAAAATCATCACACTGTGTAATATTGATGCGTGTTTTATTATTTCAAGTCATAAATTACCTAAGGATCATTTTATTAATGCATTAAATAAATATAAATGTGTGTTCTTGGATTTGAGTATGTCAATTGTATTTTTAAATAAAATGAAAATTTAAATTTAAAAGAGTCACATTGAGATATATTGGTCACAACATTTGACATTTTTATGTAAGTATGACCCTTAAAAATAAAAAATAACTACTGAATTATTTTTTCATTTTATCAAGAAAATCCAATCATGTTTTATTAGTTTTCATTGAGGGACACTCATTTCAATCTTAAATGTCAATATTAATCTAATAATGTAATCTTTGAGTAATATCAGGTACATTGTGTATCAGGTTGATTTGAGGATGATTAATACATGTTATAAATGAATTTGGGGCCATCTTTTAATCCTTCCAAGCCATCAAAATGTTTTTTCATAGTTTTCAGCATGTGATGTTCATTTTGAACTAAAATATCAATTTAAAAAACACACACTTGGATTCATGCTAGTCACACCATACCCTAGATTAATATGTGGTTGATTCCTTTAATATTTAAATGACTTAAGGATAATTTTCTAAAATTATTAAAACAATCTAGTTTTTTTTTGAGAACTTGAGTATGCCACTTATTTTTTTTACCAAAATGTCTATTTAAATAGAAAACACTAACTTAGAGCCATATCGATCACATCATGTGTCATTATAACATAATACTAATATATACACATAAATATGACTTATGAAATTTTTTTATAAAGTATCAATACAATACCATAATTTTTTTGGGTTTTCTTTGTCTCACACATATTTTTAACTAAAATATAAATTTTAAACTGATAACATACACTTTATTTCATACCCAAAACTCCATGATTTAGATTTTGGTGTGGAAAATTATTACACATAAAAATTAACTTATGGATATATTCCCTAAAGTATGAAAATAATATGAATGAGTTTGATTAGTTTGGAGTACGTGACATGTGTTTTGAACCCAAATTTCAATTTTATATAAAAATGAAAACTTGTATTCATACTGGTAACACTATGCATCATATTGTGATTTGGTTGATTCCTATATGCCACACATTACATAAGTATCATCTTCATAATTATTCAAGGAAATATGAATTTTATTCCTACGTTTTGAATATTTTACCTGTCTTTTTTTACTAAAATGTCAATTTAAACTAAAAACAAACACTATGTGTCATTCTTATCACAATATGTGTCAATTTTATGTAATACTAATTCCTACACTTAAAAATTGACTTAAGAATCATTTTATTAAATAATCAAGATAGTTTGTGCTTTTATTCACACATATTAGTGAGTGAAACACATTTTGAACTAAAATGTCAGTTTTAAATTGATAACATAGACTTCCCGTAATACTGAGCAAACAAAGAATTGATTTGGGGAATGGCTAATTCATATGAATAAAAAAATTCATATTAATAATTTTAATAAATTAAAAAAAACAATCTTAATTTGTTTTTTTGGTTTTGACTATGTGACGTGCATTTTAAACAATAATATCAATTTAAAAAACACACAATCGGAGTCATATGACTCAAATCATGAATCATATTGATGTGAAGTTGATTCCTGCATATCCAAAATGACGTAATGATTGATTTCATAATATATAAATTGAATCTGAACGTGTTTTCTATATTTTGTTTAATTTCTTGTGTCTTTTTAAATAAAATTTAAATTTAATCAGAAAACATGAAATTTGAGTCATATCGGTCACATTGTGTGTTAGTTTAATTAGATAATAAATCATACAAATAAATAATGTATTATCAATTATTATCTGAAATTATAATGACAATCTAGTCTTTTTTATATATTTTTAGTGAGTGACGCATGTTTTGAACTAAAATTTAAAATCTAATCTAAAAACAAACATGGCAAGTCATACTTGTCACATTGTGTATCAAATTGATGAGACAATGATTCCAACTTGATTTTTATCTTCAAAATTCAGTTTTATTTCATTAATAATATATTCATCTTCATTCCAAACATTATCCCTTTAATAGATATGGTGTTCATCAAATTCCACAATTATAATCATATCATATAATCTTTAAAATACTGTGTTATCTTAGTTACTGGATACTTTCATTTTCTGCATGTTTAGTCAAACATTTATATCTTTGATCTATTCTATAATTGATCAATTAATATTCCAACACCTTGGGACTAATTATTCTTCAATAATAATATCCGAAATATAATCAAAAGATTTGAGAAGGTTCATATGCATGAATTTGTTCAACTATTAAGAAATATTTCACCCCATCCTCATATTATTATTCATACAATTATCATCTATCCATTTTTTATTCATACAGATCATATTAGATTCAGTAATTTTAATATTTAACAAAATAAATAAATTCTTAGATATTATTATATTAGAACCCATAAAATTCGATTCTTACAGAATCGTTTATGATATATGAATTCATTGATTTAAGAATATAAGATCCAAATAATGCGTAATGATATAATTTTGTTGTGGTGGAAATAATTGGAGGAATGGAATGTGTTATTTATATAATGTTGAAAATAATATAATTAAATCTATTTCAAAACATAGGTATGAAGGATGGTTTCTTTAAATTTTCTAGGTAAGTCTTCAAAAATATGGAGGATTTTATGTTTATAAACTCATTCTCTTAGTACATGGAAGGATATATATTATTTTAGTATTAGTATTCTAAGGAACTAAAGTTAATATTTATTCAATTGATGAAAAAATTAATTGGGCCCAGTAACATGGTTTTAAGAACCCATACCTTGAATAAGCTATGCAATTTAAATCTAATAAACTAGATTTTTCCGATTGGGGTACTCAAGATATTGGAAAAAATGAATAATAATATATTTGGGTGTTATAGAATACATTATATTTTAGTAACTCAAGTGGTCGGGATGAAACCCTTAAAATAGCAATGAAATTTATTATTTTGTCTACAAGAAATAATGAAATTCAACACAAGATCTAGATGTGTCCCAGGTGGACTAGCATAAATACTCATCTCAACCAAAAGAATCTATTATAAACCTAACTACCCAAGAAAACATGAAAGCAAAATTCATCCTCAGTTTAACCAACAAAGAGAATCCTCTTTGGGGAAATTTTTGAGTTAAAACTAGGAGTGAGTTTTAAAAAATATCAAAGAATATATCATTCTTTCGATTAATATTCATAGATCAAATTTAAGGAGTGAAAGGCCATATAAATGGAAATTTAATGAGATATTTGGGTACCCCATAAATGGGACCATGGTTTAAATTAAACCGTGGGTTTGTCTCAACGTTATGAACCGATAAATTTAACTGAAAAAATATCAAAATATAGAATATATAAAATATCCATTGGTTGTCAGAATGAATGTAATTAAGGCAGAGAGTAAGACTTTTTCAAGATCGTGATTGCTACAAATCCGATATTCAAAAGTGTTTTTAAAATATGTAGATAAAAATTGTTTAAAAAAATATAAAATAATAATAAATGAATTTATATTAAAAATGAATAAATTGTTAAAAAAATAGTAAATAATTAAATTTAATAATAAATATATATTTTTAAATTCTTGAATTTTATAATATGATATATATTAAAATGATGACGAATACATATTTATTATATTAGAACATAGTGAATAAATATTTGTAAATTAATGTTATTAAATTATTAAATTACTAAATATTTATAAATTAATAAATATATAAAATGAAAATTAATATTAATTGAAATAATATGAATAATTAATAAAACATTAACAGATAACAAAACTATTTTAAAAAAATAAAATTATAATATTAATTACATGAATTGTAAACATGTAGAAAAAATGAATATAATAATAAAAATTTATTGTAATGAATTAATTATAATGATTTTAAATATTTGAGAGACAGTTTCTAAAAGGTTAAGTTTGGGGCCTCTTTATTTGAATTAAAAACAAAAACAGCAGAGTTTGTGGAACATACATGATAACATACATATGAGAATTCCTCGACACATTTTTAGCGGGTACTCATACTATGAAAACATTTTACAAACATTACATCTTAATAAATAAAATTTAATGAATATTAATCATATAAATAAATATCATATTAAGAGTATTAAATCATTGTAAATAAGTATGTGTAGTTTATAGGCTTAATTAACTAGTTATAACATGAAAAAATGATGAAAATATTTGAATATGAATTTAAATAAATTAAATATATAAATTTAATACATTTTTAAGAAGTCGCATCTTAATAAATATACTTGAATAAATATTAATCATACAATTTAAAAAACATATTTTGACTATTACAACTTTGTCAATAATTTTGAATAAATATATAAAAAATGAAATTTTTTTACAATATTAAAAATTAATTAATATTTTAAAAGAGTAAATAATCTTAAATGAAATAAATTTAAAAAAGAATAAATATAATTTAAAAATTATAAATATTTTAAAAAAATGAATTCATGAAATTAATTATATAAATTATAGACACATAAAAATGAATAAATAGAGACTATTAATTATATAAATAAAAAATTATTAAAATTGAATTATATTGCCAATAAAAATACTTAAATTTAAATGTATTTAAAGAAATCAATTATATAAATTTAAAACATATTGAAAATTTTAAAAAATTATAAATAATATTGAATAAATAATAATCATTTATATTACAAACATATTAAAAATATTTAAACATAGTTAAAATTTATTAGTATCAAAAAATATAAATTTCAAAAATATTAAAAAATAATAAATATTAAAAAGGAAAAAAATTAACATTGATAAAAATAATATAAAAATTTAATACATAAAAATAAAAAAATTCCAAAAAATATTAAATATTTAAATATAAAAATTATTCAAAAATTTTATTTAAATAAAATTATTAATTAAATTTCAAACATATTTTAATTGTTAAAACTTTATAATGAAAAAAATAAATATTTTCATATAAATTATACACATTTGAAAAATATTACATATTAAATAAATATATGAATAAATAGATTTTAGAAAATGACTAAATTCCAACAAATATATAAAATTAATAAATATTAAAATGAATAAATAATATTAAGTCAATTAATATGAAAAACGAATAAATAAAATTCAATAGAAAAAAATATTCTAAAAATTACTTTATAATATTGACTACAAGAATTGTAAATACGTACAAAAATGAAGAAAATATTTAAAAATAATTTAAAAACATAATTATTATAAATTTTAATATTTTAAAAATATTAAATCTCATTAAATAAATTTTAATAAATAAGTATCACATAAACTGAAAACATATTTTAAATAATACATAGAAACTAAATATTTATGAATTTAAAAAATAAATAAATTCTAAAATATTATATAAAAAATGAAAAAAATATATTAAATGTCAAATAAAATTAAAAATGAATAACACATATCATGTATAAACACATATTCTATACATACACACAGACACATATATACACATATTTATGTTAATACATCCCACATCAACATTTTCACAGACATATATACATGCATTAAAACACATATACATATACACATATACAATATATATATCTATATATACACAAAACACAGAGACACACACACAACATAATGAATTAGCATATATACACATGAACATATATATAAATATATAAATTAAAATACCACATATTAATAATACATTTTCATTTATATTTTCATATTAGTTTAAAATATTAAAATATATATTATTATATCATATTAATATTTATTTTATACTCTTTTATATACATTATATAATTAAAAAACAAATTTTAATATAAATATGATAATTATATATATATACTTGATTATATTTTTCAGTTAAAAGTTACGTGTCTTTTATTAGCGCTAGGAAGAATCGTTTATAAAGTGACACCTTTATCAATGGTTAAAATGCACTGACTAAGAGTAAATTTTTATTTTACCATTATTCAGAACTTATAAAGGATACTATTTTTTAGTTCTTTTTATTTTTCATTGTATATCACACAATCTATGGTACTAATTTTAACCAAATCTACGATTAAAAACAGTTTACAAATGGGTTAATCCAAAATATAATGTTTCAAATGATATCACAAACTATAAAAATTTTATTCAATGATTATATTAAGATAGTATACTATTTTTATTTAAACCCATGTTTTTGTTAAACCATTTTACATGAGTTATATTCACATTAAATTATAATATTTTATGTATTTCAAAAAATAAAGTTAATGATATTTTATAATAAATAGTAATTTATTAAATGATTTAAAATTTATAAAACACTTATATACAACCATGTGAATGGTATATGGATTAAAATAACAAACATTGTCTATTAATGGGTCATTTTTTCTTTTATAGTAACTTTACTACACTATAAAGAGTAAAAAATTTGGATATCGTTGTAATTAACCAAAGGGTTATGAGAGGTGTAAAATAAAGGTATAATGGTTAAAAAATAACCAAAACATGTCAACATTTTATTGGAGGATAGGATGTAAAATCATCCTCAGATTATACTAAAACTATATCCATTTTGATCCAATATTTCATTAAAAACAATCAATATTAATTAATAATTTATGCAATTCCAATAGTTCCCCTATCTTTACAAATAAAACGAAACCTCCTCTCATGTCTTCCTTATAACAATGGATCACTCTAGTTCATCCAATAACAAAACAAATTAATTTATAATGTATATTTCCATAATTTAGAGGTAATATTTTGAGATTAAAAGAAACCTTAGATGGATTAATGTCTAAAAAAGGGTGGTTTCTAGAATAAGAGGTATAACTTTTAATCTATTTTATTTGTTTTATTTATTCTTCTACCACCTTCATATATTCTTACACTATATTTAATTAATATCATAATTATATTACATATAAATAAAAGATATATTTTTACTTTCTTAAAATTAATCCATGTCATTATTTCGTAAAATGGGAAATGAAACCATTATAAGTGTGTACAACAGACTACCACCTCACAGAATCAATGTAATATATTTTTCCTCAATACCTCTCAAAGATGGTTATAATATTGGATTTAAAGTATATATATGATATTCATGAAATAATTTCCATTATTAAAATTTAATATATCATCCATTATCTTACCTTTATATCCATTAAAAATGATAATGTCATCTATGCATACTTGTGGATTACCACCTCCACAAAGTGATACGAATCATTTATCATAAATGCATCCCATGGAAGGTATATATAAGAATAATAAGGAAATAATAGGATATTTATGATATAATAATAATAATATAATGATAAAATAGTACTTACCATCTTTCCATCATTTTCGTTAAAAAAAATTTAACGATACTCATGCAAATGTGTAACCTACCGTCTCTATGATTGTGACATAATTCTTTTTTATGACCATATTTCATGGTTGGATTGAAAATTATAATTTATTTAAAAAAATTATAATTATTTCATTATTATTATTCTTGAGGGGATTTAATAATTACCTCCTTTACCATAGTAAATTTACCAAATTCATTTTGGACATAAGAGTTGAATATTGTAAAAAAATTACATTGAACTTATTTAATTAATAAATTTTACATAACATAATAATAAATACAAAAATTAATTTTAATCGTGGAAAAGTATCAAAGGAAATAAAATATTTAACATAATTTTATTATTCAAGAAGATAAATATCGTATATAATGAGTCAGCCTAAACGTATGGAACACTTCACCTTTAAAACCACATTTCAATTGTTATGAAAATTGATTTTTCTAAATAATTTTATTCCATATTGATATTATTAAACATATTTTGTGGATATATTCATATTTACTTGAGTGAATTATAATTTAAA
Source organism: Viscum album (assembly GCA_963277665.1). NCBI lineage: Eukaryota > Viridiplantae > Streptophyta > Magnoliopsida > Santalales > Viscaceae > Viscum > Viscum album. The sequence continues at coordinate 774,344,168 of OY728155.1, read as the reverse complement.
TTTTATTTTTGTTTTCACTTTCTTAAAAATGTTTTCAAAATGAATCTTTTTATAGTTCTTGTAATAATCTTTTTTGACAAAAATGAAAAATAACTTTTCTCTTTTAACATATACATGTCAATGGTTTTTATTAGTTCATTATAAATCATTTTATGTTTTCATTACATTGGAAAATTTCATGTTTTATTAATATAAAAACCATATTCCCATTTATTTTGAGAATTTTGAAAAAGGGATTCAAATGGAATAGAAATTTTGATATCCAGAAATGTTTTTCTTATGGATGAGAGGAATATTTTAAAAAAATAATACAATGTTATGATTATTTTATGATCCATAGAAATAAATAATGTAATAGTTAGTTTATTTATAAATAATGAATGGGTGGTTTCATTAAAATCCTGTAATTGTTGATCCAGATATATCTCTCCAATTCATTGGGTATTTGGATGACTAATTATAATCATGATATGAAAATGTTGTCCTATGTTTCCAATGTGAATTTTCTGTTATTACTGATTATTCATGTAAATATTATTATTTCAAAATGTTATATGATGAAAATTTGTTTTAAATTAATTATTATGACCCTTTTGGGTAAAAATATATGTATTTAGTAATTTTTATAATGAAAACATCATTATTATGATATTTATACTTTCTGTTTTCTTATAAAGTGTTCGGTGAAAAATATTTTGTGGTACAAATGATTTCATGTGTAAGTAAATGATTATTTGAGAACAAACTGTATTATTTTAATGGAAATACTATCATATATAACCTCATGGTTTTGAAATGAACTATTTGGTTTAATTTATTTTTCTATATGTACCTTACTTATCATTTTGTTCTGATCCCATTTAGAAAAAGTAATAGATACTATGGAAGATTTCAAAATTAAATAAAGCCATATTTTTTGTATATTATGGTAACCTTGGATGAATCAACCATGTTTTTATAAGATTTTGTTTTGTGAAAAAATTGATACTATTAGTAAATTTCAACATTGAAAGAGTTTTTCAAAATTATCTAAAGCTATAAACCAAAAAGGTTCTTGGGTATTTAAATGTTCCAAAATTTCTTGCTGATTTTTCAAGTTTTTGAGGGTTTAAACTTGATCACATTTATTGGTATAAATGTTATAAATGTAAATATTATGTTTTAATCACCAGATTTTGATTATGTAGGTTTGGGGATACTATAGTTGGCATTAGAGTAGGGTTTAGACAATATTGGATATTTTGATGTTTTCTTATGATTTTACCATAATTCTTATGAATATCATGATTAGTTTATATGTTTAAGGATGATAATAATTTTAAAGGGATCAAAAGCCATTTTTTAGTTTTTAGGTGATGAAATTTTATAGTTTTTAATCATATTTTTGGGGACATGTTTTTGGGTTGGAGTATATGTAACACTGTAGTTTAGTATGATAGACTATTTTGGTGGAATGCTATTAATTTTTTTTTTTGAGATTTATATTAACGAATAATATATAAACTTGGAGTATATTGAGTTAATTAGGGATAAATATACTGTTATATTATTGGGAACATGTGATTAATCATATAGATAACCTTTGTATTGAAGGATGATTTTATGGTGAAGTTATTAATGTTATCTTTTAAGAAGTTCACTATTTTGTAAAAAAATTATGATTTAGATAAATAGAAAAAATGTTTGGTAAGATGGGGTTTTTACTTGACTAATTATAGTTGAATTATCTTTTGTATGTTTTTATGATTTTATTTTGGATTTTTGGTAATTTTTTCATTTATGAAAAAAAACCAGTACATTTTGTAGATTATGGAATTATGGAAATTATATTTTAATTAAATTAATTTTTGGGTGACTTATGTTCTTTAGAGATACATGAAAAGTTAAATTTGTAATATTATATAATCTATTATTTTTCATTTATGTGTTTTATGATTTTTTAAAATGATGGAGTTATGATATTTGTTGAATGATATAAGTTGAACATATGGTGTAATTTTGTAATTTTGGAGAATAATTCTTCATGTGATAGTTCATGAATTTTGGATATTATCTTACCTTATACTAATGATTTAAATTTTGGATAATATTTAATGACAAGAGGAATATATTTTTATCCTTTTTTGATTATATGATTCATTTGACGATTTTTATATTGATTAATGAATAAAAAATTCAAATTTAATACTCATCATTTGAAGAATAATATGAGGTTGTGGAGGAAGTTGATTAAAGGATTAAACATTACATTTGAAGTACGCATATTTCCTTAAATTATTAATCTATATGATTAAATATTTCTTCAACTCTAAAAATATATCTTGAAATAAAAAATTATCATATTAACTTCATTTCTTATGAATCTATGTCAATTTTCCCACATCATTTGTTTCTATTTTTTGGTTTATGAATTTATCATGATCAATCACATTTATATGATCAATGATGTATATCACTCTATATCGTTATTTGTACCTTATTTTTTCCCTCTATGTAAATATATTCACTTAACACTATATTCTTGTTTTTATAAACCTAGTATGTGTTATTCCAGATGATCAAGATAATTATATTTCATTATTTTCAAATGGATGTTTTATCAACCCTTTTTCAATGTCAATTTTCCAAAATAATAAAATTCGAAAACCTTAATTACCCTGATGAAGTAAAAATTTACAAGATTTAACTTATTAAATTGGGGCAGAGTGAAACTCCATGAGATTTTAAAAACAATATTTTGTTTAATAGGGTATACGATGCACAACAACAAGTTTATTCGAACAATAAAATATTATTATTTAATTATGATGATTATAAACAATCTCTTAGATTGGGGGGATTGAATAAAGAAAAATAGTAATATAAAAATATATAAAGTTCATACTTAATAAAAATTTATTCAATATGCTTTAAAAATAGTCAATCAATTTTATGTAAATTTATTTTATGCTTCAAAAATACATTTTCCTCAAAAAATATTTTTATTGTTTTTATAAGTATATTATAATAAAATTTTAATTTTTTTGAAATTTTATTTGAAAAATACTTATATAATTTTTGAAATTACAATACCTAAATTACCTTCTAGTTAAATTTTTTGTATTTTTCTAAATATATTGATTTTTCAGTGAATACTGAAAAAATGTAGATTTTTGAAAAACAATCATTTCATTTCAATAAATATTTTTATTTTGATATTAATTTGATATCAAAATAATATATTTCTCATCTATTTTTAAATAATCTAACTAATTAAATATTAGCCCCCGTTATAGATGATTTTTTAATAAGTTCATCTTCATGCTTAAAAACACATTTTTTTCTAAAAAATGATTTTTCATTGCCATTTTAGAATTTATATTATCATTAATTTATATTATATATATGAATTGAATTTTGGGAAATGGTATTAAATTTTTGGTTCATAAATTAATGTTATACTAGTATGAGTTTTTTAGTTTTTTTGGATAAGTCAAATTTTTTATGAATAGTAAAAACGGTTTTTATTAAATACTATATCTATAATTACATCGATAAGAAAAAATAAGATATAAACATTTATTAAACTTATGTAATGATTATTTTATGATAATAAACAATAAAAATAATACAAAAAAACAAAACATACAAATTATAATTTATTTTATGATAAATATGAATATATTTTTTACTGTAGACGTAGTACTTGTGCAACTATAAAAGAGTAAAATTTGGTGGCCAAAAGGTAATATTTGAGAAGGTATAAGTATTTTATCAATATTGTTGATATATATGAATTACTATTAGTGGTTATTATGGATTTATTCTAATTTTCGAGTTATAAAACAAGTGGATTATCTAAATTCTTATGCCAGTCGAAAAAAGTCAAAATAACATATTAAATTTGTTTTGATTACATATATAGGAGTAAATATTAATATTCAATAAATAAAATTATTTATCATGAACTTGAATATTTTATTATTATTATTATTATTTTAAAAAATTTTAGGGATGAAATAATTATCTTAAATTTATATTTAATGTCAACTAAATACATTTGCAAGTAGTTGAAAAATCAAGTAATTTATTTTAAAAACAATAAAACTGATATTTTGTTGGTTTATTTAATATGTGAATAAAATTCAAAGATACATATAACATATTCTATATTTTATAAGGTTTATATTCTATTAAATTTCATTCATGTATCTTTAAATGTCAAATTAAGTGAATAGTTCTTAAAATGACATGAATACTTTTTTTAAAATAAATTTTATTAAATTATTAATAGATGAAACAAAATATTTAATTAGGAAAATTATTAGGAGAAATGGTGAAAAAATTAATCCATTTTATGATTATTATACAATTTCCACCTTCTTAGTAAAATTTTAATCCCATTACATTTAAAATTTTGTTACAACAATTAAGGTTAAAAATGGTAATTGGAAGGGTTAAACCATGACATAATGTATAAAATGACATACAAAACAATAAAAATTTGATTGGGTGATTATATTAAAATATCATTTTAAATGATATAAATATGTATTTTTTTAATTATTTTTATTCAATGTCTATGTTATTAAAATTATATTATGGGTGTATTCATATGGAAATTTTTGAGTTATAAAGGAAATTTTATTTTAATTTTAACTTTCTTTCAAAAAATTTATAAGGAAGAATTTTACATATTGGATATGCAATGTTTTGACAAAAAGGAAAAAATAAATGTTCTATTTTAATGTATATTGTGTCTATAGGTTTCCCCTTCACCATAACTATTATTTTATGATTAGATTCCTTTAAAATATTTCATTTTTAATTTAGAGAAAAACCTGCATTCCCTATTTTCCTATGTATTTTCAAAAAGGGTTTCAAATTGAATCGATATCTAGATATATTTAAATTTAATTCTTATAGATGAAAATAATATTTTTACATAGGATATCATGTTTTATAATTATTTTATGTAACATGTTAATTTTTTATGATAATATATGGTTCTGTTGTGAACTAATGATAGGTGGATCTGTTATAAACTAATAAGTGGTGAGCCGAATCTATTCATCCTATTCATTTGGTATTTTTAATATTTACTATAACAGTGATAAATAAATGATGACACATGTTATCTGTATGACTTTTGTAATCATTATAATGAGTTTTAATGGATATATATTGATTTCAAAAGGTAACATGATTATTATTTTTAATAAATTATTATGAACTTTTTGTCAAAAGGTATGTTTTTAAGAAAATAATTTTTATGTAAACCTTCATGATTATGAATTTTCCTTTATGTTTTCTTATAAATAAATTTATGAAAATATTTTCATATGATAGATGATTTTATATATAAGAAAATGATCTTTAATCATAATGCTTATTATGATTTGAAAAACCCTCTTATCTAACAATGTGGTTCTGAAAGAGATAATTGGTTTTCATTTGTTTTTCTATATATCCCAAAATGAGATTTTTTTCTCATCCAATTTGTCATATTTTTTATAGATTTTTCATCTCATTATTCAATTTTTTTTGGTTTTCATGTTTTTGAAACAAAAAAAACATTAAAACATATTGGGAAACAGTGCATTCATGTATTTTATTTATATATTTATAAAAATAAATATATGAATATATATATGTACATATAATGATATAGTCTAGTAGGATTTATATACTATCAATAAAAAGAAAAATCAAACTGTCAATAAACCAAATTCAATATTATTATCTAGTTAGATCACTATCATCCATTCCATACATATACCAAGTAAGTTGGTGGTGATCCAGTATAGTAGTGGGATGGAGGAAGAGTTGAATTATAGAGGTACGACTACTATTTATTTCTAAAAAGTTAAGGAATTTAAGTCTTGTGCTTGTAAAACAATGGAGTTTTGTTCGTGAGGGTTGTTGAATGAGTTGGTGACTTGTATATGTATGACTTCTACTTATTAGGTTTCCATAGTGGTGGAATTTAGGGCTTGTTGATGTAAACTAGAGGATCTATGTAGGGGTGGGAGGTTAATTTGATGGTGACTATATAATGGTATGATAGATTCTTGACTATTGTAGGTGGTGTTGAAGGCTCTTGTGTGTTTTTAGATAGGGATTTATAGTGGTCTAGTGGTGGTTGGTTTTCTAGATACATGGGTGGGAAAAGAGTCTCATGGAGTTGGTAATGTGATGGGTGATTATAGTTCTTAGGGAAATGTTGTGGTGGAGACCTGTACACCATGACCAGCATTGAGAGGAATAGTGGTGTGGGTTTTTTTGATTTCTTGGTTTTGTTAATTTTTTGCACAAAAAATGATTATCACACAGGTGCAGTAATAATTATTAGGTAAAACATAGCACAAAAATGTGTAAATAAATGACATCATACCTAATTTTAAAAACAAAAAAAAGTAAAATGTAAAAAAACCATAGATAGATTGATAGATCACACTATGGGTAATAGTGGGTACACACTCCATTACAATTAAAAATAGAATACCCCTCATAAAGATATCTCTTGATTATTATGGGAATCCATCGCACAAAATAAAACATACACTAATAAGATAATGTGAATATGATTGTTGGGTGTAGAAACTATTGGGGGAGATGCCCTTTTATAGGATGAATCATCCCCCATAATTCCTTCCACTACTGGATTGATGGTGGGGTCATCCACCCACAACACACAAACTACCTAACTATACAAGATAAATAAATGGGGCAGCCACATTTCCACATTAAAAAACATCTGATAATCTTTTGGGAGCTATGGTAGTGGGGACTTTTATAGGGGGTGTATCTCTGGTGAGCCGAATTGGTTGTGTCGGTGATCAAAAAATGGGAGATCAAGGGAGAGAAAGTCTAGAATGGGGTTTTAAAAAATATAAAACATGGGTTTCACCTTCTTATATGCTTTAAATTTTATAATTTTTTTGGAAGGTTTCCCTTCCCCCTTCCCTTTATATAGGACACACTCTTTACTGAATTCCACTCCCATGGAGAAAATGTGGGCTCATGCTACTACGATTGACATTTTAATGAGCTCTTTTTTCAATATTTATAGTCATTATCATGGCAGGACAATTGGAATTCATGATTAATTTTTTAATATATATATACAAAAATATTTTTTTTGGTTTTTTCTTTTGGGATAATTCAAATGCTAACTCGATATTTGTTTCCTCACTTCCATATTTGGAAATTTCTAAAAGTTTTTTCCCTTAATTTTACTCACATTTTTCAAGATTTTTTGATGTATGGATGATTTATATATGTCCATTATATATATATATATATTAAGCTTGTTTTACTCTATAATTTAATTTAAAATATAATTAATTTTTATTCAATTCATATTTGATAACGGTGTGATATTATTTAGCTTAAAAACAAATTTTTTAAAACTATTTTCATTTCATTTTTCAAATTTATATGATTAGTAATTTCTATCACTTATAGGAACTGAATTTGATGCAATGGAATTCATTTTTGGATTCATGATGTAGAATTTGTCATAGGATAAAATTTTGATATTATTCTGAATATGTAAAATTTTTGGGAAATATAAATAATATAGTTTTTATGAAATATATTATATATAATTATATCACCAAGAAATAAATATGATATAAAAATTATTATTCTCATGGAATGAATCATTTAATATAATATACTAAAAATATCACACAAAAATAACTATAAATAAATAAATTTTATTTTATTTCCTATTTAATATGACAATCATTTTTAGTTCTGACACAATGCTTATGTGGAATAAAAAGATTCAAATTTTATTTTAGAAATATAATATTTGAGAATTCATTAGACACTTCTCATATTGGTTAATAAATATAAAGTTTTATTTATCATTCTAATGGATAGATTCTAATTCTGGATTTATATAACAAGTCTTTAATCAAATTTTTAATGCAATGCTTGTATATGGCTAAAAAAATAGAAATAACATGTTAAATAAGTTTTCGTTGCATATATGTGAGTCAATATACATATTTAATGAATGTAAAGGTTTATATTGAACTGAAATTATTTTTAATTTTTATTCAGGAATTAATTACAATAAATACTTATGTTACACTATCTTTGTGATTGTGTAAGTACAGGAAAATAATGTAATTGATTTCAATAACTCTAAAAGTAATATTTTTTGAGTAATTTAAAGTGTACAATGAATTATGAATATAAATATATCATATTATAATTGTATTAATTTTTTAGACTCGAACTTTGAAAAACATCCATATTCCATTATATTTGGTCTAATTATAAAACACTACATCGGAAAAAATATAATTTAGTTGAAATTAAATTTCAATAACATATGAAAGAAAAGAATAACATATTATATAAATTTAAGAAATATTGGTTTTTATCATTACATTGTATCTGAGTATATTATATGTGTTTTTTCTGACAATGTTATTTAAAACTGAATGCATGTACTTTGAGTCATATCGGTCACATAATGTGTTGGTTTGTATTAAAACTGATTATTACACTTCAAAAATATCTTCTGAATCATTTTCCTAAAGTATAATAAGAATCCTAGAATGTTTTTATATTTTTATCTGAGTGACACATGTTTTGAAATAAAATTTCAGTTTTAAACTATTAATAGTAACTTTGAGTCATAATGGGTACACAATGTATCAGATTGAGGTCAGACTAATTACTACACATAAAAAACTAATCATTTTATTGATGTTTAATATAATTCAAATTTTTTTCTCGATTTTGAGTATGTGTTGTGTGTTTTGAACTAAAATGTCAAGATTAGATAAAAACACACACATTAAGTTATACGAGAAACATTGTGCATCATAAGCTCATTTTATTGATTATTACAAGTCAAAAATTGATTCAGGATAACTGTTTTATGTATAATAAAAATCTAAATTCATTTTCCAAGTTTTCATTATGCAACATTTAGTTTTTAATAAAATGTAAACTTAAATATAAAATACACACATTGAGTCATACCAATAAAATTCTGTTGTAGTTTAATGTGAGAATGATTCATAAATGTAAAAAATGAATTTTGAATCATTTTTATAATGTTTCAGTATGATATTTTCATATTTTATTGTTTTTAGTGGCTGACAAATGTTTTGAACTAAAATTTCAACATTATTCTAAATACAAACATTTTTAGCTATAACGAGCCCACCGAGTATTAGATTGATGTGATGAGGAATCATACACATGAAAAATAAATTATGTATCTCTATAAAAATGTATCAAAATAATTTCAATTCGTTTTTATACTTTTGAGTATGATACATTTGTTTTTTATAAAATGTCAATTTAAAATAAAAACACAATAATGGAGTGAAACTATTAACACCATGAATTGGATTGACATTCAATTGATTCCAACCCATCATAAATGACTTGAGAGTCATTTTTAAAAGTATTAAAACCATATAAAATCATTTTGTTAGATTTGAGTGTGCCATGTGTATTTTTTTACTAAATTCTCAATTTAAACTGAAAACATGAACTTAAAGACATATCGGTCACATGATAATTTTTTTTTCTGTGACTATTTCCTATATTTCAAAATTATGTTATGAAAATATTTCCAAATGTATTTCGATTGTATTAGTGTGTTTTCTTGGTTTTTTGTGAGTGACACATGTTTTTAACTAAAATGTTAATTTTAAAAAGATAACAAAGACTTTGATTCATACCATGAACATTGTGTACCATATGGAGGTGTAACGAATTGTTACATTTGAAAAATCAATTATTTGTCATTTTATTAAATTATAAAAAAAATTGAATGTTTTTTTCTTAGTTTTTAGTATATGACACATGTTTTGAACAAAAATTAAAATTTTAAAAAAAAATCACACAATTGGAGTCATACAGATCACACTGTGAGTTGGATTGATGTGAGGATGAATCCTATATGTCAAAAATTAGAAAAGTATTATATTCATAATGTATCAAAACAATATGAATTTATTTACTTGATTTTGAGTATGACAGGTATCTTTTTAAGAAAGTTTCAATTTATATTATAATCACACACTTTGAAACATACCGATCATTTCGTGTGTAATTATGATTTTTGTCAGATTCCTACAAATCTAAAATAACATATGAAATGTTATTCTAAATCATAAGGATAAAAAAAGTGTGGTTTCATATTTTTTTAGTGGGTGGAACATGTTTTGAACCAAAATTTGAATCTCCAACTATTAACACACATATGTTGTCATTCTGATTATACCTTGTATCAGAATGAGGTGTTCCTGATTCCAATAAAAGTCTAGATTTAACTGTAATTATCATTTACTCAATATTAACTACATAATTATTGACACTTGTGATCATATCCTTGATATGATCCACAATAAAGGATTTTTTTTGATGAAAATGGGGGGCTCCCCTGAAATTTGGGAACCAATGAAAAACTGGAATATGGGGTCTACAGAAGTGAAAACTATGAGCATCCCCTAATCATGGAAAACATTTTCAACAAGGGTCATATGAATGATGTTTTTCAAATTTGATTAACTCCTTTACCCCATCCTTATACCCATTTCACATTATATTAGAATCCATCAACGTTTTATTGATATATATATTATTTTATTTAAATATATTAATATTTAACAAAATAAATAAATACATATAAATCATGATCATAGATATCATAAAAGACTATTCATAAATGACAATTTTATGAATATGATCCACTTTTATAATATAATAAGAGTCTAATGAGGTCTAATGATATTATTTTATAGTGGGTTAAATCATTGTAAGAATGGAATGTGTGGAATCCATAATGATAGAATGAATCTAATTAAATTTTTATCTATTGGAAAAGATAGAGAAAAAGTATGGTTTCTATAAAATTACTATATGAGAGTACAATAAGAGAAAATAATTTGTGTTTATTCCTTTCTTCATAAGGTATATGGTGGGTAAGGGGGTGTATCATTGATAGGATTCTTTAGATAGGAATTTGATCTTTTCTCCCACGATGAAATCTTTGACTAGGAACAACCAAATGGTTTTGAAAACCCAACATATGAATAAAATTTTAAATTTAAATCCTATGAACCATAACTATAAATATGGGATTCTTAAGCTACTAGAAAAAACACAAGAATAATCTAATTAGGGAACTATAATTTCATCAAATTCAAATAATTCACATGACTTGGCAAAAACATCAAATAATATCAATACAAATTATTATTGGGGCTTTAATGAAGAATCAACTTCATCAAAAGTCTCATAAGATTCCTAATGGGATTAGAAAAAATAATCATCTCAAACCAATGATTGAAATATAATTCCAACTACATGTGATAACCTAACAACAAAAAATCAGCCTTAGTGGACCCAATAATTAGAATAAGCTGTAAAAAAATGTTAGAGTATAAATTGGGAGTCATGTTTAAAATAAGGAACACGATATGGATGTTTTGAATACTAGAAATGATTCCAATTTATGGAGTAAAAGGTGTCACTAATGAAGATTTAATTATAGTTATTGATGTCCCCATAAGCGGGACATGAGTTTCAATAAAACGATGTCTCTATCTCAATATGATGAACAGGTAATGTCAATTGGAAAAAAATATCAACTTTTTTTCTCGACTTAAAGAAATCAAATAGTTTTAAGAATGAATGAAAGTGGGAAAAATACAAAAAAACAGTAAACATAAAGACACGCATTCAAATTGGATATGAGGTTGAAATGAAAGTGGATGGAATCCTCAATGGTGTTAGCAGGGATAAGTAACAACAATGAGTGAAATTTTTTAGAAGTATGGAACTAAAAAATAAAAAAATCATTTAATAAATATTCTTAATAATGATCCAAAACTTTTTATCATGTATGCCAATTTTTATAGCATTCTTACTAGAAGGAATTTTTATCAAAACATGAGGTTATAAGGTTTTGTTGCAAAATGCCTATCATTTTTGTTCATGACAATGAAAACATTAAAAGGATTAGGGTTATTCTTTATATTAATTGATGAAAAAGGGAAGAATTTTTTGATTATAATCCATGGGACCATGAAGGTTATTCGTATCTTGGATTCTATAACACAATGGTTAAATTTAAATCAAGGACCTCAATAAAAAATTATATCATGATATAGAAGGATTGAAAATGATTGGGTAAATGATATATGTTAATAGACGAATTTTGTGCATAATTAATTTAAATATACCTCAAGTGATTAAATTGACATAGAAGATCCAAAAAACATTGATAAATATAAAATATACATGATATTTGTCCACTAAAAAGTATCAGTCAACTGAAGTTTAATTAAAATGAAAATAACGAGGCTATGAAACAACTATAGGACTAGAAGATTCTTGAGTTTGTTGGGGAACTATGTGATATTTACAATTTATGATTATTTTTTCAAGACTATAGGAAATCATCAATAAATTTATCCAATAACACTTAAAAAGTCACATTGGTAAAGATGAAGGGAGGTCCAACTCATCATAAAAAATTTTAGGTAATTATTTCACACTTTTGTACTCTCGTACATATTTAATATGTATTTTTGATTCCCTATTAAATTGTAAATATATAACTCATCAACCCTATATATTAATAATAAATTATATATCTGATTTTAAGGGGATCCATCATTATGTAACTGAGTTTATCAATTAATGGAAGCATTTATATGTATTAGAGGTTATTTATATTTTTTTGTGATTGCTGTTTTGTGATGCTGGTCTGAGGCAATAAAGTTACGAACTCTGAAATTTTTCATCATCTAAAAATACATGTTTTCTTTTGATGTTGGGATCCAGAGAACGATATGGGAATCATACATATCCTTTTTAGTGGAATTAGAACCCATGTATTTTGGTGCCACATAATGGGACACGTTATTCATTTTAAGATCATGTGACAAGGAACATACCATTCATCTTAATGTCATACATATAGATTTATAAGGAAAACGGCTCTAGATAAGAATAGTATGGTACTTATGCAGAAATGGCATGATTTACCTATATGGTATATATCCTCCCATGTTGGATATGGACCTATTAAAAATATGGATGAGAGTTGATTAGGCTGAATTGAATGTATTCGGGTTGATCTTTTAAGAGGAATCATACATATACCGTTTACACAGGAATAAAATTCCAAATATATTGAACAGGTTAGGGATTACACATATAGAGGATTCCCCAGTGGTTTCTTCATTAGGAATATGGACCTTTGAATATTTTCCTCACCATTTGTATTTCTCATTGAGGGGTCATACTATGGTTGGAGTTTATAACAAATAGGAGGCACAATTGGTTGACATTTTATCATGGTGAATACATGATCCACAATAATCTCTAAGACAATGATAATCATAATCATTGGAGGAAATAAAGGATGTATAATATTTTAAAATTCACACAATCTCTTTCATCTATGGGTGGACAAGGGTGATTGTATGGAAGGAAGGTGGATATCCCACAAGAAATACTATGGAATTACTCTAGGAGGTATTCCATTAGACACGCCCTTCTGATTAGTGGAATAATGGAAGAGTATAGGGATATAGATGATAATGGATATTTTCCAGGTTGTATATATCGTAGCCCGACCCGAGAATCCATCTGGAACCAACCCAAATTATAGGATCATCATTACCATTGGAATGTATGATTGCAAACCTTATAAAGACCCAACCTACTAGGGAGGGTAAATGTGGAACTCCCGTTACCACAATAATATGTGATCATAAGTTCATTCTAGTTTTTCCTAGGTTTAGATAATTCATTTCCAAAAGGATTTGGAGGATGTATATTGGTATGCCTTTGATGGGGGAAATGGATAGTGGGGTGACAAAAAAGATGATATATTAAAAGAGGGTCTAGAAGGTTCTTCTCTAAAGTGATACATGGGTGATCTATCTATAGCTTAACCTATGTGATACTAATGCAAGCTCAGATTTTATTTGAATAGTTGTTTCTTTCTAGAATTTATAGGTACCTCATGAATGTATTACTTGGGTGATTTTGGAAGAAGAAAATTCCAGGAAACCAAACATAGGAATTCCCTTTCTCAATCCTCCAAGGGTCTTCTCAGGTGCTCCTGGAAGGGTCTCAAAAAAAGTCTTGAGCATGGTATGGGGCCTTCACCTATACAACCTTGGACTAGGGTAAGGGGAACATTGCATTTTTCATTGGTTTTTTAAACCCTATAGAAATTCTAATCAATAGAATCTCATTAATCCCCTTTTTTATGATTTTGGAGAAATATAGAGAATTTTGAGGATATTGGAAAATGACTAGGGATAGAACAGAATCAATCATTTTTTTGTCTTCTAGTAATGTCAAATGTGGAGTGAAATGTCCCTATTTATAGGAAATCTTTGTAACATGGGTTAATGAGGTGGTTTGTACAAGTCACTCACATATGTCCATCATGTATATATGAACTACATGGAGATTTGTCCATACAGGTTGGACTTGGATGAGATTCACTTGGTGTAATATATGTTAAATAGTTTTTATTATCACCTTTCATGCGAATTCATACCTAGGATATTCTTTATTGAAAATTTTCATTATCAATTAAAAAATGAAGTGTATGAAAATCCCCCCCCCCCCTCGTGGGATTTGATTAGAAGAAGAGGATATGATCCTAGGGTAGAGAGTAACATAGACATTGATAATTCCTTAATTCATCATCATGCATCGGTTCATGGATAACAATTATTTGGATTGGAGAATATTATGACTTTTGTATTTCTTTAGGGATACATAATCAAATGGATGGAAAGGTTTGTAATGTAGGATAACCACACAGGTAGGTCCAGTTGAAGGATGATAAAGGTACCAGTTAATCTATAAATATTATTGCATGCTTAGAGGTCCCCCCTCACTCACACAATCTAGTGTCCAAGAAGATCTCATCACGCTAGTAATTCTCACAGGCCCTCTAGGAATGTTCTCCTCCCATACACAAGGTATTCCTTAACTTTTTCTATAATTACATGTGATATAACCTTAGTGTGGAACCCCTACCCAGTCACCGAGGTGATTGACCAAAGTAAGGTCACCTGGGTGAGGGTTCTACATGAGGTAACTTGTAAGAGGTGTCCGTAATGAAGTTAGATTTGGAGAAATGGTGTGAACAAGGTCACTTTAGCAAAACAATATTGAGATACATGATCATTATAAAGATGGAACATTATTTGAGAATTTATTGGCTCAATGAGTACTTTATTTTTTTCCACTTCCAACATCTCATCCATGGGAACATTTATTAATAATGGAATGGTACCCTTCACATGTGTCATGAACCATTGTAATTATTCTCTGGGTCTGAAACCTTACAATTTTGAATCAAAACCCCACCACTACCCATCCATTTTGTGTCCTTCCTAAAACTATTAACCAAAGGATGGAATGAAGAATGGGAATTACACTCTAGTTGTGTGAAACCCGAGTGTATCTGGGTGTATTGGGTGAGAATGGGATGTGGTGAAGTTATGTGGAATCTATGAGGCTTTTAGGGTGGCCAAGATATATGTTTAAAAGTACATTGAAATCATTCCCATGTTTCAAAATCAATTAATCCCAAGAAGAAAAAAAATCTCATCTGTTATATCGAGATTTCAACATCTATTTATGGGAAATATATAAGATATTAGGAGTGACCATCCTCTAAGAGATGTATTAGGTGTTCATCCCACCCAAGGTGACGTGGGATGATGCAAAATAAAAAACATTCTTTGGGTAACGATATTTTACAGGTTATCTAGGATTTCAAGAAGGAAGACCCTCGCCTAATGGTAGATGTACATTATAATTCATTGATTAATGTTTTCTAGGTTCCAGATGGAAAATTACCTAGTTATTAGTGACCAACGGGATGTTCCTTATTGGATAATTAGAGCATCACTGATAAATTTTGGATTATAATAGATTATGGTCAATATGATTGGTGGGGTGCATAGTCACATCTGAAATCCCTGCCAAAACCCTACACATCATGTTTTTAGTAATGTGTTTGAGTATATACAAGTTGTTTGTATGTGAATCCAATGGTGGCGTGATATCGGGGACATTTTTCATGGAACCCTAGTTGGATTAAGGAAGCCATGGGGGGTTAGTATCCCCTATATGATAAATTATACACTATTTCTTATTTCATGTGTATATAGGTAAGGATATAATTCCTTGACCAGTGTGCGACTATAACAGGTTCCCCAAGCATTATTTTGACATAACCCTAAGTGCACCTCTCTATTAAGCCATAGGCTACCAAATTATAGAGATAGTCTATTAGTGTACATTGGGGAGACTATTCCCACTTATTAGAGTAAATAATAGAAGAATTATATCAATAGATATTAAAAAAAGGAAAATGTAACAAGAAACATATTGTTCTAATAATACCTAATGGGGAATTATGATTTACTTCTGATATGTATAATCTACATGACAGTAAGTCATATAGTAAAACCTCAAATACTGAACTATAAAATCTATTAAAGTGTTCTTGAGTCCAAACATGGTCCTAATATCTCATGAACCATGACCATAGACCATGCATAAACCAATATCCATGTACCAATCTATAGCTTTCAAATGATAAAATTAACATCTGTTTGGGCACCCCATATACCATGGAGGCCCGAGTAACATGTGAGTGTGGCTCAATATGCCCCCACAAATAGTTTCTAAAGGAATAACTATTATAATAATAGTACATTCATAGCCATAATAGTCATTAGACAAATAGTATATTGACCCGGTTTCATTATTTTGAAAAAAATTAAATTTAACATAATTATTATAGTTTTATAGAGATTCCCAAACAAATCAAACATTCTTCATCACAATTCAGTCTTCAGAACCATATATCACAGATTTCGTTGGTCATAAAATAATGAGAATATATCGATGTATCCAATTGGGATTCGGAATTTCATGTCCAACCATTCCAACCATTTGTTATAGGGGTCACATATCATGAAACAAGGATAATCATTCCATGTATCCAACCATGATTTCGAACATCATGTCTGACCATCCTAATCACATTTTGAAACACCATCTGCATACCTATGGAGTTAGGATCATTAGTCCTTCCTTTGAAATCTATGGTTCAATATAGAACATGGAACATTATTCCGGCCTTCTCAAAAATAGGGAGTGGATCATCAATCCAATATCCCAAAACTTTGATTGGGGATCATTAGTACAACATTCCAAAACCATGTAATTATAAATAATTTTTATCATTGCCACATCATTTATCAAAAATTAAACACCCATAATCATTAATCATTTACCAAGGTCCCAACAGAGCATTAAAACCAAACATATCTTGATAAGGCCCAACCCCTTTTTCACAATTTCATAAAATGCCACATAAAAACATTTTGAGCAGATTAAAAAACCACTAACTACATTGAAACATTTTAGAACTATCCTTAAACAATGTGTTTTCCCCATGAACATAAAAAAAGTTACATTATATTCATTAACATAAATTCATTTATATAATCCACCATGAAATTTTTAAAAAGGAAAAACCACACACACAATTCAAAAATGGATTTTCCTTATTTTAAAACCATATCCAATTAAAAATCCAAAAAAAATATTTTAAACCATTTCAAAAGCCTATTTAACATCTAAAAAAATAAGAAATATAAACATTTAAATTTTTTTTTTCTATAACCACATTCCAATTAACACTTACAACCCATTTAATTTCATATTTACCCTATCTCAACATTTACCAGTTCATTTTTCCATTTTACTGGGTTTGGAATCCCCCATGGGTAGCCCTAAGTATGATCTAAAATCATCAATGGACCCAAAATATTTTGTGAAGGGTTTGACACCTCCATTTAAGGTCTAAATGTTTTCTTCTTTTTCAAGGAAAAAAATATATCATTGAACCTAATTGGATCAACAACATACACATGTTAAAACATCAAGACTATGGTCAAAATCAAATAGAGCACCTACCTCATTCTCTAAGAAAACCACTCTTCGAACTATTGAACTTGATTAAACTAAAATGACCACAAACCTAATAGAAAAGTACCCCCTATGAATAGGGTATATGATATTTGGAATGATAGGATACAACCAACATATTCTATTATAGGAAATGGAAGTAAAGGGAGTTGAATTATTACCTAATGCTTTAATTATCAAATAAAGACAATCCAAATACCTATGAATCGATAGAGAAATGTCTATGGAGGAGGGGAGAGCTCCTGGTTTTCACCCCAGGATGTTGGGGGGTGAAATGAGGGAGAAAATTTGGGGAGAAAATTTTATGTTCATGAGGAAGAAATGGTAAAATTACGCTTTTAATTTGTCAAATTTTATGTCCACTTGTTTTTCCGTACCATGCACCAAATTTGTGGTTCCATCATCCCAAGATGAAACTGAGCTGCACAGTTTGCATTCCACACACGCGATTTGAAAAACAACATGGTGTACATACCCTTGCTACTATATTAGGGGATCTCGATCAACACAGTATCTGGGGCTACCCCACGTGATTTTTATAGTCATTCACCCCTTTCTATAGGCATCATATTTTTGTTTCACAATTACTACTAAGTATTAACTATTCATATTCTAAGATCCGATTGGCCCCCACCCCCTCCTCTCCCTAGCCCAAACCCCCAAGAAACCCCAAGATCTTCCAAAATAATTATAATCCTTCTATTAACTCATTTAGTATGATTTTATAAAAAATTTAAAATATAAACAATCCCCGTAAATCCCTGGGACCTTATAACCACCCAACCTTATAACAAATATTCCTTGAGATGAACTTTAAAGCATCACTAAACCCCCATGGTAAAAGTTTCGGGCCACTGATCCCTCATATCAACTACACTATCCCATGTTTCCTCTTGAACATGTCTATGTAATCACTATATTCAGATAAAAATCATGATGGTTCCCCACAAACCATCTCACCATTATTCACAACGCAAGTCGAATACTTCTCAAAGGATTCATCATCCTCATGATCATCATTACCAACATTAAAAACATTAGAAATATCTGCATAATACCACTTAAAATACCACACAAGTAGAATATAAAGCTCAAAACTATTTGTCCCTAGGAGATCCAATCGGTACAACCCAAGTCTGATTCTCCCAATAACCTCCATCAACCCAAAACACCTAGTGTCAGCATAAGGAACATACGATTATCCAAACACATTCTATGACCTATGTTGGTCCAAAAATCAAGGCCCAATAACCTCATTAAATATTCGAACACCGAAAACACATAATAGAAAAAAAATTCATCTTAATACACTCAACAGGTCAAAACATTATCTATCACACATTTCCAAAACAGAAAACTAATACAGTTATTACACAAAACAATCCATCCCAAAAATCGGATGGCATCATCACCAAACTACTCTTCAGTGCTATGGTGATCTCTTGTTATATGACATAGATTAAAAACATCAACATATGGTGTTTGGAACCTTGAATATCTGGGAATAACACTATAAATTTTAGATTGATCTTCCACGAGGCACCAGAGGTGTTTTAAAACTCACTGATCCAAAAAAAAATCATGATAATATAAACCGACATCGATATACATACATACCATCAAAACCTTTTGGAAGGGACACAATTCCACCAAACATACATGAAAGAAGGTCAAATTTTATTTTCATCAAATCTCTATTCCATTCTCCAAATTTCTTATCATTTAAAAATGTTAACCAAATGTTTTTTACAACCCAACACATCAGTTTATTTTACCCCAACATGTTGACATATCTTTTGAAAAATCATCCCAAAAGTACAAAACATATCTATTGGAACATCACCACTTTACTTGTACATGATTCATTTATTCTAAAATACATACAAATATCATCCAAGAACCAAACTAGAGTCCCTAACTAACTCCCAGTGATATTCCAAACATAATCCTTCATTTCCCATGAAGCCCTATTTTGTCTCAATACACCCATAATTTCATCTTACATAACGATCTCATATTATTTTTTACACCACCTCATGCCTGGAGCTAAATATCTTCTCAATATAACAATATATCTAATTATATTATAGTATTACCCACAGAAATGAAGCTATTACCTCGAGGATTTCTCCTTAGCACCCTAGTGGCAATTGAACCACCCATGGTCAGCTCCACTCACCTGCAAACCCACTAGCATGAGGGTCATAACCCTAAAATGAATCCACCAATCTCTGTAAGGATCATTTAAAGATATGACTAACATTGAGTGGTGTATGGGGTGGATCAATATTGAGAACTTTTTAACCTTTTATAAATTTTATACCATTACCTCTTTGATGAATTAGGATATCAATTCTCTTATTCTCCTTCCCTTATCTCATGAATGTATGTGAAGGTAGTAAAAGATAGAAATAATATTTTTAAAATTTTAAATTATCATTTAGAGTATCTAGTGATTTATGTGTATTGTTATGACAAGTACACAGATTCACCATTGTAATAACATATGAAGTTACTATGGATCAGATATGAGACAATCCATTAGCCAGTGTGGGTCCTTAAACATTAAGAGGGGGAATGAGAAAAAACACACTTCCCTATACTAGTGATGAATTGGTCTAACATTCAACTCCCCATTGGATCTCTATAATTCCTATAAATATAGTCCCAATCTTATTTTTATGGATCTCAATAACACCAATAATGTGTCCCACTAGATGACGCTATTTTGAATGACACATTAAGACTTTGTTCTTCCACAATATTTACCTATTACCTATAAAAAAGTGTACAAGAAAATCCTATTATTATTATTCATAATCTAAATTGAAAGCATCACTTTATTATTCTCTTACCAGTCATAATAATATGAACATTATTTGTATTGATAAGTACATAATTATTATTGACTGAAATGATAATGAACTAAATAAGTATTGGTCAATAATTTTTTCTTATTCCTCTAGTATTAGACACACCATAATATGTAATAGTAGTAAGAATATCTTGACCACTCTCTTCTTCAGTTCAAAATAGACTTCCTTGAATCACAATCTTACAATATTTATATATTCAAACACTTCCTTGGTAATTATCAAAAAATTCAATGCTTAGCTTAGAATATCATCATCACATTTAAAAACGACCTAAATAACTGAATATTGATTGGAAAGTGTCTTTTTCTTCTTAGTATATTCATCAGTTAGAATTTAATGAATATAAATATATATTGAAATATCATAATTCCTCTAAATACAATACTAAGAAATCTTATTTTATTAATTCCTCATCGAACTTCTTGGTGCAGTGAATATTTACACAACAGAATCACACTACACTTTTAATGTAATAATAATCTCTCACCAACATAATACAATAAAAACTAATATTTGATGTATTATAATACCATCCCTAGATTTAGTCTCAACATTGTTTATTTTTAATAAATTGATCAATAAACCTTTTTTTCATTTCTTATTTATAAACCTTAGAACATATATTCTTATCATTATTACATGTTTTTTAATTATATTCTTCTTCACGACCTTATAGGATATCATCTATTTTATCAATAGACTTTCCTCAAATTATCCAAATTAATTATTTCATGCACCACTTCTACTTGTTCGTCCACTTATTCATGTGTGTCCATATATTCATACACACACACACACACACACACACATATATATATATATATATTTGAAAGCATACATGTCTCACTTGTAAAATTTATTAGTGTATTGATCCATCATTTTAATAGCAAAAAACACATAATAGGATCTTCCATATTTCACTTTAATAGTGTTGACAGATCTTCCATATTCACTGTATATGTATTTATAAGAGGCTACAGCCTTGAAAAAAATAGTTCAATGTACTTACTATCCATTACGTATCATCAGATTTCACGTACAATGTTCTCTTCATGACACACAATGTGGTATTCTCCACTATTTCACATGACTGGTCTCCATGATAAGCTATGAGCATGTATTGTAACCATGTGTTGAGTGACCTCTATTATGCTTCTTCACACTACAGTCAGCATAGATATTCTTAATTAAACTAAATAGGTTTGAAGAACTCACCTTCTTCATGAATCCTTATAGGCTTATAGATCCTTTCGTGTTCATGTAACACAATGTTCAGAGAAAATTCTATTTTTTGTAAATGAGAACTCTCAGTTGAAAATTTTAATGGAATCACATATCCAATGCTTGATTCATAGGTATTTATAAGTGATTTTTAATCCTCCTTGCATTGTGTTTCATGCCACGTTGAATCGCCAGAAAATAAGTTGTGCCAAGATCAATTTAAAGAGTTGAATATGACATCATTATATACATCAAATGATGGTTATGTTATATAGTAAATCAGAAAAAAAATTCATAGAATAGAAATATCTCTTCATTTATAGAAAAAATCCATCCATACTACCTTGATTATTATATACGTTGTTATATTTATTATACAATGGAACATACTCTGACAAATGATTTTCTATAGTGTGAATCAAGTATGTATACTTGTCAGTTGGTGGTTTCTACAACTCGTGATCAATCCATTCAAGATCAACTTGTTGATCACTATAGATGGTCAGACCTTAAATGAAGCTTATGGAAATGAACTAGAGATCTCAGGGATCTCTCTAGTGAAGTAGAAGAAATATGGTTGATGGTGAATATGTTGAGCCTCATGGATTATCAGATAATGTTATATCAAACAAATTTTTTATGTTGATATCATTTTTACTTGGATAAATAGTGTAACTTTTCCTCTATCCCATGTTGATCATCAGTACATACTATTTATGCTCTATTAACAAACCTATTTTGTATGCTCCTCAATATTGAGATGGGGGATCAATACTCATACACACAATCAACAATATTTTGTAGGATGAATTAGATTATTTAACTTATATACACTCTTAATTAGATATTATTTCCATTCACCTCTCTCTTAAAGAGTGGTGGCAGAAATAAATTCCACTTTTTCTACTGGTTTACCCAACTTCACGATAACATAGTCAACAATATTTTGTAGGATGTTTTTAAAAATAAAACAATCTAAAATTGTATGACGCAATGTTTGGTTAAAGGGGAAATAATCTAGGAAATAATAAAGACCCACATGACTAAGACTATTAGGCTCTAAAAATTTTAAGAGGTTATTTTCCATATTTCAAATAATGAAACAAGGAAATTTATCATCTAAGAATGAAAATAATTGAATCTTATATCCTTGTATTTTAGAGTATTTGGGTTAAACAATCACATATTGATAGGTGTATTTTTTATGATGATATTTTACACGAGGAGGTTCTATGTGAGGGAGTGTGTGATTTAGAGATTGAGATGACATAGTGACGGGTTCTAAACTGATGATCACAGTTTTCAATCTACCCATTCTCAGTCTATTATATTATATTATTGGTTTGGATTTGGTGAAGGTTCACAAAATAGAGTCCTCCATCCTCTGTTTAACTAGTGAAAGATCCCTGAACCGAATGAAATACATTACTGGGTAAGAGTTTTTCACATCCTATCACGATGGTTGTCAATACAAAGACTGAAAAAATACCTCTTGAGAATTGCATAAGTTTAGGGATCAAGTAAAAACCTTTAAGAAACAAATAAAATCAGAGAAAGTATCATTATCTCACTTCTTGTAACTTTTTAGGTTGAGGAATATCATTTTCATCAGCATTTAATTGAATTGATATAGTAATTTTTGGAAAATATATTCCCACCCATTGATCGATTCATATATTAAACTGGTATACCAGAGGAATTTTGGTCCTTATTTGGTCTACATGAAACAAATAATCCTTGATAACACTAAATATTTGTGGTGTACAATCATGGGACCACATAGGGACCCAAAATTCATCTAACACTATTCGAAGACTCCTAAGGGATTGAATATTGGGAATATAAGGTTCCGAAATTTTGGAAGGGTAAGAGTCGCATCTCCCCATTCATGATATGGATTCCTTTTTTGTTGTAATTGTTCACTTCATCCTTCCAAAATAACCAATAGAGCATACAGTGACTCAATAATGATAATGAATAGGAGAGGAATGACCAACTGGGTAGGATCCTAAATAGGGAGAACAACATGTTGAGTCTGTTATATTGGGTTTTCTTGAACTCGCGTTGGGTAACTTGAAGGGGTTTTCCTATGAATATAAATTTGACCTCGGTCTAGTTTCATTCCTAATGGATGGAACTCATGATATCTCTCCATTGTGGGTGTATAAATATATTTCTTGTTAGTGTCCCATATTGATCAAATGTTCTAACTCTTCTTTAATAGTTTCAACAAACCCTCTTGGAGGTGGTATTTTGACTAGGAATGAGAGATAATGTTTTACTTGAGGAACATATCAAGTGGATAGTTTTTCCCATAGTAGTTCCCAATTTATCATTCTCAACTCCTTTAACTCTTACTCTTATTGAGTGAATCGTTCCTCATGTTTGATAGGTCCAACCTCATAGGCTGGTGGGAGGCATATGAGTAATTTTTTTAATTTTTTCTTTAGTAAATTGTTGATGAGAGGTGGTAGTAGAGAATTTTAGGGATTCCCCTATGTTTTTGTGAGCCTCTAGTTCATGGTATGCACAAATTTTCATCCATTAACATATGGAATGAATTTCAGATTGAAGAATATTTATCTATTCCTCCTATACCAGCACCATGTCCAATAATACCCATTGGTTAGTTTATAATGATTTATAATGCATTGAATGTGTTAGTAGTGGACTTTTATGAGGGTTGGTTTCTCAAATTGTTTCCTCTAAATGAATTGTGATTTTCTGGGGTAGTTATTCCCATGGTAGATCTATATAGTTTATTCATACAACTGGGATATATCATCACCATCAATGACCCCCTTGATTCGATTTGGTAAGAGGTGACCCAATGGGAATCTCACAATAGTTCCATCATGCATGTTTCAATTGGGAAAGTCAAGTTATGAACTTGGGAAAAATGGGAGGGTTCTCTTTTTAATACTCTTCGTAATTTGGAAAAAATTAACTACCACTAAGGAGGATATTTAAGTAAAAATCCCTTATCCCTATGGATTTTTTTGTCTTTTCTACTATATCATTTTGGAATGGGTTTTTATCTTTTTTTTGGTTGGGTTGAGTTAAAAATTACCATTCTATATGGGTTGGGGTTGCTCCTGTATCGCTGTTGCTGATACTACCAACACTACTCCCTATGAGATTTTATGTGAGTATGATATATTCTATAACACCAAATGTATGATCGAATATGTAAACATAAGATTATAAAATAAAAGAGGGGGTGAATTGTTTATTTAAAAATTCCTTTGTAATTTTAAATATAGTTATATTAAACACGTTTAAACAAGATAATTCACAAAACCTCTAAGTTCTAATAAATTGATTGATTCTGGAAAAGTGAATCTAGATATAAAACTTAAAAAAAGTTTTCAACAACTATGATTCTACCTTAAAGCGTATAGAATCTAACAAAATCAGAGTACAAGTATGAGGAAGTATAAGAAAGTTATACTTTCCTCAACAATACAAATGCAGCGGAAAACATGAAACAAAACAGGTAATAAGTTCTAAATCATTCTACCCAAAGAGAAGGGTATCCAAAAACCTTGGATAAAGAGCCCTTGATTTATACGTTCAAGAATGTTTGTCTTACCCACACCAGGGTAAGCCCTCGAAATGAATATCAGAGTCTGTCTTGCTATCCCCGCAAGCCCCCAACTATCAAGTAGTCGTCACCTCTTTCTTCCTATCCCAGTAAGCCCTCGATTGTACACATCAAAAATCAGAGTCGCACAAAGAAAATCTGCACAATGGAAGGATTAAAAAAGCCATTCAATTTTTCTGCACGAAGCTTGAGAGATTATTAGAGCCTCTCTCCCTAGAAATAACTTCTACAACATGAAAGAATAGTTGTCAAAGTTGTTATCCATTGTGTTTAACTCTTTCAAATGAGCTCATATTTATAGGCATAGCTCCAACAGTCGACTCCCTCCTCCAACGTACCTATTCTTCCATGAATTTCGGAGGAACCTAGACACGTGATACTCAAAAAACTATTAGTGAATAACATAAATCATGACAACATTTTATTACTAAACAAGTGTAAGCATAACCAAAATTTGATATTCGGGATGGAAGTAAATATGAAAGTTCAGAGTCTAACCAAAAATGAATTCGTAGTCTATAGTAAAAGGATAATCAGATTATGTTTTCTAGGAATTCAGAACCTGAATTCTATAGAATTCCATAGTTTTAATTTCAAGAAAATTTGGGATCTAGATTCACTAGAATTCGGAACTAGAACATACAAAATTCAGAGACAGAGTTCATGAGAATTCGGAGTTAGAACTCATAAATGTTTGGAGTCTGGATTCAGAGAACTCAGTGTCAGAATGTAGAGAAGTCCATATCCAGAATTTGTATTCAGAATACAGAGTTAGAACCCAAAGAAGATCGTACACAGAATTCGTATTCAGAATTCGGAGTTATAACTCAGAGAATTTCATACTCATAATTCTTATTCAGAATTCGGAGTCAGAACTCTGAAAGAGTTTGTAACCAGAATTCATATTCATAATTCGGAGTCATAACTCTGAAAGAGTTTGTAAAAAAATTCATATTCAAAATTTGGAGTCAGAACTCTAAAAGTGTTCATATCTAGAATTCGTAATTAGAATTTAGTGTTAGAACTCAGATGAGTTCGTAACCATAATTCTGAGAATTCCGATTATAAAACATAATACTTCATATTTATGTATTTATATGATTCTGAGGTTTTGGTTTCAATGAGAGTTTTACACTTTGAAAATTTATGATATGAACAATAAAATCTAGATAAGGGTAAATTTCCATGGGTAAGGAAATATTCCTTAAAGAAGTAAAACAAGGGGTAAAATGACATTTTCCATAAGATAAGGTGTTTGTGATTTTCAAAACAAGAAGAAATGGTAAATTCATAAGAAAACCTTATTGACTTAACAATCTCCCCCAAATATGAAGGAATGAAAAAGTCATAAGGAAAACCTTATTTACTCAACAATATCACCCTTTTGTAAAGCACAAAAATTCTTAAGAAAAATAATATAAGGACTTAGCAAATATTTTCTTAAAATAGAAAATAAAACTTATCTCAATTTTCTCATCTGCAAAGATGAATACGTCTAACTCCCCTTAGAATTTGGAACTCTAAAGATCATATTCTAGATTTCCGGAATGGGATTTTCATTATATTGGGTATGGAAATATTCGTAAAGAGAAACTCCTCCTTAGATAAACTCCCCCTTACATGGGGATATTTCTTATATTCTTATAAATGTTTTTCCTTATCCCCTTTTGAAATATTTTTCCTTCTCCCCCTTTGTGATTTTCAAGAAGAGTTTGAGGGAATGGAACAAATATGGTACCTGAAATATTAGTATAGAAATCCAAAAAAAAAGCAACCATAATTTCATTACTATTGGGAAAATTAGTACAAGGAAAAAATGAAGAAAATATCGGATTTTTGTCTATTTTGGTTCTTTTCCCATCGGCATTACCTTATTCATGACTGTCTTTATCATTTTCAGCTCTTTTTTATCCTCCTCTTCTTGATTTTATAGGGTTGTGATCCTATCCTCTTGAACCTTCAGGGCCTCTACCTGAGCCTTCAGCAAGTGATCTTGCTTCACAATATTTTCTTTCATCTTGGTCTAGATAACCCTCTCTATTTTCAAACATTGGAAAACAAAATTCAACTTCCCATTCAGATCGTTGACCTCCTGAATCTGGGATTTTGGTTTATGATTTAGCATTTCTCGAATTCTATTATTAAGAATCTTGATTTTGGTGTCTACAGTATCCAAATAATCTATGACATCTTCTTTAAATTGATCCTGATCTTCCGAATATTCAATGATTTTCTTCGACTAGCTTGTCATCTTCTTGCAACAATTTCTATGGGATTCATAATTGATAAGGAAATTTTTGTAATCAGCCTCTATTTTAACACATCTATCCATGACCATGGATACAGAATATGACTTCTGATTCATGATATGCTAAAGCATCTGGCATCAAGAATCAATTTCAAGAAAGATCAAAATGGTATCCACTAGCTTCTTTAAAGACTGAACAACAAAATCATGTCCTAAAGATGATGACTCTGAATCAAAAATTTTGTTTGGAGATGGTTCTTCCTCTAACTCTTTTAACATCCTCTTAGAAGTTCCTCCAGCTTCCTTCTTCCTCAAAATATATATTTTTGGAGTATCAACAACCACTTGTTTACCCTTACTGATTTTCGGAATGGATTTTTCATCAAAAGATTCATGCTCCCTCACATACAAGTATATAATTTTATCTTCATCAACTTTTTCTTTTTCAGCTCCTACCTCAATGTCTTCAGGGAGTATGAAGTGATTATTATGAATCTCTTCCTCAGATAACTTTTTTACTTCCTCTTCCCCCTTCTCATCATCTCCAGGTGTATCATGTTTTGAAGATCCAGCTTGAGATGTTCGGAGTGAAAATTTTTCTGAAACACTTTCATTTTCATGATGCTCTTCAACATGATTAATCAAATCATCAGATCCACCACTGCTCATAGCTTCTTGTACTTATTCTGCAGCTTTCCACTCTTCCATAATCTTCTCTTGTGATTTTTCCAGAGTCATAAACTCTTACCCAGAGTCTGAGGTAATGGTTCCACCAGGAAACACTTCAAAATAGGGATATTCTGGTATGAAATTTCAGTATCCCTCAAAATGGATTGAAAAATCACTTCCTCGGACAACTTCTTCTTGAGCTTCTTCTCTTTGGCTTGCTTCTCATGCTCTTCAACAGCCTTTTCTTTCAGTGCTTTGCCCTCTACAGGGTCCAATACAATCTCTGCCTCCCCTTCTTTCCTGTTTTTCTTCTCTTCTCTACATTTTGAAACCACATCATCTGGATAAGATTTCTTTTTTTTTATTTTGATGTGCGGATTGAGCATCTTTATCCTTGGGGGGTTTTTTGTTACTTCCACTTCCTTTAATTTCCTCTTCTTTCTATATTTTTCTGAAGGTTCGTCTTCTTCAAAAAATTTCAGAACTGCCTCTACCTCATCCTTAGATAGATCATAAAACCCACCTGACTCCTTAGAAAAATCCACTTTAATCCCCTTGAGGGTATCATCACTGATCAGAATAACCTTGAAATTCCTCAACTTGGAACTGTAGCGGATATTGAAAGATTCAAAACACTAAACAATGAGCCTGGAAAGTAGGGCATGATATATAATAATCTAAGCTCTCAGATTCCCATTCATGAAGTTCACTATCCTATTGAGAATGTGCTTCATGAGGTTGACCTTCCGTAGGTTTACCCAAAAATCCAAGTTGTACATGTCACTTTTCTTAAGGGTTTCCTTACCACCCTTCCTCTTTACGATAAGACCCTGAACCCATAATTGTAGGATCTGATTGTTTGTAGAAAGATGGGAGATAATTGCAGTCTTGAAATCTTTATGTCCAACTAATTCTATAGCCTTTAACTTGATGAAACTTCCTTGAACATCTGGAAACATGTGGGAGAAAAATTCAGCTTCTCTTTCATATGAGAGCCCCACCAAGCATGCAACCTTGGTATAAGAGAATTGTACGTCTTTCCATAACTCTTAAAGGAAAAAAGTTTCCCTACCATCTTCCTTAATGAAACAGGACGACTCATAAAATTCTATGAGAATATCCGGATAGACATCATCCTGAGCTCTTGTCTTTGATATAGCTATACTTACCCATCTATTGAGCTTGATAGTCTTGGAAATAATAGAGTTTTACTTGTTAAATAATTTCGAATGCACCAACCTCTCCCTTTATATTTCCCACTCCAAAATCTGCTTGACTGAAGACATCTCTTGATATTGAACTTCTGCCGACATTAAGACTTGAGCACTTATCAAGAATTCTGAATGGGCTTTTGTAGAGAGGCAGAGCTTCGACATGCACAAGCTTGAGAACCGTTGTGGGACTACTACCGAGGGTCCCCTTTTATAGGTGTTGGAGCGACGATTCATCTTCCCATTTCAATCCAAAGGCTGAGAATTCGTTAGATATGATATGACAGTTGAAATGATATCCACAAGGAAAATTTTGGTTGAATCTGATCATTTGAGGTTTTAAAAGGAAAACATTCGGATTTAAGGAAACATGAATCTGATATATTTTAAAAACAAAAGAAACTTAAAGCATGTAAAAGGTAATTATGAAAAACTCAAGAAAGAATCATACCTTTAGGATTTCTAGGATGATTATTTGTATTGAGGACTATTCTTCATGAAGAACTTTGGATTCCAAAAAAACTTGAATACCAAAAAAATTCACTATGAAAATTTCAAATCTGAAAATTTCCATTACGAAAAATTCAGGTCTGAAGACTTCTAGTATGAAAATTTCAGGTTCCAAGAATTTAATTATGAAAATTTCAGGTCTGAATACTTTCATTATGAAAATTTCAAGTCCGAATATTTTCATTACGAAAATTTCACGTCTGAGAATTTTCATTACGAAAAAAATTCTATAATTATAATACAAAAAACACACAAATTTTTTATGAAAAATATGAAAAACTTCATTATAAAAAATATGAAATACTTCATTACGAAAAATACGAAAATCTTCATAGAAAATGTAATCCCCCTATGGAAATGAGTTTATTATTATAAAGAGATTGGTTCAACAAGAAGTTAATTGAAGAGGATTGCCTTACGATTATCATTCCTAACATCTGTTTAATGTATTCAAATTTATCGAAGGGTAATGATTTTATAAAAATATCAGGAAGTTGATCTTGTGTTCTGACAAATTGAAGAATGGTATCTTTTTTTTGGGTGTGTTCCCTACGAAAGTGATTTCAAAAATCTGTGTGCTTTTACCGATAGTGATGTGGATGGTTTTTACTAAGGGTAATGGAACTTGTATTATTACAAAAAATTTGAGTCATAGTGAAACATAAGCCATAGTCTGTGAGAGTGTGTTGAATCCACAACACTTGAGCACAACAACTTCCAGCTGCTACATATTCAACTTCAACAGTGGAAAGTGCTTCTGAATGTTTCTTCTTACAAGACAAAGAATCTAGTGAATCTTCTTAGAATTGAAAAGTTATGTATGTACTTTTTCTATCCATTCTAACACCACCAAAGTCATCATCCGAAAAAAAAATTATAACAAAATCATTTCCAGAAGTATAAAATTGTCCTAAATCCATGGTTCCATCTATGTAGAAAAAAATTCTCTTCACTACCTTTTAATGAGATTCCCTAGGTTTGGATTGATATCTTGCACATAAAAATACTGAAAACATAATGTCTAGAAGAATAGCTTTCAAGTAAAGTAAACTTCACATCATACCTCTAAAAGTTGTCTGATCTACTGGTTTCCCAGCTTCATCAAGATAAAGTGTGTTTGAGATACCAATAAGAGTACTTATAGATTTACTGTTTTCATATCCATGCTTTTTTAGAATATCTTTAATATACTTATGTTGAGATATATAGATTTCTTCTGGTTTTTATGAGATTTGAGAACCAAGGAAAAATGTTCAGTCACCCATAATACTCATTTCAAACTCATATTTCATTTGATCCACAAAGGAATCGGTTAAAGATTGCTGAGTTGAACCAAATATAATGTCACTAATATAAATTTGAATAGTCAAAAAATGTTCTTATATTTCTTTATAAAAATGGTTGGATTTGCATTTCCCTTATCATAGTTATTCTGAATAAAAATCATGTAAGTCCGTCATACCAAGCTCTAGGGGCTTGTTTAAGTCCATACAAGAGCTTTGCCATGTCAAAAAAACATGATCGGGATGTTTTGTGTCTTCAAATCCAAGAGGTTGTTCAATAAAAACCTCAAGAACATAAACATTAAGGAAATCACAATTCACATCCATTTGATATAGTTTGAAATTGAAGAATGCTTCAAAGGAAATTGAAATACGAATAGATTCAATTCTATCTACTAAAGAATAGGTTTCTTCATAGTCATTCCTTTTTGTTGATTATATCATTTAGAAACAAATCTAGATTTATTTCTAACTATGATTAGATTTTCATCACACTTATTTCTGAAGACCCATTTTACTCCAATAAAAAATGTTCCCTTAGGTCTTTCAACCAAGGTCCAGACATTATTCCTTTATAATTCATTTAGTTCATCTTGCATGGTTTTAATCCAATAATCATCTCCTAACGCTTAATCAGTTCTTTTTAGTTCTAAATATTGAATGGAATTCTAGATGTTCAACTTCATTTCTTAAGGAACATCTAGTCCTTATATGTTTATTGACATCACCAATGATACTATCACTGGGATGATTCTTTAGAAACAACTGCTTTGGATTTTGTAAAACATGTTCATCAACATAGGGTTAGAAATATTCTAGGGTAAATGTTTCAGTAGTCTCTTCTTGAAAATTTTCCTTATCAGAAGGGTTTTCTATTAATGGTTGATAATCAGTTTTTGAAAACACATCTGAGAATATAGGATGGGGTTGTTTAAAAACAAAAGGATCAGTTTCATCAAATTGGACATGTATTGTTTCTTCAACCGAACAAGTGTTTTTATTGAAAACTCTATATGCCTTAGAAGTTGTCGACTAGCCTAAGAAAATTACTTCGTCATATTTTGGTGGAAATTTATGTAGATTATCTTTACTATTCATAATGAATACCTTTCAACCAAAATCCTTAAAGTATGAATGTCTAGGTATTCTATCATTCCATAACTCATAAGGAGTTTTATTAAGAAAATGTCTAATCAAAACACGATTTATAGTATAACAAGCTGTATTTACAACTTTAGCCCGAAAATGTTTGGCTACAGAATACTCACTCAACATGGTTTTAGTTATCTCTGAAGAATTATATTTCTTCTTTCAATAACACCATTCTTGTTGAGGTGTTTTGGGTGCTGAGAGGTTGTGATTAATACCTTTTCTACTACAAAAAGTTTCAAAA
This sequence comes from Viscum album, assembly GCA_963277665.1. Classification (NCBI taxonomy): domain Eukaryota; kingdom Viridiplantae; phylum Streptophyta; class Magnoliopsida; order Santalales; family Viscaceae; genus Viscum; species Viscum album. The sequence continues at coordinate 774,311,150 of OY728155.1, read as the reverse complement.
TCAGAATTTTTAAATTGTCCTCCATGATCACTATGATTAGTTATCAATGGAATGTTTTAATAATTCTTGACTAGGGATATAAAACATTTGAAATAAGAAAAATATTCAAAATTCTTTACTAGAAAATATACCTAAGTAAATCTAGTCTAATCATCAAAAAAGACAAATACATTATACTCTACTCCAATTCTTTCAGTTTGTATTGGACCAAAAAGATCTATATACACTAGATATAATTCATCAGTAGTTGAGATTTCACAGACTAATTTAAAACTTGATTTATGTTGCTTTCTATATTGACAAGGATAGAATTTTTTTGACTAATCAAATGAAAGCTCTGATAGATCCTTATCTAATCTTTTCATAGAATGTTTTTATAAATTCCTAGGGTTACAGTGACCTAACCTTCTATGCCATAACCAAGAATGATCATCCACTTCACTAAGGAAAGGTAAATATTGGCTCTTAAGTTCTTCTATGTTTAGTGTGTAAACATTCTCTTGCCTATTTTTAGAAAGAATAAATACTTCCTTGGAATTGTGTACTAAGAACTTATCATCCCTAAAATTCACAAGGTAGCCTTCATCACATAATTGGCTTACGGTAATGAGGTTGTTCTTAAGACCCTTAACAAATAAAACATTTTAAATAAAAGTTTTTCCAAGAATAAAAATGTCACCTATTCCAATAAATTCTCCTTGATCATTATCTCCAAAATTTACTTTTCCACCTTTCTTTTGATAATATTTTAAAAATAGTTTTTGATACCAGTCATATTGTGGGAACATCCACTATCCATGTAACACGTATTGATGTTGGTACTTTACCTATTTTCCTGAAAATAAGAAAAAGTTAGAATTTCGAAATCCAAACTTTCTTGGATCCGGAATTTTTAGACAACAAAATTTTGGGTATGAACATTTGTTTAGAAAAATAATCTTAATGAAACCCAAGATATTTTACTTTATTTAAGGAATTTTTTTTTCTTCCAATGCCCACCACATTAACATTTAGTGCAAAAAGGGGCTCTTGAAGGAAAAAAATAGTAGTTTTTGAAAACTAGTTTTTGGTGAGTATAAGCTACTCTAGTAGTGTTTCCTTGAGCATTAATTTGAGAATTCATCTTGTCAAAATTTTCCTTCCCAAAGGTAAATTTTGCAAGAAGCTTCATAAGAGAAAATATTTCGGACATCAGTCTCATGACTAAATCACTATCCTCAGGAATCATTTCCTTAGAGTTAGATTTTTCCTCAAAAAAGTTTATCTATAAAATATAATTCTAAAGATCTTTATAATTTGCTTCTTTAATAGAATTTTCTTTCTCAAGGCCTTTAGAAAGATTCTCTAAAAGTTCTTCTTTATCTCTAAGATGTTTAGAAGGATCAGAAATCTCTTTTGTAATAATTTCTTCCCTTGTATTTTACTTGTCTAATTTCATAGAAATTTTACAATTTCTTGTTTCAAGAAACTTTGAAAATAATGAATCTTCTTCATATAAATCTATTTCTTCATTTTCTGAGGATAAAGTAACTTCCATTGAAGTACTATTATCAGAATACTAATTCTTATCAAGAGATAAATTTGTTAAAGACTCAGCAAAGAGTACCTTGGTCATAAGACATTTATTGGGGAAATAAGTAGTAGCAATGAATCCCATATTCTTATGTGATGATAAATAATATTTAGAAGATTCACTTTCTGAAGAGTCTCCACTGCATGCACTCCAAGTATCATTAGCTTTACAGCTTTTCTTATGCATTGATCGATAGAATTTCTTCCTGTTCCTTTCTGAATTCCTTTCCTTCTTTTCCTTATTTTTCAACAAAGGACAATCAGGTCTGATATGACTCGTTCTATTACATTTATAACACGTAACTTCTCCATCTTTATTATCTCTGTAGTCTTTCTTCTTGTACTTATTCTGACGACTCTTTGAGCTACAATATTGTTCATTCTTCGAGCAAGATTATCTAATTCATTCTCAGACTTTTCTGTGTCACTAGATTCTGGATGAATAATGAATTTCTTTGTCATTGATCTAGTTACTCTTTCTGGAGTGTTGGATTTCAAATGTTTAGAATTGGTTGTAAAAGAAACTACTACATTCCCATTCTTATTTTTAACATTTTCAGCATCTCTCTTCATTCTGGTTTTATGCTGAAGAAGAGTTCTAAACAACCCATCCAAGGAAATTTGAGTGACATTCATGTTCTCATCAATAGTTGTCCTCTTAGACTCCCCTTTATTTGGAATGATATCTATGATCTTTTCTACAAGAGACTCATCATCCAAACTGTTTTCTCCCATAGATTGTAAGCTATTCAGGATAGTCATAAACCTTTGTTGTACATTGCATAAAGGTTCCCTTTAAGGAATGTTAAATAAATGGTATTCAGATCTAAACGTAGCTATTATTGTCTCCATCACTTTAGATGTACCAAAATATGTAACTTCAACTTTCTTCCATATATTATTTTTAGCTTCACACGATGATATTTTACTATAGATGTTCCTAGTCAAGGAACATAACAAAGTATTTCTGCCTCTGATGTTTTCTTGATATCCTGATTTCTCATGATTATTAAAGGTTCTCAATTCTTTATCCAGAATCTTATAATCCCCAATCAGAATTAGATAGTTATCAACTCCAGTATTGATAACGAATTTCTTCATCCTATCTCTTCATTACTCATAATCATTTCCATCGATAACAGGTGGTTTGGTATGATTTAGATTATCAATAGAACCAACTTTTAAACCTTCCATCCTTAAGATAATCTTTGGCACAAAAACTTGTTAGTAGTACGAGTTTGTAAATAAGAGAAAATATCATAAGCAAGTAAAATATAGAAAAAAAGTATCTCTATATAAAAAATGAATCGGAACTATGTGATTCATAAAAATAGATTCCAAAAAAGTATGTATCCGGAATTTCAATTCCGATAATTCTATTTTGAATCTAATCGTGAGATTAATTCATATTGTACCAACCCTCTGATACCAATTGTGAGACAGTATGTGAGTATTATATACTCTATAATACCAAATTTAGGATGGAATATGTAAACATGAGATTCTAAAATACAATAGGGGTGAATTGTAATTTTAAAATTTAATTTTCAACATTTAATGATAGTTAAGTATAACATGGTTAAACAAGATAATTCACAAAACCTCTATGTTCTAATATCATTCTTGTATTCCAGAAAAGTGATTTTGTAAATCAAACATAACAAAAGTATACAACAACTAATATTTATCCATAAATCTTATAGAGTCTAACTAAATCAGAGTACAAGTATGAAGAAGTATAAGAATGTTATACATTCCTCAATAATACAAATGCAGCGGAAAACTTGAAATAAAACAGGTAACAAGTAGTAACTTTTTTATCCCAAGGAGAAGGGTATCCAACAACATTGGATAAAGGTCCCTTGATTTATACTTTCAATAAAGTATGTCCTACCCACACCAGGGTAAGCCCTCGATATGAAGATCAAATTTTGTCTTGATATCCCTGTAAGCTCTCAACAATTAGGTAGTTGACACCTCTGTCTTCCTATCCTCGGAATCCCTTGATTGTACACAGCAACAATGAGAGTCTCATGAAGAAAATCTGCATGAAGCAAGCCATTCAAACTTTCTGCATTAATCATGAGAGTTCATAAGAGCCTATCTCTCTAGAAATCACTTCAACAGCATGTAAGCACAGTTGTCAAAGTTGTTATACAGTGTGTCGAACTCTTTCAAATGAGCTCCTATTTAAATGCACAGCTCCAACTGTCAGCTCCCTCTTCCAATTGTCATATTTTTCCTTCAATTTTGGAGGGACCTATACACGTTTCACTCAAAAAATGGTTAGTGAGTAACTAAAAGCACATCATCATTTTATTACTAAACAAATGTAAGCATAACAAAAATCTGATATTCGAAATGTAAGTAAATATGAATGTTCGGAGTCTAACCAAAAGTGAATTTGGATTCTATAGTACAAGGATATTCAGATTCAGTTTTCACTTAATTTGGAACCTAAATTCTATAGAATTCCGGAGTTTGATTTTCAAGGAAATTCAGAATCTGGATTCTGCAAAACATGGAACCATAAGATACAAAATTTTGTGTTAGAGTTAATGAGAATTAAAAGTCAGAACTCATAAGAGTTCGGAGTCTGGATTCAGAGAACTCGGAGTCTGAACTTCGAGAAGTTCATATCCAGAATTTGTATTCAGAATTATAAGTTAGAACTTAGAGAATTTTCGTACCCAGAATTCGTATTCAGAATTCGGAGTTAGAACTCAGAGAAGTTCATACTCAGAATTCGTATTAAGAATTTGAGATCAGAATTCTGAAAGTGTTCGTAACGAGAATTTGTATTCAGAATTCATAGTCAGAACTCCAAAAGAGTTTTTAACCAGAATTTGTATTCAGAATTCGGAGTCAGAACTCTGAAAGAGTTCTTATCCTGAATTCGTAATTAGAATTTAGTGTCAGAACTCAGACGAGTTCGTAACCAGAATTCTGAGAATTTGGATTCTAAAACAGAATGCTTCATATCTAGGTAATTATAGGATTCTGAGGTTTTAGATTCAATCTGAGTTTTACACATAGAAAATTTATGATATGATCAATAAAATCTAGGTAATGGTAAATTTCCTTGGGTAAGGAAATTTTCCTTAAGGAAGTAAAACAAGTGGTAAAATGATATTTTCCTTAAGATAAGGTTATTGTGATTTTAAAAACAAGAATAAATGGTAATGTAATAATGAAACCTTATTGACTTAACAATCTCCCACAAGTATAAAGGAATGTAAAAGTCATAATTAAAACCTTATTCACTGAACACTCCCTTGATCATTACATGACTTTCTAATTGTATTGGATGGGATAATCAATTGATATAAAGAGGAGGTATTTAATTTGAAATAATTGTTTTGGATTTAGGATTGGATTTAATTAGGGATTTTTCCTATTCAACATTCTTATATATCTCTTGAAAGAGAACTCGAATGGCTCTCTATCATCGGGATTTATGCTTGTGAGATTGGTATAGCCTTCTGGGCATGACATCGGTCATGAGTACAGTTTTATTTCTGAGATATGGATATAGGAAATGAAGTATCATGACATCACTTTAGGAGGTCAGTGATGATCATTTTGGGGTAAACACAATTTTCTATTCTCACCGCATCCCCTGATCAGGACATTGGCTGGTGTATTGTTGAACTACTTGAATAAATTTATTTAATAAATAGGACATTCTCATTGGAGATCCACCCACTATTTCCCCAATTTTTGGAATTGAAGATCCATAAGGGTAGTTAAATCGGTTTGATGACATAGTTCTTCACTAAAATTAAATAACATTTATATTTTTCATAAGGAAATATCATATCCCTTTTGTAATAAATATTCTTCTATTTGTTTCATTGGATTTCATGTAAAAATTCATCTAAAAACGTTTTTAGAATTCATAATTAGAATTGGATAAGGATTAAAACATGAATTTTATATTTTCTTCGTCCAATTTATTCCTCCTAACAAATTTTTTCATTCCATATTCTGTACAATATTCATCCACTCAGTTTAACCATAGTGGGAAGTTACCAGGTTTTTGTATATATAATGTGTGGTTACAATGAATCTACTCAATTGTGATAGAGGTAATGTGATCCAAGGGTGGATTTTAGAGTGTCCATTAACATAGGATATCTTTTAGTTGAGAGATTTTATCACATATCAACGATAATAGATCATGAATTAATGACCATATCTTCCCAAGAACCACAATATATGATGGTTTCCTTGTAGTTGGTTGGGAAAGGTGGAACTTTTTTTCAAAATAAAATATTAATATGGGTATTACCTTCATAGTTAATGTCATCATGTGTTGGACTTCCTTAAATTATTAATGTGTTACTGTAATGATAATTTCTATAGAGTATTAACTTGGGAGGAACTTAGGCTGGATGATGAGAAGGGGAAGACCTTCTTTTCATTTGATCTCCTGATCACAAGGAGTGTTTAAAAAATTCACAATAACAGACGACTTTTATTTAATGTTGAAAATATATTATTTTCTATGGTAACATTTTTTATAATTTTTTAACTATGTTTGTCTCCATAGAAGAGCAAACAAAAATCACGTTTTTTACTTTGAATTAAAGAAATAACTGGAAGTTATTTTGAAATTGTTTGACTATGAAAATAAATGAAATAAAAGAAAAAAATGAACATAAGAAAAATATTTCAATGATATTAAAAAAGAATGTGATTGGAAATAGTTATATGAGTAGAGTTATCTAGACAATTTTTATTTCAATTTCAATATTATCATAATCCCAATTTTTCCATTCCTCTTCTACTAAGATATATATTGTGAGATTCCATTATTGTTTCCTCTCCCTCCATTAATTAAATGGTGATAGTGAGAGTAAACCATACCAAGATCTCAGATTAATCTACTGTCTTTAATATATGTGAGATATTTTCAATGAATAACCTCAATTGAAATTATCAATACCAAATCCGCTATTTTTTATCCCAAATAATCAAGAATATCCACTACCCCTCCCACATGTACTAACAATAGCCAATTCATTCACCATTAAGACCTATTCTACCCAATTGTATATAAACCAGAAGCAATAAGTGGGAGGAAATGATCATTGATTAAGCAATATCAATAATACAATATTAAACAAATACTATCACAATTGTTAAAAAAATGAACTTAGAATATTGAAATGAACTTCACATATGGGAGAACGATATTTGAACCATGATGTTCGAGAACTCAACCATTATAAAAAGAAAACCTCATTCAAAAAACACCTAAAATATTACCCCTATATGTGAAGTGTAACCATATAAAATGTGAGAAAATAAAAAATTACAAATATAAACATTCAAAAAGGGGGAAATGGAAGAACATATAAAATTATTCTAAAATATGTGGGCTATATGGTTTCACCTATTCTTTCCAATAGATACCTGAAAATAGTCCAGGACTCTTATTAAATGTTTTTATAAATTTTCATGAATGCCGTACCTGAAGAGTTCAACACATTTGGAAAGGTGTAGAAAATTTTATGCACAAATTAACCAATCCAAATTTTTCTATATGTAGATACCATTCTTAATTACCTATTTTGGATTGTTATCTAATATCCTAATTGAGGTAATTTTATCAAGAAATTTAATATGAACATTAAACTTCCAGTTATAATTTATTTCCAATTGTAATCTCCACATTTTGACATATTTATCCATTTTATACCCAATTTAATGTGGTGGGGTCTATTCAATCAACTAGAATGATTTTATCAAAATCATGGATTAATTTGGGCTTGTTAAAGTTCAAATGAGTTTTAGGAAAAAAATAATAAATTTAAGCCTAAAGTAAAATGAATCCAAAAAATGATAACTCTATTTGGATCAATATTGAAAAGTTGTCCTTAAAATACATAAGTGATAAAAATATGATAACACTTAATAATTATGAATTTTTAACTTTTTTTCTCAAAAACTCAGAAAACATAAAAAAATGGATTCAAATATACTAAAATTTTTAAATTAGAATTGATTAAATTATTAATATAAATAAAAACATAATAATTTTATCTTTATCGATTCCCCTAGACATTTCACCTTGCCTTGTAGAAAATTAAGCCTCAAAATTGAATAAAAAAATTCAAACATGATACCCATGATATAACTTATTTGACAACAAGAAAGAAATGATATCAGGACAACCCAAAACCATTATCTAATGTTTTTCATTATTATTATTTAAACAATTTCCATTACATTCCAACTCTCATGCACATAAGACACCTACCTCACATGGATTTTCTATCATGTCAAAAATTTTAATTTTTAATAAGGAATTTCTCACCAAACCTATGAAAGAGTCACCATAGATTGATATATTTCTATATCTCCATACCATTCAAGTCAATGAAATTTATTTTAAATGGGTACATTTTTGGCTAATTATGTGGATTTTGGTTTGTAGTATTTACGTGTCCAAAATTATGAGACCACATAAGGAGATCTAGCCTCTTTTGGAAGACAAATTCTATGATTCTAATTCAATGTATGGTATCCTCGTCATCCCCTTAGTAGAAAATTAGTATTAATAATATTTGATAATCTCATGGACATCCCACACCATTAACATTATAGAGAAAAAATAAATTTCTCTTCTATGTTTTCTTAAAACATATAGATAGGTCCAACATTCATTCTCATTTTGAATCTCTAGGATGGCCCATCTTCTTTTATCGTGAAAGATACTAAAAGAAACATATGTCTATTGAATTATTTTTTAGAAGAATAATAATCTACTAACTATTTAATTTTCTTCCCAATGTAGGGTCAAATGATGTAGCATCACACTAAACAAATCCCCCCCATTTATGTTCAATTATGTCATGTAATTTCACATTAAGAGAATATTGGATAGGGAAAATTTTCTAGTAATGTGGCCAATATAATAGGTTATTCAGGTATTCTAAGGGATACAAGGATTTAATACATATGTAATTCTATAATTAAAAGTATTATCTTAGAAAGGGGTCTTTTAAAAGAAAATTAATTCTTTAATCATTTTAAACATAAGATAATCAAACCATAAATTTTTTAAAAGAATAAATCAAATTATTATTATTTTAATAATGTTTTGGTTCTATAAATAAATGATTAAAATTAAAATAATATGAAAAATGTTTTAGAAGCCTCATGGGAAAGATATTTCAAAGATAAAGATAGTGATATGTGGTATATAATTCAAAAATTAGAGGACCTTTCATGAAATTCCAAAAGATTTAAACTTGAAACAAATCTATTTTCATCATTAGTTTAATCTCAAATACAGGGTAAATTTTTTCACTCATTTAAATGGCTCCCAAAAATGGTAAATAAATTCATTTCAACTCACATGTTTTAAAAAATAATTAAATAGGAACACATTTTTTTTTTGAAACAATTTGATTTTTTTGAAAAAAAATGAAAATATTAATCTACAATGGTTCCCTTAAAAAATTAAATGATATATTTTACCAAGTAAATTAAAGTGGATGTAACATGTAACTAGATATTTAATATAAACATAGAAAGAAATTTAGGGTAATGTAGAAGTAAATCCTGAATTACTGGTATATTAATGATGAGTTATATGACTAAGTGATGCACATTGAAAACCAAAAATAAAATTCAGAGAAGATAATATAAGAAATTTATAAAAATAAAAGTGAAATGAAATAAATTGAGAAAAAAACGTTAGTTATTAGTTCTAACCTCTAAGTGCGGCCTTATATTTGACTACCTCTAAATGGGTAGTTCTAGTTTTTTATCCGTAATCTAATTCTGGGTAATGTTTCTTTGAGATGAACCACTAATACTTATTCCTTATATATTTGAACGCCACCTTTTGGTATAGTACTCTATCAATATAGTACAAAAAATACATCTACAGTTAAATGTGGTACAACTTACATGGTGGGGGTATGATAAGAAATTTGTCCTCGCCTTTCTTGGTTTTCAATTACACAACCTATTCGTCATTATCCTATTCATGGTTTAGGTACACTACATTAATGGAATAATCCAAGGTAAATTTAGAGTAATTGTTTTTTAATAAAATTAAATCATGAATAATTGATATCAAATTACACCACTTTAATACAATAATATTGTGTATTTTTGTTATCTATAAAAGATACATTGATCTCATCATGTACCCCCTATAATAAATATTAAACAAGTTGAGGGGGATCTATATATCCCCCTTCACATGAATTTTCATTTATCTTCTTCCTCACCCTCTAAAAAATATTCCAAGAATCTAAACATTTAAATAAATGGTTGTTAATACTCAATTCAACTTCATTAAATTTAGTTGAGTATATTTTTAAAAATATCATTTCCATGAGTTGGATTGGCTTTAATTGATTATTCGAGTTAAAGTGCCTTTTAGAGATGAATTTCAATTGATATATGTAGGTAGTCAAGCTCATATATGTTCTAATCAAATTAAACCACTTGGGTGGTTTCATATTCTTGAAAAGTTATAGATAGGTACAGTGGTTCTGATCCATATTCCTTGTAAGGGATGAGGAGATAATATAACACCTCATTTTAATTCTATAAGTTATCTAAATGTGATTTATCTTTTATGCATATATCATTAGGATGTTTTTCTTCATAAATAACCCCAAACATTGATTGGTAAGGGATTAATGTATCTTCATTGAGTTATATCAAGAATTACATATGTTCATTAATATCAATAATGAGTGGGGAAACCTCTTCGACGACTTGCTCAGGTTCAGGTTTCTCTTGAAACTCTTGCAATATTTTTTCCATTTGGATATTCTTATCTGGTATTTTGTCCTTTATAAATCACAATTGATCTACTATAATTTTTCTAATCCACTTGTACATGATGTTTCACTTATATAATTTCTTCTAAAATATAGGTGAGAAACAAGGAAGAAATGTTTTGTACCTCAACCATTTCATTAAAAAATTCAGGGAAGTACTCCTTTAGTTTAATTAATCACCTAGAATGTCCCCCCAAAATTTAGTATTCGAGGGAATATTTAAGGTCATGAATTTGGTCCTTTAATTAATTCTCCTTGATGAATTAAATTCATGATCCGCTGATCATTTTAGTGATGATAAAAATTCTGTTCTATATAGAAAAAATTGAGAAAACCGTTTTTTTTTGAAAAAAATAAAATATTGATAATTACATTTTTGGAAGTACCTATCATGAAATAGCTCCATGTTTTGACTTGTTCGTATCATTGGGTGTATAAAAAATATATATTTCTTACATTAAAATGTATTATAGTGGTTAGGCTATGTTCTATCTGGAGATGAGTTCACAAAAATAATGTTTTTCACATAGAATTTGAGGAAGAAGTGGTGGTTGGTGTTGAAAATATTTGAAATTGAAAACAAACTAAATAAAAAAATATAAATAAATAAAATAAGGAAAATAATTATAATATATTGGGAAATAATGTGATTGAAAAAGTATTATCAGATCCATTGTCAGGTCATGTAGAGTTTTCAAATTGTAATTATATCATAGTTCCAATTTTTTAGATCCTTTTATACTAATCTGATTAAAGTGATATTAAATGGTCAGTTCCAATTATTCCTTTAGTCCAATGATTATGGTGAGAGTAAACCTTTCCAATAACTCAACTTAATCTAATCTTTTTTCTTATATGTAAGAGTGTTGCACTAAATACCCTTAAGTAAATTAGGCAATTCCTAATGAAATCTTGTTTATCCCAAATAATCAGGAATATCCACAACCCCTCTCACACAAATTATTGGTCAGTCAATAATTCACCGCATAGACTTTCCCTACTCAATTTTATATAAACCAAATCCTAGCGGAGGAATAAAATGATCAATGACCAATGTATTATTAAAAAAATATTATAAAAACAATTCAATCAAAAATTATAATAAAAACATCTATTGGAATATTGAAACCAACTTTAAAGAATATTAAGATAAATTTATACAATAATTTTCAGAAACTCAATTATTTTAAAAATAAAACCTCTCCTTCCCCCAACACTCATAATATTATACCCCCATTTTAATGGTTTCCATAAATAAGGGGGAATAATAATGCACTAAAAAACCAAAAAAAGTTGGAAAAGGAAGAAAAAAATTGCTTCTAAATCTATCCAATACAAGGTTTAAGATGTTATTCCCACCAGGCAGTAGAAAATAGAAAATTTTTGTTACCAAATATTGTTCAAAATTATAATGTATTTTTGCTGATAAAATTTCAATTTATTTGGTAAGTCTTAATTAATGTTATACCATAATTATTGAATAAATTTTTTTATTATTTAATAGACCCTTTTTCTACATCCATTTTACATGTCGAAAAAAATCTGTAATGAGAGAATTTCCCTATGAAATTTAATTTAAAAATTATTCATTGATTATTATTTCATTTCTAGCAAGAATAACCTAATATTGTGGTTTTTATATTGACTTATTACTCATTAATTAATCCGGGGTCCATTCTGTCGACTAGAATGATTTTTCAACACAATTGATTTTTTGGTCCTATTAGAGTTTTAATGGGATATATGTATAGATTAATAAGATGAAGGGAATAAAAAGAGTAAGCCTAAAAAATAATTTCTCAATTTTTTTGAATATTGAAAATATTAATTCTCAAAACACCAAAGCGATAAAAATATGTACAAATTACAGAATTAAGAAATTTTTACATTGTATCCCAAACCCCACCAAAAATCCAAAAATTATGTAAATCATCACATATTTTTTATATTGGTAGAAACTAAATCATTAGAATACATATAAAATTTTATGAAAATATTAGATCTATAACTCACCAAGATATGGATTCTCATTATTGACCATATCATGTCTATGAAGAAGGAATTCATGGTAATATTTCTGGGAGGACATTTAGAGGTTCTAGCAGCAAAACATTAGGGGGGGACTATCACAATTGAAACTATTATTTCATTAATTTGGTGATGGTTCAGGATGATCATGGACCACTACTATTAGATGTTTTAGGGCCTCAAGAACACATACCTTAGGTAGAGTATGATCATTGACCAACTCTTGGTCTTCAATTCTACTTTTGAGAGGCTTTTTGGGTGTTGTCCTTTAGGCTGATGGAGTCGCATGATGTGTAAAATGAATTTCATATATGATATATTTCCTGTGATACTCTCATGTTTCTTTCAGAATATATCAATAGGATTTTGGAGTTTTGTTTTGGACATATTCTTACCATGGATTAGTCATTAAATGGGGCCAGTGGTCTCCATTAGAATCATGCATGTATTCCAGTTCATATTTTCCATTTATCATAAGATTTCAATGAAGACTCTCCAATATAAGAGTATGAATGTGCATATTCTCCTAAGTGACCACATTACCTTGTTTATGGGTCTCTAAAAATATATATTTAGGGTTATATAAAATACTCCTTAGTACTTCCAATGCAATCATTATATAATGGAATACTTGTACAATGTTGAAAATAATAAGTCATTATCCCTCAAATATTTCCATGATATATGGTGTCACGTCAAAAACTATAATGAGAATATATTACCATTACATGGTTGGTAGAGGTATTTGTCTCTACTTCAGTCCTCCATTTTTTGTTAATATATACCGATAATCATCAGGTGCAGGGGTGAGATATGGTTTCATGCCTTATTTTCTGCCAATATATAATGGAGGGTTTTTCTCATTTCTGCCAAAATATGTTGAAACGATTGACATATTTGAGTTGGTATATGGTATTGATAATAGTTTAATTATACATAGTGTGGGTGGGAATTTCTATTATTAAAGCTAATGTGATCATATTCCCAGTTGTTTGATTAATGCCCTTGACAGGCTATACAAAGCACTACATCCCTATCCAAAGCACTCAGGACTATGTGACTTTAGGAAAATCGGATTAGATGAAATCCTTATCATGCCAAGGACTTGGTCTTATTTAGTATTGGTAGTGTATGTTTTTTGTAGAATCCCTTATTGGAGACTCCTACACTATTGAGGTGAGGTCATCGTTGGCCTCTTAGTGTCTTTGCCTATAGAATGGGAAGGACCACTTATTTTGTCATAGGGAAAGTCTCCTGAACTTTTTGAGATGGTAATGTGTGTATTATGCATTTGGCCACTAACAGTCATGGAGGGATATTCTATTCTGATTCATATCATGGATGGATATGTATTTAGATCCAATGTTAGGATAGTACCATTAAGGTGGTACTTTTTAACAGGTTCATTCGAAACCTGCATTAAAGATGCTGGGTTGAAGACAATATACTATAGTTAGATGATGAAGTATATGTTTCATGAGCTATCAAATATATTCATGTGAGATGTTATGAAATCATTTGATTAAAGATAGTTCAATTGAAATTGTCTAGTGATATCATATGACTATCAGAAATCAGATAACTATTAAAACCACCATTATAATAAACAAATGATTGTGTGATTTATTGTATAAAATATCAATGTTTGGAAGCATTTCATTTTGTGAGAGAATGATAAGGTTTGATATGAGGATGCAATTGTGATATGGGTTAATGAAAGGATTATCATTGGCTACAATTTGTTTTCTTTATACCCTTTTAGGATGGGTTGGTTTCCATTGGGGTGTAACCATGGAATTGAAAAAAACTAATCACTATCATATCCCTGATGATTTATAGGCCTTAATTCCAATGGAATGGTGTAATTTTAGCACTAATCCAAGGATTATTAATAATTTACATTTTTCATAAGGATGGTAGTTCAGTCTCATTACCCCCATGGGGGGAAGATTATTGCCTAATCTGGGACTCTTATGGACTTACGATTTATTCATGAATCAAATTTAAATTAAACATATGGATCTAGCAACACCTAAATATTATAAATCAATCATATAAATGTGTTTATGGATAACCAAGTTTATGTATATAATGTTCTCCATCGATGGAAAGACATGCATGTATCATTGTTTCTCGATATTGGTTACATTTGTTGTTTTGTGATGTCGGTCTTAAGCCAAAGAGTTAGGAAATCTAAAATTTATCATCATACATGAAGACATGAGTTGTTTTGATGTTTGGTTTGGGTCTATGATAGGAGATTCCTATATATCCTTCAGATAGTAATTTGAACCTTGGTATATTGGTACAAATTAATGGGACCCAGCATACATTTTAAGGTCATGTGATAAGGAAGAGCCCATATAGTTCAATGTAATAAAGAAAATATGTATATGTTAAAGGGTCTATGAAGATAATGGACTGTGAATTATCTCAAAATGGATCATGGGACATCGAAGGGATATGTCCTCCTATCATAGATATAATTCTTCTAGGAATATGGACAAAATATGATTAGGATGAATTTAATGTAATGGAGTCGAACCTTGAGAATAATAATTATGTATCCCATTTGGACAACAATAAATGCCCACATAGTTCGAAGAGGTTGGGGCTTACACATATGGAGGAGGCCCAAGTGGTTGCTTCATCAGATATACTTCCCTTTGAAGGCTTCTTTCAAAGGGAATATGGCCATTTTACGGGGTGGTAGCATGGGTGGGATTTTACTAAATAGGAGGCCTAAATGGTTGATAATTTATTGTGTTGATGACATGATCACCAATAACCTCTAAGCCCACTTGAGTAATGATCTGTGAGAGAAACCAGATTAATTGAAAGATATAAAAAAATTTACAATCTCATTTTTCATCTGGTGGACAAGGGTGAGGGAATGGAAGGAAAGGGGATGTCTTGAAACAAATACTCTAAGCTTAATCTAGGAGGGATTCCTTTGGGGCCCATATTTTGACATGTGGAATACTATAATAGGATAGGGAAACAGATGATAAGGAATTCTTATTATATGAAAAATGACATAGCCCAACTTGAGAATCCATCAACCACCATATTTATGTTTTTGATCCTCATTACCCAAAAAATGTATGATTTTGGACATTCTAAGGACCCATCCTACCAGGGAGTTTAAATATAGGATTTCCATTATCTTTGGAATTTATGATCTAAAGGGCATGTTGGTGTGGCCTCGGTTTAGATCATTCTTGTTTGGAAGCTCTGGAGGAGGCTTCACAATTCCACTATTAGATAAGGGACTTCGATAAAGGGGTTTACAATCATAGGAGGTGTCAAAATAGGGCCTTGAGGGTTCTTTGTTGAGGTGATACCCATGAGAGTTGGTGGGTTCCTTTCCTACGTAATATATGGGTGACTTAGCTCTTGTTTCACATAGGTAATACCTTTGTGAGCATAGAGGTACATTTCCCAAGTATTTTCTTGGATAATTTAGAGGTCCCACACACAACAATTACATGGTTGAATTTTTAGGAATAATAATCTAAGAAACCAACCATGGGAGAGACCTAGCTTGGACATCTAAGGGTCTCCACAGGTGCTTGTGGAAGGGTCTTACATAGGTTTTATTCTTGGGAAGGGGGCTTTTGCCTAGTAATTTTGGATTAGGGGTATGAGGATCATTGTGTGTGTATTTCATGTTTTTTAACCTTAGAGGAACTATAATCCCTTAACTATCCTTAATTCTATATGATTTTGAATATTGGAGAGAAATCTAGAGGGTTACGATGACTTGGGTGAAGGAATAAGGAGAGAAAAGATTCGAGTGGTTTCCTACGGGTTCCAGTTTTTTCAAATGTGGAGCTCAATGGTCCTATTTATAGGAAATATTAGGACCCTAGGTGAAGGAGGTGGTTCACACAAGTTACTCATAGGCCCATCATGCAGATATGACATGTATAAGGAGATGGCCATGTAATATAGATGTGGGTGAGATTCAATAGAGAAAACATATGGGAAAGGTTTTTTTTGGACACCTTTTATGCCTTTTCCTACATATAATTTTTTCATTGAAACATAACAACTTATTGTGAAGAAGGGAGTGTAACCAATATAATATTAAATGGATATATGTTTACCATGAGTGAAATTGAATAATAAAAAATGAATATACATCAAGAACATTAGCAAATAGACATGTTTTTTATTAATTAAACAAATCATTAACGAAATTAAATATATATATTAAAATTAAGGTGAATGTATTTTAAAAATATTAAAGCAATGTAAACAAATATGTAGAAATATATATTATAAAATGATACAATTACAAAAAAATACTAAAACTAATAAATATTACAAATTTAAGAATAATATTAACTAAAATAATATAGAAAATAAATTAATAAAATTCATTAGATAAAAAAGTATTTAAAATCTGAATTCATAAGATTAATTACATGAATTGTAAACTAGTAAAAAATGAAGTAAATGATAAAATTCATTTAAATGAATTAATTATATAGATTTCAAAATTTTAGAAAATATTAAAAATTAATAAATAAAAGTGACTGAATATTAATCATAAAACTTAAAAACATACTAAAAGTATTAAAACCTGGTGAATAATTATGTATAGTTCAAATATTAACTACATTAGTTGAAATCAAGTACAAAAATGAAGAAAATATTTGAAAATTGATTTAATAGATTAATTATATAAATATCAAACATTTTAAAAACATTACCGCATTAAAAATACAATTGAATAAATATTAATCTTATAAATGAAAAACATATTAAGAGTATTAATAATTAATAAATAATTATAAATAAATTAATATTTAAAAATGAATAAATTCAAAAATATAAAAAATAATAATTATTTAAAGTTATAAATAATTCTAAAATAAATAATGTTAAGAATTAATAAATAAAGCAGAATAGATTACCAAAAAATTTAAATAATTGAATTCCTGACACTAGCTACATGAATTATATACACATAAAAATGAATAAGAAATATAAATATATAACTTTTATTTATATAAATGAAAAAATTATAAAAAATAAATTATATTGAATATACAAACAATAAAATTAAAATTCATTTATTGGAATCTATAATATATATTTCAGAAATATTATAAATATTAAAGTTCAATTAAAAAATGAATAAATATTAATTAAAAAATTATTAAAATATTGAAAATATTATGAATATTATATTAATATTAATAAATTTTTAAAAATGAATAGATTTCACAAAATATTAAATATTAATAAATATTAAAAATGAAAAAATAATATTAAATTGAATAATATTAAAAATTAAAAAAATTATTATATTTATTACAAAATATCAGCAATTTAAATTTAAACATTACATTAAAAATAATTTAAATTAATTATTTATATAAAGTTGAAACAAATTCAATATACTAAAAAATAACATAGAAAAATAAAATAATATTATCCATATAATTTATAGTCATATTAAAATATTACATAGTAAATAAACACATGTATAAATAAATATTACAAAATGATTAAATAGCAAAAAATATAATGATTAAAAAGTACTAAAAATGAATAAATAATATCAAATGAAAGAATATTAAAAATGTATAAATAAAATTTAGGAGAATTCTTTTTAAAAAAATGAAGTCATAAGATTAACTACATAAATTATAAGCACGTATAGAAATTATGAAAATTAAAAAAAAAATATTTAAATATCTTAATTATATAAATTTCAAACAAATTAAAAACAGTACAACATAATAAATAAAATTTTATAAATATTAGTCATATAAATTTAAAATGATTTATAAATAATACATAGTAAATTAATATGTATAAATTTTAAAAAAATCAATAAATTTCAAAAAATATGGTATGAAAAATGAAAAAAATATATAAATTGTGAGATAATATTAAAAATTAATAACTCATGTCACATATATAAAAAATTCATATGCATCTATATACACATATATACACATAGACACAGTCACACAGATATATATACATATATATATGTAAATTTCACATACACATGTGTACAAACACATATACAAGCATACGTCCTCACATAGATATACAAACATAAAACACACACACACACAGACAAAACAAAATACAGACACATATACACACAAAGACATAGATATAAATACAAAAAAAACAAATATCACATATTAATTACAAATATTAATTTATATTTATATAAATTTTTAAATTATTAATATATATATTAATATATCATATTAATAATAATTTTATAAAAAATTTAATTAATTTTTATAATTAAAAATTAATTTTTGAATATAAATATGGCCATTTTATATGAATTGATAATTTTTTAAAAAAAATTAGGTGTCCTTTATTAGTATGAGGGAAGCACTAATAATGTGGCCTCCTTACCAGTGATAAAAAATTCCAAGAAAAATTGTAAACTTTTATAAACACATGTTTAGTGCTTATAAATGTTCCCAATTTATTATCTCTTTATTTTTGTCACCGATAATAGTTAGCGCTATATATCTTCTGATATTTGGTAGAGATTTTCACGATGATAATGTTAAAAATGCTCAATAAAAGCATTCATCCAAAAGATAAGGTTTAATTTGATATCCTGATATTTCAAAATTTTATTCAATTAATTTATTAAGTACATATCCGACTTTTCTATGAATAAATTCAATTTTGGAAAAAATTTACATTACTTATATTTATATGAAATTATAATATTTCATGTATTTCCAAAAATTCCATTAATGATATTTTCTAATAAATAATATTTTATTAAATGATTTAAAATTCATAGAAATACTCTATTTAGCCATTTGATGGGGTTATTGTTCATAATATAAACCATGTACTATTTATGAGTCATTATCTATTTTATAATAACTTTTCCAACCCTTAATGAGTAAAAATAATTTTATCATTGTCATTATCAAAAATATTTTTGGGGGTGGGTGTAAAACAAAGAGATAAGGGTGAAAACCGATCCAAAACCAATAAAAATTTTAATGTATGAGATGATTTAAACAAATACACATCTTATGTTAGAATTATATAAATTTATAACTATATTTCTATTAATATTATTATAATACATTAGGTAAAAACAAGAGTGCCCCTCCCCTCACTTATAAAAGGGAACCTCTTATTATCTCTTCCTCATGACTTTTGATCACTTTAGTTTAGCCAATACCATCCCAAATTTATTTATAACATACCTTACCATGTTTTATAGGACATAGTTTTTTCATAATACAAACCATATATGGATTAATGTTTAAAGAAAATGAGGTTTTCTAAATAATTTCTATAACTTTTAATCGAATGTTATAGTTTTATTTCTTCTTTTTCATCCTTAATATATTCTTAAAACTTACTATAATAATATCATATTTTTATTACATATATAGATATGTTATTATGTTAATTTTTTTAACCGTAATCTTTCTCATTATTCCATCAAATCGGAAATCATTCGGTAATTGGTTTTTATGACATAGTACTACGTCATGAACCGATGTAATTATTTTTCCACAATGCATCTAAAATATTATTATAATGATTGATTTTACTAATATATATTATATTTGACAAATAATTATCATCATTTAAAGATGTCATATCGTATAATTTTTTTAATTTCTATCCATTAAAAAATGATGATGTCATTCGTGTGTACCTGTAGATTACCACCTCCATGAAGCGATATAATTAATTTTTTGTCACCACATAACATTGATGGTTAATATAAGTGTATTTAATGGAATAATAAGATATTAATGATATAATAATAATTATATAAATATAAAATAATTATTACCTTCTTTCAATCATGTTCATTGAAGAAAGGAAGTGTTACTCGTGCGTATATGTGGCCTACTATCTCCATGATTGTAACATAATTACTTTTTCATAATCATAAATAATGGATTATTTAAAAAGAATAATTAATGTACACAAAAAATTATTATTTTGTTATTATTATTCTTTATAAAATGCAATAATTTCCACTTTTAATACTTTTTACATTCCAAATTCATTTTAGACATATGAGCAGAATGTCATCAAAAAATCTGATGTAACATAATTGATTAAGTAATTCTTTGTCACATTATAATAAAAAAATAAAATAAACAGTAAAATGTAAAAATGATATTAATAAATTAAATATATAAAATATAATAATTATTCATAAATGTAAATTGTGTACGTGATGAGAGAGACTCAAGGTAAGGGACACTTTACCTATATGACCTCAATTTAAATGTTTTCAATATTAATTTTTTAAAAACATTTTTTTCATGTCCTTAATGTTAAAAACAATTAATGGATGTATTCATGAGGAAATTAATTAACTATGTAGGATATTTTATTTGCCTTTTAAAATTCTTTCAAAATAATTCAAAAGGAATCTTTTTTGTGTATTTCATATGGAATTCTTTAATAAAAACACAAAAGGAAATGTATTATTTTAAAACATATAGTGTCAACAATTTTTCCTAGTACTATAAATATTATTTTATTTTTAAATTATTTTATAATATTTAATTTTTTTTGAATGAAAAATATCTCTTTCCCTTTTATATTAGTATTTTCATATTGGGTTTCAAAAAGAATATATATTTTGATTTAAAAAATTGTTATTCTTATTTGTGAATATATCATTTTTAAACAATATTTCATGTGTGATGATTTTGTTATGGTTCCTTGAAATTGATTATGATGAAGGTTAGTTATATTATAAATAAATAATGAGAGTTTTTTTATAAAACAGTAATGGGGGAGCCTTATATATCTTTCTAGTGTATTGAAAATTTGTCTAAGTGATTATAAGAGTGATATAAAAATAATGTCCCTAGTTGCCTAAATATATTTTCTTTACTCTCTATTGTGTTTGATGGATATATTTTAATTTCAAAATTTACTATAAGGATATTTTATTTTAATGGAATAACTATAAAAATTTTGGTTAAAAGTCATGTTTTTTAGAAAATGTTTTTTTAAGAAACCCTCATTATTTTTATTTTTCCTTTATATTTTCTTATAAAGTATTTTATGAAATAAAATTGGTAGTATAGATGATTTAATGTGTATGTAAATGATTAATCTTTTCTTAAATTTTATTAGTTTAAATTAAAAACCCAATTACTTGACCTCATAGTTTTGAAATATATGCTTTGGTTTCCTTTATATATCTATATTTCCATTACGTAGGTTTTTTTTTCTCATCCCATGTTTTCAAATTATTTTTCATATAGATTAAGGATAAGTATAAATTTTAAGATTGTTGGTGTTATGGATATGGATATTATTGTGGATGAAACAAAAATGTATTAATAATTATTTTTTCGGAAAAAAATGGATACTATGTGGAAATGATCACTTTTAAAGAGTTTTTCATAATTCTCTAGATCTTTAAACATAAACAATACTTGGGTTTGTAACTGATTCAATTGTTTTTGATGTGGAATGTTTTTTATTTTTGGAAATTGGGTAATATTTATTTATATCAAATATATATGTTTAATTAAAATGTTTTAAGAACCAGATTTTGGAAGTGTAGGTCTGAGGCTGTTATATTTGGTATAAGATCAGGGTTTAGAAAACATTGGGTGTTTATATGATTTTATGTGAGGTTACCTAACAAATTATAGTTTCCATTATGGGTTTATATGTTTAATGTTTATCATAATATTTAAAGAATTGACACTCTATTTTGTGTTTTTATGAGATGTGAGTTTAAAGTTATTAATGATATTTTGGGAGGAATTTTATTAGATTTATGTTTATATAACCCTCAAATTCAATGTGAATGTCTATTTGAGATAAAATAAAATAATTTTTTGGGGATACATACTAGATATTGTCATATAACCATTAATGTTATTTAGGTGATTTGGGATCAATGTGTTATTATATTATGGGAAAATGGGATTTATCTTATTGATAACTGTGGAATTTGAATGTGATTTTGTGTGTAACTAATTAATATTATTCTTGAATAAGTTCATTATTTTGTGAACATTTTATGATTAAGGTAAATAGAAATAATTTATGTTAAGAAAGATTTTTTACTTGAAGAATAAAAGTTCAATTACCTTTGAATTTAAATATGAATGTCTTTTGTCTTTTTGTATAATTCTGATTATTTATAGAAAAAAATTAGTATATTTTAGACATTATATAATTTGGGAATATACATTTCTGGTATATCACATTATGAGTGACTAATATTTTTTACATATATTTGTTATGTTAAATTTGGAAGATTATATGATCTAATATTTATTATTAATGGGCTCTAGGAATATTTTAAAGAGTGTTATGTGTATTTATTCATGGAATGATTTATGTTGAACATTTGGGGTAATTTTCTTACATTTGGAGATTAATTCTTCATATGGTGGTTTATATATTTTCTATATTATCTTATATTGTTCTCATCATTTTTATTTTGGTTAATATTTAAAAACTAAATAATTTGTTATCATTTAATGAATTATGTGATTGTTTATAATATTATTATATCATTTCATGTATAATTTTTTTATTTAACACTCATCATTTGGAGATAAAAATGATATTGTGGTGGAAATTGTTTTAGGGATGAAATTATACGTTCAAAGTAAGTATACTTCTTATTTTATTAGTACATATGGTAATAGACTTCCACCACGTTAAAAAAGGAAATTTGAATAAAAAATTATCGTATTACCTTCATATTAGAAAAATTTATGGTTTTTTACATCATATTGGTTAATAGTTTTATGTCATTGAATTTCCCAAGATAGTTCAACTTCTTGTGATCAATTTTGTATATCAATAACCATTAGAATTTGGAAATTATTGTTTCCTCTATGTATATAACATCACATTTCTCTACATTCTTCTATTTAGAATCCAATAATGTGTTATTCTATATGACCTTTGAGTTTCTCTTTCCCTCTTGTCAAAAATAAGTTTTAATAACCCTATCTCGATTTATATTTTCAACAAATATATTCTTAAATATCAAATCATTGATTATTGATATAATTTAAATTTATAGGATTCTATTAAATAAAGGTATTTATATTGTAAAACACTACTTTTTTTAAAAGGAGACAATGTTCAATTTTATATATTAAATGAAATAGTGAGAATAAAATAACCAAGAATTACTATTATTTAAATATGGTTGATATAACATAGATTTTGAATTAGTCAGATTGAATATGAATAATCTAATTAATATATATATATATAATGGTTCTACTCAATAAAAATGTAATGATAAATAATTATAAAATAAGTTTTATACTTTTAGTAAATTTATTTTATTATTCAAAAATAAGGTTTCATAATAATTTTTTTACAACTTTTATGAGAGAATATTTTAATATATTTCATGTAATTTTATAAATGTTATTTGATAAAAAGGATATAATTTATGAAATTATATTATAAAAATTATCTTAGGATGAAATTTATAGATCTTTGTGGAAAGATTGAATTTTTAGTGAATAGTGACAAATATAGTTTTTTGTAAAATTTTCATTTCATTTCATTTAAAATTATAATTATGTCATTGAAAAGATATTAAAAAAATAGGAGTCTTCTTTTGTTAGAAAAAATTTAATTAATCACAAAAAATCATCGTTATACTTTATATTTTCTATAAATTTATTTTTGTGCATAAAAACATTTTTAAAAAACTGTTTTTCATTACATTTTTTGTATTTCTATTTAAATTAATTTATGTAACTTATTGAATTTTAATTGGATTAAATTGGCCTCATTATTGGAAAATTAATTCAAATTTTTCCTAATATGAATTTTGTATATTTTTCTAATGAATTTAAATTTCATGTGAATCGTAAAAAATTAGAAGTTTTATAAAATATGTTATCTTTTATGATATTGTAAAGGAATAAATATGATATAAAAAATTAATAAACCTATAGAAAAAATAATTTGTGATAATATAATATAAATATAATGAAAAATAATTTAAAACATATTAATAATAAATTATTTCCTGATTAATATGAAAATCATTTTCAGTGTCGACGTAGTTCCTATGCAATACTAGGAAAGTAAAATTTGTTTTCCTAAAGATATGTTTGAATAGGGGGAATTATATAATATTCATGTTTCGAAAATATGAATTAAAATTTATGATTCTTATAGATAGATTATAATTCTGGAGTTATATAACAAGTGGATTCAAAATAACATATTGAATTAATTTTCATGACATGGATGTGAGTAAATATACATATCAAAAAAATTTATATATTTATATTGAACAAACTTATTGTATTTTTTGATGGTAATTTATTTTTAATTCATAGTGAAGAAATAATTCAATTTAATTCTTATGCAACACCAACTCAATTCTTTTGCATGTAGTAAAACATTAAAGTAAATGATTCTAAATACTCTAAAAGTAATTTTTTTAAGTGATTTAAAGTTTACCATTACTCTTGAAGCTAAATATTACATATTTTATTTTTTCAAAATTATTATATTCGAATTAAATTTCTTCCATATTTCTTTTAATGTCAAATTGTGTGAACAGTTCAAAAATGACATTAAAAGTATTTATGTAAAATATATTTCACTAAATTATATAAAAAATATAAAAAAATAGAAAGAGAATATACAAGATTTGAAATAGTATATAATATCATCTTTTTTAATTTAGAAGAGAATTTTCAACTTATAAGTTAATTAAAAACACTTTTATATTGAAAAAGTTACTTCGGCGATTAAGGTTAAAACAGTTAACGGAAAGGTTAATCCTGAAGATAAGGTTTAAAATGATATATAAAACATTAAAAGTTATATTAGATGATTATATTAAGAAAAAATACAAAATATCATATAATAAATTTAATTTTTGAACCATTGTTCATGATTTTGACACATATTAAATTATAATATTTAATGTATTTTCATAAATCACATTAATGGAATTTTAAATTAACCACTATATAATAAATGATTCAAAATTTATAAAAATACTATATTCATCCAAGTGAATAATACTTTATTTAAAATATCAAACATGGTGCTGTTTTGGGTCAATTTTCCTTTTATAATATCTTTCTTCAACACTACATATTTAATAACAATAATATCATTGTAATTGTCAAAGGGGTAAACGAGGGTTAATACCAAGAGATAATGGTTGAAATATTTCTAAAACTAGACCAAATTTAATTTTATTAGAATACTCGTAATCATATATATCTTATATTTTAATTATATCCATTTTGATCAATTTTACATGAAACATTAGTATATATAAATTTAATAACTTAAGTAATTTTAAGAGCGCCCCTCCCCTCACTTATTAAAGGGTACCTCATCTCCTTTGTTCCTCAAAAAGTTTGGGCACTATATTTCATCAAATTTATTTTCAAATTTATTACTAAAATACATATCGATGTTATATAAAATTTATTTAGGGAATAATACCAACATTATTGGGATTATGATGTAATGAAAAAGAGGCTTTCTAATTAATATGTATATATTTTAACCGAATGTTTTAGTTTTATTTCTTCTTATACATCCATAAAATATTCTTCAAACAATATGAAATAATAAAATTTTTATATTCAAAATATAGAGATGTTATTATGTTAGTGTATTAATAGTAAGTCGTCTCATTCTTTTATCAAATGGGAAATGAAACCATCATTCATGTGCAAGACAAACTACCACCTCATGAACTGGTATAATTCACTTTCAATCAATGACTCACAAATATGGTTTAAATTATGTTTTACAATTATATATATTACATTAAAGACATAATTATAATTATTTAAACAAAAAATATCATCTATTTTCATATCCATCCATCCGTTAAAAAGGATAATGTTGTATATGTCTAGGTGTGGATTACTACCTCCATGAAATGATGTGATGTAATTTTCATCACCACATTACATGGATGGTATATAATTGTTTATATAATTAAATAATATTATATTTATTATATAAGTAAAAAAATCAAAAAATAATAATAATACATATCTTCTTTCCATCATGTTCATTGAAAAATGGAAGCATTACTCAAGTGTGTGTACAACTAACCATCTCCCATAATTCATTTTTTATAACAATATTTAACGGTTGGTTTTAAAATTAAAACTTATAAATAAAAATGATAATTATTTAATCATTAATTTTTTTGGATATGATGAATAAAGAAAACAATTACTAAAATCAAATTACAAAATTCATTTTCGAAATATGAGTTGAATATCTTCAGAAAAATGATATGAACATAATTGATTATGTAATTTTATATACCAAGAAAATAAGTAAAATAAAATTGATAATAAACATGAAAAAGATTCTTATGAAATTAAATATTTAATATAATTTTATATTTTATTAAGAAAAATAATGTATGTGATGAGAGGGGCTCATGGAAAAGTGACACGGTACCTTTAAAAAATTGATTCAAATGATATAGATATTTATTTGTACAAATATTTTGTTATATGTCCATATTCTTGAAATTATTATATAAATGTATACATATGTAAATGAATTAATTATAAATTAAATTATATATCACTTTTTTCATTATTTGGAACATTTTGAAAAATAATATTATTAAATATTTTATATCAAATGTTTTAATGAAAAGAAAGGAATGAATGTATCATTTTATTGTATATGGTGTCAATAAGTTCTATCACCACCATAACACATATTTTATGTTTGGTTTTATTTATAAGCATTAATTTTTTATAAATAAAAACCTAATTTTCCTTTGTTATGAGTATTTTAAATAATGAGTTCAAATTGTATGTATATTTTGATTTCAGGAAATGTTTCACTTATTGTTGAAAAGAGTATTTTTATCATTAATTTCATGTTTAAGGATTATGTTATGGTTCTTGTGCATTTTTATGATACTGTGTGGTTCTGTTATAAACCAAAAATGAATGTTTCCGTAATAAACCATAAATGGGTAAACCCATTTTAGCCTTCTAATGCATTAGGTTTGAAAATAATATCACAAGTAGCATACAGTACTTTTCTATACATGATAATGAGTTTTCATGGAAATATATATATTTCGCAATGAATGATGATGATTTATTTTTAAGGAATTATTATGATATGTATGTTTTTAAGTTAATATATTTTTAGTAAAACCCTTATTATTG
This sequence comes from Viscum album, assembly GCA_963277665.1. NCBI lineage: Eukaryota > Viridiplantae > Streptophyta > Magnoliopsida > Santalales > Viscaceae > Viscum > Viscum album. The sequence continues at coordinate 774,283,567 of OY728155.1, read as the reverse complement.
TTATTTTGTATTTATATATATTTTTTAAATGTTATATGAAAAACTTTTGGAAATAATTCAGATTTCTTTTGTATATAAATGATTTTAAGGCCAATGTTTATTAGGTTTGGAAAAACCCTCTTATATGACCATGTGATTTTGAAATGGATAATCAGGTATCCTTTCATTTTCTATATATCCCCTACTGATATGTGTTTTTCTCATCCCACGTTTTCAAATAATTTTTCCCAGGGAATAAAGTTGAGTAGGAAATTTTATAAAATAAATGTTTGTGATTTGAATGTTACTTCAGATGAAACAATAATGTATTTATTAAGAATTTTTTTATTATAAAAATGGATATTCTGTAGAAATACCTTATTTATAATATTTTTTAATAATTATATAACACCATAAACCTAAATTCTCATTACGTATATAAGTGATCAAAAATTTATTTCAGATGTTCTTAGTTTTGGATGGTTGAAATTGTGCCACATTTATTAGTAACAAAGCCGGAAATGTAAACATTATTTAAGCATCAAATTCTAAAAGTGTGTGTTCGGGATGTTTTTAAGTGCTATGTAACCCATTCACCCACCCTATATACTTTCTTTGAGCACCCTCCATGTATCCTTACTCGATCCCTCTCCCCTTTTCAGTCCTTTTTACACACTATTCATCCTTGGTCATTCCTAGATTTGATCCTTTGACCTTTTTCCTTCAAGCTTAACTCCCTTACCACATCTCCATCAAATTAGTTTATTATTTTATGATTTATCTATATATATATATTGACACATATTTCATTTTTTTATTTATTTATTCATATATTTATGTACATTTATATACATATATTTTAATAAATTTATAATATAGGTCTATAATATATATATATATATATATATATATTTACATTTTTGAAACACGCACATATATATTTACATATAAATATATATATACATATACATATTTACATGTAATATTATATTTATGTATAATTATTTTATTGTGTATATGAAGTGCACTGTGTTGCATTTGTTGTCAATAAGGCATGATGTTGTCATAAGATGAATGGATGTCAAGGAATGTCAAGATGTGAATGACAAAGGATGTGATGGTGTTGGTGAGGAATGGAGAATAGCCATGGTACTAAGATGCATGTCACATAGGAGATTCACTAAGTGACATAGGATGTTGTGGTTGAAACATTCTCTATGTACATCAGACGATTGATGAGCTGATCTTTAAGTTTCAAGAACTTGTATCAACTGGATACGATGTCACCACATTATTAGAAGACCATGCATTGTTAAGACAATACAGGAGGAGATGAAGATGATCCATCCACACCTCCTAAGTGGATGAAGTGGATTAATGAAGTCCATGCACTGTCACTTAGTGCATGTGAATATGAAGAAGATCCAACTTGATCTCTGATTAGATCAAAAAGAATTTGATGAATATGTTTGATTCAGGAGATTCGGTTGATGAAGAACCTTCGGGAATTCCATTCTTAAGTAATGAATACATGTTGAGGAAGAATTGGAGTAATTTTAATGAAGAAGAAGAAATGAAGAAGGGAGAATGGATTAGGTGTTGAAGTGGCATTTGGAATTGGAATCTTGGTTACTTTGTTTTATACAATGTCCTAGGATTTCCCCTTAGCAAAAATATGGGCCACCAAGGAGGTCAGCCTATGGTCATCACCCAAGGCTCTTGTGGGACTCACGGTCACCACGCCCATGGGGAACCCTCAAGGCCAAGGCAGTAGCCCTGAGGCAGGGGCGCACCCACAGGACGCAGCGTAGGCGCCAGGGGCACGTCTGGAGGAGCGCATGGTGGGCGCATAGCGCGCCGTGTGTGCATAGTGGGCGCTAGTGGCGCGCCCGAGTGGCAGGTGTGGGCGCAAGAGTGCGCCCGCTAAGAGAACTCGGTGCGGGGCGGAACCGAGAGGGGAGAAGTGCAACTGAGCGTTGGAAGGGAGGTGGTGTTTGATAAACCGAGTGGAAACCGGCCGCCGATTCGATGTGGGACGCGCATTTTTGTCGCGGAGCAAATCGTGGCTATCCATCTGATCTCGCGGATGATCTGCACCGCACATCTCATCGCACCGCTCCCGTTCAGATCCAGGCCGTTGAAGATTATTTGATCAGCTGATCCGATGGCTCCTCGTCCGTCTCCTTCCTCGAGCTCAGCCTAAGGCCTCCCTCCTTCACTTTGCACACAAGGCATGCAAGTCTCGGCCTTCACTTTAATTGCACACACACACAAAAGTGTGATGGTCTTCACTCTTCATGAATGCACACGCATAAGGCCCCAGCCTTGTTAATTCTTTGTGCACTCAAAGCTTTGGGTCTTCTTCTCCACTTACCACACACACACAAAGTGTGGTATACTGCCTTGCACACACTTAACCCGTGGGTGAGATATTCATCACCCAAACTCAATCATCAAGGAGGCGCGCAAGGGATGTTTGAGTCGTGGCCTTCACTTCTTCTTCAAAGCGCAAGACACACTTGGGTGCACAAGGCACCACTGCCGCGCAGGGGACGCGGTGCACAGAGGGAGCGCGCAAGGTCGCGCTGCCCAACCTCTCCTTCCTGTCGCGCAAAGGGGTAGCGCGCAGGGGACCTACCTTTCTTCATTCGTGCAAGGAGTGTGCAAAAGGAACCAAACGGAGCTAGGAAAGCTCCGGGCTGCTGCCGCGCAAGTGATGCGCGCAGGCTGTTCTTCGCGAGACTTTGGGAGCTCTCACGGGACTTCGAAGTTTCAGCAAAGGACCAGCAAGCAGCACCGAGGTCTCGGCCTCACTTTATATAGGCAGAGGCGGTGCGGTTCATCTGCGTGAGACAACTTTTGAATCCCCGAAGTTTTCGGGTATTTCAAGATTTTGCAAATCATGATTTTCTCTACTGTCCCACGTGAGTTCTTTCTTCTTTATTTTTCTCCTCCACGTGCATGCGGCTTAGAACGCATGCACGGCCTTCCTTCAGTCCAAACCATGCAAAAAATAAACCTCATGGCCTCGCACCTCCGGTTGCTTCGGCCAACCTCAAATTCTCCCATATGTTGCATGCATGCCCATTTTTATGCATGGATATGTTCCGTAAGGCCAGACGAACCGAATGGAGCCTTCAGTTTGATCGGAGGTGGCTGGGAACTCAAAAACATCGCTCGGAGGCGCTAATGGTTCGGCGGGGACGTCGGGTGGCCTTCGGCTGAGCTTGAGGAAGGAGACGGACGGGGAGCCGTCAGATCAGGCGATCAAATAATTTTCAATGACCTGGATCTGAACGGGAGCGGCGTGATGAGATGTGCGGCGCAGATCGTCCGCGAGATCAGATGGATGGCCACGATTTGCTCCGCAGCAAAAATGTGCGTCCCACGTCGAATCGGCGATCGGTTTCCACGCGGTTTATCAAACACCGCCTCCCTTCCAACGCTCAGTTGCACTTCTCCCCTCTCGGTGCCGCCCCGCACCGAGTTCTCTTAGCGGGCGCGCTCTTGCACCCACCCCTGCCACTCGGGCGCGCCACTAGCACCCACTATGCACACACGGGCGCGCTATGCGCCCACCATGCGCTCCTCCGGGCATGCCCCTAGCGCCTACGCTGCGCCCTGTGGGTGCGCCCCTGCCTCAGGGCTGCTGCCTTGGCCTTGAGGGTTCCCCATGGGTGTGGTGACTGTGAGTCCCACAAGAGCCTTGGGTGATGACCCTCGGCTGGCCTCCTTGGTGGCCCATATTTTTGCTAAGGGGAAATCTTAGGACTTTGTATAAAACAAAGTAACCAAGTTTCCAATGCCAAATGCCACTTCAACCTCCAATCCATTCTCCCTTCTTCATTTCTTCTTCTGCATTATAATTCCTCCAATTCTTCCTCAACATGTATTCATTACTTATGAATGGAATTCCCGAAGGTTCTTCATCAACCGAAGCTCCTGAATCAAACATATTCATCAAAGTTCTTTATTGATCTAATCAGAGATCAAGTTGGATCTTCTTCATATTCACATGCACTAAGTGACAGTGCATGGACTTCATTAATCCACTTCATCCACTTAGGAGGTGTGAATGGATCATCTTCATCTCCTCCTGCATTGTCTTAACAATGCATGCTCTTCTAATAATGTGGTGACATTGTATCCAGTTGATACAAGTGCTTGGAACTTAAAGATCAGATCATCAATCGTCTGATGTACATAGAGAATGTTTCAACCACATCATCCTATGTCACTTAGTGAATCTCCTAAGTGACATGCATCTTAGTACCATGGCCATTCTCCTTTACTCACCAACACCATCACATACTTTGTCATTCACATCTTGACATTCCTTGACATCCATTCATCTTATGACAACATCATGATTTATTGACAACAAATGCAACACAGTGCACTTAAATCTCCCCCTTTGTATTTGTTGTCAATACACTTCTTCAGCACATATGAATGGGTAAATATGTGTGCCAATATTTTCTCCCCCTTATTGGCAATCAAATGCAAAGGTGTGGTGTGGTTCTCTTAAAAAATATCTCTTCCTCCCTTTGAATTGTATTTTCATCAAAATCACTAAGAGGGGGATGATGTCACATGTTCTCTTTAGCAAAGAACCTTTAGTAGATCATCTCTAAGTCTACTTGGGCTAACCCGGTGTAGAAAACAAGAGTGATATAACCAATATTTTCAATGTTGTACATATTTCACTTTACATGTGAGATCATTCTTCAAGGGGTTTGAAATTTTTCAGATATATCAATGAATTGTTAAATCATGCACATACTACACAAAACTCATTAGAACGTTCAGGGCAATTATAAAGCTTCCCCTTTCAACCATTTGTCTTCAATAAATACTCCCCCTTAATTGTCATGATGAATACAATTAAGAATCAAGGGGTGAAAGTATGATTGGAATACCTTCACTTTTCTCAAGATGATATTAAATCCCAAAATATCATCTTCTCTAGATTGCCTCCCCCTCAAGGGCTGCACTCCATTCCTTCCAAACCATCCTCCAGTTGAGAATGATCATCATCTTCAATTCCCTGCAATGTCATCACATGTAAATACAAGTGATTAGGGAATAAGATGGAACCTCCTTGGTTCATCAATGTGAACAACAAGGTTGAGAAGATTCTCTCAACCGAGATGCCCCATTTTCACCATTCTTCACACTTACACATCTGATCTTCAATGATGATTGTGCTGGTGTGGATCTCAACACATCTTAATGTGAAATCTTTTGTTTCCTTTTTGCCTTTGCAATTTCTAGTGCATCATCTTCAGCTCTTTACAGTTCTCTGGCATGTTGCAAATGATTTGACCGTATGACTAACAAACCGTTTGGAAGTGTGGCCTCAGTTCTGGATATTCCACATGGTTCCTTTGATGCTTTCAAGCTACCTTTCTTAGGAAACTTGTTTTCAACCAATCCCTTCTGCTTCATCTGGATTGATTGTCTATTTGAGTCCAGTCTGCCTCTATTGAATTTCATGGCTTATTTACAAAGATCCATGGTATGCCCTTTCTTTCCACAGTAGAAGCATTTCTTCTTGGTTGTCCTTCTGGATGCATCACCCTTCTTGGATTTAGACTCCAAGGTCTTCTCTTCCTTTTTCATAATCTTCATGGGAGCATATTCCACTTTCTTATGCTTGCTTCCCAAGGATTCTTTCTAAGCGAGGTTCTGTGACCTTTTCTTCTTTTTAGCTATGGATACAGTTGGAGATTGACATGTATCTTTTTTACCACTTTTGCAATCATCCCAGATGTTGTCAAGTAATCCAAATCTATTTGCAGTAAACATATGTCTCTGGACCTGTGGATGCTGCTTCTTTTCTTCTGGCTTGCTCCCCCTTGGCATAGGCTTTCTTTGTGCTTTGACATTCAGTGGATTGTACCAACAATCCTTTGCATAGTTCCCATTCTTATTACAACACCAACACTGACCCACAAATCTTGACCTCTTCAGTCCTTCTGATTGTTGGGTACTTTTCATGACTTGTTGTGTTGTTTTAGGAGAGGATTCTTTCTTCACTGTCTTCATCCATACTTGTTTGGATTCATTCTTCCATCCTACACTTTTAGTAGAAACACTTTTAGAAGCATGAGTACAAGATGGTATGGATGGTACCTTCTTTTTAGAAGATGTTTCCCTTTCATTAGAGGATGTTTTTCTTTTATAATCATCCTTCTCAAAGCACACTTGTGTAGGAACATTTCTACTTTCAGCTGACCGGGAGGATTCAGCTTTGGGTGATTGCAGATTTTTCAATATCACCTCTAGTTCTATGCATTTCATGTTAAGGGAGTTCTTCTCATCCTAAACAGTTCATAGCCTTCCTTCCCAATTTTCATTCAACTATTCTAACTGGTCTTCATGCACCTTCTTCAATTCTTGTAATGAATTTTCCAGCTCCTTCACCCTTTTGACTTTCTCTTCTAGTTGAGCATCTTTGACAACCACTGAAACTCTGTGCAATTTTTCTAGTGCACGGAAAACTTCTTTGACCATTGTCTTAAAGAATTCTTTCTCATAAAGGCTTCTTTGCAATTCTTCAGTAGTGTCTTCATATCTTTCATTGAAAAGAGATAATGTTTCATCTTTAGCCTTCACCAGCTTTCTGAGAGTGTTGGTTATGCCAACCCTTTTAGCCAACTGATCTTCCATTGTATTGGCTTCTTCTTCTAGCTGTAATTTTTCTTCTTGAAGATCATGGATTCCTGTAGCTATACACTTTTCCACTTCCATGGGGATTGTCTTCTGAAGATATTTGAGTGCATTTTGAAGATCATTCATTGTTCCAACTTCATCACAGCTAGGACAGGATTTCTTCATCTTCTTGGCCTGTTTCTTCTCTCTATTTTTCTGAGTCTTGGCAGATATCTCCATTTGAGGCTTGTCGCTCATTTCCTCAAATCTGCACTTCATAAAGACTCCCTTGGATCTTTTAGAGGTAACCTTCCCTCTGATACCAATTGAAGTTCCCAGATCAGTGTGAATCACTGAGAGGGGGAGGGGTGAATCAGTGATCCTTTAAAACTTTTTACTAAATGATTCTTTATCAATTAAACCTCTATGGATTGTTAAGGCCTCGATCCACTCATCTTGTATCTCTCAACCTCTCCTCGAGTGATGCAGTAAATGTAAAGGCACAGGACACAAGGATTTACAAGGTTCGGCACCAAAGGCCTACGTCCTTGCCATGTTGGTTATACACCCCAACATGGTTTCTTCCCTTATAATCTGTTAGTATTATAATGGTCAATACAGAGTCCCATTGTATCTCTCCGGAGTCCCACAGGAAGGTCTTTATACTGCGTCCCACAGTGTTACTAGAGTCCCACAGGCCTGCTCCGTTTGGTTCCTTTTGCGCACTCCTTGCACGAAAGAAGAAAGGGAGGTCCCCTGTGCGCTACCCCTTTGCGAAGCAGGAAGGAGAGGTTGGGCAGCGCGACCTTGCGCGCTCCCTCTGTGCACCGTGCCCCCCTACGCGGTAGTGGTGCCTTGTGCACCCAAGTGTGTCTTGCACTTTGAATAAGAATTGAAGGCCGCGGCTCAAACAGTCCTTGCGCTCCTCCTTGATGATTGAGTTCGGGTGAAGAATATCTCACCCACGGGTTAAGTGTGTGCAAGGAAGTAAACCACACTTTGTGTGTGTGTGGTAAGTGGAGAAGAAGACCCGAAGCTTTGAGTGCACAAAGAATTAACAAGTTCGGGGCCTTATGTGTGTGCATTATTGAAGAGTGAAGACCATCACACTTTTGTGTGTGTGTGCAATTCAAGTGAAGGACGAGACTCGCATGCCTTGTGTGCAAAGTGAAGGAGGGAGGCCTTAGGCATTTGTGTGTGCAAATTAGAGGAGGCCAAGGCTTAGTTCCTTATGTGAGCTACAAGTGAATACCTATCATCTTGGGTGTATTCTATGTAAAGAAAAATAACACCCTACGACCATTTAAGTGTGTGCCATGTGATATTAAGACCACACTTTGTGTGTGAAGTGAAGAAGGTCGAGAGGAAGTGCGTGCAAGTGAAGGAGGCCAAGCCTTGTGTTTGCTAATTGATCAAAGGAAGTGTGTGTGTGAAAACAAAACAAGTAGGCTGAACCTAGTGTGTGCACTAAATGTGTAAACACCTAGAAGAAGAAGACATCCACACAAAGAAGAACACACAATTATGTGTGTAAGCAAATTGAATTAAGTGTGTGAAGTTCAAGGAAGGTGTGTTCTTGAAGTGATTACACCCTTTGTGGGTTTATTGCACCAAGAGAAGAATAAGGGGAGTGCATGCTTGCACGCATGCACTTTCACACGTGAACAAGCTCAAATCTGGTTGTGTGCATCTGAGTTGACCAAGACCAAGGGTTCTTGAAGAGTTTTGAGAAGCCATGCAATCAGTGCATGAAGATGCAGAGTTACCATGCACTTAGTGCATGAAGTTGTTCTGAAGTGAGACTGAAGCCAGATTGAATTTGAAGACATCAGTTGTCTGAGTATTCAGTAGTTGGAGAGAAGCCAGGTCATCCTGAGAAGAAGGAGATAAATCCCGAGAAAGACGAGAAGACGTGATCTAGTGATCAGAAGTGATGAGCAAGGCCAGCAGTCTTTATCCCAGACTGCTGAAGATACTTGAAGAAGCTTAAAGTGAAGAAGAGCTACTCGTGTGACTCGAGGAGCCAGGAGAAGCCCCCTGTGAGACTCAGGGTGGAAGAAGTCTTCAGTGGGATTCTGGAGTAGGCCAGTGGGACTCTGGTAACACTATAGGACGCAGTATAAAGACCCTCTTGTGGGACTCAGGAGAGATACAGTGGGACTCTATATCGACCATTGTAATGCTAACAGATTATAATGGATGAAACCATGTTGGGGTGTATAACCAACATGGCAAGGACGTAGGCATTTAGTGCCGAACCTTGTAAATCCTTGTGTCATGTGCCTTTCCTTTTACTTCATCACTTGAGGAAAGGCTGATAGATACAATAAGAGTGGATCGAGGCCTTAACAATCCATAGAGGTTTAATTTATAAAGAATCAATTAGTAAAAAGTTTTAAAGGATCACTGATTCACCCCCCCCCCCTCTCAGTGATTCACACTGATCTGGGCACTTCAGTTTATATAAATATTTTTTTTGTAAATACATTTATATATTATATTTTATGATAAAGATATATTTATAAAAAAATTATATACAACGCATTTACATAATATTTCCACACACATACACACACTAACGAACACAAATTTACACACACGCATAAAAATCCAAATTTCTCACATACATGAAAATATATATACATATATATATATTTATTTACATATATTATAATATAAACACAGATATATTTTTTATTGACAGAAACATATTTAATACTATAAATATATATATATATATATTAATTTTGATAATGTAAACAAATTAGATAATTTTATAATAATAAAATGAATACTAAATATTTATTTCAATATTTTTTATACATTTTAGAAAAATTACATTTAAATATGATTAAAAATTTATTTTAAAATTTCTATATTATATTAAAATACATAAAAATATGTTAATATTTAATTATAAATAACAATAGGTAAATAACAACTATAAAATTTAAAAACTGAAATATTCATTGGAGTATAATACACCTTCGAAAAAATTTGGTCTCCAATGAAAATGTAACATGCCAGGTAAATAAAGAATAAAACATTCTCATATTTATTAATATTTACGAATTAAATATTAATTTTACTTTAAAGGGGTTGTTATGTTTGGTAGCGTACCCGATACGCAACAACGAGTTTCTTTGAAACCTTACGTTGCACACTAGTAATAAAATAATATTATTTTAAATGGTAGTTGAACCGTAGCCGTTGTATTGGAAGGAATGAATAGAAATAACTAAAATATGATTATATATGTTTGTTAAATGTTTTTATATTTATCCAATAAAATATAAAGTCTTAAAATAAGAAAAGAATTCAATTTTAGGCATAGATACTCTTATATTCACTAAAGGTCGACTTATCGCCTTTCCATGGCGAACCTTCTTTAAATATATTTTTGGTCACTATTATACATTCTTTTAGACCAAATGAAACTATTCTTTAGAATCGGGACATCAAAATTTACTTTGTGTAAATTTTTTGTATTTTTCTAATAAAGTTCATTTTTAATGAATAGTGAAAAATGTTGTATTTTAATACAAAACCTCTTTTTAATCTATTTTATTTATATGATTAGATTATCTTTTTATTTGGTTTTAGAGTTGAATTAGAATATATTTTTTCCATTTAATCCAATAGTGGTTTTTGGAATTAATTTCACATTGAAATTGGACTTAAACTAGTGTCAATCTTTTGATACTTATTGTTTCATAAAAACACGCTATTTGCTCTGACATCAGCAATTAATTATTAAAATAATTAATGAAACTGAAATGTTTTGAATTTTTTAAAATAGACATAATTTTTGAATTCAGAATATTAAATATAGATTAGGGTGATGTTTTGGTATTTTTCTGAAAAACTTCCATTTTTAATGAATAGTGAAACCAATAAGTGGTACTTAAAAAACTGATTTTTCATTTAAATGAAATTTTACCACCTTTGTGTTTTGAATTTAAAAAATCTGACATACATGGTTTTCATTTGGAATTAATATGTGGTTCAATGGGATTAAAATAATTTTTTGGCGAATAGTAACTTTTATGTTTTTAATCGTGATTAGAGGTAATTAGTGTAATTTAAGGTACGAATAATGTTTTAATAATTTGAAATGACCTAGACACATGTCATACCCTTATTGGATGTGTCATGGCCGACCATGAAAATCCATTGGTAAACTTGGGGACCCCATGGAGCAACTTTGGAAGGAAAATGACATTAATATCTTTTTATTTAATGTTAAAGTAAAAATGTCAAAAACCTGAGTTGTTTTTTTAAAAAAAATTACATGGGGTTATACAAGTCATATTTTTGACTATAAATATTAATTAGAAAGCTAGAAAGATTTCATAAATAATAATAATTTTATTATAGTTTCTAGACATTAAATAAATTAAATTATTTATGGAACCATGATGATGCATCGATTACCTCATTATTTAACGATTCAAATAAAATGAAAAGATAATGTAAAATCTAAGACTTACACTTGTCAGAGACCTATTTGATGGGTATATTTCAAACTCTTATCACCCTATCCTTGAATTATATCAATGTGGGACCTTTTAATTCCGAAACTCATTTTAAAATAAAGTCACATTTCGTTACTTTCCAAGAGTGCCCCTCCTCTCCTCTTATAAATGGCCCCCACCTCTACTACCGTACCCACACTTCCAAAGCCTTTGGATCGGCCAACCGCTGCCCATTTTGTCTCTCCAAATCCCTCTCTTACTCATAGAAGCCTCAATTTGGGAGTAAGTCTTCCCAAGGATGCTTTTGAGCTCAAATTTTTGAGAGTTACCCGATTTTAAGGTAATGTCTTCACTTGTGTTCTTTTGTTTTATTTTTCTTCTCCAAACCCATAAACACTTTTTATTCATTTATATTGTAAAAACTCCATTATCTTAAATATACTAGGATGTTATTATAAGAATAATTCGAGCTAAACTTACACACACCTACATCTAATGGTTAAAGAACATACTGTTTCTGTGGATGGCGAATTTCTGCCTCACAAAACGATGATTCTTCAATATTCATCTAACACCTTTCAAGGTGGACATTAAGATGTCACTATATTTATATATGATATATAATATGTTTATGTTTTCTTTAAGTTTATGTATTTTTCATTTATGGCATACCTTTATGGCTTCCATTATGGGTATACGTGATATCTTCATTTTAGGAAGTGCGGACTACTGCCCCCTCAAAGTGATTTGATTCGTTAATGCCATATGTGGGAAGTATAAAGGATGGATTTAATAATATTATATATGATATTATACAGGAATTATAATATACCTTTTTATCATTATTATTTCACTCCATTAAAGTACAATATAGAAATGAAAGTAGTGTTCATGTGTACGTACGGCTTACCGTCTCCATGAACGGTGGACTTCATTTCTTATCACCAAATATAATGTACTATTATAAGTACGTATATATAATGGATATATATGATGTATGTTACATCTAAATTATGAATATAATTCTGGAATTAAAATATTCATACCTCTCATTTAGTTTTAATTCCATTAATATGACATCAAAATGAAAGTAACGTTCATGCGTACGTATGGCTTACCGTCTCCATGAACGGTGCATTTCATTTCGTACCTCTAAATGATTATTTAATATTATAAATACATGTATATGATGGATATATATGATATATATGATATCCAAATCATGGATATCATTCTGGATATAAAGAACCTTTGACCACACGATCAACATGTAATTGTAAGAAGTCCACTTTCGACTAAAGGACCAAATATCGAAAAAACAAACATTATTAACATAAATGATTATATAATGTTTATAACATGGATATAAGTGATATAAAAGTAATAATGAACTAGAAAAAGGTTCTCAAGAAAGTATAAATTAACTCAAGTTTATTAATCAGGATGTTAAAGAATGATCGAGTGAAGTCGGACCCGAGGTAAGGGACTTCGGCTCAATCTCCTTTCATTGAGGCATATTTTGTTTTATACACAACTTTCTTTTATATGGTGTATAAACACCTCTGACTTTTACTTTTATACAAAAGGAATCTATTTCTACGAATCGTTTTACTAAACGACAAAAAGGAATGTTTCTTTTAACATACGTGGTGACAACAACCTTTTCCGCTGCCGCGATTATTCTTTGGTCTTTGGATTCCTCAACAAGCCGTAATGTTTTTTAAAATGAAATAAATACCATATACTATTTTATATATTTTGGTATTGAAAATGGTTTTTATAATGGATTTGTTATGTCAATATATTTAAGTGATATATTGTGATCAATGTGTGGAAATATTTTCATTCCATTATATTTGTTTTAAGATTTTATAATGGTACTTAGACATTTGACGGGTGGTTACATGATAAACCATATAACGGGTGGTTCCGTGAATACCAGGACAGGTGGTTATGTTATAACCTCAAATGCATTGGGTATGGAAGTCGGTCGTATGGCTATTCCATTTAAGTATTTGTGGAAGTCGATCGTATGGTTATTCTATTTAAGTATGTTTTTGTCCCATGTAACCTTTATATGTTATGTGTTGTTTATATGGGTTTTATGGTAATATTTTGGTTACAAAAGGGTATGTAATGGTCTTTTATTCAGTGAAGAGTTTTTACTACATCATAAAGGTGAAAGGTATTACATTGATAAATTATACATGGTTTACTAGTTGTTTTGAAAAACTAACAGTTTTCATTCTCTGTGTATCCCTTACTGAACTTTTTATGCTCACCCCAAGATTTTTTAAATTTCTTTCACAAGACGTAATGTGGAATATGGTCAAGGATGGGATCAAGGGAATTTCATGCTATATAAACACCTAACTAGACATGTTTCCTTTTAAGAGTTTATATTCTATGGAAACTTAGTAGAAGTGTCTACTTTGTAATATTTTGAGATGTAATAGTTATTTCCTAATTCTCTAAAACTCTAAACCTGAAAAAATACTCAATGTGAATTATTCATTTAATTCAATATTAATTAAGGTTTAAGGTCGGGGCCTTATAGTTGGTATCAAAGGTCAGTTTAGACAACTTTAGGAGTTAGAATTCTATTAAATGATTATCCAAAAATATTTTTATATGGTCAAATTGTAATGATATAGCATTTGAAGATTACCATGTTGCTTCTCCTAAGATATTTTTGGGATAATAATGGTTTTTCATAAAGGAAATAGAACTGCTTTTCTGGGAAGGAATATAGTGGGAAATGACCTTTCAAATTAGTATCCTGAGATGGTCAGAATCAGAACTAAATAGTTTGTTGTAGTGATGGCTCAGTTGACTCATGTGTTGAAAAGATGATTGGTGAATGCTCCAGTTTTGGCACTTCCTTCCAGGTATGGTGAGTTTGTTATATACAATGATGCTTCATTGAAAGGACTTGTTTCTGTCCTTATGCAGTATGATCAGGTAATTTCATATGGTTTACGTCAGTTGAAAACTAATGAGGTAAATTACCCTACACATGACTTGGAATTAGCTGCTGTTGTTTTTTCTTTAAAAATTTAGAGGCATCATTTGTATGGAGTAAAGTGTGAAATATATACTGATCACAAAAGTAGAAAGTGTATATTCACTCAGAAATAATTGAACATGAGACAGAGGAGATGGCTGGAATTTATCAAGGATTATGATTGTACAATTCATTACCATCCGGGAAAATCAAATAAAGTGGCTGATGCTTTGAGTCGAAAATGTAATGCTTCATTAACCATGATATGTTTAGAACGAGATCCTTTGGTTTTTCATTTGATGAACTTTGGCATAGAAGTTGTTGGTGCAGAACGTTCTTATGTTTTGTTTCAGGTATCAGTGAGATCATCCCTATCAGACAGAATTAAGAAAGCACAGAGGGAAGACAGTGAGTTGTAGAAAAAGGTAGAGCTGGTTTAGAAGGGTATGTTGCCTGAATTCAACATTGATAATGATTGTGTTTTGAGGTTTTGGAAGAGATTATGTGTGCCTGGTGATTCACAGTTGAAGAATGAGTTGTTATATGAGGCTCATAGTTCCCCGTTTTCAGTTCATCCTGGTAGTACTAAGATGTATAGAGATCTGCTAGAGTATTACTAGTTGGATGGAATGAAAAGAGATATTGCTGAATTTGTTGTGAAGTATTTGACTTGTCAGAAGGTTGAAACAGAGCGGAAGTTACCAAAAGGAATGCTTCAGCCTTTACCATTTCCAGAGTGGAAATGGGAAAACATATCCATGGAAATTGTTGTGGGATTACCGAAGACATCTCGGGGTAATAATGCAAACTGGGTTATTGTTGATCACTTGAATAAATCTTATAATTTACTTCCTATTCAAGATACTTTCTCTCTAGATCAACTTTCTCGATTGTATATTAAAGAGATATTCAAGTTGCATGGAGTTCCCCTCTCCATTGTATCTGATCGTGATCCCAGGTTTACTTCTATCTTTTTGAAAGGCCTTTAGAAGTCGTTAGGTACTTAATTAAATTTTAGTACAGCTTTTCATCTGCAATCAGATGGGCAGTCGGAACGAACAATTCAAACCTTGGAGGATATGCTACGAGCTTGTTCTATGGATTATCTGGGAAGTTGGGACCAACATCTTTCTTTGGTTGAGTTTTCATATAATAACAGTTTTCATTCTAGTTTACTGATGGCACCGTTTGAGGCGTTATATGGGAAGCAGTGTCGAACTCCAGCTTTTTGGGATGAAGTAGGTGAAAGGAAGCTGATAGGACCAGAACTGGTAGAAAAGATGGCAGAAAACGTTCAGTGGATTCAGAAACACATGAGAATAGCTCAGAGCAGACAGAAAAGTTATGCGGATAACCGGAGGAAGGATCTATCTTTCGAGGTAGGTGAACATGTTTTTCTCAAGGTTTCTCTATTGAAAAGTGTGATGAGATTTAGTAAGAAAGGAAAGCTGAGTCCAAGGTTCATTGGAACATATGAAATTCTGGAGAGAGTTGGATCAGTTGCATATTAAGTGGCTTTAGCTCTGAGTTTATCTGAGTTACACAATGTTTTCCATGTTTTGATGTTGAGAAAGTATATGCCAGATCCATCTCATTTTTTGAGCCCAGAGGTAGTTCGGTTGGAAGAGAATCTCTCTTATGAAGAACAACCAGTCCAGATTCTTGACCGAAGAGATAAAGTGTTGAGAAATAAGGTAATTCACCGGGTATTGGTTTTGTGGAAAAACCATATGGTTGAAGAGGAAATGTGGGAATCTAAGAATGCTATGAAGGATAAATACCCCCACTTATTTTGATAAGTGAATAAAATTGCGAGGACGCAATTCCCAAAAGGGGGGAAGGATGTAACATCCCAGGTAAATAAAGAATAAAACATTCTCATATTTATTAATATTTACGAATTAAATATTAATTTTACATTAAATGGGATGCTATGTTCGATAGCATACCCGATAGGCAACAACGAGTTTCTTTGAAGTCTTACGTTGCACACTAGTAATAAAATAATATTATTTTAAATGGTAGTTAACGCATAGCCGTTATATTGGCGGGAATGAATAGAAATAACTAAAATATGATTATATATGTTTGTTAAATGTTTCTATATTTATCCAATAAAAGATAAAGTATTAAAATAATAAAAGAATTCAATTTTAGACATAGATACTCTAATATTCACTAAAGGTCGACTTATCGCCTTTTCATGGCGAACCTCCATTAAATAAAGTTTTGGTCACTCTTATACATTCTTTTGGAACAAATAAAACTATTCTTTAGAATCAGGACATCAAAATTTACTTTGTGTAAATTTTTGGTATTTTTCCGATAAAGTTCATTTTTTTAATGAATAGTGAAAAATGTTGTATTTTAACTCAAAACCTATTTTTAATCTAATTTATTTATATGATTAGATTAACTTTTTATTTAGTTTTAGAGTTGAATTAGAATATATTTTTACCATTTAATCCAATAGTGGTCATTGGAATTAATTTCACTTTGAAATTGGACATAAACTAGTGTCAATCTTTTGATACTTATTGTTTCATAAAAACACGCTATTTGCTCTGACAGCGGGAATTAATTATTAAATTAATTAATTAAAATTATATGTTTTTAATTTTGTTAAATAGACATCATTTTTGAATTTGGAATATCAAATATAGCTTAGGGTTAAGTTTTGGTATTTTTCTGAAAAACATCAATTTTTAATGAATAGTGAAACCACTAAGTGGTACTTAAAAAACTGATTTTTCGTTTAAATGAAGTTTTACCACCTTTGTGTTTTGAATTTCAAAATTCCGACATACATGGTTTTCATTAGGAAGTAAAATGTGGTTCAATGTGATTAAAATAATTTTTTGGTGAATAGTAAGTTTTATTTTTTTCATCGCGATTAGAGGTAATTAGTGTAATTTAAGGTAAGAATAATGTTTTAATAATATGAAATGACCTAGACACATGTCCTACCCTTATTGGATATGTCATGGACGACCGAGAAAATCCATGGGTCAACTTGGGGACCCCATGGAGCCACGTTGGAAGGAAAATGACATTAATATCTTTTTATTTAATGTTAAAGTAAAAATGTCCCAAACATGAGTTGTTTTACTAAAACATTATTTTACATGGGGTTATACAAGTAAGATTTTTTACTATAAATATTAATTAGAAATATAAAAATATTTCATACATCATGATAAATTTTTTATAATTTTTAGACATCAAATAATATAAATTATTTATCGCACCATGATGATGCAGTGATTACCTCATTATTTAACGATTCAAATAAAATGAAAATATAATGTAAACTCTATTACTTACACTTGTCAAAGACCTATTGGATTGGTATATTTAGAAACATTATCACCTTATCCTTGAATTATATCAATGTGGGTCCTTTTAAATCCAAAACTCATTTTAAAATAAAGTAACATTTCTTTACTTTCCAAGAGTTCCCCTCCTCTCCTCTTATAAAAGGACCCCACCTCTACTACCTTACCCACACTTCCAAAGCCTTTGGATCTGACAAACCCTGCCCATTTTGTCTCTCCATATCCCTCTCTTACTCCTAGAAGCCTCACTTTGGGCAGAAGTTTTCCCAAGGAAGCTTTTGAGCTCAAATCTACGAGAGTTACCCGATTTTAAGGTAATGTCTTCACTTTTGTTCTTTTGTTTTATTTTTCTTCTCCAACCCCATAAACACTTTTTATTCATTTATTTTGTAACAACTACACTATATTCAATATACTATGATGTTTTTATAAGAATCATTCGAGAAACACTTACACACACCTACATCTAATGGTAAAAGAACATACTGTTTCTGTGGATGGCGAATTTCTGCCTTACGAAACGATGATTGTTCAATATTTTTCTAACACCTTCAAAGGTGGCCATTAAGATGTCACTATATTTATATATGATATATAATATGTTTATTTTTTCCTTAATCTTCTGTATTTTTCATTTATGGCATACCTTTATGGATTCAATTATGGGTATACACAATATCTTCATTTTAGGAAGTGCGGACTACCGCCCCCTCAAAGTGATTTGATTCGTTAATTCCATACATGGGACGTATGACAGATGGATTAAATAATATTATATATTATATTATACTAGAATTATAATATACCTTTTTATAATTATTATTTCAATACATTATTGTATGATTTAGAAATGAAATTAGCGTTCATGTGTACGTACGGCTTTCCGTCTCCATGAACGGTGCACTTCATTTCTTTTCCCAAAATGTAATGTACTGTTATAAGTACATATATATAATGGATATATATGATGTATGTTACATATAAATGATGAATATAATTATGAAATTTAAATATACATACCTCTCATTTAGTTTTAATTCCATTAATATGACATAGAAATGAAAGTAGCGTCCATGCGTACGTACGGTTTACCGTCTCCATGAATGGTGCATTTCAATTATTACCTCTAAATGATTATGTAATATTATAAATACATTTATATTCTAGATATATATGATATATTTGATATCCAAATCATGAATATCATTCTGGATATAATGAACCTTTGACCACATGAACAATATGTAATTGTAAGAAGTCCACTTTCGACTAAAGGACCAAATATCGACAAAACATACATTATTAACTTCAATGATTACATAATGTTTATAACAAGGTAATAAGTGATATAAAAGTGATAATGAACTTGAAAAAGGTTCTTAACAATGTAGAAATTAACTCATGTTTATTATTCAGGACGTTAAAGAATGATCGAGTCAAGTCGGACCCAAGGCAAGGGACTTCGTTTCAATCTTCTTTCATTGAGGCATATATCGTTTTGTACACAACATTCTTTTATACGGTGTGTAAACACCTTTGACTTTTACTTTTATAAAAATGGAATCTTTTTCTATGAAGCGTTTTATTAAATGACAAAAAGTAATGTTTCTTTTAACGTAGGCGGTGACAACGACCTTTTCCGCCACCGCGAGTATTATTTGGTCTTTGGATTCCTCAACAAGCCGTAATGTTTTTTAAAATGAAATAAATACCATTTACTATTTTCTGTATTTTGGTATTGAAAATGGATTTTATAATGGATTTTTTATGTCAATATATTTATGTGATATGTTGTGATCAATGTGTGGATATGATTTCTTTCCATTATATTTGTTTTATGATTTTATAATGGTACTTGTACATTTGACGGGTGGTTATGTGATAAACCATATGACGAGTGGTGCTGTGAATACGAGGACGGGTGGTTACGTTATAACCTCCAATGCATTGGGTATGGAAGTCGGCCGTATGGCTATTCCAATTAAGTATGTGTGGAAGTTGACCGTATGGTTATTCCATTTAAGTATGTCTATGTCTCAAGATACCTTTATATGTTATGTGTTCATTATATGGGTTTTATGGTAATATTTTGGTTACAAAAGTGTAAGTAATTCTCTTTTATTCAGTGAAGAGTTTTTACTACTTCATAAAGGTGAAAGGTATTACTTTGATAAAGTATACATGGTTTACTTATTGTTTTGAAAAACTAACAGTTCTCATTCTTTTTGTATCCCTTATTGAGATTTTTATGCTCACCCCATGTTTTTTGAAATGTTTTTCATAGGACTTAATGTGGAATAGGGTCAATGATGGGATCAAGGGAAAGTCATGCTATATAAACATGGAAGTAGACATGTTTATTTTTAAGAGTTTTTATTCTATGGAAACATAGTAGAAGTGTCTAATTTTTAATCTTTTGAGATGTAATAGTTATGTCCTAATTTTCTAAAACTCTAATCCTGAAAATATCCTCAATGTGAATTATTAATTTAATTCAATATTAAGTACGGTTTAAGGCTAGGGCCTTATAGAAAATAGTTAAGAAGATGCCCTCATTCAAGTCTAAAATTATGAAAAATGATAAAAACAATTTGGTCCCCAAATAAAAAACATTGTTTTGGAGGATTTAGAGCCTTTTTCTAGTTTTAAATGTCTATAATCTGACACTTATAGATTAGTATTCCAAATAAATTTTTTTGTAATATTCAATTTGATTTGCGGTATAACTAAAATATACACTTTGATCAAATGCTATGTCCATTTGATGTTCAAGTCATGGTTTTGACATAACATAGGTCATTTATTTCATTGAATTTTTATTTATCCAATTTTTAACAAATGACTATTACTAAATAAAAAAATTGAAATTAAAAATTAATATTAATTTTTAATTTTTATATAACCCATTATTCATTAAATATCTATTATATTAAGTGTAAATTAATATTTATCCATATAAATATTTTATTTAATGAAATATATATTATTTAAATTAATGTAAATACATTTATATATTAATATAATATGTTCAATGATACATGATTTTTTCTTTGAAATACACCTTTATCATAACTAAAATAGTGATGATAAAGGTTTTTTTATTAGTACTATATAATTTGACAATGGTGTTCTTTTATCATATATTTTTTTGCACCGAAAATGTAAAATTTGTGAGTGGTTTTATCCAATGTTGATAAGTCCATTATTTTTATCACCAGTTTTTTCACTAATAAAGGTCGGTAGTAGTTAATGCCTTCTATCATAAATAATAATTTTCATCTAGAGATTATTGTTTGATTGTAATTGTCTATAAAATATTTTAATGGTTATTTTCCTCTAATCTGATCTTTAAAATTACTTATTTATGTGTTGATTGTGAAAACCAACAATGATTATAGTGAAATATCAAGATAGGTTGGCTGGCAAGGGCATTCCATAATTCTATGTAGAGATGATAATGATGGAATTAGTTTTATTTGACTAATTTTTCCATGATTCCACATGTCAAACAAGATTTTGTTATTCAAAGGATGATAATTAGGTTGGCACTATTGTTTTTTATTGATATTTGATCATGGATTTTTCAAACCATCTTTCACGAGCATGTGTGGAGGTGGTGACTTGTAATGTTACAATTAATCCTTATTGGGTGGTGGTTGTGGCAGTGTCAAGGGATCGTTCTAGTATGTTGATAAATCTATTTAGTGGTGGGGTATTGAAGGAGGGGGCGACAAGTTCCATTAAATTAGATTCTTGACTGGTGGGGGTTGTGTTGAAGGATATCCCTTGTAAACCAAAGGGGTTGTGTATTGGTGTGTTGGGGGTCAGCTATAGGGGACCTTGGCTGGGGGAGAGGGTTGTTCTGGGTATAAGGTGAGGATTCTTGAGGGTTTTTTGGACATGTGTGTGCAGATAATTGTACACAAGGACCACATTTTGGAACGAAGGGAGTTGTGGGTTTGATATTGTCCTGGTGGCGGTTCTCTGAGACCTTTGGTGGTGGGAAAATTTGGTTTTATGTGGTGAATAGATTCGAGAGGGTGAGTGAGGGAAAGAGAAGTGGGATGGGGGAAATTAGATAAGATGTGTGTGAGGGAAAATAGTGGAATTAATACATCCAAAACACTGAATCGTAGAACGAACTAATTGGATCTTTGCAATGAGAAGTTGAAAATACAGAACAAAAAAATAGAATACAAGAATGTAAAAGAAATCAAAAATGAACAACATATTTAATGTGCTTTTGTCCTATGGGGACCTATATCAATAAAAATAAAAACACAAAAAACACAAAAGTTTTATTAAAATTGGAGAAATAGAATCCTACAAATGAAAACTATCAATATTAAAAAAATTAATAAAAATAAAGGATTCATAATTTTGTATAAAAGAAAATAAATCACCATTCTTACAGTTACATAGTGTGAATAAACCCTAATGGTATTGATCTCTTGAAGCCTGGTAATAGGGCTTGTAAGATTCCTAGACGCTAATACTCACCTTCTTCCCTTTAATATTGTGTAGCATTCATTGACAAGGGACTATACTTCTTCCACCATTGTTGGATATCATCTCCAACATGATACTTGCTATGATATAAATTTAGGGAGACTGAATGTGTAATACAGATCACTAAAAAACTAGTGAGTTAAGGGTTAACTGAGGGAAAACTAAGAGCTAAAGTGGGAAAGTGGAGATGAATGATTGAGTGACCTAGGTGGCACCATGTGGGGGTGATGAACCCCAAGACACCGCCCTACCCATTACGAACAAAATGAAAAATCAATTGAGGCCACAAAGAAAATCTGAAATAAAATTCCATCAGATCAATAAATAAGAATGAAATATTGATGGTGAATATTCAAAGGGAGGTTAAGGTAATCAATTAACAAGAATTAGCACCACACAGATCCCCAAGTAATTATAAACACATGGGTAGTGGGTCGGCCGAAGGCCAAGGTCTACATAGGAAGTACATCACACCATATAAGATTCTCAAAACATATAAATGATTCAATTTCCATCATAAAAATTATAATTTAAAAAAAAATCATGCATGACATTTTAAAAAATTAAAATTTTATGAATACAATGAAAAAGTATTCAATATAAAAACAAAAATTTTAAGGTAGAATTCACAAATATCAACCATTTTTTATTGAAAATTGAAATATTCATGCACCTATATTTAAAGAACTGGAACCATGTTCAACCTATCTAAAAATAAATTTAATATAGATAATACCATGGGGTTATTCAAAATATATTCTTGGTTGTAATTAGTGCGTATCTTGTTGACACACATTGTTCCAGATTCTACAACATATCTAATAAATTATTGCCTAATATGTTGGGGATTTGATTTACCTACCCTAAAAAAATTTAGGACAAGTGAGTATCTAATTTTTTATCATAATAGAAATTAAAGAAAAAATTATAAAGGCTAAATTTAGAGAAAACCCCCATTAGAAATATAGTTTCTTAATCTTCTCAATTTCAGGAATTATACTCAGATTCCATTGTGGAAAGAGAAAACATGGACTATATGTTTCATTCCTATGAATTGGGGCCACCAAAGGTAGCGAAAAAATAACCAGTCAAGGATATTTTGTATTCAATATTCCATTCATATTCAACATCTACATATTTAGTAATAATATTAGTTGGATGCACATATTTACTATAATACAATGAAAGATTAGACCTACATGAGAGATATCTATGAATCTGTTTAAGGGAATTCCATTGTGACTTCCTAGGTGTAACCAAAAATCTTCTATGAGTGAATATTTCATAAACTATATCCATCCTGGTTCAAATCACAAAGTACATAATTCCATCAAGAATACTAGAATAAGGGATTATAGAAATAAACTATACACCATCAGTAGTTGCGGGTGCATATGTTAAAGGGAGTTTGAACTGCTTCCCAAGAGGTTTATTAATAGGATAGAGAGTTAAAACATATACCTCAAAATAATCATTAGATCATAATAATGATATGAAAAATAAATTGGTTTATTTAGAATCGCTGTAATTATTTCAACACCCCAAATTGCCTTATCTAGACCTAAGTCCTTCATTTTCAAAATTGGTGTAAATGGTGATTTTATAGAAATGGTAAAACTCATATTCTTGAAAATTGTAGGAATTTCATCAACATAATGAAACATATAATGCATAACATTTTGTGATTCCTTAAAATAGAACCATGCATCATATTTAATCCTTGTAAATTGATCATCTAACATAAATGAATCACATTTCAAATACCACTTCCTTATGGCTTGTTTCAATCCGTAAAATGATTTATTTAATAAGCACACTTGATTTAGTTTAAATTCCATATAATGACTGTCAGGATGTTTTATATAGATATTATCATTCAAATAGTCATATAAAAGGTAGTTTTAACAAATAGTTATTCAATGTTCATATTACTACAGGAATCAAAATCATATAAATGATTAATATAATAATTCATAAAAATAAGAGAAAAAAATTAAGATTAATCAATACATTATATTTGATGTAAAACCATATAAACTAATCAATATTTGTATATGATTTTATTTCCCTCAATGTTATCAATTTTTCTCTTATAAATCAACTTACAACCAATTTATTTTCATTGGTCGGTTTATTAAAAGTTGTCAAAGTATTATTTTTTCCAAAAGATAGAATTTCTTCATCCATGGAAAATACATACAACTTTGAGTCATTATCATTTAAGGATTTAACATAGGATATTGGATCACCCCTATAAGATGCTAGGCCATATTGAATGAATATAAATACATGTCATTTTGACTGAACCTATTAGGAGGTATGGAGACCATAATTTCTATAACTTAGGGTAGCTGGTAATCCCTGTCATTAGAAGGAGGTTCAGGTTCGGAATCTGAACCAGAACTAGAATTACAATCAACCCCAAGATTGGGATAAGGATTATGAAGAGTGGGCTAAGTAGTAGCCTCAAAATGAGTCATGAATCATCTTCATCAGCCTATTCTATGTCTCATTTTGGTATTCTCGATGTGGAATACATGATTGATGAAGAAGATGAATCATGGAACACTACATCCATACTAAAAATACATTTTTGGTAACCATGTTTATCTACATTGAGTATATAGACCTTAAAACTCTCAGGATACCAAATAAAAAAAAATATTTGATAGATCTTGGTTCAAGTTTATTTGTTTTAATCTGAGTATAAGTTGTGAGTCCAAAGACTCTTAAGTAGGTATATAAAGGAGTCTTACTATTACCTGGTAGTTCAGGTTTTTTAAATTGATTAAAACAACTATCACACTAATTAATTATGTTGAAAACATTTCTAATAGCCTATGACAAACAAGATTTGGGGATTCCAGAGCATTTCATCATGCTTTATACTCTTTTAGGGATGGTCCCATATATTCGTTCTACAAATTCATTTTATTTTAGATTTTACCTTATATTTATTTTCCTTATAATACATTTATATTCACAATATTGAGTGAATTCAGTGGATTGGTATTCTAACCAATTATCTTTTCTCATGGTTTTAATTTTCATTCAAATATGGTTTACATAGAAAATTATATAGGATTAAATTTTTTATAAACATCACATTTATTATTTAGAATGTAAATACAGACATTTCTCGAAAATTTATATGTTAATGTGAGAAAACAGGATCCTTTAACATGGGTGGTAGTTCTAGTAGGGTCCAATAGGCTAGACTGAAAGTACACAAGGGGTTTAAAATTGTTAAAAGATGATGTATTAATTGTAAACCTATTGGATAGTCCAATCACACATTATTAAAATAATGGAATATTTCCTGGTGTAATGTCACTCAAAATTCATTTATTGTTGAGTTATTATAGCCCATTAGATCTTATATTCCCAAATATCCTATTTTAAATCATAATGTTATTAATGTGGGTGGAATAGACACTACCCAACTACTTTGAATGTTTCTTTTGATTCAAAACATCCCACCCCTTGATAAGAGACAGTTAAATTATGTTTCTAGATCATCCAGATATTTTTATAAAACCTATTTTAAAACATATTGAAAATATTTAATTATCTATAACTTAAAAGGAAACCATGTTTGGTTGAATGTTTGGAACACACTTAACATCACCTAAATGTTGATAAAATGATCATATATCTCTAGTAAAACATAACCTCTTCCATTAACCATTAGGATGACATCTACTTCTACCTTTTCAACCAGTTATATGAATAAATCTCTAAAGGGAAATATGTGAAAAGAAAAACCTGAGTCTAACACCCACTCTTGATTGAGTTCATAACTAGAAAAGTTATTGAAATATGTAGTGTCATATCACGAGTCATCATGATGGGACTACTCAGTGAGAAATATGTATTCTAACACATGTTTTAGTTTCTTACACTCAGGTTTAATATGCCAAGGCTTACAACAATCGAAGAAAGATGCATTTCTTTCCCATATAGCTACACATAGGTTTAGGTTATTTAAATTTATTCTTTTTATCATTTTTAAAATGTTTCTTCTTACCTTAATATTACAACCTACCCCTAGAGAATATGATCTCTAGATCCCAATTGATTTTAGGTTTAGAGTGTAGTTCCTTATAAGAAAAGGATGACTTATCCTCTTTAACGATTATAAATTTTTGTTCGTAAATCAATGTCTCAACAAGTGTGTTGTAGGAAATATTTAAAGATATTAAAAGATTCATTCCTTGATCCTCATCATCAAAAATTAGACTAATATTGGATAAATATAACATAAACTTTTTAAATTCATCGTTATTGGATTTAATAGAACCACAAAGTTTAATTTTAAATTTAAACTTCATAGATTTTCTATAATGTCTACCAACCAATAATGTATTCATGTAATATTTCATATATTTGGCCAAATATTAGCAGTAGTGGACTCATTAGAAACTTCTAATAGAACATTATCACCCATTGCATGAATTAAAGAGCTATGTGATTTTATTAAAACCCCATGGGATGCATCTATGAATTCTGTAGTAGTATTTTATGTTTCATTTACAATTATAATAAGATTATTAGGCTCACATATGGAATATTTTAGGCCCTACTGTACGAGAAGTTATCTCATCTTAAATCACTATAGGTTAAGGTTACTATCAAGAAAAAAATATTCAATTTTATATATCATTATTGACTTGTTTACCAAAATATTATATTATGAGTTCTTTGTGGAAGACATTCATTGTATGCCTCTGACATCCAAAAAATCTTATTGGTAAACTATGGTTATCCAAAATGATATAAAATGTGGAGGAATTAGTTATAGGAAAATAATTTTTAACAAAAAAATAGATAGAAAGAGGTGATTAAATCATAAATTAAAATGTGGAAATTAAAATAGGTACTAAAACTGTAAATCATGAAATAATAATTGAATCGATAGTAAAAGAAAACCATTGAGGCTATGGTACCTCTTTGTAAGGGGAATGAGTGAACTAAATACAAAAAATACATTAAATCCCAAAAATAATGAACTGGAAGTTTTTATGTAGAAATATGAGTGTATAGAACCAAAAAAAAAGAATACAAGAATGTAAATGAAACTAACAGAGAACAAAATATTTAATGTTAATTAGTCCCATGGGGACCTATGTGCATGGAAAGAAGACCACCTAGTACACATGGTTTTTATAAATCTCAAACAAATAAAACACTTCAAGTGAAGACAAAATAGAATGGAAAACTATAAAAATGACATACTATATTTACAATTTTAGGAAAAAAGAAACTAAAATCACAATACATACATTTTCAGAGACCGAATAAACCTTGAAAGTCCAAATTCATAGAAGTCTGGAATTGGTGCTTGCAAAATGAATGGAACTATATAATCAACTTCATCCCTTCATTCTTTTCGAACATCCATCAAGAATACACCATAGTTATTCCACCAAGGAAATATGTTTTCAGAACCATGAAACTAGTTACCAGATGAATCCATTGTGAGTGATAGGATAAGAAAAATATTCTATGAATAAGAGAGATAGGGTTTAACCAAGAGAAACCCATGATCCAAATAGAGATATGGGAGCTTATTGATCGAGTGATATAAGTGACAACACATAAGGGAGATGAAACCCTCTTACACCATCTTTCCCACCTAAAAAAACCAAAGCTGGCCAAGCCATGAAGCACCTACAAAACAAAATTCCAGTGAATCAAGAATGTATTGGGATATATGGGAAACAAACATACAAATGGTTTAGAAGGTAATCAATGGTCAGGAACAAGCTCCACACGAATCACCGAGTAAGCCGACAGGCATGGTCAGCGGTCTGACCAAGGGAAAAGGCCCATGTAAGAAGGCCCACACACCATATAAGAGCTAAAAAACACCTAAAATGATGCCATATATATCATAAAAATCGAATTGAGTATTTAAAATAAAACTATAAATTTTCATTAATGACACGATAAAAAATAAAAATTGGTAGAATATTATTATGAAAATTTTAATATGAAAACATAAATTGAATTATACATTTAACACGATGGACAATGACTTAATATATAATATAAGTTTCATCTCCTTCTCTATCACTTTATAGAAGATGTTTTCTTTACATAATGATACACTAAGGGAAGAAATGTGGGCTTGTATGACTATTATTGATATTGTTTGAAGCTATTTTTTCTATATCTATAGAGGGGATTGTGGGAATTCCATAGTGGGTTTTCAATATATCCTTAAAAAATAATCTTCTTTGGTTTCTTCCTTTATATAATTAAAATTCTAACTCATTCTTTGTTTCTGACACTCCATTGTTCAAAAAGTATCGGATTTTCAGCTTTTCAATTTATTCTCATTTTTATGTTTTTTTATTATTTTGGAATATCCTTTATATATATCAATACTATATATTTAACTGAAGAATTCACTAGAAAAAACCTTTAAAATTGATAAAAGGGAGTTGTTTTCATAAGATACTTTAAAAGGTAACCCACTTATCATTTTTATTTATAACACTGATAAAGGTCGTTCTATTGTAGTGTGATATTGAAATTATTGTAAACTAAATCAATCCTACAAAGTAAAGGTAGCATCTTCATGTTTTTGATATGGAAAATTAATAATTTATTTTAAACAAAAACTTCATTAGAAAAACAAAAAAAATATTATATTATATTCATTTCAATCATTTTTTGTACAACTACAATAACAAGTAAAATTTATAACAAAGACTACAAAACATAAAATATTTTGTTGTCTTTGACACCCTAACTCCTCTAAAAAAACATGACCATGGTATCAATTACTGAACAACCCAACCCAACTTGAGAAAAAGAATTCATCTGTAAAATAAAATAATTATTTTTTTAGTAATATTATTATTAACATAATTAAACATAAAAATGAAACATTAAATTAAGAAATTGTTAGTTTTAAACTGATAACAAACACTTTGTGTCATACAAATAACACCATGTATTGAATTGAGGCAGGAATTAAGATTACACATAAAAAATGACTTATATATTGTTGTCCAAAAGTATCAAAAAATATGAACGAATTTTCATCATTTTGAGAATGTAACTCATCTTTTATTACTAAAATGTCAATTTTAAATTGAAATACACACATGGAGTCATACCGGTAACACCCTATGTCGGATTTAGGTGTAGAAAATTCCTACATGTTAAATGAATTATAGATAGTTGTCATAATGTTTCAAAAGAGTCTTAATGAGTTTTTTTGGAGTATGCCACATGTATTTTTTAATAAAATACTCT
The DNA here is from genome assembly GCA_963277665.1 of Viscum album. Taxonomy (NCBI): domain Eukaryota; kingdom Viridiplantae; phylum Streptophyta; class Magnoliopsida; order Santalales; family Viscaceae; genus Viscum; species Viscum album. The sequence continues at coordinate 774,254,345 of OY728155.1, read as the reverse complement.
TTTAAACATAAATCACACTCTTTTAGTCCTGTACGTTACATCATGAGTTAGTTTGATGTGATATTGATTCTTATACACTGAAAATTAATTATTATTTATTTTACTAAGTTATAAATTCGTTTCATGGATTTTTTTCAATGTTTTTAGTGGATGGAACACGTTTTTAAATAACATGTCAATTTTAAACTAATAATAGACACTTTGAGTCATATTGGGTACACCATTTATAAGATTGATGTGTTGGTGATTTCTACAGATCAAAAATGACTTATTGAACATTTCACCAAAGTATCAAAACAACTTGAATTAGGTTTAATAATTTTGAGTTTGTCACTCCTCTTTTTTACTAAAATGTCAATTTAAATTAAAAGGACACAATTGGAGTCATACCGGTAACACTGTGAATCAGATTAAGATTCCACTGAGTCTTACAAATTAATAATAACTTACAGATCAGATTTCAAAATTATCAAAATAATACGAAGGTTTTTTCTTTGTTTTAATTGTGTCACTTTTCTTTTTTTCTAAATTTCATTTTAAATTGAAAATAAGGATATCGAGTCATACATGTCACATCATATGTCTGTTTCACATGAGACTGATTCCTACATCTAAAAAATGACTTATGAATCATTATCCCAATGTATCTAGACAATGCGATTGATTCTTCTCAATTTTCAATTCGAGAAATTCGTTTTGAACTGAATTTTTACTTTTAGAATGAAAACAGACACTTTGAGTCATACTGGGAACACCATACATCCCATTGACGTGTGGATTATTCAAAATGTCACAAATGAATTATAGATCATTATCCTAATGTAAAAAATATGAAGGTATTTTCCTTGTTTTGATTATGTACCTTTTCTTTTTTACTAAAATGTCAAGTTTAAATAAAAAGATGTACATGGAGTCAAATAGATCACACCATGATTCAGATTGAATTGATATGGATTACTACATATCGTAAATGACTTATGGATCATTTTCCTAAAGTATCAAAAAAAATCATTATGTGATTTAATTGTTTTTAGTATGACACTTATTTTTTTAACTAAAATTGAATTTTAAATTGAAAACACACACTTGGAGTCATATTAATCACATAATGTGTCGGATTGATGTGAGACTAATTCATACATCTCATAAATTAATTTGGAATCATAGACTTAAATTATCAAGAAAATATGAGCACATTTTCATAGTTTTTTTCCCTTCATATCTAATCATGTGCGATCTGAATCCCTTGATAAGTAGACTACCATGTTATATTATATATTTTATGAATTTTAATTTGATTTATTTATATTTATATACATATATTTTTTTTAAATATTTTATTATTTTTTATTATATTTATAAAATATATGTTGTGTGTGTACAATATATATATATATATATATATATATAAAATTCATTCAATTTATTATATATTAATAATAATTTACATATATTAGAATATAAATATAATTATATCCATGTTTAGTAATATACACACACACATATATAAATATTTAATATGCATTTGAATTAGTATATATATATATATATATTCATACTTTTTAGAATGTATTAAAAATTGTTAGATATTGGTTTTAATAAATGAGATAATAATTAATTTACTATGATTTGTATAATTATTTTTAAATAAAAATTTAAAATATGCATTTATATTGTATATTATGATATAAATTTTATATATTACATATATGTGTTTATATGTGTATATATTTACAAATATATTTATTCATATTAACATATAATTGAATATTGGATATAATTTATTTATATATATTTACTACAAATATGTTTATATACTACATTTCATGATAGTAAAATATTTATAAAAATAAAATTATATATGAAGTATATACACACATATGGACATATTTACAGACACACATAAATGATTATATTTATCACATACATGAAAACATATTAAAATATATCTATTTATTTACATATATTATATATATAAATATATATTTTCTAATTTACCCAGACATGGTTACATGTAAAAATTATTTATATAGGCATATATATACTAAATCATTTTTATATGTTAAATAAAATGGATATTTTTTTATTTTAAATAAAATGAATTGTAAATATTTATTTCCATATGGTTTATATATTTAAAAATAATATTTTATAGAAATGTGTTTAAATATTTTTGTATAAAATGGAATTATTATATCTAAGTATAAGAAAATATGTATATATTTAATTATAAATAAAACAACGATACGAAAAAAGATATAATTTCAAAACCATAATATCTATATGAATCTAAGCCTTGGGAATAACTTCAGTTTCCGCTAAAAAAGGACATGAATGCCCTCTTATATGTTGATAACATCCCATTAAATATGAAAACATTATGGTATCCCAACTGAAAAATCACCTTTAGAGGCATTACATGCCTATTTTACCTAAAAATCAGTGTGCATGGTCCTCTTGGGTCAAAAAACTGTAGATCTATTCCTAGGATTTGATTTGATATGTGGTCAATCTCAAACAAACATTTAGCTCAAAAGTTAATTCCCTTTGAATTTTAAGCCATATTTTCAACTTATCTTATTTCATTCATTCATTTATTAATATTTTATTTCATTTATTTATTATTAAACTATTCCTAGATAATAATTATAAAATTATTAATTAATATATTTTTTAATTATTTTTCAATCCATTTTAACTAGAGATTTTATATAATATATGTGAATGTAAATTTAGTCTTTTATAAATAATATTTAAGAAAATATATTATATGTATATTAATATATAAAAAAATAATATATGAATAAATGATTTTTAATAATTTATAAATCTTTTTTATGAAATAAACATTATATCAACACTATCTAAATGCAATGCTAATGGGTACATTTTATCCGTGCTAAATTAAAAGGGATGATAAAATGTATCCGTTATCAATACTTTTTTCTTGCACTAATAAAAATACACATTATCAACACTTTATAGCACTGACAAGTGTCATGTTTATCTTCACTATAAAAACATTTATAGATTTGGCTTCTATTCATTATTTGTTTAAGAATTTATAATGGTGGAATTTATCAGTTCTTTTGTTGGCATTAATAAATAGTACCCTTATTAGTTCTTTTTAGTGCTGATAATGGTAGTCTTTATTAGTGTTCAAAATTAATGATAAAGTGTACTTTTATCTACGCTAGATAAAATGGTGATAAATTGTACCTTTTATCAGTACTAAAAAATCACCAAATAAGGTGTGTATTTTATAAGTTCTTTTTTAGCACTAAAACAAGGTACCCTTTATCAGATCTTTTTATACCACTAACAAATGTACCCTTTATGAACTCCTTTTTATAGCATTGATAAAGGATATAATAGTATAAAATCAAATATGCAGTAGTGTGTGAAATGTTTATATTCGAATTCCATTGTTTTCATTTAGCTTTAAAATTCAAATTATGTGAATAGTTCTTAAAATGATATTAAAATTATTTAATGTAAAAAATATTTTTTTAAATTATTTATTAATCATAAAACTTTTGTATAAATAAAAATAGGATGATAAATTTTCAAAATTTCCACTCATGGACATTTAGGATGCGATATTCACCTTATATGTAAAATTATAACCCTTTTATATAGAATAGAACACTACTGAATATCTACCCCTTAACAGTATGTAATAATAGTTTTATCAGCTCTAAAAACACTAATATTTCAAGAATTCTAAAAATCCTACAGCTTTTATCTATTCTATTTTATCATTGAAAAAATTCTTTCTAGTGTAGTATGTTTCTAAAATTATAGCGCACTACAATAGAAAATAGAGAATTTGTTTAAAAATAAAACTAACTGACAAATAATAGAAAAAACACTATATTATATACATTTCAAAAATATTGGTTTTTAAAATTAAATTATTAAGTAATGTTTATCACAATCATTCAAAAAATAAATATTCTATTTTATTTGGTCCCTGAATCCCTCTTAAAAGAGCATGATCAAGCTACCAGTTGTCGAAAAACCCACTCCAAATCGAGAAAAAGAGTGACCCTGTATAAAAAAAATTAAATATAAGTAAAACTATAAAGAAATAAATTCAATCTAAATATGAAAAAAATACACTTATAAAATGATTTTTTCAACAAGAAAACACACATTTTGAGCCATACCAGTCACACTATGTTTCAAATTTTGGTGAGGCATATTTCTACACATCAAAATAGTCTTATAGAAAATAAACCTAATGTATCGAAAAATATAAATGTATTTCAACATTTTTTACAATAAGACATGTGTTTTGAACTAAAGTGTAAATTTTGAACTAAAAACACACACATTTAGTCATATTAGGTGCATCATGTATCAGATTGAGGTGGGGCTGATTCATACACATCAAAAACAAATTTTGAGTCATTGTCATAAAATATAAAAACAATTAAAATGTTTTGTATTGGTTTTATATATGTGACATGTTATTTTGACTAAGGTGTCAAATTTAAAATAAAAACATACAATTTAAGTCATAATTGATACACCATGTGTCAGATTGAGGTGTTTCTAATTCCTATTTACCAAAAATTAATTTTGGATAATTATCTTTTAGTATTGAAACATTTAGAATTTTTTACTTTGTTTTTATTATGTGCAGTGTATTTTGAACTAAAATGTGAATTTAAAATAAAAAACACATTTGGATTCATTCTGGTCACACCATGGCTGAGATAAACATGTTATCTATTTCTACATATTTAAAATGACATAATGGCAATTTTCCTATTATTGAAATTAAATCTGAAAATTTTTTCTTCGTTTTTAGTATATGAAGTGTAATTTTTAATAAAATTAAAATTTAAACAAAAAACACACACATTGAGTCATACTATCGACATCATGTTCTAATGAAAGAATTATTCTAATATGTCAAAAATTACTATTGAATTGTTTTCATAATGTATCAAGACAATCTCATCTTGTTTTATTAGTTTTGAGTGAGTCATACACATTTTGAACTCAAATGTCAATTTTAAACTAATAACATACACTTTGAGTCACACCTGGTACATAATATATAAAATTTAGGTGCAGTTGATTCCTACACATAAAAAATGATTTATATATCATTTTTTTAATGTATCAAAACAATCGAAGTTTTTTCATAGTTTTGATTATGTGACATGTGTTTTGATCTAAAATGTATATTTTGAAGAAAAACACACACTTGGAGTCAAACTGGTAATAACACGCATCATATTGAGGTGATGTTGATTCATAAATCTCACGAATTGCATTAGGATAATTATTTTAAGTATCAAAAAATAAGAATTTGTTTTTTCAGTTTTTGAGTATGTGACATGTTTTATTTACAATGTATACTTTAAACTTATAACATAGACATTGAGTCATACCTAGAAAACCATGAATGATGTTGATGTGAGATTTATTCGTATACACCAAACATTAATTATGGATTATATTAATTAATTATTAAATCAATCTGAATTTGTTTTCTTACATTTGAGTTTGTGATGTGTTTTTTGAACTAAAATGTAAATTTAAATAAAAAAACACTTAGAGATACACTGGTCCCACTATGTCTATGATTGAAATATGGTTGATTTCTACAAGTAAAAAATTACTTAAGGTTATTTTTCCTAGAGTATAAATAAAATATGAATGTGTTTTCTATATTTTTATTATGTTACAATACTTTTTTACTGAAATGAGAATTTCATAAGTGAAAATATGGTTTGAGTAATTTTTGTCACATCATGGGTCATTTTGATGTTAAAATAATTCATTCATATATAAAATTATGTATGAATCATTTTCATAATTGGTCATGAAAATTTGATAGTTTTTTCTTGGTTTTCATGGTGTGACACATGTTTTGAACAATAATATAAATTTTAAATAGATGAAATATACTCTAATTCATACTAGAACATTGTGAATTAGATTGAGGTGAGGTTGAATCCTATATAACAAAAATGAATTATGTACCATTTTCCAAAACTATCAAAAAAAATCCAAATTTGTATTCTTTGTTTTGAGTATGTAGTGTTTGTTATGAACTAAAATTTAAAATTTAAATAAAAACACATACCTCGAGTCACACCCATCAAATTATACTTCATATTGATTAAAATTTATTCCTAAATTTAAATAATGACATAATGATGATTTTATAAAAGTATAAAATAAATATAAATTAATTTTTTGTAGTTTTTATTATGACTTGTTCCTTATTCACTAATATGTATATTTAAACAAAAAATTTGATCTTTTAGTGATATCGGTCACATCATGTGTCGATATGAAGTGAAACTAATGCCTAAACATAAAAAATAACATAATAAAGGTTTTCCTAAAATATCATTTCAATATGAATTCATTTTCGCAGTTTTTTGTGATTGATAAATGATTTGAAAAAATGGAATTTTTAAACTGGAAACACACATTTCAAGTCCTACCTGTCACATTGTGCATCCGTTTGAGGTGAAACTAATTCCTACATGAATTTATATTCAAATGGAATTTTAATTTCCTCAATATGATCTTCATTATTTTTAACACAAATAATCATAACTTATATCTAGTATTCAAATTTTTTAACATTTTTAATCAGATCAGATGATCCATAAAACACAGTGTTATCCCAGTCACTTCTTATATTCAGTTTTCCTAAGGTTGAGGAAAACCTATAAAAATTTTGTATAATCTCTTACATAACAACTATTCTTCCAACTCCTCAAGACTAATTATTCATAAATAAAAATAGTGTAAACATTGAAAATGGATTTGAGAAGGTTTATATGCATGATCTTTTCCAAACATGATGAACTATTTCACCCCATCAACATACTCTTTTTTTATATGACTATCAATCATACATTTTAGATTCATATTCATCCTATTTGATTCAGTAATATTAATATTTAATAAAACAAATAAATACCCATAATGTATGAGATTATAAATCGTAAAATTTAATTATTAAAGAAACATTTATGATAAATGAATCACTTATTCTATGGTAATTAGAACTAAATGAAATATAATGATATTGTTTTGTAGTTGTGTAAATAATTGAATGAATGTAATGTCTGGTATCTATAATGAAACAAATAATATAATTAAATTTTTATCTTTTATAAAACGAAGAGGTTATGTATAGTTTCTATAAATTTTCTAGGATGGAGTACAACCAGAGGAATCAATTGAAGTATATTCATTTGTTCACTTGGTACATGGTATTCCAGGTGGTTTTTCTATGATAGGATTCTTGGGATACAAATTTCATATTTTGTTAAATGATAAAACAATTGATAGGGACCAATCCCATGGTCTTTAGAAACCAACATATGATGAAACTATTGAATTTAATTGCAATTAACCAGAAGCCTCAATAGTAGGATCTCAAGATACTAAAAACTAAATAACAACCTCATTAGGATTTGAAAATTTTGTCAAATTTAAATGATTTACATTGCTAGGATAAATAATCAAATAAAATACACTGGAAATTATTATCGAGGCCAGAAGTAATAATAAACATCAACAAAAGTTGAAGAAGTGTCCTTGTTTGATCAGAAAAAATCAATATCATAATCTAATTATTGGTTTATAATAGAAATTACCTGAGATAACATGAAAACAAAACTCTACATCAATAAAACCAAAATACAGAATCAACTTTGGATAAATTCTAAAGTGGGAACATTGAGTGATGTTTAAAAAATTAAAAAAATAAGATATGAATGTTTTCAATGCTGGTCATGATATTATTTTAAAAAGTGAAATAAATTCATAGTAGAGCATTAAAGATAGTTTTGGTTGTCCCCATAATTGGGAATAATGATTAAAAAAACAAGTGTATTCCTTAGAGCGATGAAATAATAATGACAACTAGAAAAAATGTTCAAAATAGTGATGACTGAATGAATTCCAACAGTGGTTAGAATAAAAGAAACTGTGGAAAAGAGAAGGAAGGCACAAAAAATAATGAAATAAAAGTGGAAGGAATCATCAATGAGGGTTATAGGGGAATCAAATAATATGAATGGAAATGTATAGAACTGTGTTAGTATGAATGAAAAATCATGTGAGTTTACCTATATAATAATTAAATGAATATTTTTATTGCGTGCACTCACGTTTTATATCATTATTACATGAAATAATTTTTAGCTGAAAATGAGATTCGCGGTTTGAGTCGAAAAATTCCTATCCTAGATGTTCACAAAAATTCCAATTTTAAATGGACTGGGGTTCTTCTCTCTAGTAATGGAATTAAATGTGACGAATTGTTTGATTTCAATCAATGTGAGTAGGAAGGATACATAGAACTATCCTTCCTCTCTCTTATGCTTGATATTAGATCTAATCCCTCTATCCAAAATTATATTTGGATGTGAATGGAGTGGCAATGTTTAGGTGATAGATTCTTATTAGTGGCCAAATTTCAAGAATGGTTAATTCAATGACATATCATATTATTAAATAGATATAAAAGATCTGACAAAATAAATGAGTAATTGAAATCATATGAGACCTTTGGCCACTGAATATTATGAGTCACTTAAAATTTATATGAAATGGAAATAATTAAGATGAAACGAATCGAGTGGATTAGAAGAAGCATGAGTTTGGGGTAAACCATGTCATATCCCCAATTGATGGGGATGGTGTGAGGGTTGTAGGAAGTTGGGTTTGAGGTTCGAACTATATAAGGAATGTATGAGGGAGGTGACACATATCGAGGAGAATATAACATGGATAAAAATGGTGATTAAGGATAAAATGTAATATCGACTAAACAAGAGTAGAAATAATCACACAACTAAGTTATTGAGAGGGTCAATTAGTATGATAATGTCTAGAGGGATCAGTGGAAAATGTAGTCTATCAAAAGATATTGAATAGTGTGAATGAAATTTGGTATATTGGTTTTGAATTTATATGACTAGGAAGAATTTTATCAGTGCTTTCAAAAAAGTACTCATGAATATGGGTATTATTCGTGCTAAATTAATAAGAAGAGATAAAACCTATTTTAATCAATGCTGATAAAGATGTATCATTATCATCGTTCGAAAACATGATGATAATGACTTATCATTATCATTACATTAATTCTAGTGCTAGTAAATATTTAATTTTTCATCAATTTATGTTACCATAGTGATAAATCTCATATTTATTAGCACTATTTTTCAAATTAATGATATAATTATTTAAAATAAAATAATAATATCTTAAATTATTAAATAAATAAATTTAATGTATTACAATAATTAAAATATTACTAATAGTAATAATGAATATATATTATTATGTGGACTAATATTAAATATGAGTGAAATTTAATTATTAAAAAAGAATAGACTTCAAAAATACTTAAAAATGTATAACATTTATTAATTATAAAAATTATAAACAATATTAAAAAAGATATATATTAAAATTCAGATAAATGCATATTGAAAATATTAAAAAATAGTAAATAAATATATATAAATAAATATTATAGAATTGTTACATTAAAAATTTTATAAAAAATAATAAATACAAAAAATGAATTAATAATATTAATAAAAATATTATTAATAATGAAGAAATAAAATTTCATAAATGCATAAACTATTTAAAAAAAATTATTTGTAAGATTAATTACATGAATTGTAAACATTTATAAAAGGTGAGAGAAATAATAGGAAATACACGTAAATGAATTAATATGAGTATTAAAACGTAGTAAGTAATTATGAATAATTCATAATAATAACTACATTGGTTGTAAACACATAAAAATGGTGAAAATATTAGAAATGGATTTTAAATAAAATAATTATTTGAATTATAAATATTTTAAATATATAACATCTTAATAAATAAATCAGAATAAATATTAATCATAATAATTAAAATATATTAAGAATATTTAAACATAGTAAATAATTATTAATAAATAAATTTTAAAAATTAAAAAATTAAAAAATATTGACTATTAATAAATATTTAAAATATAAATTCATATTAAACGAAATGATGTTAATAATGAATAAATAAAATTGAATAACTAAATTTTTTTTTAAAATATTGAATTCATGACATTAACTACATATATTACACACACATAGAAATGATTGAAAACAAATAAATAGATATTATTAATTATATAAATAATAAATTTTTTAAATGTTAATTAAATTTACTACAAAAATATTAAAATTGAACTGTATTCATAAAAATATATTAAACCAATTTCAAACATATTAGAAATAATAAACCATTTTAAATATATATAATTTAATATTAATCATATAAATTACAAACAAATTAAAAATATTAAAACTTAGTAAAAAAATATGTATAATATTTAAAAAATGAATAAATTACAAACAATTTTGAAATTAATAAATATAAAAAAAATAAAAAATTGAGAAGATATTAAATAATATTAAAAATTTATAAAAATGAAATAAATTATAAAAATATTAAAAATTTAAATTTAAAATTTAATAAAAAATACATTTTAAAAATGTAATTATATAAATTTCAAACATATTTTTAATTTTAAATGTAAATAAAAAATGAATAAATATTATTCATAGAAAATACAAATATATTGAAAATATTACATTTTAAATAAATACTTGTAAAATGAAATATTATAAAATAATTAAATTCCATTAAATATAAATATTAATAAATATGAAAAATTAATTTATAAAATTAAATTAACAATTATTAAAAAATTATTAACTAATATTTAAGAGGCAAAAATACGAAAAATGAATTAATAAGATCATCTATAATAATTATAAAGATGTAAAAAAATAAATAAATTATTAAAAAATGATTTTAAATAACTTAATTATATTAATTTAAGAAAATTTAAAAATATTAAAATTTAATACATTAAATTTAATAAATAACAATAAAATATATTAAAAACATATTAAAAATATTACCAAGTAAATAAATATGTATAAATTTTATAAAATGAATCTATTGCAAAAACTATTATATCCAATATGGAAAAAACAAATTAAATGTGAAATAATATTAAAAATGATTAAAAAATGTTAGATATATACATATTTCATATACATACACATACACATATATTATACTAAGTATACATTTACATCTCACACACACATATGCACATACCCATATATATGCATATGTCAACATAAACATATACACACATACAACATATAGACACACACACACACACACTCATATACAAAGCACACAAAAGGAAAACATAATGGATACACATATACACACATAAATATAGATATAAATATTTAAATTTAAATATCACATATTAAAAATATTTATTAATTTAAAGTCATATAATTTTTTAAATTATTAAAAAATATATTAATATATCATATTAATATATTAATTATATAAATTTTGTAATTAATGTATATAATTGAACATTATTTTTTGAATATTAGTATTATAATTATATAGATACTCATAATATTTTTTTTATTAAATGTTTTTGGTCTTTTATTAGCACTAATAAAATAATCGATGAAGTGGCATCCTTATCAGCACTGAAAATGCACTAATAAAGGGTACACATTTATTAGTTCTTCCTTGCACTGATAAATGATACATTTATCAGCGCTTTTATATATCATTGGTAAAGGGTCCCCTTTTATATGTTATTTTTTAAGTGTTGATCACTTCTATAATCATATATTACATGATCTTTTATAGTCATAGTTAATGCAGTTATGGTTTAAAATGGTTAACAAGGGGGTTAATTCAAAAAATAATGTTTAAAATGATTTATAACCCATTCATACATTTATTAAACGATTATATTAAGACCATATCCTTTTTATTTTCAATTTCATGAAACTTTAAAACCATTTTACATGAGGTAGATACATATTAAATTATAATATTTTTGTATTTTCCAAAAATGACATTAATGAAGTTTTATAATAAACATTATTTTATTAAATGATTTGAAATTCGTAAAAATATTATCTTCATCCAAGAGAATATAATATGGTTTAAAAAATAAAAATGGAATGTTAATGTGTCAATTTTTCTTGTATATTAACTCTTCTGACCTATGAAGCGTAAAAAACATTGATATCTACATAATTGTCATTAGGGTGGGGATGGAGGGGTTAAACCAAGATAAATGGGTGAAAACATTATAGAAAATTGTCAAAATTTATCATATAAGAGTACATTAATGAATCATCAAATTATAGTTGAATTATATTAATTTGTATAATAATTTACATTAAAACTAATTTATATTAATTTAATACTTCATGTAATTCGAATAGTTCCACTCCTCTCTTATATAAAAGGAAACCTCACTTCATTTCATCCTCATATATTTTGAGCACTATAATATTTCCAACCCCTACCCAAAATGTTTCCTAACATCCCATCCCATGTTCGGGATGACTTAGTTTTGGATGAATACCATCTATATATGAATTATGGTGTAACGAAAATGAGGTTTTTCTAAAGAGGTATAACATTTAATTGAATGTTTTAGTTTTATGTTTTCTTCTACATCCCACAAATATTATTCAAGAAAAATGAAATGATAATATCAATATATTAAAAATACTAATATTTTTATTGTGTCAATGTTTTAACCTTAATACATAAACTTCTTCTAATAAATAGTAAATATAATCATTATTTGATTGTGTGATGAAATACCACCTCACAAACTAATATAATTCATTTTCCATCAATTCCTATCACATATTGATAAAATTATGGGCTCAAAATATATATATGAAAATAATGACATAATTATACTTATATAAAGGTAAGATATCATATATTTTCTTTCATTTCTATCTATTTAAGAATGATAACATTGTATGTGTATACGTGTGGATTACCACTTCAATGAAGTGATGTGATTCATTTTTCATCACCAATCATATGAATTGTATATATAAGTTATTAAAAGAAATAATTTGATTTTTATTATATAATTATAAATATATAAATATAAAATAATATGTACCTTATTTTCATTATGCTCACTGAATATTAAATATGTTAGTCACAAGTACATACGACCTACTATCCCAATGATTATTACATAATTCATTTTTCATAACCATATTTCATGGTTTTTTTAAAAGTATAATTTATATATAAAAATATTAAATATTTGATGATTGTTATTTTCATATGATGAAATAATGACCTCTTTGTCCATAATAAACTTTCCAAATTCATTTTGGATAGAGAAGCCGAATATCATACAAGCATCAGATGTGGGCATAATTGATAATGTAATTATATATAACATGGTAAAAAATAAAATAAAAGGAATAGTAAAAATGAAAAAGTTTATTATTAAATTAAATAGTTAATATATATTTAATATTCATGAATAAAAATAATTTACCGGTTGATTTATACTCAAGGTATGTGTCACATTACCTTTAAAACCACATTTTAAATGTTTTAAGGATTTATTTTTCAAATTATTTTCTTTAATGTCTATATTATTAAAATTATTTTATGAATGTATTTATATATAAAAGAATTAATTATAAATTATTTTTTCACTTTTTTACTTTCATTCTAAATTTTTCAAAAGGAATAATTTTACTTATTTTATAAAAAATGCTCTGATAAAAATTCAAAAATCAATGTTCTGTTTTAATGAATATAAAATTAACATTTCATCAAAATATCTTAACTATTTGATCATTATTATATTCCATTTAATGTTTTCTTGTTTTATTAAATTAAAACCCACTTTTCCTTTTTATGATTATTTTTAAAAAGGGATTCAAAGAGAATAGATGTTATGATATATTTAAGTTCTTTTCGTAGCGGAAAAAAGAATATTCGTATACAAGATGTCAGGTGATATGATTATTTTATGGTTCATGGGAATTGATTATGATAAATTTTCATTACCTTAAAACCCATGAAAAATTCATTTCATTTAAAAAATGAATGGTTGATCTCTACATAGAACACTAATTAATGGGTTATTTGTAACAGTGGTTATAAAAGTGATATTAAAATGAAGTCCCAAGTTACTTACATGAATTTTAGTTGATATATAAGGAGTATTTATGGAAATATTTTAATTTCACCAGGTAAGAGGATAATATTTTAGTTTTAAATAATGATTATGAACATTTGGGGAAAAAGTACGTTTTTTAGAAAAATGTTTTGTCAAAGAAACCCTCATTATAATGAATTTTTACCTTTATGTTTTCTTATAAACTCTTTTATAAAAAAATATTGGTAATAAATATAATTTCAGGTATAATTAAATCATTATTTTAGTTAAAACTATATTACATTAAATGTCAAACTCTCTTATATGACCTCTTGGTTTTAAAATGGACTATTTAGTTTCATTAATTTTTTATATATCTCTTTAAATAAGATTTATTTTTCTCATACCATGTTTTGAAATTAATATTCACAGGGCTTACAAGATGATTATAATAGTTAATAATGTCAGATTTCTCGATATAGAAGTAACCTTGGGTGAAACATGCATGTCTTTATAAAGAACTTATTCTGGGGAATAACGATATTATATGAAAATTACCACTTTGAAATAGTTTCTAAAAATTCTATAAAACTATAGACCTAAAAGCTAATTGATTCTGTAGGCGATCTATTTTTTTATATTTTCCAATATTTGGATATTTAAAATTGAGTCACATTTATTTATATTATAGAATTATATTTACAAATTATGATTCAAGAAACAGATTCATGGAGTATGAGCTTATGGGATAATATAGTTGGTATCAGAGTATGGTTTTGATATCGTTTTATATTTGGTTTTTTTTCATCTTAGATTATCTTAAGAGTTATGTTTACAATAATGGGTTTATAATTTTAAGGTTGATCCTATGTTTAAATCTTCAGAAACCCCATTCTAAGTTTTTAGTGACAATATTTTAAAGAGATTACTGATTTTTTAGAGTCATTGTATTGAGTTTATCTACAAGTAACACCACTATTTAATTTGAAGGAATATTTTGGAATAATATTATTAGATTTACATTTAATGGTATGACATAAAATTTTAGGATAATTTTAAAAATTGAGATAAAATATTTCTTATATCTTGGGACCAAATTATTTATCATATAGATAAACATGGAGTGGAAATGTGTTTTATTGATAAATTTGTTAAAGTTATTCTGAATAATTTAACTATTTTGTAAATTTTTTTGATTAATTTAAACAGAAATACATTTGGTAGAGATGGGTATTTACTTGAGGAATAAAATTTGAATTATATTTTCGATGTATATATGATTTTATTTTGGAATTTTTGTGATTTATATTATTTAATTATGAATTATTATATTTTGGTGATTATATAATTATGGAATGTAATGTTTTAGTATATGAATTTATCAGTGAATAATGTTGTTTATATATGCATGTTAAGTTTATTTTTTAAGATTATATGTTCTAGTATTTTTGATTTATGGGTATTTGGAATATTTTTATGATTTTTATGTTTAATTATTTATGGAATGATCTATGTTGAACTATTAGTTTAATTTATTAATTTGGGAGATTAATTATTCATATTAAGGTATAAAAATTTTGGATAATATCTTACCTTGTTCAAATAATTTCAATTTTGGTTAATATTTACATATAGGAGGAATAAATATTTATCCTTTTCTGGATTATATGATTCCTTTTGGGCAGAATCCATTTTTTTGTATTTTCAAATGACACTTTTAAAGGCAAAGTGTGAACCAAAACAACTTCACCCAATAAAAACCATTAAAAGGAAAAACATCTTAAAAAATAATACATGAAACACCCCTCCCCAACAATTACATCATTATGTCAAGTCGTTATCATTGCATGACTGCTTGCCTAGCTGTCTCGTGCAGGGTTCCACGGGCGTGGTACCGAGGGGAAAAGCCATACCCTCTAATTATTCCAAATTCGAATAACCAAGCTGTGGTGATTGCTTCCTACTCTGTAACCTCACCTAAAGCAGATCCTTGTAGATTTTTTAGAATATTTCACATAACAAAATCACTGAAGACCAATCATGCTGATGCAAACAATGAAGACCCTTGCATAGCAAAGCATTAAATGAAAAATTCAAAATCAAGGCCGCGATTTTTATCCTCGAGCCAAACATCATCCTCATCAGAACCATCAATACATTTAAGGACATCACCAGGGTAAAATAGAGACAGAAAAAACATAAGACACTAGTGGTCGCTCGCAATTACATCCCAATGCACCATGAAGACCACCACTTAGATCCTCCTCTGAAAGAGTAGTGGTATCCTGAAGCAAGAGTAGAGGAATGCGCAGCCAAAGCTCTTGACGGAGCTCTTCACCACAATAACCCAAAAGATAAAAATTCAAATTACAAATCCCAAGGATATTTCCACAACATGTCAGGCATTCTGGATCACCATACCACTCACACAAACAAAACATCCCAAAACGTCTTGGAAAACCATCTCATTCAACCAACCTGGAAATGAGTAATAAACCTAGAAACCAATATAACATAAGAGTGGACATGACCTCTATAGAAAGCCATGATGAATCTAGTACCATCAAAACCAAATAAACAAACATCATAAAACCATTCCTTCAAACAATATGTAAAACACACACGATCAACATTGAAGCTTAAAATTTAGACCTCAAATCCACCAACATAAAATCTCGGATCTAGCCAAAACTTCATTCGAAAAACATCAGAAAAAATCAGACCAAAAATAGTTGTTTCCACTGAGAAAATGGAACCATAGAAAATAGATCCATAGTTGGGAGCAAAGAAAAACCCCAAACCTACACCCCTAGCAGGTACGAACACATAGAAGTCTCAGTAGAAACAAGATGGGGGCAAAATCCTTCAGAATTCCCCGAACACTCCCATGCCAGCAGTGACCATGACCATGAAAGCAGATAATAATGATATCCAATTCCAAAAAAGGCAAATATTTATGAATCACGACCTCCAATAGGTTCAGAACCGGTAGAACTTGGAAAGATGGCTCCCACATATCCACGCGAGCTCGAATCTTCCCAGAACAATCCTTCAGCAGCTGATTGGAGTCACCGACCTAATGGTATAAAATAAACTTCATTGAGAAAGCTCGACTAGATCAGTATCTACATCAAGTAGAAAAACCAAATGTTCCCTCATCTTTGTGAAACACGAAATATTTGATCCATCTGGCTTCAGTGGATTTAGATTAATGATGAAGAGTCGAAATCCGTCTCACCGACTCCTAAAGATCTATCATCGTCGAAGCAAACGTGATGTCTCCAAGCCATGATTCACTGAGCTGAACAACTCTTGACCACCAGAGATGAGTCGTACTTCCCAGACTGCCATCGACGAGACCCCATCCAGATCTTCAAATATCCCTCACTGCTCGACCCGTTCCTTCGATGTCCAGGAACCGCCATCGCACCGAGATGCAAATCCATAGGGCCACCAAGGACGGGAGAAACCCTAGGAGAGTTGGGACCTCTCTGCCGAGGCTGAGATCCCCCTCCTCAAACCATGTTTCTGGGTAATAATATAATACCTTATAAATTGATTAAATTCCTTAGTTATAAAAAATAAACTTTAATACTCCTAATTTGGATAAAAAGGATGAAATTTTGGTGGAAAGTTATTAAAGGATGAAATTAAATTTTAAGAGTAAGAATATTTCCTTATTTTTTTAGACTAGATGGTAAAGTAATTCCTCAAAACTACTAAAATGTTCTTGAAATAAAACATAGATCATATTAAAATTTTTCTTATGAATATGTGGTCCATTTTACACCTAATTGGTTTATTCTTTTTTGGACATTTAATTTCTCATGATCACTCACCTTATTGTGAAAAATTTTCTATATCACTATCAATCACTATTTTTACACTATGTTTTTCCACCATATTTATTTTTCCACTTCAAACTATGTTCTCATTTTTGGAAAACTAGTATGTGTTTTTATTGATGAACAACATAATTCAATTTCTGTCATTTCAAAATGATTTTTTATTAAGAGATTTTTGATATGTATTTTTAACAAAAGTATTTTCAAATTTAATACAATTTATTAGAGAGTCCCTAGAATCGAAATATTGATGTAAATTCTCAATTACAAGAGTGGGGGTGAATTGTAATTTTAAAAACATTCTCTTTTAAGCCTAAAAAGACCTCTATGTTAAGTAATGTTAAACAATGTAATTTCAAAAACCTTCTTTGTTTCTTAAACAATGTGATAATTGGAGGGGCCTATGTCCAATTATAATGATCCTATACTTAAACAAGAGTATCTTAAAAAACATAAGAAAGTTTAACTTATGGAATGATTCAACCTTAAAGAGAATAGAATCTTATTTATGAGAGTATACAAGTATAATAAAGTATATAAAAGTTATAATTTCTTTCTCTAATAAAATACATTGGAAATAAAAATGGTAATAACAACAATTAAACAAATATGAAATATTTTAACACAATGAGAATGGTATCCAACAACTATTGATAAAGGTTCCTTGATTTATACTTTCAAGAAATCTTTTCTTACCCACACTAGGGTATGTCCTTGATAAAAATATCAGATTCTATCCGTTTATCACCACAAGACCTCAAACGTTAAGGTAGTCAGCACCTTAGTCTTACTATCCCAATAAGTCCTCAATCATTAAGGTGTTAGGAACATATATCTTCCTATCTCCAAAATCCCTCAATTGTACACAACAACAATCAGATTCACACTACGAAAGATGAACAAGTTGTTCAGTGATGAAAAAATATGTTCACATATCGCATGCGGCATGAGATTCCCTCTCTATATAAATCACTTCACAGCATCATAAAATGTAATCTCTATATGTTTCTTGATGTTTCTTAATTATCACTCTTTTCAAATTGATGGAGTATTTATATTCAAAAAATACAACTGTAATTTTCTTATCTAATAGTCATATTGTTTCTTGACTGTTGAGGGACCTGTACATGTCTCACACAGAAAACATTTAGTTAAAAACAGATTATATGACTTCATTCCATTGTAACATAATCATGTTTTAGGAAATATACCATTTAATAAAAAAACATTATTATCTTTAAGAAATTTAATAAATCTAGAATCTGATAAATTTAGAACTATATTTTTAAGAATGTAAAGTTTCTTAAACAATTATGAATAATCAGATTCTGAATATAACGAGAAATAGAGTCTAAATATGTATAATATCAAAGTATCATTTTCTGAGAAAACTGAGTCTAATATTCTGCGAAAACAGAGTCTGAATTCTTTGGAATTCGAATCCTCAATTTTGAAGATATAGGAGTCTAAATTATGAGAAATTCAGAGTTTCAATTCTGAGGATTTCATAGTCTGAATTTTTTGGAACAAAGAGTTTGAATTTTATTTAATTTAGAGTATAAATTTCATAGAATTTAGTGTCTGACTTTCAGATAATTCGAAGTCTGATTTTCAGAGAGTCTGTAGTCTGAATTTCAATGAATTGCGAGTCTAAAAACCTAAGGAATCAGAGTCTAAAAATTGTCAAAACCGATACCACTGAATTTGTAAGGTTCCAAGGTTTAGATAAGGATATGATTATTATTAACGTAATTTTTTCTTAAGAGAAATAAATATAATCTTTGAAAAGGAATATTAAGCATATCCTAGAAAATTAAGTTAAGGTTAAAGAAAATAAATATCCTTTGATATATAAAATAATCTTTAAGGAAAAGTGTGTTTGATTCTCAAAACCAATAGGAATGGAAAAGTAATAAGATATGTTTTTGACTTACCAATATCACCATTTTTGGAAAACAAAAACCGCATTTCAAAAAATAATAACAAGTATGGAAATTATTAAATAATAACGTATCTTTTTTATATTTGTGGCATAGTGAATATAACTAACTCACCCTTAGGATTTTTCACTTTAAGGGTCTAATTCTTTTTTATAAGAAATTGTTTTGAAAATAGCATTCATATTATTAAAAAAAATTTATTTAAGATTAACCACCCTATTTCTTAAGAAATTTATTCTTTTGATAACCCCCCCCCCCCCCACTTAATATGATATTCTTTTTAACACCTTTCTACCGATTTGTTATTTTAAAAAAGGAATGGTGGAGAAAAAATTTATAACCAGAAAGGTTAGAAAAAAAGGAATTTAAAACAAAGTATAATGAATATATTTCATTAAAATGAATGAAAAATTTTAGTACAACAAAATATTAGAGTTTATAAGTTCATAAATCATCTTTTTTTATCTCTAGTAGAAGCTTCTTGAGTATTTCCTCCATTTTCATTATATCTTTATGATCGTCTTAGTACTTCTTGAGTAACTCTTCTTGTTCTTGGTTCTTCTTCTCAAGTGTCTAAATCCGTTCTGCTTGATAGTTGATAACTTCTTATTATGACTTGAATTTATCTACTAACTGATCAATTGTATTTGTCTCTCTCATTTGGAAAATACAAATAGAGATATGTTTTCCATAGAGATACTTATCTTCTTGGATCCAGGGGATTTCCATTGATTTATCTTTTTAGTAAGAATTTTTAACTTCTCATCAGATTTTCTGAAAGTCTAATTGGATGAATCCATATAATCCCCAAAAAGCATAAGAACATAAACTACTAATATTGAACAAGATATAATCTACTTTAAAACATTCTATGTGCTTCATAGTTGGTCATGAATGTTTTGAAGTCAATTTCTTGCATGATTAACTTCTCCATTACAAAATTTATAGAATCCATATTCATGTTCACTGATTTCTGAATAAGCTAACATTGGGATCCAAGTTTTTTAAAGAACGATATGAAGTAAATAATCTTATTCAAATATTTCACCAAAATTCATTTCCCAAGGACGATGATGTTTCCGAATATGAATCACCTTTGTCTATAGGGTATCTTTAACATTCTCAACAAACATTGACATTGATCATTTAACTATATATAATTTCTGAGGTGTATCAAGGATAACTAACATTATATTATAAACAACATTTTCAACCTCAATGGCTACCTCATGATATTATTCTCGAACATTAACTTCTTCTTCATCTTTCAGAGAAATATGATCATTTTCCTCTCTCTCTCTCTTCAAAATAATTACATTTTTTAACATCATCATCTTTAAAATTGTCCTTCTGCTTATCTGAAACGTTTTCGAAGGATAAATATAGCAAAGTTCTTGTTGAGAGTTTATTAGAAGGACTATTACCTTCATGATACTCTCCAACCATTTTGATCACGTCATCAATTTTTTAAACTTTTTTATCTTCTTATTCTTGTTGAATTTATTCCTCTTCAACACTCTATTACTAAAGTGATGATTCCTTGAAGAAGTATTTTAGTACCTTACACTGTTCTGAAGCATTCTCAACATCTTTTAACAATAATTGAGAAACATATGCTTACATATCTTTTTTTTATTTTCCCCTTTTCTTGTTTAGAGTGATTTTCAGCTCTGACAATCCTTAAGGCCTTATCCTCCATCGGATCAAGTACAAAGATAGGATCACATTCCATTCTCTTTTTCTTCTCCTCCCTCTACTTAGAAACAACATCATCAGAAAAAAAAATTCTTCTTCAGGTTAGTGGGTGATGATTGATGTTTTGGAATGGATTCAGTTGGTTGAGCTTCAAACTCCTAAGCCTTTATTTTCATTGATTGTTCACAAACATCATCTTTCTTAGGTTTAGGCTGATCATACTCATTAGGAAGATCATAAAACTTTTCAGATTTAACATTGAATTATATTTTCATTCTTCTTAGCATATCGTTAATAAGTAACATAATTTTAAAATTCATATCATTTGAGGTGCATGGGATCTTAAAAGATTCCAAACATAGGACAATCATCTTTTAAATAATAATCGAATACATTGAAATCTAAGACTTTATGTTGCCATTCCTAATGTAAGAGACTTTGAGAATGATATATTTCACCAAATTTACATTTCTTTTGTTCACTAGGAAATATAAGGGAAATATATCATAAATTTTGAGTGAGTCCTTATCACCCTTCCTTCAGATAATGAAACCTTTCATCCATAAAGTAACTAACCTATAGTTTTTTGAGTGTTGAGAAATCATGGGTTTCTTGACATTATTGAGTCTATAACATTCACAATAATTATTATTAATAAAATATACTTCTTTGTCAGGTAACTGATGTGATCATAGAATATCTTCTCCTTCATAAAGAATATCTAGGATATTGGTTGCCTTGTTGAAGGATAGAGAGTAATATTTTCCATAACTTCTTAACATAAAAATCTCTCTTCCACCATGCTCATAGAAACTGACTGAATTGTATAATTCTACTATAAAGACAAGAAAGATATGACATTGATTATTTTCCTTAGAAACAAAAACACTTTCTGGTCAATTAAACATTATAATAATTGAAATAAAATAATTTTACTTTGCAATGATATTTTGACCTCCTAAACATTATCATAACAATAACCAGTCTATTAGTTCCTTGATAGATTGAGAATACAGTAGATTCTAAGGAGAACCATCAAGAGTCATTCAGAATGTAATAAAACCGAAGAATTAGAATAGAAAACTAACATAGTGGCAGTGCCTTAGCTTAAAAACTGAAAGAATTGATGTTAGATGAGAACCCGAGGTCCCTTTAAATAGGATTCTCAATGAAAGATTGAATTCACAAATAGATACAAGGTTTAATATTAATTTGATCTGATGTAATAGTTTATATTAATGCTGAATAAGGATTCGTAGATTCCGATAATTTGTGGTTTGATGGAAAATAGGATTTAAGGATAGTGAATTCAATGGATTTTGATTATAACACCATAGAAATACTAACATGTAATAATACAATTATGAAGATTAATGTAAGGAATCATAACTTTTAGATTGCATAGAATGAGTTTTCAATATTGATAAAGTTATTATTGAAGAACATATATTTAGAAAATTTGTAGTAAGGACAGAAAAATTTTAGGTTTCGAAAAAATTTATTATGGAAAGGAAAAAATTTTAGATTTTGAAAACTTTTATTTGGGGAATTTTTGAATGAATAAAAAAATATACCCCCCTTTATGAAAATGAGATTTGTAATGTAAGTAGATGGATTTAAAAAAAGATTTAATATGAATAATTACCTTACAGTTATCATTTCTAACTTTTTAATGTATTCAAATCTATCGGATGGTAGATATTTTGGAAATATGTCAGAATGTTGGTCATACATTCCCATAAACTAAAGAATGATATCTTCTTTAAGTGAGTGATCCCTATGAAAGTGATGCCTAATATCTATTTTCCTTGCACGAGAGGGATGTTCATGGTCTTTTCTACAAGAAATGACACTTTTTTTTATCACACAATATCTATATTTTGGTGAAACTCATGTCATAGTAGGTGGGTGTGTGTTGCGTCTAAAACACTTGAGCACAACAACTTCTAGGTGGTACATATTCATCTTCAGTAGTGGAAATCAATTCTGAGAGTTGCTTCTTGCATGACTAAGAATCCAATCATTCTTATAAGAAATGAAATTTTACATAAGTACTTTTCCTATCAATTATACATCCACCAAAATCGGAATTTGAAAAAAAAAATTAAAACAAAATCATTTACAAAATAATAAAAAAGATCTAAGTCTATAGTTCCCTATAAATAGTAAAAAATATCGATCATTGCTTTTAAATAAAATTCCTTTGGATTAGATTGATATATTTTACATAAGAATACTGAAAACATTTTGTCCAAACGACTAGCTGTTCACTATGATAAACTTCTTATCATACCTATAAAAGAGGTTTGATCTACTAGTTTTCCAGCATCATAAATATTAAGAGAGTTTGAGGTACCGATTAGAGTACTTATTATTTTAGTGTTTTCATATACATGCTTCTTATGAAGGACTTTAATATATTTGTGTGGAGATATATAAGATCCATATAGTTTTTTTTAAATTTGGAAACTAAGGAAAAATGTAAATTCACCCATCATACACATTTCAATTTCATATTTTATAACATTCACGAATGAAATAGTTAAAGATTATTTTTTTATAACTGAATATAATGTCACCAATTTAATTTTTAACAATAAAAAACATTTTCTTACCATTCATTATAAAATGGTTTGGATCAATAGTTCTCTTAACATAATAAATTTGTTACAAAAATAATATAAGTCTATAAGACCAGGATCTAGGGGCTTGTTGAAGTCCATAGGAAGATTTGGTATATATAAAAACTTGTTCAGGATGTTTTGTGTCTTCAAAACTAATTGGTTATTAATAATAAACATCCACATGAACATATTCGTTAAGGAAAGAATACTTTACATCCATTTATGAAAGATTGAAATTATCTAATGCTGAAAAGGATAGTAGAGTACAAATAGGTTCAAGTCTAGATACTGAAGTGTAGATTTATTCATTGTCTATTTAGTGTTTGAAAACTAATATTTCTTTATTTCATACAATGATTCCATTTTCATCAAATTTATTTCTGATGACCGATTTTACTCCAATTACGGACGATTCCTTAAGTCTTTTAACCTTTGTCCAAAATTTTTCCCTTTCGAATTCATTTAGTTAACTTCGTATGGATTTAATATAATCATCTTCACCCACAGCTTCATTAGTGCTTTTAGGTTCTAATAGGTAAATGAATGCTAGATGTTCTACTAAATTTATGAAATAACTATAATTCCTTTCTAGTTGATTTACATCACCAATGATACTATCACTAGTATAATTCTTATGAAGAAACTGATTTGGGATCTATAAGACCTCTTCATCAAAAAAAGATAAAAATTACTCGGGGGTAAATACATCCAAAACATTTTCTGGAGTAATTTCCTTTTTAGAGTAATTTTCCATCAAAGGATGATAATATGTTTTTGAAAAAATATTTGAGGATGTAGGTTGGGGTTGTTTAAAAATAAAAGGACTGGTATCATTAAATTTAACATGCCCTATTTCAACAACAGTCCAATATTTTTTTAAAGTCTATATGCCATATAAGTAGTGGAGTAGCCTAAGAAAATTCATTCATCAATTATTGGTGTTAAGTTTTGTAAGTTATCTTTATTATTCATGATTAATACTTTGTACCCAAATACTTTGAAGTAAGAAAGTATAGTATTTCTACCATTCCAAAATTCATATGGCATTTTGTTTTGAAAAGGTCTGATTAAAACTCGATTTATAGTTTAATAAGAAGTACATACAGTTTCAGCCTAAAAGTGGTCACCAATAAAATATCCACTCATCACGATTCTAGTTATCTCATGAATAATTTGATTTCTTCTTTAAAAACACCATTTTTTTTAGGATTTCATGGAGTTGAGAAGTTATGAGTAATTCATTTTTTCTACAAAAACTCTCAAAATCAAAATTTTTAAATTCACCCCCACGATCACTATTAATAGTTATCAATGGAATGTTTTTATCATTTTTAACTTTTTTTGAAAAATAATTAAAATAATAAAATGCATTATATTTCGTTTCAAGAAAATAGACCCATGTAAACTACTGTAATCATCAATTAAATAAAAATATAGTATTTTCTTCCAATACATCCATGTTTTTTTTGGACCAGAAGATCCATATGAACTTGCTACAATGTATCAGAAGTTGAGACTTCACTGATTGATGTAATTATTGACTTATGTTTCCTTCCATATTGACAAGGATTATAGTCTTTTGAAGAATCAAATTTATGATCTGGTAGATCCTTAACAAGACTTTTCATTAAGTGTTTTCATAGTTTCCTATAGTTACGGTGTCCTAGTATTTAATGACATAACCAAGATTTATCTTCCATTTCACTCAGGAAAGGTAGGTATTAGATCTTAAGGTCTTCTAATTTATGTCTGGTAACATTCTCCTGCCTATGGACAGAGAGAATAAACTCTTTCTTGTAAATATATACTAAAAGTTTTTCATTCCTAAAATTCACAAGGCAACCTTAATCACATAATTGGATTATACGTATAATGTTGTTCTTAAGACCTTTAATAAATAAAAGATTTAAAATTAAATATTTTCCTTGAAGAACAATGTTACTTGTACCAACAATTTGTCCCTGACCATTATCTCTGAAATTAACTTTTCCACCCTTCAACTTGATAATCCTATTGAATAATTATTTTTACTGGTCATGTGCCAGGAACATCCACTATATGTATATCATGTATTATTTTTGGTACATAATTTATTTTCTTGAAAATAAAAAAGATAGACTTTCAGAATCCAAACATTCTTGGACCCAGAAATTGTAGAATGTAAAATCTTAGGTATCCACATTTTTTTAGAACATAATGATTTATGAAAACCTATGTATTGAGTTTTATTTAAATAACAATATTTCTTACAATGTTCACCACACTGAAAATTAGTGCAAAAATGAGAACTTTGGGGAACAAAATAGTCATGACTAAAAATAGGTTTTTAATTAGTATAACCAAATATTGAATAATTCATAAGAGGATGTTGTTTTGAATACAATTTAACAAATTATTTCCTTCGGGAAGTAAAAATGGATAAATTTGTCTTTAAGAAAAATATTTTGGATTTTAGATTAAATTCTGGTCCTCATAGTTATTAGTCTTATATTTTGAGTTATTCTCACAAATATTTTCCATAAAAATAATATTTTCAAGATCATTAGAATGTTTATCCTTGGTAAAATTAAATTCCTTAATTCTTTTAGAAATATCTCTTAAATAATGTGTTTCTTATCAATATATTTAGAAATATATGATAATTCCTTTATTAAAATAAAATTTCAAGACTTTTCTTTCTCTAACTTATTTTTTATCTTACAATTCACATTATATTTTAATTTATAAAATCTAAAAACTTCTTAAAATGAAGTTAAGGTATTATATTTTGATGAAGTAAATTCTTCATCCAAAGATTCATAATATTCTTTATTTGGAATATTATAATTTAATAAATATTTGTTAAGGATTTAAAAAGTTGTACCTTATTTATATGAAAATGATTTTTACTAGGTAATCTGGCTATATGACCAATATTCTTCTAAGATGAATATTTATATTTCGAGGATTCATCTAAAGAGTCACCACCACTGGCACTCCATGTTTCATTTTCCTTTAATACATTCTTAGCCTTATATTCAAAGTACTTTATTTTGTTTTTCTCAGAATGAGTATCCTTTCTGTCTTTTTCCTTGTGCATGGGAAAATATTGTGAGATATGTCCTGCCCTTTTACATTCATAAAAAGTTACATCAGAATCTTTTGTGTCCTCTATATCTTTCTTCTTATATATATACTAACAATATTTTTTCCCCACAATCTTTTTCATCCTTCATTCAAGATTAGAATGTTCATTATCAGACTGGTCACTGTAACTTGATTAAGATACTGCAATAGCTTTCTTAGATTTATATCTAGTTAACCATAATACCCTGAAATTCTATTATTTTTTTTGAAAATTTAATGAGATTATTCCAAGACCCGGAACTGAGACGTCATACGATTCTGAGGCCCGATGTTCCTGGAATGGTTTGTCAAAAAATTTAAGGTTTTTAAATAAAACGTGAACTCATTTCTAGAAAAGGTTGAAAAACTCTCAAATTGGTGCCTGAATCAGAAATATGAGGTCATAGTTGCATTTAGGATGTTGTTTTTAACCTAGGAACAACATAATTTTAATCAACATTAGCCTCAAGTGAGAAAACCTGAAAATTTCATAAATATAAATAAAATAATTAAATAAATTTTTTTATTTTTCAAATCATTATAAATCATGAATGGTGAGACATATTTAAAATCTGAGACCACCATTGGGCTCGTGAGTGTTTACCTTCTATTGTAGGAGCCTAACATTAGTCGGTGTGGATCAATAGTAGAAATTAGTTTTTATCGTAAATAAAATAATTAAATAAAGTTATTTTACATTAAAATCCGTTTAAATCATAAACAATATCTCAGATTGAAAATTAAATAGTACCATTGAGTTCGTGAGGGTATTCTACCCTTAGCCAGATTCTATCATTGGCTGGTGCAGGCTGGCTATGGCAATTAGTTTTTGGGATATAACTATAAATAATATATTTTAAATAAATGTAATTTATTTTGAATCTTCATAACTCACATACGATAACTATGATTACAAATATAATACAACCATTGAGTTCGAATGATATTTTCTCCTTATGAAGGTCTTAACCTCGACCAGTGTGAGTCGAGGGAAAAAGTTAATTTAATAACTATTTTAAAGATCACCTAAATAAACATGCGAGTGAGATTTTATAGATTTTAAGATGATACTCCTATTAAAATTATGAGGGTACCATTGAACTCAAAATGTCATAATTCACCTAGAAATGACCTAAAATTGACTGGAAAGGGTTGAACGAAAAAGGTAGTTTTCAGAATTATTGGAAGAAAAATAAAAAAACATAAAAAGTTATTTTATTTATTTTCTTCATTGTTAAGAAGTTGAACTTCATCACTACGGGGCAGTGATGAGGTCATACTGAATCAAATTAATGAACCTCATTAATGAATCAACGTAACATTTTATCAACGTAGCGGTTATGGAACGGTGTTCCCTCCATTAACATTTTAACTCGGGGTGCATCATTGATGTCGGAGAAATGCTCTGAATCTCTAGAGGATCATTGTTGATGAATTATTGATGATAATCTATGATCACCAAGTATGTTTAGAATTTCCCATCCTATTCAAGATATCCCTCCTTCGATGTCGGATCAAGCGCTTTCTCAGATGTATCACCATCAACGAAAAATCCACCCTTCAATAAAACATTATCTCTTAGTTGGGTTTGATATTTAAATTATGCATTTCCCTAGTTTGGGATTTAAACAAAAAATGCTAAAAAACCCATTAATAGGTTGACCTGTTGTTTGATCATTCTTGTGGGAGTTTCTTAAATGTGGGATGATTTGGAGGAAATGAGGTTCTTTTTGGATTTTGTTATCGATCTTTTTAACAGGATAATATTAATGCCATGACGAAGGATGGTGGAGGTTTGTTCATCAGGTTATTCTTTGGATTTTTCCTCTACTCTTTATCCCCACAAATTCTTCATTCTTCGTGGGGATATGAATGAATGAAAATCAAGTGTTCACCTTGTGTCGTAACTATCCAATATTGTATATTGTAGATGCATGTGACATAAAGGTAATGTGAAGATAACGATGTCGAGTGGATCGAAGAACCATATGAGATACCATAAATCAAGAACATTCTAGTGAAAGGGACCTCAATGATGTTATGATCTTATAGTAGTAATTAGGGTGGCCCATGTGATCCGGAAAAACTTCTATATTTGAAAACGTACCACTGGAAACAGTCTGGTGGCCTGCGAAAAAACCCCCTAGTGCACAGACGGAGGTGGCACACCACAGGGCCAGAAATAGCCACATATTGTGTGGTTGTCCATGTGGAGGAGTCGTTGTCCTCGAACACGGTGTTGACTCGGTCCCATGACTCAAATTTACAGTCATGTTATTATGGTTTCTAGTAATAGCCAACCACATTTCATGAAGGGGATGTTGCGACGGCTACCGCATCTCGAAAGAGAGCCACCTGACCGCTTTGATGGGGGCTAGGTCGGGAGTGGTCCGGACTAATGGTCTTGAAGGCCAGATCGGGCCCAACTTGTCAGAGTTGGGCCGAACTGGCAGAGTCAGACCGGGGCCGAGTCATACCAGGGCCCAACCAAACCTTTTTCTCTCAAATATCAAAAACTCTCAAACAGAGTGTCTCTTTAACGATCCATATGTGGCATTGGGACCCTTGTGATGGGAAAATACTTTTGGGATACTCTCTGTGAGTCTGTGTGAATGTTGGAAGATGGACTAATGGTTTTAGGTTCATGTCCTTCCAGTACAAGCATGCATGAGTGGACATTAGCCAGTTTCTTAAAGATAGGACTCCCTTGGTCATGGGAGCATGTTTGATTACATATGTTAGCATCCTCTTGGGAATTCATTACCTTGAAGGACTAGGGTGTAGGTTCTTATATATGATCATAATGGTAGAGAAGGTACTCCCCTATGGGATCAGGGAGCAGGTCCTCTATACATAGAGTTGGTACTCCCCTATAGGACTAAGGCACACGTCCTCCACCTCTAATATAGATAGGGTCGATACTCCCCTACTGGGTAGGTTTCAGGGCCTCTAGGAAAGGAGTCAGTACTCCCCTATTGTTCAAGGGTGTGGGTCCTCCATACATGATGGAATATAGTCAGTACAACCCTACAGTTTAGGGTGTGGGTCCCCTATGAAAGGAGTCGGTAATCCCTTGTGGTTCTAGGGTGTGGGTCTTCTACACGTGTAATGAAGGATATAGTAATCCCCTTTTGTACGAGGGAACATGACCTCTATTCATAGAGTAGTACTCCCCTACCTAGTAGGGTGCAAGTCCTCAATTAGAGTTGGAGGTCCCTCGGCTGTCGAACCCATTAGCGAGGAGTGGGCCCATCCACTTGATGGAAACAATGCCTAGATAAATTCTAGTTCTCCCTCGATGTGCTAAGGTGTGGTCTATGCCTTATAATAGTGATAGAGGATTCATTAGATGGTTATAAGAAGAGATCCATCTTTCATTTTCCATGGTGAGAGAGGGCTTCTCCACTAGGGTTTCCTTAGTCTTCTGTTGGCCGCAAGAGAATGATGACTGAACCTTCGGTGCTGGGCACTAAAGTTGGACAAGTAGAATGTACCCAATAGAGCGTGTTTTATCAGACTAACCATTTTTAATGGTAGATTATTTCCAAATATATTATACGTCTCATATGGGTACCATCGAGGATAGATGAGCTCATTGAGTGTGATGTCATAGTTTCATGTGTTGCCTCTCAACCCTATGATGACAATCCTGATGCTGGAAATGAGGTTAGAACCTTATGATTCCTAGTGTTTGAAACTTGTATATCAAGATTTTCATGTTATATGTATGGGAAAATACATATGTAGAGTTGAATATTTATTTCTTTATGATTTTTTTCCTTGTGATTTATCTGTGTGGTATTGAAATTCCCTTTTGATTATTTTTCTACTCACCCCTACATGTGATTTTACCTCAAATGTCATGTCTTGTGATGGTGATCAACACTTTGACTGATTCTAGGGAGTACTAGGACAATGTGGTGTTTAGTAAGATCAGATAGATGAGGTGTACTCCTACAACTTTAGGCAGCTACCCTCCACCTAACATTGAGGTTGGGTTCTCGGAGAATGATTTTCAGAGACATGGGGTCTTACTTGTGTTATGTCATTATTTTCATGGGCTTGTATACTAGACCAGTTTTACACCTTGTACGTTACATTCTGTTTTAATATGGTTGTGGTTTACCTAGATATTTCATGTTTTGTTTACATAGTGTTTACTTTTTAGCTTTGTGGGTTGGGGTTGTGAGTGTGTGTGTGTGTGTATAGTTACTTGGAAAATGCCTCCCATTTGTTGGATAATGCCTTCGATTCTAGTCACCAACCCCTATCCATTAGGTGGCTAGCATGGGGTAGCAACGACACGAGCCTGGGGGATGGGTTGTGAAATAGTGGTATCAGAACGAGGTTGATTATACCTTTGGACCGTAGTGTTTTGAGCTGGGTTTGGGTTTCATAGAGGTAATATTAAGTTGTTTTGAGTTTGGATCTCTGGTTAGAAGACCTAGTGTTTGTGTGGCGGCTGATGTATCCATTAACTTGGACTTTGATAACCTTCTTTTTGACTCGATACATTATAACACTAGTTTCCATGAAATAAATGGTACACACCTCATATAGGAATGGATTGTGTTTTCCATGTCCCTCTTGGGTTAGCTCTCAAGATATAATCTATTAATCATGGATCATTCAGAATCATTTTTTGGATGCCTCAAGGAAGACATCCAATTATTATTCATTATTGTGACCATGAGGACGGTATGCCCAATGATGAGGCTTCAGTGCAGGGAAATGGTTCTAAGGAGTTACCCCCAGGTGGTCTTCCAGTAGTGCCACCACTCGCATAGCATCACATTTTACTTCCAGTTCGTGCCAAGATGCACATCGTCTGAGTGAGCTACATGTGTTCTAGTGGGAGTGACCTTTGAAATATCATGGTGATCCCTACCCACATGAGGCAATTTATTGTCTTGATTTGGTCACTTGAGACTTTCGGCTTAGTGAGGACACCTCCCGATCAGATGGTGGTCCTATCTGCAAGCCTTCATCGTGGAATGGTGGGGTGATGGTGGATCCTAGTAATATAGTTGCATGGTGAGGTGGCACTCACTTGGGAGGAGTTTAGAAAACTATTCAAGGATGAGTTTTACCTAGACACACTGAGTTCACTATGTATTCAGAAGCTTCTAAAGCTACAACAGGGCATCATAACTATGGAAGAGGTTTCGTTGAGGTTCACAAACCTGTCGCAGTACTCCCCAGATTAGGTATGAGAGATGTTCATTAGAGTTTAATCCTTTGAACATGGATTGAATTGAGATATCAAGGCATAGGTGGTTATCTGGAATTCTCCCCCCTATGATAGAGTGCGGGAGAGAACCCTAGTGGTTGAGAGTTTGCTAGCCAAGGAACAAGTGGATGTGACCCACAAAAGAGGTCACAAGGAAAAGTTGTCTGTAAGAGCTGAAAGACAAAATGTGACATGATCATGTCGTAAGAGGGATAAAAATTCCCTAACTCAGATGCATGTGACTGTGGAATAATAGCATCACCGAGGGACATATCATCCACAAGAGAGTTTGTGTTATGTTTTCAATGATTGGGGGCATCTATCTTGAGATTTTTCAACCCGTCGTATTACTGTGATGTAGCCGACTGACGAGCCGCCTTGGCAGAGACAATGCTTGGAGCAAGGTGTTCTGTAAGATGGAAGGTGAGGTAGAGGAGTTGAAATAGAAATATGCGGTCCATGTTATGCTTGGGGAGGAGGAGGACATGGTCATGTAAAACTGCATGTGGTCATTTGAGTAACACCATTCAAGGTACTATACGGATGACCATGCAGGTCACTGTTATGGAGTACAGACCTAGGGGAGTCAACACTCATGTGTCTAGAGATGGTGCATGCTACCACTAAGATGATGGAGGTCACCTGAGAGAGGATGAATACTGCATAGAGCTGACAGAAGTCCTATGCTGATTGGTGACTATGTCCCTTGGAGTTTGAAGTGGGTTCCACATGTTCCTATGGGTCTATCGACGACAAGGGATACCCAGATGTGGCTGGAGCGACCAACGATGAGTACCCAGTGGAGATAGAGGATCGGTTGGAGAGGATCCTTTTTTTTGGTTGATTCCTTCGGTGCATGTTCATTGGAAACACAGGGATATCCATGAGAGAATATGGGGGTGGGAGTCTCAGATTCATGCTCATTATCTCCTTTTGTTTGATTATCCCTTGTTTTGGCTTATGGGGATGTAAAGACCTAAAGGGGGGAGTAATGTACCACCCCCGAATTTAATGAATGTTTTAGTGAAAATTAAATAGGATTATTCTAAGAATATTTACTGAGATGACATGCAATTCTGAGGCATGGTGTGCCCATAATGGTCAATTGAAAAGTGGTATGTTTTTAAATAGAATGAGAGGGTTTCTTGAAAAAAGGGAATAAATATCAAATGGGTTCCCAAATCAAGAAATATGTGCACACCGTAGCATTCAAGATTACGGTTTTACCGTAGGTGCAACTTAAGATTATTCAATGTGAGCCTCCAGTGAGAAAACACAAAAAATACATAACCGAAAATAAAATTATTAAATAAAATTATTTTATTTTTAAAATCCTTGTTACTCATGAATGGTGACTCAAATTTAATATCTGAGGAAAATTTTGTGCATGTGAGGGTTTTCTTTTCGTCGGTAGATCCAAACATTGGACAGTGCAGGTCAACAGTGGAAATTAGTTTTTGGCCATAAATAAAATAATTGAATAAACCTATTTTATTTTCAAACCCTTGTAACTCATAAATGATAACTCATGTTGGAAATATAAGAGAACCATTCAGTTCGTGAGGGTATGCTTCCCTTAGGTAGAACCTGTCATCAGCCAACAAGGTCCAGGTATGGAATTTTATTTTGGGACTTAATGTTAAGCAATATAATTTAAATAAAAGATATTTTACTTTTGAATCCTGATAAATCACAAATGATAACTCAAATTAAAAATCTAAGACCACTGTTGAGTTTGTAATGAGATGTTATATTTAAGAATGGCTTATCCTCGACTGATATGAGTTGAGGAAAATGTTAATTTTAGAACTATTTTAATGTCTATTTAATTAAACATGTAAGATGGTACTTTTAGCTTTTAAACCAGTGCTCAGATAAAAAATATGATGGCATCATTCAACACAGAACATCGAGATTTTCCTAGAAAAAGAATCATTTACCATCAAGGGTCGATCATAGAAGATAGTTTTCAGACTTTTTGGAAGAAAAATAATAATTTAAAGAGTTGATTTATTTGTTTTATTCATTTTTAAGTAATGACACGTTAGAAATGTAGTGTAGTGATGATGCGACACTGAATCTCATTAATGATCTCTATTAATGAATCAAAGTAATGACATTGAAACACAATGCTAATGGAAAGGTGTTCCCTCTGGTAATGTTTTAACCAGGGGTGTGTCATTGACATGGTAGAAATGCTTTTAATATCTTGAGGATCTGCATTGAATAATGAAGAATGAAGAACTATGATCTGCAATGATGTTGATAATTTCCCTCTCTTCTTTCAGATATCCCACCATTGATGTCGGATCGAGTGCTTCTGTGGCTAGATCACCATCAATGAAAAATTCACCCTTAGATAAAACTTTCTCTCTAGGTAGGGTTGTTATTTAAATTATTTCTTTCCTGATTCATGGATTTAAATGATGAACACGGAACAGATGATGAACATGTTGACCTGCAGTTTAATAGTTCTTGTGGGAGGTTCTTAACTACAGGATGATTATGGTTAAATGAGTTAATGTTTTGATTTCATTCTTCATCCATCTAATGGGAGAAGATTAATGTGGTGATAATCTATGGTGAAGTTTCATTCTATTAATTTTTTTCTTGATTTTTCATTTCCTCTTTATCCCAGAACATTATTTTTTCATTATAGGGATATGAATGAATAATCATTGCACGTTCACCTTACGGCACAACGATATGATATCACGGATTGAAGATAGACAATGAATGAAGGTAGTGTGATGACGACGATGGAAGGTGGATCAAAGCAGCGTGTGATGTATCGTCAGTCGAATACATCCAATGGAAGGGACCATAATGAAGTTACAAGATCACAACAGTGAAGAGGGCGGCTAGAGTGATTTGGAAAAACTTTTGGATTCGAAAACGGACCACTGCAACCTTCCAGGTGGCATGTGGAAAAACCACTCTACGCGGGGGAGGTTGTGTGTCGGGTAGAGGACGTGGTGCGCCATGGTGGAAGAGACAGCCTCATCCATGTAGTTTTTCATAAGGTGGAGTTTGTGACCTGGGATGCGGTGTTGACTCGGTCTTGTGGCTCAAATCCACAGGCATGCTGATCTGGTAGCTGGGAACGACCGGCCACATTTCAAGTAGAGGGATGATGTGACGGCTGCAGCTTCTTGGGCGAGCGCCACCGGCCTACTTCGATGCGGGTCAAGCTAAAGCCAATGGTCCAGGCCAGTAGAGGGCTAGACCCATAGCCTAGTGGGTTGAACTGGATGCAGACGTTCGGTGGTGGGCCAAGTTGGGCTCGGGCCGGGCCAGACCCAAACCCAAATGACCATCTTTTCACTCAAATGTTGATTAATCTAAAATGGAGCACCTGTTTGATGAGTTGTTTATGGCGTTGGGACCCTTCTGATGATATGGTCCTTTTGAGATACTCTAAGTGAGTCTGTGTGAATGTTGGAAGATGCCCTAATGGTTTGAGGTGTAGGATCTTCTGGTACAAGAACGCTTGAGAATGAATAAACATGTTTCATAATGATAGGACTCCCCATGTTATGGGAGTGGGGTTTTTTACATTGGGTAGCTTGTCCCGAGGGTTTCACTCCCCTAAATTATTATGTTCTAGGTACCTAAAGTGGTACGTGAAGGTAGAGTAGGTACACCCCTATGGGACCATGGAGTGGGTCCTCTATCTACGAAGTTAGTACTCCCCTATAAGTCTAAGGTGCAAGTCCTCCACCTCTAACATACATAGATTTTGTACACCACTACTAGGTACGGTGTGAGTTATCCATTATCGGAGTCGGTACTCCCCAAATTTTCCATGGTGTGGGTCCTCCATGCATGATCGAATAGAGTTGGTACTCCCATATAGTGAAGGGTGTGGGTCCTCTTTGATACGGGATGTTACTCCCCAATGGTTCTAGGGTGAGGTTCCTCCACACATGAACTGATAGAGTCTTTAATCTTGTATCGTACCAGGGTGTGGGACCTCTAGTCCCCATGTTGTACTTCCCTACCGAGTAGGGTGAGAGTCCTCAATTAGAGTTGGAGCTCTCGTAGCTATTGAACACAGTAGTGAGGAGAGTACCCATCCACATTATGAAAATGATTCGTAGATATGATATATTTCTCCCTCTATAGACTGAGATGTGTGACACTCTTTAGAGTAGAGACATAGGTTTTGCAAGATGGTTAAGATCATGAATCCCTCTTTCTTGTATAGTGGTGAGTGAGGTCCAATATACATGGGTTTCTTTAGTCTTGTGTTTGGTGAAAGCCAATGTTGAATGAACCTCAAGTGTTGGGCACATAAGATGGACCTATAAAAATGTTCCCAATGGATAATGTTCTCTCGAATGTACCATTTAGAATGGTAGAGTTGTTCATGATGGAGTGTACCTCTCGGATGGGTACCATCGAGGATGGCTAAGATCGTGGAGTGAAATCCCCTAGTTTATCATGTTGCCTCTCAAACCTATGAAGAGAATCTTGATGATGGATATGAGGTTGGAACCTTATGATTTGTAGTGTCTGAAATGATTATATATAGATGTTCATGGTATATTTATGGGAATATAACTGAGTATAAAAGACTATTAATTTCTTCATGGGTTTTCCCTTGTGATTTAAAATTGTGGTTTTAGGATTCCAAATTGATTATTTTTTTACTCACCATCAAATATGTATTTCTTATTGTGCAGATGACCAATGCATTGATGGAGTCCATTAAGGACAAGGACTAATTGATGTTCAGTGAGAGAAGACAAATGATTCACACTCTTATGGATTCATGTAATTACCCTCCACCTAACCTTTAGGTAGGGTTCTTGCCAGATGACTTTTAGAGACTTCAGGTCTTGTGTTTTGTATTTCTTTTTGGGGGCTTCTATACTGAACTAATTTTCCATGTTCTATTTTACTTTATGTTGTACTCTAGTTGTCGTTTACCTAGTGATGGCATGTTTCATTTACTTAGTTTTTACATTTCTGCTTTGTGGGTGGGGGTTTTGAGTGTGCATGTGTAGATGTACTTGGAAAATGCCTCTCATTTGCATGATAATTTCCCCAGCACTAGTTGCTAGCCCCTGGACGTTGGGAGGCGGGCTTGGGGTAGTCACCACATGGGCTTTGGGCGACGAGTCAGGACCTTACCCTTTTTAGATTCATGTATTAAAATGTAGTAGTGAATGTAATGCTTCAATTACCTTATTTTTCTTATTGAAATCATCAACTCCCTTCATTCTTGTTTCTTGCTAAGGTAGTGTTCCAAATAACTCATCAATAGTGATATTAGATACTATCCTATTCTCATAAATAGCTATCCTTTTTGAGTCCCACTCATTTATAATTATATAAATTTTCTTTCCTATAAGAACTTCATCATCAAGTCATTTTCTCCCATAGATTGAAGAAACTTTACGATAGTCATAAATCTTTTTTGAACATTGCAAATAGGTTCTCCATAAGGAAATAAAAATCCATGATATTCATATATTAACATAGCTCTTCTAGTTTCTATCACTTTTGAACTTCCAAAGCATGAAACATCACGTTTATTCCAAATAATATTGGAAGCTTCAAAAGAAGATATTTCACTATAGATATTCCGAGTCATGGAACATAAAATAGTATTGCATACCTTAAATTATAGTTGATATTCATGTTTTCCCTGATTTGTGAATGTTCTGATTATTTTTCAGGGATCTTGTTTCATCCCATTAGAATAAAAATGTTTTTCATGCTTGTATTGATAATGAATTTCTTCATCCTATCTCTCCATTAATTATAATCATTACAATCAAATATTGGTGGTATAGTAGGATTCAAATTGTCTATAGAACTGACATCCATTCTTTTCATTCTATAAAAAAAATATTTTCCACTGAACTTAATAATAGTAAATGTTATAACAATAATATGTAAGAATAAACTTGAGAAATTAAATATGTGAAAGATAAATTGAGCATGAAAAATGTATATGAAAGTATAAGTATTTCAGATACCTCCTACGATACGAATTATAGAATCAAGATATATATTTAGTTGCTTAATACTAGGGGGAATTATAATTTTAAAAACATTACCTTTTAAAACTAAAGGGATCATTATGTTTTACAAAGTTATGGAAGGTAAATTCATAAACCCTTTTTGGTTCTTAAACAATGGAATAATTGGAAGGGCCCTAGTCTAATTATAAATAACCTATACTTAAATATTATTGTCTTAAAGAAACGTATGAAATATTATCTTAGGGACATATTTTACCTTAAATCATATAGAATCTTATTTATTAGAGCATACAAGTATATGAAAGTAATACATTATTTATTTGATAAAATACAGTGGAGATAAAACATATAACAATAATAATTAATCCAGTAGGAAATATTTTAACCCAAATTGAAAGGCATCTAACAACCATGGATAAAGGTCAATTGATTTACACTTTCAATAAAGTTTGCCTTACCCACACCTTGGTATGTATACGAAAAAAATATCACAGTCTATCTTGCTATCCCCACAATCCCATGAACTTTAAGGTTGTCAACACCTCTATTTTCCTATCCGCGAACATCCTCAAACATTATGGTATTCGACGCCTCTATCTACCTATCTCTGGAATCCCTAGATCAAACACAAAAACAATCTGAGTCACACTAAGTTGGCTGAACATTGTTGTTCACAGTTGAATAAGACGTTCACAGAAGGAAGAAGTGATGAGAGTTTCTATCTCAATAAATCATTTTATATAATCACAACATTTAATCTCTATATTTCTATTAACTTCTATTAATTCTCACTCTTTTCAAATGGTTGGAGAATTTATAAAGAAAAATCTAACAGTCATCTCCTCCTCAAACAATTTTATTTTTCCCTAAATTTCGGAGGGACCTGGATATGTGTCACTCAACCAATGGATAGTTAGAAAAAGATTGTATGACATCATTATATTATGATATATA
Source organism: Viscum album (assembly GCA_963277665.1). Lineage (NCBI taxonomy): Eukaryota > Viridiplantae > Streptophyta > Magnoliopsida > Santalales > Viscaceae > Viscum > Viscum album. The sequence continues at coordinate 774,214,927 of OY728155.1, read as the reverse complement.
CATTTATAAGGAAATATAACAAAAAAAATATTCTTATGTTTAAGTAACTTATGTAATCTAGAATATGATAATGTTTGAACAATACTCACAATAAAGACATGTCTCATTTAAAATTTTGATTAATAAGATTATGAATATAATGGGAAAATTTAGTCTAAATATGTATACAAAAATAGTCTGATTTTCTAAGAGAATATAGCATGATTTTCTGAGAAAACTGAGTCTATATTTTAAGGAATTCGGAGTCTGAATTCTGAGGATTTTAGAGTTTGAATTCTGACGAATCAAGACTCATAATTTCAAAGATTTCAGAGTCCATATTTTAGATAACATAGAGTCTTAAATTCTAAGAATTCAAAGTAATAATTTTATAGAATTTAGAGTCTGATATTTTTAAAATTCAGAGTCTGAATTTTATAGAATTTGGAGTCTGAAAACAAATGGAATTAGAGTCTAAAAATAGTGAGACTCAACATCTAAGAATGTTTAAGGTTTTGAGGTTTGAATAAGGATCTGATTTTTCTTAATGTTATTTGGTCTTAAGAGATATAAGGTTATTACTAGATAAGGAACATTAAGCATAACATTGAAAATAACGTTAAGGTTAAAGAAAATAAATTTTCTTAGAGAAATAAAATAATACTGATGAAAAAAGTGTTTGTGATTTTCAAAACATAATAGAATGGAAAAGTTATAAGATACATTTTTGACATAATAGTTCCCAATTAAAAATTTCAATGATGTAATTTAATATTTTTCAGGGTTGATATGTAACTCCATAAAAGTTTCAAAATAATATTATCTTTGATATAGTGTATGACATGAAACACTAGAGCTTAAATGGACGATGAAATATTATTTATTAAATATGAATATTATAATCTAGTCATTGAATTGGTGGGGTTTGATAGAAATTAAATAATTATGAAATATATATAATGATCCTAATTAGTAAAAATGTGTTGATAAATGTTTATAAAATAAATACTAATCTTTTTGCAATGTCATTTTATGCTTCAATACTACATTTTCGTATAGAATATTTTAATTAACTTTTGGGAGAGAAAATTATAACTATTTTATAAAATTTTTGAAATTTTATTTTATGAAAATTTTATCATTTCTTAAATTAGGATACCAAAATTATCTTATGGTGAAATTTTGGAAATTTTCTGAAAATATTTATTTTTAGTGAATAGTGACAAATTTTTAGTTTTGTAAATATATAATTAATTTTCACTCAAAATTTTCATTATAATTTTAATTTCAAATTAAAATATGATAATACCCATTATTTGGAAATTATTTAATAATGTACAAGGGAATCATCTTTATGTAAAATGTTTTTAATAGTTTATTTTTATGCCTAAAACACATTTTTGTTAAAAACATTTTTTCCTTGAGTTTTACACATTAATATTAAAAGTAATTTCAATAAATAATAATAACATAATTGTATGAAATGGAATTATTTTATGTATTCATAAATTTTAATTTATCTTGGGATTAATTTTTTATATTTTTCTAAAGATGTTTTATTTCGGGTGAATAGTTGAAAAGAATATTTTTATGAAATAATGTATGCATTTTGATATGATATATATATATATATACTATAATAATTTATTAAACTTATGGAATTAATAATTTGTAAAAACGTTCTAAATATATTATAAAAAAATAATTCAAAATATAATGTTTTTATTTTTTTCATGATAAATATAAAAAATTATTTTCTGTGCTAATGTAGTGCTTGTGCATTGATAGATAAGTAAAATATGATGTCCTAAAGTTAATATTTAAGAATTGAAAAGTATTTTTTGTATTTTTTTAATAAATTTAATTTATTATTTATAAATCTTAATGATATAGAATAATTTTTTATTTATATAAAAATTGGGTTATCCAAATGATTGTACAGGTCTAAAAAAGTCAAAATAGCATATTAAATACAATTTCATGATATAGATGTGATAAAATTTACATATTGAATGAATATAAAGGTTTATAATGAATATAAATAAAAAAATTATAATGGTAATGTATTTTTACTTTTTAGTGATGAAATAATTACCTTAAATTGTTACACAATTTCAACTTATTGCTTTTATAAGCAGTATAATAATCGGGTAAATGAATTTAAAAACTCAAAAAGTAATATTTTTGGGTTATTTAAATTATACCATGAATATATAAGATAAATATACAATATTATATTGTTTAATTGTTTATATTACAATTACATTTCTTCCAAGTTGATTTAAAAGTCAAATAATGTGAATAGTGCTTAAAATGACATTAATATCATTCTATGTAAAATGTATTTTTTGTAAATTATTTAGGTATTTTTAAAATATTTTATGTGGAAAGTTATGATTATAAATGGTTTAAAAGTTAATCCCTTTTCCATTTATGGTCTTATTTTTACCATATATTTTAAATTATAACCCTTTCATATTGAAAATGATGTTACCAGAGTTAAGGATAAAAACAGTTACTGAAGGGGTTAATCCAAAATAAAAAGTATTAAATGATATCCAAACTAATAAATATATTATTAAGCGATTATATTAATACCATATATTAATTATATTATAAATAATTCAATTTTTGATCCATTTAACATGAGTTAGACACATATTAAATTATAATATTTCATTATTTCTAAAAATTATATTAATGTTATTTTATAATAAACAATATTCAATTAAATAATTTTAAATTATTAAGAAACATATATTCTTCCATTTTAATGGTATATTATTTAAAATATTAAAACTTATCCATTTATGGGTAATTTAACTTTTAATAAAAACTTTCATCACCCCTAAAGAGTAAAAAACATTGATATCAAAAATATTTTCAGAATGGTTAACATGAGTTAAAACAAAAAGATATGGGTTAAAAAATAATAAAAACTGATAAAAATTTTATTTTATTTTATTATTTATAATATTAATCATATTATATAATAATCATTTCAATTTGAACCAATTTATGATGAATATTATTTTATATTACATTAATACTTTAACAAATTAGAGTAGTGTCCCTCCCCTCACATATAAAAGGGCACATTTTGTCCCCTATTCCTCAGAACATTGGGTACAATAGATTAACCAATTCCTACAAAAATTAATTCATAACATCCATAACCATGTACTAGAGGTATTATTTTGGGTATAATACCAAAAATATAGAGATTAAGGTGTAATGAAAATTAGGTTGTCTGAAGAAGATGTATAACATTTAATAGAATGTTTTAGTTTTATCTCTTCTTTTAAATCTCTAAAATATTCATAATACATGCTGGAATAATTATATAAGTATATTACATAGATATAGATGTTATTATATTAATTTTATAACCATAATCCATCTCATTATTTCATTAAATGTGAAATGAAACCATCCATCGTGTGTATAGTGAACTATCCCCACATAAACCGATGTAATTCATTTTCTATTAATGCCTCTGAAAGATGGTTACAATTATGGATTTAATGTGTTTATATATATATATATTATATTAATGAAAAAGTTATAATTATTTAAATATTTATGTCATATATTTTCTTATTTTTCTATCAATTTAAAAATGATATCGTTATTCGGGCATATGTGTGGATTACCACCACCTCAAAGAGATGTGGTTCATTTTTCTCACAAATTCATATTTATAATTTATATACATTTATTTAAAGAAAAAATATTATATTTATGATATAATCATAATTATGGAAAAATAACATAATAATTATCTTATTTAAATAATTTTAATTTAAAAATTGAATCCTCACTCAAGCATATGTACGACCAATAGTCTTCAAGATTGTAAATTAACTTCATTTCATATAAATCATTCATTGTTGGTTTTAAATATAAAATTTTTATGTATAAATAATTATGATTTAATTATTTTTTATATATTATATAAAAATTGAAACGTTAACCATATTAAATTTACCAAAGTCATTTTAGAAATACGATCCTAATATCATCTAAACATATGATGTGAACTTAATTGATTAAGAAATTTTATATAATATATTCACAATTAAAATAAATTTTTTAATAAACATAAAAAATTTTCTTATTAATGTAAATAGTTAGATTAATTTTTTTCATTAAACAAGATAAATAATAGAAATTAAAATTCAAACTCATGGTAAGGGACACTTCACCTTTAAGACCTAGTTTAATATGATTTGAATATTTATTCTTATAACTATTTTTACATTAATTCCATATTATTTAATTTATATTATAGATATATATATATATGGAAATAAATGAATTATAAAGGTTATTTTTTTACTTTTGGCTTTCTTTCTAAATTCATAAAAGGAATCCTTTATGCATTTTATATGGAATGTTCTGAAAAAAGTGGAAAAAAGTAATTTTCTATTTTATTTTATATAGTGTAAAGAGTATTCCCACCACCATAACAATTATTTTATGTTTTTTCCATTACTTTATTTCATGATTTATTCAAATAATTATTTCTTTCCATTTGTTATGGGTATTTTCAAAAAGGATTGAAAATGGAATAGATATTTTGATATCTAGAAATGTTTATATTATTAATGAAATGAATAATTTTATATAATATTTAATGTTTTAGTATTAGGTTATAGATATTGTGAATTATTTATGATGAAAACCATGGATATGTGGTTCTATTATAAGTTGGGAACATGTGATCCTGATATAGACTTCCAATGAGTTGGTTATTTTTAGTTTTTATTACGAGAATGATATAAAAACGATGTATCATGTTACCCACATGTCTTAAATATGTATTCAATTGAATTTTCACATTTATATTTTGAGTTCAAAAATTTATATGATTATATTTTATTAAGAAATTATTATAAACTTTTTGGAAAAAAGTTATGTTTTTGTGAAGTTATTTATTTAACAAGCCCCTTATTATTGTTATTTTTTCATTTTGTTTTCTTATAATGGGTTTTATAAAAACAATTGCTTAAAACATTGATTTATTGATCAATTAAATGATTTTTTAGCTAAATGTTTATTATGTTTGGAAAAAAAATCTTATCTGACCATACAGTTTTGAAATGGACTTTTAGGTTCCCTTATTTGTTTATATATCCCCCACTAAGCCTTTTGTTTTCATCCCATGTATTAAAATGTTTTTTCATGTTGAATAAGTATGTGTATAAAAAATAATAAATTAAGTGTTCCAATTTTGGATGTTACATTGGAAAAAACAATGTTTTTATAAATAACTTTTTAGAGGAAAATGGATAATATGTGAAAATGTACACTTTGAAAGTGTTTTTCCGAATTATATAAAATATAAACCTAAAATTTCTTGTGGGTATATAAGTGATAAAGAATTCTTTTAGATGTTTTCTGTTATGTGTGTTTGAAATCAGGTCGCATTTTTTTGTAACAATCCCATATATATAAAAAATTATGTTTTAAGAATTGGATTATGAGATTGTAGCTTGGGGTAGTTATAAGAACTATATTCCCCATGAAGGTACCAAAACATGTAGAGGAATCTAGTGGGATGGGAAATAAATTTTATATCACTGATATGATACAAAATTTCATCTCAAGTGATCCAAGCCCAGATAGTTGTTTTAGGATCTCACGTGAATTAAACTTTGAAAAGAAATTAAACAGAACAAATCCCTTGTTAGAAAATGAAGTGTGCTCGCCTGCAGCTCATCACTAGCGATCGTTTCTCAATTTATATGAATTCAAACGCCTCTTGACCATAAAAACACACTCTAAGAATCAACACATTCATTTTTCATCAAATTATGGGTTCTTGAGTAGAGTTCCGACAAATCCTTCGATGTCACATCAATCACCTTAGTTATATCCATTTGAACCATCGAAGATGACTTGGAATGACCACTTAGAGAGAGAATATATCTATATTTAAAGTGTGAGTAGATATACGAACTCGTTTTATTGGAATATATATCCCCACTAATTACCTCCCCTCTCATGCTTAGATAGTGGGAGACTCGAGTACCCAGAAAGGGTTCCCCATCCCCTAAAAAATAAAACATCCCCTAAATAAAGAATAAATAAATAATTACGTTGAACTAAAATTTGTTATAAATGTTAGTTATATAATATCACATACTTATAATATATATAAAATATATTACATGATATAATAGAGTTTATAAGGAGAATCAGAATTCTCGCAAATATTAAATGAACCTGGAATATTAAGATAATATTATTTTGTGTAATATTGTTTCCTATTTTCACTAAACAACTCATGAATAATTTTAATAAGTAAATTGAACCCAATTATTCATTCCATTAAAAATAATTATTTTATTTATTTTTCAATGATAGTTTACTCAGAAGACTCTTGAACCCCGTGGGGGGGACCACCATGTATTATATATGTATTCAACATAAAAGAGAAAATTATTGAATAAGATATTGTGTGTTACCCTATATTACCTAATTTTGATAGTTGTGAATTTTATTCATAGACCAATAGAAGTGTCTTTTAACCCATCAAGTCCCCTAATGAGACAAGTGATAGTCATATCATCAACAACCTCCCTATGAACATGAATTGTTTAATATAGTCTCTTTGTGTTTGGATATATCAAAAAGTAGGATGCATACTTGTATCATTATCATTTAATACTTTATTATTGGTTGATATATATGTATTGAAAGTCCTGTGAGTACCCTAGAATTGTATTTGTGATGGTACTACCATCCGGTTCAACCCAACCTAGTATATTAATTCCTCAACTTGGAAGAGAAAATTCAATCTTCAACATTCAACCAATTACGTAACAAAATGATTCACACAACACAAACTAACTCACCACAATTTAATTATCATGGGTTTTCCCTTGCATCAATGAAAACGAAAAATGACACGCATTGATAATGATCACAATATAGGTTAAATATACAAATTTCAGTAGATATAAACAACCAGTGACACTTGAAACATGTGGTCTTCATATTGGCAGGTCTATCGTCATGATCTCGCCTACCAGATATCATTTATTTAAAAATATAGGATAATAATATTCAATTCTTATGATCCCCCAACACCTGATAGTAATACATCATCTGTGTACAATCATTATGATGTATCTAGACCATATTAAATATATTTAAGAAGAATTTCATAGTATCTAATGGTTCTCATTATAGAATAGTATATTCATATCATTCAAAAATGATAATTAATATATGGACATCACTATTTAAATATTGTATTCATTAATGTCTATGCAATAATGGTAAGTATACATCATGCATAACTCAATGAATGCATGACATGGTAATTGAAAATTATTGTTTCGTCTGGTCTAGGTTCCCCACTATTACAACACTCCAACTTTAATTAGATCCAAAATTCCAACCAACCTTTTTTATCTCTCACATTATTAAGATCATGTTTCTACTGAGTCAAAGATATAGTTGTTGGGTATTCCATGTCTTAGTTCCATTACTATTCCTCAATGTGTGATGTCAAATTATTCAGAACAAATATTCAAGAGATGAAATCCTTGAGTATATTCTTTTTTACACAGTCTAAAATTCACATATTTGATAGTTCTGGTAATAAAATTATCATGTTTATTAAAATTTTCATATAAGTTTTTATTACATGGACTGGAATAAATTTTTCCATAATTTACACTGCTTCATTAGCTACATAAGAAGCATAAACATACTCTTTATTTTTAGGTATGTCTACCATTGGCATATATGAGATTGTACCACTCAATACCTTAGCCAAACTGTGATATTTTATCACATTGATCGAAGGGAGATGTATTTTTGTACTATAAAAGTCGTATCCTTTGCTATCCACTTACGAGGTATATTTCTTTTTTATAAGTTCAATTACAATAGTATTATTATGATGGATTATATTATAGTTATCCTAAATATAATTTATATTTCACTATTATAAATTATATTTTGGAAATATCATTTCTTGTACATATCTTGGAATATGTGACTAATCTATCTCAACATTATATTGAACTCAACTCACCACATTAATCCCATCTTCTATAAATATATATAAGTCATCTTGGAGATATATATTCTATTTTACAATGGTATCAATTCTCTCTTTAATTTTTCCAACATGCATTTTTCAATATCATGTCAGTATATGTACTAATGAATTTGTGTGTGAAACCATTATATCTACCTCAGAAGATGAAATACACTAAAGCATTGATTCCTATATTAATTCAATATTTCAAGAGATATATTTATTCTAGAATTTAATAACTCTAATACCAATACATATTTTCCATATGTTACTAAAAATATTTTACTTGGAAAACAGTGAAACTACCACTAATGTCTGGTAGACACATGGTGTTGTGTTATTCCCAATTAATGTTATAAGATCTTATTTCTTACATTAATCGTGAAATAGTTTTTTTGTAACTTTTATCCTTTATTATAATTGTATGGTGTCACTATCCCTATATATTTCCATTGTATAGAAACCCTCCATAGTTGGTGGTCTTGGAATCTAATCATCAATTATATGATCATAGAATTAATAATCGTAGGTAATATTGTAATTTATTTTGGCATAAAAAATTGTAATTACAAATCATTCCTCATTGGTACAATGAGGTAACCATCCATGTATAGTATCACATCAATTCACACCAATGTATTCAAAATGATAAGCCCCATGTTCGTTGATACATGGAATCAATTATTGAATTTTATTAATATTTTCAATCTTTGATAGTTTCCATATACTACTTACTTGTAGGACTTATTATTATCAATGAATAATTAATTTCCAATTGTGGTGATTTTAGAACCATCACCATGTGTGTATCCTCCCTACATTGTATATGTATATGGAACATCCATTTTCCACACCTCCTATGTAATTTTTTCCTATTCCAACTATTTGTGCATCTCAAGAATTGACTAAACCTAATTCAATATTTCTCCCAATATATCAAATAGTGAATTTATCCCTTTTATATAAATAAATTATATACCTTGAATATCTCTTTTATATATTATGGGTTTTTAATATCCTTATAAATCATTAGGTTAATTACTTTAGATGAGCATTGTGTTTTTCTGGATGAATTATTTTTATGTTTTAATAAAATCTATGTATCTTCAAACAATGTTCTTTTGACATTACATATATCATTATTTTAAAAATCATTTGATATCTATTTGTCATTATAGTTGGAATATGGTTAAGGGATTTTGCATTTATTTGTGAAGAATCTCTCAAAACCTAATGGAATCTTCTACAATATTTATTAGTCTCAATATTGATACTTCTTTTAATAACATCATATCTATGATGTGTATCGGAAAATTCAGATTTAGGAATTAATCCAAACTACAATTTATTGATCAATGTTTTAATTAATAATCATCAACAATTAATCCATATTGACATAATATCTTTTATGCTGATAAGGTAATGTGCGTTTATGAATTACTCCATGAAACATTATATGGATCGATGATTGCTTGGTCAATATATTCACTATCACAATAGCCCAAAGAAATACATGTCTTATGACCATGAATATATCAAACTTCACATTCACATTACTTAAACACTTCAAATAATTTTATGAAATATATATACCACTTTATTACACTTGGAATAGTTCATAATCTGTGACTAAACTAATAATGAATCATTTTTGAATTACCGTTATTTATTAATGTTTCATTATCCAATCTAAATACAATTATAGGTCCACAATACCTTACGTATTTTGATACAATGAGTCTAAATACCCTAATGGTTATATAATTAATGGCTACATCATTTTTTACTTGAAAAATATTTTTCTTTCCATGACTTAGTATATTAGTGATATATTTTATATTCATACCATATTTCCAATGATTGAATAATTAATTAATTATTGGTTTATTATAAACACCCAGAAAAAAAAATTCACTCCTAAATGGGAATAATCTTCCCTTTTTTCCAAAGTACACTTGAGATGAATGTTTTGGTTACACACAAGGAATTTTATACTAGAATCATTAAAATGGAAATATATAATTTTTTTACTTACATCACTGGCCTTGGGACCACCCTTTCCAGCTTCTTGGAGAACACACTTTACTTATAGTAACATTTTTATACTCATTTTGTTTCTATATTTAAATAAAATTTTCTAATATCTATATTATATGATATAGAGAAAAGTATCACATAAACATTATAACTGAATAATAAGTGATTACTTTCTTCTATGATTCAGTTTATTCCATTTAAACTTCTATAGATTTATTTTATAATATGTAAAGAAAAAAACATGTTTAATACCTCTTTATTTTGAGTACTTTGTGAAGGTTCCATTGGTTTCTCTCATTCCATTAGAATTTTCAACTTGCCTATATATTTCATCATAATAAGAAATATGAATTAAACTTTCTTTAATGTTATAAGTATATGGAGAACCTTACCTAAAAGGTAGTGAATAATTTTACCCCATAGTATTCTATTGGTAATTAAAAATGAAACTAGAGTATATTGTTTAAAATGATATATGAATGTGATGTCTTGAAAGATCTTGGTCTGACATTCTATTTACGCATAACTAGTGTAATCCTCACCCATTCATATCTCACATGACTTTCATCTCGCAAAATTATTGGAGATGAGACTACATGAAATTCCATACTTGTCTTAATTTAGTATCCACAATGGACATTTGATGTTGATGAATGAATTATGACATATCCATCAAATGCATCATACATGATTCTCTTATAATCATTTTACACCCCCAATTCCTAAGGTGGATTAATAAGAATTGGGGAAACCAATACTTTGAATTTATGATGATTTTGTAATATGAGAAACTGTCTATACAACCATTTGAAACTCATTCCATTTTAGAAATGTTATTTTGTAAATAATTATCCAATTTTTTCTATTTTCATTACATGACATTTCTAATAATAATAAAATGTATCTGATTTGTAAATTTATCTTGATTACTACTTTGGACTTCATTTCTTAATTAGATAAAGCATAAAATGAATCTCACTCTTTAATTGAACTCTAGCAAACCACTATACTAGAATTGAAATAAATTTTTTTGTGGGAATTCTATTGGTATGGATCCTTGAACCTACCCACATAGTCTACTAGTTGTGGATATGCAACTATTTAAAGAGTTCAAGGTAGTTGTTTGACTAAACAACTATATAAACTCACAAATAATTGAACTGATAAGTGATGTCCCATATTCTAATATCATAAATTTGAATTACACATTTATTTAGTGTAATTTTGGAACAATATATGTATGGATAATCCTTTTCTTCCTAATTATATTATATCCACCCATAGTTCTCATAAGAAGTCCCGAGTAGTATGCGGGACCCTCAATAATGGATAACCGAGAACCCCAAACACATGGTTTTCTACAAATTAAAACTATTGAATGTATTTAGAACATTATATATCTTTGAAGGATTTTATTATTTCTTGAAGAATGTAACACATTTCTAATAATATAATCATACCATGTTTTCACACTCAAAATAAACATTAATATAGAAATGTTCTTTGTATCTTATTTTTTTTCCATGTTTCATATTTTTTGTGATATCTTAGTATAACTGAACATGAAAAAGGTAAAAAAATTCATAAAGGAAATTAAAATACCCAAATTTTCATGATCATATATTATTGGTTGATCCATTTAAAATTTATTTGATAAAAAATGACCTACGAGAATCATACCTGAGTCATAAATTGACTCATGATGCAGATCGACCCCCATCATAAGTGTCCACTACTCTTTTAGATTTCTTCTTGACTTGGAGTGGTCTAAATCTTACACAATCCTCGTCATAGTACTAAAATAATTTCACATAGTCAAGGGGGTATCAGGAGTACAAAATAAAGAATACTAATTTGGATGAGCAGACCCTTCTACTTATTAAACAAGGAAAAATAATGATGTGTAGACTGTAATTTTTAATTAGAATCATTGAATAAAATTAAATACTTAAATAATATAATACAAACATACGTAGGATTGTAAATTTCTACATACTATTTAATGGGTACAGGTAAAAGCACAATTAAAATTTAATACAAGAAATTTTGATTGAGTGATTTTAATAAATTAATTTGATTATTTTAAATTCAAATCATTTTTTTTACTTTGGTCCAATTATTAATATAATTTAAAAATAAAAAATTAAATTAATTAAATAATTTTATTTTAGGCCAAAAATTTTAATACTTATTCAGAATATAAAAATACTAATTTTTTTTAAAAAAAAATCAATTAATTTAATATTATATTAAAATTATATTAATTAAAATAATTAATTTATGATTACATAACAGTTATTTATGGTCTGAAATCCTCATCCAGGATTATTGTCGAATGGGCCAACCCTGTGCAAGCTCGTTATGGGCCATTAAAAGCCTATATAGGGATATTCTATGCCAAGATGGTTCATCCAGACCTGTAAAAGGTCGAGCAGACCCACCCCGAACCACTATGTAGGGGTTTGAGTTCAAAGGACCCATGGAATCCAAGATATTAGCATGGAATGGTTACCTCACTATTAGTAGGTATCCGAAGGTGGTGGAGATGGAGTTGGTTCTCGATGAGGTGGAGGTGGTGGTCCAGTTAGCGACTGGTGTCCAAGATTTAGTTAGATGGATGGTCACTAAGGACTTATCAGATTATAGAGGGTGGCATGACTTCATCATGGCGGCGCAATGAACAATAAAGAGCAATGTTGTAGAGGGTATGGAAATAGATTCATGAAGGCCAGCAAATGTTGGATCTGGTCATAGCTTGGATAGGAGGATAGTGAGGATTCCTGGTGATGTGGTCAATCATGTGGCAAGGTCAAGGAAATGAAGGTCGGGGTTCACAAAGTTGTATGTGTGGTTTTCTCCCTATGTTGGGAGGTGAATTAGGAGGCAGAAGCCTTTGGGAGGGGATGTAACCCCCAGAGTGGACATCGCAGTAGATACGATTGGATCTGGCCACCATGGGAGCACTAAGTACAAAAATCGCATGTTGGAGGCTTGATACCGGAGGAAAAGCAAGAAGAAACATTATAGTGGTATGAAAATTTGTGATACAATCTGTAAGATTGAGGAGGATGGTAGGTCCAAGAACCCATGGAGCTGGGGAAAGGTCACTGAGTGTCACCAGCCATTGATAAAGGATCCCGTGAATCTGGGCTTTTCTAGGGGAGGGAGGAGAAACGAGGGTGGTTGGGTTGGCTTGATAATCTTATCAAAGAATATTTATTTTTTATCACTTTCCCCAATTTGAAAATCAATCCCACTTTATTTTTTTATTTCTTTAACAATCACAATTTTTTTTTAATTTGTTGTTTTTTTCTGATTGAGAATTCCACATGATTTTTTTCATTAATAATATCTAAAGGTCGTTTAATTTCCCTTTAAATAAAATATTTATAAGTCTTATTATATTATAATAATCTAGTTTATAAAAAATTATAATTTCCACAAAATATTTGGAATGAAATCTTGGTGGAAAATATTGTTCTCACCACTTGTGTTCCTATCAGATAACAAATTTCACTAGAAACCGTTGTTGATGATACAACTTGGGTAGAATTTTAAATTTGTAATAACAGAAAATCCCCACTTTCAATCCATAAATGTTTTTTAGATTACTATAAATATTTCATACAATCTTAGATTTCAAAACTATTAGATTCATTGGGATTGAAATTAACCCTTCTATAAAAATTTAATGAAAATTAATTATTTATCATCTCATAAAATTAAAATGCTCCCTCAGATACCAATTATAGGTTCCATGACGTGTAGAAAAATTCCATGGTTTAGGGATTCACATTTTTTTCATCACTAGGATGATGAAACATGACACCTTCAAGAATACAGGACCTGGTGGAGGTTTGTGGATACCATGTGAATTAGAATGAGCATGGAAATTAAACTAAATAGATACCTTTTTTGGAAATGAATCGAACTCGACTATAGATCATAGGCAATGGACATTTTTCAAAGGATCTCTATAACAACTCAAGCTTCCACGGTACACTTCTCTTTGAATAATGTGATAGCGTGTGTTGTATGCAACACCGAGTTCTAACACACCATAAGCAATCAAACTAGCCGTTATGAATAGTAATACCTACTTTTTGAAATTATATATATTTTATTTTTTAAAATGGACTTCATTTTTGGATTCGGAATATCTAATTTAGCCTAAGGTGAAATTTTGGTACTTTTCGGATAACTATAATATTTTGATGAATAGTGAAAATTACTAAATTTTAATTAAAAACACCCTTTTTAATCAAAATAATTAATAGTGATAAATTATGAATTTGAGTGGTTTTAAACGATATTTAGAATATATTTTTACCATTTAATATAATGTTGGTCATTGGATATAATTTTACAATTAAACCGGACATAAACAAGTGTCAATATTTTGATAGTTATTATCTCTTAAAAACACGCTTTTTGTTTTAACAATGGGAATTAATTTTAAATTAATTTCTGCCACTTTTGTGTTTTTAATTTGGAAAAAATGGATTCCATATTTGGAATCATTATGTTCAAATTTTGTAAATAGGTAACATTTATTTTTAGACATTTTGAATAATTACTTCAGTAAATATTTTATTTACCATGGTTAAGGGTAAATACGGTTAATAAGGGTTAAAAATTAATATTATAATAATACTAAATTACCCTAAAACGTGTCCTAGCCTTATTGGTTGATAAATTTTCGACCATAGGAATCTTTGAGTCGATTTTGGGACACCATGTAGCCACTTTTAGGTGATGGGGACACTTTATTTTAATTAAGTTAAAATAAGTACAAAAATGACATAAGCATATATCTTTTAGAAAGACATTTTTTACATAGGGTTATCTATGTTGTATTTTTGAATATAAATATTCATTAGAAATCTAAAACGATTTCCTACATAATGATATTTTCTTTATAATTTTTCGAGATTACATAATTTAATTTATTTATGACACAATGATGATACATTAATTAACATAATAGTGAAAATTTGAAATAATTGATATTATAAATACCCATATAATTTGAGAATTTTAATTAATTACACTAATTTTTTAGGATAATATGATATATTATGATTCATTTAATTGACTTTTTTCGAGATAATAATTCTGTTTTTATTTTCACAAAAATCAATTTTCCAAATAGTGTCAAAATTGACATAAAAGATTTTTTAGAAGAAATATTATATTATTAACTGATATTAAATTCCTAAAAATATACGGTTCGGCCAAGAGACTTATATCATGAGATTTATATCATTAATGGACCACTTGGGGGTTGCTTGGATGTATATGGTAAGTTTATTAACCATATAATAAAAAAATACAAAGAGACATTGTAAAAGTGAAACTAATTAACTAAGAGTTAATACTTAAAGATAAGGTTAATATAATGACCCAAACCTATATAAATTCTATTGGTTGAGTGGTTTTCGACCCATCCCCACCATAAACTTTTAATAATAAACTTTGGAGCCATTAGAAACTGAATATGAATTTATTATAAATTAATATTTCTAGCTTTTCCAAAGGTTCCACTCACCCCTCTTATAAAATGGCACTCCTTCTAATTTCATCACACATTCAGAGCCTTTTGGTTCGATCAAAATATGCCCAAATACTCTGACAACTTCTCCCACTACAACCTAGAGGCCTTAGTTTGATCATAATGTCAACCTATGGATCCCTTTTTATCAAATCAAAAGGAAGAACCCGAAGAAGATGTAATGTTTTCACCACCCCTTTTCAAGTTCCTTTCTTCTTCCACTTCTTCATTCATTGTTATTACCATTCTAAAATAATAAGTCCAGTATCTTATATATAATGTGATGTTATTATAAATTTGGTACAACCATATTCAGTATTCTATCCACCCTTTGAATAACATGTCACCATGCGTGTGTATGTACGGCTTACCGTCTCCACGTCGTGGTGTAATTGTTATTCAATATATTATTATTTGGATGGGTATAATAATGATGTGTAACTCATGTAAATAATAAATATAACATGTTAATGATTCTGTATATTTTATATACCATCCATTTATATATTATTTTAATATCAAAAGAATGATATTGTCGCTCGTGCGTACGTACAGACTACCGTCTCCACGAACGCGATGAGATTCATTCTCCATCGTATCCATTCATGTATAATTATCATTTGATGACTTAAAAATAATGTTTATGGACTTGATATAATTATATATATGAATAATATACAACCTATACATGACAAACATGTCTTATGTAACAAAACATATAAAAAAACGAGTAAGTTAACACCCGAAAACGACGATAATACTAAGATATTATTAACAAAGCAATGTTAAAAGATCATATATGATATCATATGAATGTATATGATTCATGTATAATTTAATAACAAATATTTCACTATTATAAAGGAGGTTAACCTACCCAAACCAAGGAAAAGTACAAGGTAAGGGTTATTTCACAATCTCTTCATTATCCGAGGTTGTTTATACGTAATAATCTACTGGGATCTCTTTATCATCCACATCCATGTTTCTTAAAAATGTATTTAAAAACATTTTCACTATTTAAAATAATATGGGTTAAAGTCATTTATACTCTTTTTTGACTGTTTATAATAGTTTTATAAAGGAATCTTTCCGTCGTTTTCCAAACAAGGTGCTTTTAACCTTTTCGACAGAATTAAGGTAAGAATGTTTTTTTAACTTATACGGCGGGTGTAGTTATTTTCCGCCATTATAAAATCATAGAGACTTCCATTACAAGCTTATAAGAATATTTTCAAAGAAAATGTTTTATTTTATAAATATATGACTCTTAAATGATTTAAAAAATATAAAGAGATATTTCTCTAAAAAGAGTTTGGGTTTCATCTATGTCAACATCCTTTGATGGATTTTACGCTTATTTGAAGTTGATTTATTATGCTAAAAAACTTTTATATTGTATTGAAGGTTTTATTTATCATTGACTATGGATGTGCTATTTTTATATCATTCATAGTTTATGGTGAATGTATTGACATTTCATATGCTAGGTTTAATACAAATGTTTATTTTATGTTTAAACCTTTTCTAATGGGAATGCATTGGACTTAATATGTGACGGGTGGAGCCCGCTATAGCTCCTCGATGCATCAGTAGGTCTCATGAGACAAAATAGTGTCTTGGCACAAGGCCTTGACAAAATCTTATTTGTAGTCTTGGAAAGAGGCCTTGGCTATGTGGTTATGATAGTCTGGCATTATGAATTCCATCATTAAGAAAGTGGTTATTGATATTGCAAGTGATTATTCGATTAGTATAATATCCTTGTGAATAAGTAAATGTCATTATTTCATTTTATTTTTTCCATACTATGTTGAAGTTCAAGTTTAAAAGGATTTTGTTTTAGTTATACACTGCCTTAGAATGATTATTCTTATTTATGAAAGTTTCTTCTATATTGTTATCCTTACTGGGCATTTGAGCTCACCCATTTTCTATGTTTTATTTTTCCCAGGATGTGATGAAGTAATTTATGAATGACCTGCAGGGATAGTATGTGGGGATATGAGTGTGGAATATGGAGACTATTTTGTTGTAGTAGTTTTTCACTTTATGATGTAATGTAAAACTTTATGAATATAGATAGTGTTTCCAAGGCTACTAAACCAATCGGTCTTTCGAGATTTGATCTTTCTTGTGATCATGTCAATGTTATGTAATAATGCACCGACTCTTGGTAACTGGGGCCGGGGAATTACAGTTGGTATTAGAGGAAGTTTAGTACAAACCTTGGAAGCTAGTTTGAGATAAACTCTGATTAGAGCACGTAGACCTAAGATAAACATTGAGGATTTATATAGAACAACTTCCTAGAATTTTGGTATTGTAGAGATTTTGCGAGTTTTTCGAGCAATACATCCCTGTCTGGATACAAGCAGGTAGAGGCGGCTTTGGCACAGATGTACCTAGGGTTAAAACCCGAAAACACTGCTTTGAGCTAGACTCGAATGGGAACAGATGCACAAAAACAGGCCTTGCTGGACTCTTGGTTACGACACTCCCGAGTGATATGCTTAGGATAAATCTCATTTTATTTACAAATAATTATGAAGGGTTTATGAGTATATAATTCCTCAAAGAAAACATTCTTATGATTATGGATTATATCAATAAATAGTTCAATTTATGTTAAGTGTTTTATATATATGGGATTATGTATTTTGATTCATAAAATGGTCTAGTTTATGCCATTGTTTAGAAATGGCACCTAGTGGAAGAAATGGAAACTATATCAATGCACGCACTCCATGTAGGGATTTCCCTCCTGCTCATGATAATTATAGTGGAGATGGTGATGCAACTACTGCCGATCAGCTAATCACCATACTGGGATAACTCACTCAAGTTATGAATAATAGCCTTACCCGTATGGACCACCCTGATCTGCAGCATGGAGGATCAATGTTAGATTGATTCATGAGGCAACAACCACCAACGTTCAATGGGAGTACAAATCCCATAGTAGTTGAGCAATGGATAAATTCTCTAGAGAAAATATTTCAGGCTTTGGGGAGTAGTGAAAGGGAAAAAGTTATCATGGAAGTTTACTACCTCACTGTAGATGCTGATCAATGGTGGTCATTGATTCAAAACACGAAGGAAGATGATAAAGTATCAAAAATGGAATGGAGGGAGTTCAAAGATCTGTTTTTAGAAAAATACTTTCCTCGCGACCATCGAGAAGATATGGAAAGGCAATTTCTGAGTCTGAGACAGAAGGAGGATGAGAATGTCGCAAAGTATGAGGCTAACTTTACAAGGATAGCAAGGTATGCTGGAGATTATATACATAGCCCAAGAAGTAAGATTGATCATTTTTTGATGGGTTAAACCCATTTTTTCCGTCGAGCATTAGTCTCACAATCCTTTTCATCGTACGAAGACATTGTCTCATGTTCTATCAAGACCCAAAAGGAATTATCTAAGTCTTATGAAATTAACGAAAAAAATAGAAAAAGGGACCTATTGATCAATCTAGGAATGGAAATAAGGGGAAGAAGGGAAAGGTTGAATATCCATCCTGTGGTAAATGTGGTAAGAAACACCCCAGTACTTTTTTTAAGGGAACAGGAGTCTGTTACAAGTGTGGTGAAAAAGGCCACCAAGCTCGTGATTTCAAGGGGAAGAAGGAAGCTTCCAATGTTTAGTGCTACAGTTGCAGGGAGATGGGGCATTATGGAAATTAATGTCCTAAGCATTAGGTGAACTTTCCTCAGAAAAGGCCAAGGGATCAAGTCCAAGCTTATGCTATCACTACATCTGAGGTAGAAGCTCCAAAAGACGTAGTGGCGGGTAATATAATGGTTTCCTCAAGTTTAAAAAATGCATTATTTGATTCTGGATCATCACATTGTTTCATATCATCCCTGTTTTCTAAGAAAATTAGATATTTCCAATTTGATTTAACAAGGGAGTTGTCAGTTAAAACTCCTAACAGAAGTATCATTGCAACTAAGTTTTGTGAATCAGTCCCCATTAGAGCACAAAAATGATCTTTATCTTCTGATCTCGTCATCATACCTATGATTGAGTTTGATATAATCCTCGGTATGGACTGGATTTCAGTCTATGATGCGAAGATTTATTGTAAGAATAAAGAGGTTAAGATTCTTGATGATGATGATAAGGAACACCTTATCTTTAGAGCAGAATCGTCACCACCTAATTCTTATCTTGATCCACCCCCATTAGCTCAACTAAATTCAATTATTGGGGAGGAAGATAATGAAATAACTATGGGTTAGGAAAGGAATGTTCAAATAGAGTTTATACCTATTGCGAAATAATATGTAGATGTATTTCTAGAAGATTTACCTGGACATCCTCCAGAACGAGAAGTTGAGTTTTCCATTGATTTAATTCCTGGATCAAGGCCTATATTGAAGACCCATTATAGAATGGCCACTGTAGAATTAGTCGAACTAAAGAAACAACTAGATGAATTGAGTAATAAAGGATTTATTCGCCCTAGTGTTTCTCCATGGGGAGCCCCTGTTCTTTTTGTTAAAAAGAAAGATGGATCTATGAGGTTATGTATTGACTACAGGGAGATCAATGATATAACAATAAAGAACAGGAATCCCCCACCTCGCATTGATGATTTATTTGACCAACTGGATGTAGCTCAATACTTTTCAAAGATTGACCTTCGATCAGGATACCATCAGTTGTGTGTGAAGAAGGAAGACATTCCGAAGACAGCATTTCGAACAATGTATGGGCATTATGAGTTTACAGTAATGCCTTTTGGATTGACTAATGCACCCTCTGTATTCATGGATATGATGAATATATTTTTCAAGGAATATCTTGATGAATTTTTGGTGGTATTCATTGATGATATCTTTTTATACTCAAAAAGCTACGAAGATCATGAAAATCACTTTCACATTATCTTGAAAACTCTGAGAAGACATGAATTATATGGGAAGTTTAGCAAGTGTGAATTCTGGCATTAGGAGATTTCTTTTCTTGGACATATTTTCTCTAAATGTGGAATATCTGTTGATCCTTCTAAGACCAAGGAAATCCAAGAATGGCCAGCACCGACGAGTATAACTGGGGTACATAGTTTTATTGGTTTAGCAGGTTATTATCGATGTTTCGTCCAGAATTTTGCCCGATTGGATAACCCATTAACGAAGCTCACACGTAAAGGGATTAAATTTGTTTGGATATAAGAGTGTGAAGAATGTTTCGAATAACTGAAGAGAATATTAGTCAATGCTCCTATATTGACTCTACCATCGGGGAATGATGGGTTCGTTATTTATAGTGATGCATCAAAGAAAGGACTTGGTTGTGTCCGTATGTAGAATGATAGGGTTATTGCCTATCCATCACGACAGTTGAAAATTCATGAAAAAAACAATCCTACTCATGATCTCGAGTTAGAAACTGTGATCTTTTCATTAAAGATATGGAGTCACTACCTCTATGGTGAAAAATGTGATATTTATACTGATCACAAGAGTTTGAAGTATATTTTCTCACAAAAAGAACTCAACATGAGGCAAAGGATATGGCTTGAATTACTCAAGGATAATTATTGTATGATACAATACCACCTGGGGAAGGAAAACAAGGTGGCAGATGCTTTGAGCAGAAAAGATCATGGAGTTTTGACCAATATGAGAATTGAAAGGGATCCAATTTTCATGGATCTCGTGAAGATGGACATGGGAATAACCAGGGGATGATAAACATCAATGCTTTTTCAAATGGTTGCCAAACCATCTTAACTAGAAAGGATTAAGAGTTCTCAGACAAATGATGAAGAATTTCAAAAGAAGATTAAAGCTGTGAATGATGGGAGATTGAGAGACTTTGTGTATGAAGATGGAATTTTGAAATTCGGGAAGAGACTTTGTGTTCCCGATATACCTGATCTAAAAAGGGAATTGATGGATGATTCGCATAGTTCCAATTTCTCTATACACCCTGGGAGTACCAAAATGTATAGAGATTTGAAGGAACATTTTTTGTGGGATAATATGATGAGGGAGATTACTGATTTTGTGTCAAGATGTATGGGTTTTCAACAAGTGAAAGATGGAAGGCAACACCCTGGAAGATTCATGCAACCTCTTCCCATATCAGAGTGGAAATGGGACAATTTTACGATGGACTTTGTCATGGGGATACCAAAGACTCCTAAAAGGAATGATGCAATATGGGTTATTGTCGATCGTCTTGCCAAGTAAGCACATTTTCTTGCTATAAGAGAAGATCTACCACTGGAAAGTCTAGCAAGACTATATAATAATGAAGTTGTGAGACTTCATGGAGTACCCCTATCGATTGTTTCTGATCGTGATCCCCGTTTTACTTCAAGATTCTGGAAGAGTCTTCAGAAATCCCTGGATACTGAACTTTATTTGAGCACTGCCTACCACCCTCAGACAGACGGACAATCAGAACGGACTATTCAAACCTTAGAATACATGTTGAGATCCTGCTCACGTGACTTTTAGGGTATGTGGGATCAGTATTTACCTCTGGTAGAATTTTCCAATAACAATAGCTTCTATTCGAGTATTCAGATGGAACCATGTGAAGCATTATACGGAAAGAGATGTCACACACCAACCTGTTGGGATGACGTTGGTGAAAGAAAACTTGTAGGTCTAGAACTGGTGGAGGAAACGATGGAAAAGGGGAAGGTAATCCAAAATCACATCAAAACAGCTCAAAGTAGGCAGAAGAGATATGCCGATAATCGAAGGAAGGATTTGGAATTTCAAGTCCGTGATCATGTTTTCCTAAAGGTATCTCCATGGAAGGGAGTCATACGTTTTGGTAAGAAAGGTAAATTGAGTCCCACGTACATCAGACCTTTCGAAATTCTTGAATGAATTGGGGCTGTTGCTTATCGATTGGAAATGCTGCCAAGTCTCTCCAAAGTTCACGATGTGTTCCACGTATCTCTGTTGAGGAAATACTTGTCTGACCCAATGAATGTACTAACCTATGAAGAATTAGAACTGGAACCCAGTTGACGCTCCTTTCGTCACAGAATCTAAAGATCGGAAAACGGGAATATCTGAGCTCAAAGTGATTCAAAATTTGAAGAAAATATCAAAAATCGACAAAGGCATGAACAAAGGATCAAAAGAAACTTCTCCGCGCAAGTTATATCATTGTCGCGCAAGTACACTTGTGCGACGCCCTTGGTCGCGCAAGTGACTTGCGCGACCTAAGTGGTAACCGCCCGGTAACCGCCCGGGGTCTTCTCCCGCCTATAAATAGACCCTGTGGGCCCCCCATTCGAGATAATGTTTTTTCCAGAAACTCGGATTAAAACTCCTGACGCCGAAGTCTCTTCTCAAAGCTTCCGGAACACTTCTAAGGTAATTTATTATATAGAACGGAAGATCTAAAGAGAAGAAGAAAGGCCTAAGTGTTGAAACTTAACAACACTTGCGCGCCGCCTTATTTCCTTCAATAGAACATGCACGTCCCTTTTCTGGAAGAACCTCAAGAGGATTCTAAAGTGATTAATAATGTGTCGCTCAAGTATTCTAATGCTTCTTGAAAATCGCGCAAGTATCCCACATGTTGCGCAGGTATACATGCGCGACCAATACTTGTGTGCCCACGGAATACTTGTGCACCTTTCAAGAATTGTGCGCCCCTACCTTTTTGGGTGCCCATATTGCCCATTTTACCCCTCTTAAGCCATTTCACCTTTCCTATTCAAGATTTAGTCTTCAATTTATTCTTTAAAGCCATTTATGGAATGATTTCTTGATTTTACTTCCTTATATGAAAGGAATTCTATGGATTATCTCTCAAAACCTGTTGATTTAAATATCCTTATGTCACTAAATATGGAGAGTTCATTCATTCAACCTCATCCTTTAAGATGAGAGAATCCTCAGCTTGGGTCTCCTTTTTAGGAATAATCCCCAGTTATAAGTCATTTAATCTGGGCATCTTCCTTAGGAGTAAGCCCCAAATTCTTAAAGTTCCCAAACTTGGGCATACTCCTCAGGAGTAAGCCCCAAACCTTAATTCTATAACTTGGGCATCCTCCTTAGGAGTAAGCCTCAATCATAATCCTTTAATCTGGGCATCCTTCTTAGGAGTAAGCCCCAAGTCCTCTAATATGGGCATCCTTCTTAGGAGTAAGCCCCGAGTCCCTTAATTTGGGCATCCTTCTTAGGAGTAAGCCCCAATCTCAAATATGGGCATCCTCCTCAGGAGTAAGCCCCAAACCTTAACCCCTAACCTGGGCTTCCTTTTCAGGAATAAGTCCCAGTTATAATCTTGGGCTTCCTTTTCAGGAATAAGCCCCAAGTCCCCTAATTTTTCTTTAACCAGTCCTAATTTACCCTTGATTTGGGTTTCCGTTTCAGGAGTAAAACCCAATCATAAGTCCCCTCCTAACATGGGAAACCTCCTTAGGAGTAAGACCCAAGATTAGAGTATTCAAATCTCCATGAAGCACATATACCTTTATGGACCCTATTCATGGATTTTCTCCCTAAAAGTGAATCCTAAACCTTCATCTATCTGGGCAGTCATACATACATAAGCCCCAAACCATTTCTTATGATTGCATCTTTCATGGCACAATTGTCTAATTTTTTACCAATACCACTTGTTTCTCACACCGAGCATGACTCACGTGAGCTTAGAGTGTAAAAGTAATTATGACATCCTTCATTGATCCATCAATCATAAACGCTATACTCCCTTACTCGAACTACGTGGGTTGTGATTCCTTTTCCAAAACAAAGGACACGTAGGTAGCCCATTCATGGGTTCGATCCCAACTTTGAAATAATCCATGTCCTTCTGAATGACGATAAACTTCAAGTGCCCCACTGAGTGGCTTTAAAACCAGCCTGGTCATCATAATGACCAAGAGACTTTTATAAATGTTTTTGAAGGATACCATTGACTAAGAATCTCTAAATAGATACAGATGATTCTCTATTGATGAAGAACCTCGAATACATATAAAAGATCCTCTAAATTTATTACATATTTAATCATTGATTGTTAAACTGAAGGAAATCTCATTTTATACTTGGTAATGTAATAAGGATTCACAAACATAACTTAAATCTATAAAGAGAGTCCCATAGTAGACAATAATTCCCCTCAAAAAGGTGTGATGAGTCCGACCTCCCATCCTCTCGACCAATGCAAATTCCTAAGCCTCATTATCCCACAAGCTAATGAGCGCCTACCTTTGGAAAGTAGGTCCAAACGGATGTGGAATCATTGGATGTTTCCGGTTCTACGAACAAACCCGTTAGAAACCGATCGGAACGTTTGAATCTCCCATCCAGGAGGTCATCCCCGAATTTCGTGCGAAACAAAAAATGGTGAACCCGACGTGAATCCTTAACCAAGTTAAAGTGATATTCTTCTTATTTGTTAGGCACCTTGGGCCAACAATGCAATCATTGACATGTGCTCATCCAAAAGATGCAGTGGCCAGATTCATCTTGATTATGTATGTTATATGGAACATGCACTCTTTTCTCAAGATCTTCTACAAAATGGCCTTCCTTAAATTCACCCCTGTGAATACTTCTGCTGTGAACACCTCTACTGTGAGGTCAGCTGCTGTGAAAACCAATGCTGCTACTCCTGCTGGAACGTCGTCCGCTCTGAGGATGAAATCACCAACTCAGCATCTTCAACGTTAGGTTTCTAATGCACTGGTTAAGGAGTACTGTCGCAATGGTAATATCCCAACTCTGGAGGCCGCTCGTCAAGCCCTCCAAGTTAACAATTCTACCTGGTCGTCCGGACAACGGCGGCCAACGATCAAGAAGCAGACGGTGCTGACTACCATCTCCAACCGTTTCGGGTCGTTGTCACCAGAACGCAATTTCCATTCACTCCCTTACTCTGAGGAAGTGAATGAGCAGGTCCCTTAGGGCCTTAATTCAAAAAGACATGAGTCCTTCCCGAGGGCTCCCATCAACAATCGCCGCCAGAATCGTGCGGTAGTGCGCCCTCAACATGATGAGGGTACCGACTCCAGGCATTCAGCTCAGGTTCCTCGAACCCGAGCAGGCAAGATGAACCGCCAGAGACGGAATCCGGTTAATAATGGACATGTTATCATCCCTGCCATCTCCGGAGAAGTCCACCAACCTAACTTGGTGTCAAACAATGAGCAGGCACACACACCTGCCCGTTTTAATTCCGCTGTCCAGCAGACTCGTCTAGCAGCATCAAGCCAATCCCGCCAGGAAATTCCGGCGGAGTACTGTAGGCAGGAACATACACCTGCTTATTCATCACCAGTTAGTCAACAGGCTCGTCTGACTACATATGATGGATCTCGTCAACGACATTTGGCGAAGTGTAATCAGAAAGCACATACACCTGCTGATACTAATCAAACCTACCAACAGTCTCGCTTGGTAGCGCAAGGAGAAGTCAGTCGGAAATCCCCGACGACAAACATGAGGCAGACTCAACTCTCTGCCTCCACACATGAGTACTGTCAGGATTCACTGACAGGAAAAGGAGGACAAGAGCAGGCACATACACCTACTCCAAACCTGTAATGGACGTATATTCCCGTTCTGACGGCTGAAGTCACCAAACATATTTTGTCAATGGTGAAAGAGAAGAAGAAAATTCCTGCTCATATTCTGGATGCTTTCCAGGATATCATAACAGCTTCAGCATCATCTCAGGGACCGACACATAAATCTATCCCTAGCAGTGGAGTGACACATCAATGATTCACTCCAGAATAGACATACATGTCTGTTCCAGTCCAAGAGGGTCATGGGGCATACTCCCCCATATCATACGGACAACCAAGTCAGACACATACACCTGATTTGAGTGGAGATCGTCAGCCTAACCTGACCATATTTCCTGATCAGGCACATACACCTGCTCAGAGTAACCACTTTCGTCAATAAGTGGTTTCCAAAGCGAGTAAGAAGGCATCTAAAAAAAAGATCCGCCCAGCACAGTCAGGAGATCAAAGGCCAATCTACAACAAGGCCTTGCTCGATACTGGAGTTCTTGAAGCCCTCAGACATTTATTTGTCGGAATTCAAGATTCTACTCCCTCAGTTCCCAATAACTTGAACATTAATTCTGAAGGTCTTCAACAGACACTTCCTCATGAAGGCTTGCTTCATGAAAATTCGGTCAATCTTGAAGTTTCTTCTTCAGATGAGAGCCACAGGAACCCTTTGTGTGGTTAGAAGACCAAGGAGCAAGAGATCTCATCTTTTGTTGTAACCCATTGTGGTGGACCTCCCCATGATGATGAATTTTTCTGCAAAATTCCTCTCCGCAGTAGTGATTCACATTGCCTCGAAAATACTCAAGTGGACAATGTAGTGCCGAGAAATCCCTCTTATCTTGAGGCACTTGCAAATGCGAAACCAGTCATGTCTGATGCTTTATCGCTAAAAAGTGAAATACTTTCTCAATCAGAAGATAGCCCAGGGTGAAGGTCATTCTCCGAACCACCCCTAAGTCATGCATCTTATAGTTTGATCAATGATCTCTCTACCAATCTTGTTGAATCTGATGAAGCAATAAGGAAACACCAACTCTGGTCAAAACAGGTAGAAGAATCTTCATTTAATGATAAAGAGGAAATGCTGAACATGAGGAAAAAACTGGCAAAAGGTGAGGTACCAGTCATGTTTTGGCCTTTGGCTGACTCCCAGTACGATATTCCAAAGATGTTGACGGATGATGGAATCCATGATATTCATCTCAACATATGGAAAACTCTTTGTCAATTAAATAATAAGGTATTATCTTATGGTGAATATGAACATAATATTAAGATAATAGAAGGGCTACAACGTCATATTGATTTGGCATCTCTATCAGTCTCTCGGTATCCGAAGGCTAAAAAGAAACAGAGAACCCTTCAACGTTCATGCCTTGGCGCACTAAGAAAATTGCATCATTTAATTGCCAATGCTCCATCTGATGTTCATATCAGAGGATGGGGTGTTCCCGGAGAACTACATTTCACAGTGCTTTCCAGTCAGCAAAGCCCGCCGAAAATGGTCTCATGCAATGTTATTTCGCATGGACGGCCACAGTCAATGGGCTTTGTTCATAATCAAAAGGTTGATCAAGAACAGTCTTCAACTAGTTCCTCTCAAAATCAAGCATATAGAGATCAAGTTGTTGAATTACTCCTACATCAAGCAGGCGAGAATATTGCACAAGCCTCTCGTATGGAGCAAACACGTCATCAAATGACAGAAGTCTCGAAAGTCATCCAACGGTCTGTTGAACCAGGTGATAAAAGTGGATACAGGCTAATGCATCCAGTTAATTTCTGAACTATGATTCACAAGATCAAGAGATCTTTTAAAAAGATCTCAGACGTAGCATTTCAATAGACACCCCAGCTTGTCAGACTGGGGACTTTTTTAACCCAACCCTCAGATTCAACAAATGGGATTCGAGGAGTTGAGCGGAAACAGAAGGAACATCCCCAGTTCACGAGACTGGGGACTCTTTCAAATCATCATTCCCCTCCTCATAGAATGTCGGTATTTTATCGATTGGGGAAGAAGCCCCAAGAGGAACGAAGAGCCAAATTATCAGGTGATTCCATCCAAGTTATATCTCGTCAAGAAGTTCCTAAAAGATTGAATCAGCAAAAGGCAATGTCTCATCAAATACATGAAAGAAGACAATATCACAGAAATGTTGATAGAAGAGATGCGATGCATTATGCATCAATCAATGTCATCAATGTCGTTGTTGTTAATCCACTAGAGGAGACTCACATAGGGGACTTAGATGAAGAGCGTACTGCTCAAGAAAATGTACGCACCGATACAAATGAAGAAGGTGTACATACACGAAGTCAAAGGATTACTCAGAACCTAGATAATCCACTTCCCTCCCTCCAAATGGTATCCAACAATGGGAAGGGAAAGAATCAGGTTACATATCCTTCCTCTGGAGAAGGTCAATCGCTCTCATTAGAGCAATGGTTTGCACAACAAGAGGAAGAAATGAAAGAATTAAGATGAATGAATGCAGAACTACTTCAGAGTAGTCTTCTTCTTAAGAATGTTGTAGTTTGACAGCCGAATGAATTTGTTGCAGTTACTGAGATGGATCAAGAATATCCTCCTTTATCAGTACACCCTCAGAGGTTTAATCCCGTGGGTCAAGCGCAACAACGGTTGGAAGTGCTACCATCAGTTGCAGCACCAACCACCACGTCTGTCCAAGCTCCATTCATTGCACCTACTCAGGACCAGATTCAACCGGATGATTCACAAAAGTTAATAACTACTATTGAGTCATTAACAGCTCGGTTAGAAACTATGGAAGGGAAACAGGCGCAAGTTCAACCTGAAAAGAAATTTTACCCTGAATGGGTAGATTCAATTTCTCCTCCATCCAGTTTTGGAAACCCTGTTTTCCCTACTTTCAATGGATCAGGTGACCCTGAACAACATTTGACGCATTACGTGTCTTGTTGTGATCCTATGATGGGAACTCCAGAGCAACAAGAAGCAGTGAAACTCAGATGCTTCGTGCGAACCTTGCAAGGACCAGCTTTTGTCTGGTATACAAGCTTGCAATCCTGGTCAATCATCAGATGGGAGGATCTTCGTCAAAAATTCCTTCTTCAGTTCAGCTCAACTTTCCCAAAAACAACAGTTTTCGATCTTACAAACTGCAAGAAAAGGGAGAATGAAAGAGTCTCTGATTTCATTGCTCGCTGAAAGGGATTAACGTATTCCCTGAGTTTAGCACTCCCCTAGGAAGAGCTATTGCCAATCTGTGTGGCAAATTTGTGTGACGAATTAAGCACTCCATTGATCCCTGTGAAATACACAGGAGGGTTTAGAGACCTTACTTCAATCGCTCAGCAGATTGAAGATTCCCTTATACAGGCAAAGGCTAAATCTCGTGTAATTCCATCAGTTCCAGGAAGGAGAATGGATAAAGTGGAAACTGCTACAGTTATGCTTAAACAATCACATGTACCTATTTCTACTTCAAAACCTTCATCTTCTCGAAGGGCTCCACCTCCTGAATTCCAACAACAATGGTCGTTTCATCCAAATGATCAAAGAGATCAACGATGAAAACAATTTGAGGATTTTAAGAGTAAAACATACTCTTTCTGAAGTGAGCAAGTTCCTGGTTACTTCATTTCAGCTCTGGAAAATAATTTGGTTCAATTACCAGTGCCCAAGAGGCCAAACATGGAAGGAGATGAAGACCGTCCCAATTATTGTCCCTTTCATCAAATGTTGGTGCATCCAATCCAGGAGTGTTTTGTCTTTAAAGACCTCCTGCAAAAGTTGGTCGACTTGGGACAAGTAAAATTGAAGGGTTCTTCAGCTCATGTAGCGTGTGTTACCACTATAGATCCAGAGGAAGGAGGCGAGTGGCGGGAAGTCAAAAGCCAAACTGCGCAAAAATATGATGATTGGATGGTCAGAAAGACAATCAATCGGACCCATGCCATTTTGAGGAAACAATTGAAGAATCCAATAGTTTCTCCTACAAAAGATGCGGTGAAGCCTCCATCAAAAGACAAATCCTCAAAAGGGCAGCGCATTTCAAAGAAGAAAGAGGAATCAGAAGAATATGAGTATGTATCGAGGCCTAAGTTGTCTTTGACTCTGGCAGATTTCATGCCATCTACTTCAAAGCCACGGGCACCGCCCCATCAAACGGCACAACCTAAACAGGCTAGTCAGGTAGGTTCTTTATCAGACGAAGAGTTAATCTTTGGTTCTGTTAATATGATTCAATTAATAGATTCATATTCCAGTCTTGATGAGCCTGAATTCCCTGTATCAAATAAGGGAATCCGAGGAAGTTCTAGAGGTTCAGGATACATGGGAAGACATGGATCTTTCTGAAGCCACTACTCCAATTCTACCCCTGCTAGCACTATGTATGCAGCAGAAACTTGTGGTAGAGCCCTTCAACAAGCTCAAAAAGAACAAGCAAGTTCTTCTGCTAATGGCCGACTCAGTTTTGGCATAGTTATTTTGGAAGACCGATTAAAGGTTCCATCTTCTTTATCTCAGCAATTAAATGGATCTAATCTGTCTAATCTTCCAAAACCAAGGATATTTCCAACTTCTATCCCAATATAAGATGCATCAGCTTCCAAAACATCTGATTCCAAGGTACCTGCTAAACCACATATTCCTATTGGGAAACACAGACCTCTAGATCAAAAGTATGATATATTGAAACACTTGGCCCAAGTACCAGCCAAGTTATCAATTTTGGATGCTTTGAATCTGTCAAAAGATCTTCGGGAAGCACTCGTCGAAGCTTTGTCAATACCTCAGGAGTTTGAAGCTGAAATTGTTGCAGCTGAAGTCTATCACATTGAGAATAATCCTGTAGAATGTCATACAGTGATATCTTTTACTGATAAAGATGAAGATGATGTTGTGCATGGGCACATAAAACCTTTGTACTTATCTGGAAAAGTCAATGGTGTAGATGTCCGAAGAGCTTTCATTGTCAATGGTTCAGGAGTCATCCCCATGCCCATTCATACACTTCGTCGATTGGGCGTCACGGAATATGATTTATCTCCTTCTAAAATGATGTTACAAGGATATGATAAAAATGAACAAGAACCACTGGGAGAAGTTACACTCAGAACTCAGTTTGGAGATCTTGTATCCAATTCGGATTTCATGATTGTTGATCAAGACTCAGCTTTCAACGTCTTGCTTGGAAGACCCTGGATACATCAGCATGCAGTTATTCCTTCATCATACCATCAATGTCTCAAATACTGTTTCAATGGTCAAGTTGGAACATTGTATGGTGATAAGGCCCCGTTCAAGACATGTGAGTCTCAATACATTGAGGCAGAATTTTATCACATGAAGGGAAGAGAAAAATATACAATGAAGGAAATTACCAAAATTAATGCTCCATATGGTTTGGAGAAAATTCCAATAAATAAATTTACACATGTGAGTACAGATTATGGGTTACCTATCAGTCAAATTGACAAAATAGGCCCAAATCAAAATACTCTTATGGAAAGATCCATAATGTCAATTACGGAAATTGAGCCAGACAACATGGGAGAAATTGGTAACCTACCAAACAGTGATGAAAGCATAAGTGGTGACGTTTTCATTTCATCTACTGAAGTCCAACAAGTCTATACTTTTCCAATCAGGCCAGAAGAAGTTATAGCAACACCAGAGGTGAATAATGATGTCGTTTCTCAATCCATCATCTCCTCTTTATTTCCCAAAGAAGGCCCTTTATCATCAATAGTGTCGGAAATGGAAGATTCTTCTTCAAAATGTGAAAATTTTGACATCTCTTATGATCATGAGAATTTCGTTTTGTCATCTACTATGAAAGTAGAAACGGAAGAAATAGCACATAATGAAGAGGAAGAGGAAGGTCTTAGAGATGCTCCTCCAGCATTTGAAGAGGGTATCTCTACCGCTGTGGATGAACTCAGAGAAATAAATCTAGGTACAGAGAAAGATCCACACCCCACTTTAATTAGTGCGGCCATGACCCTTGAAGAGCAAGAGATGTATATTTCTTTTCTAAAGAAAAATAAAGATATTTTTGCTTGGAACTATACAGAAATGCCTGGGCTTGATCCTGATGTTGCTACTCATCATTTGGGTTTACAAAAAGAACATCGAGGATTTAAGCAAGCCGCGAGAAGAACACACCCAACTTATGCTTCCAAAATTGAAGCTGAAGTGGATAAGCTGATCAAAGATAACTTCATCAGAGAAGTTCAATATCCCATGTGGTTGGCTAATATTGTCCCTGTAAAGTAGAAGAACAGACAAATTAGGGTTTGCATCGATTTCAGAGATCTTAATCGGTATTGTCCTAAAGATGATTTCCCAGTTCCGATTACAGAACTCTTAATTGATGTGATGGCTGGTTATGAAGTATTTTCCTTCATGGATGGATATTCCGGATATAATCAGATCTGAATGGCCCCAGAAGATGAGGAATCTACAGCTTTCAGAGCTCCTCAAGGTGTATTTTGTTACCGGGTGATGCCCTTTGGTTTAAAGAATGCAGGTGCAACATAACAACGCGCCATGCATCGTATCTTCAAACCTTTCTTAGGGAAGTTTGTTGAGTTCTATGTGGATGATTTGGTAGTTAAATCAAAACAACGTTCTAATCACTTGGCTGATTTGGAAGTCATATTCCACAAACTTCGACAACATAATTTGAAGATGAACCCCTTAAAACGTGCTTTTAGGGTAACCTCAGGAAAATTCCTCGGCTTTGTTGTACGCCATAGTGGTATTGAAGTTGATCCTGAGAAGACCAAATCAATCCTTGGTATGTCACCTCCTCAGAATTTGAAAGAATTAAGAGGACTTCAAGGACACTTAGCCTATATTCGGCGTTTCATCGCCAATTTGGCAGGCAAAAGTTTACCCTTTACCAAATTATTGAAGAAAGGAGTCACTTACCAGTGGACTGAAGAATGTAAATAAGCATTTGATGTTCTCAAGAAATACCTCTTGAGTCCACCAGTACTCATGCCACCTGTTGAAGTTAGACCACTTATCCTCTATGTGACAGCTCTAGAGCGATCATTGGGTGCCTTTCTCGCTCAAAAGAATGATGTTGGGAATGAAAATAGCCTCTACTATCTCAGTAGAACTATGATTGAAGCAGAAAACCGATATTCAAGTATTGAGAAGTGCTTCCTAGCATTAATCTTTGCAGTCCCGAAACTGAGACACTACCTGCAACATCACGAGGTCCAATTGGTATCTCGCAATAATCCGCTCAAATTCATCCTTAGTCGTCCAATGCTTACAGGACGTCTAGCAAGGTGGGCAGTTATCTTGCAGCAGTTCGACATTCAGTATGTGTCTCAAAAGGCAATAAAGGGCCAAGCTCTAGCTGATTTCCTGGCTGAACATCCTTCAGTGGAAGACACGTCTTCAGATATTGACCTCCCTGATGAGGAAGTTTTCTCTATTCAAGAGAGTCCTCAAACATGGGAAATGTATTTTGATGGTGCTTCCAGAAGTCCAACAGGGAAGAAAATGGAAAATCCTAAATTCAACAAAGTTGGTTTAGGAATTGTACTCATTTCTCCAGATAAGGCATTGTTACTTTATTCCTTTTTATTGTGGGAAGGTGGTACCAATAATGAAGCTGAATACTAAGCTCTTATCACATGCTTGGAGTTAGCACTTCAAGCACAAGTGAATCACTTAAAAGTGAAAGGTGATTCAGACCTGGTAATTAAACAAGTCAATGGGGATTACGCCATCAGAAAAGACGAATTAATCCCTTTGTATGATTACGTCAGAGAGTTAATGGAAGAATTCCCTTCAGAACCGACATTTTCTTATGTACCAAGATCATAAAATGCTCAAGCTTATGCACTGGTTAATATAGCCATAGCTCTAGCAGATCCAAATCGGGACGAGACAACCATCAGTATTACCCACCGTCGTCAAATTTCACCTTATGATCAAGCCAAAACAGTGGAAATTAATGAAATTAGTCCCATTCCTGAACCATATGGTTATACTACAGGATAGATGTCACCTATCAGGGAATACCTTCAAAATGGAACACTTCCACCTGATAGAGACTAGAAAGAACAAATCCGGCGACGTGTGGTCAATTTTACTCTTTATGATGGCCCAAACCACCTAGAGAAAATTCTCTACAAACGTGGTTTTGATGGAGTTCTCTTCAGATGCATTGATGGTGAAGAGAAAATGGCTGTCATGAAAGAAGTGCATGCAGGAGTCTGTGGTGCCCACTAGTCTGGACATAGATTGTCTGATCAAATTCGAAGACTTGGATATTTATGGCCTTTAATGATACAAGATTGTGTTGATTTCACAAAGAAGTGTCATTCATGTCAAGTACATGCCAACTTAATTCATCAACCTCCAGAGTTGCTTCATACAGCTAAATACTCATGGTTATTTGCCACATGGGGAATGGATGTGGTGGGACCTTACCCTTCAGTTACGGCCAAGCAGTTTAAGTACATTCTTACTGCTACTGATTTCTTTTCCAAATGGGCAGAGGTAGTACCTCTCAAAGAAGTTAGTTCTAAATGTATTGTTAGCTTCATCAAGTCTAACATCATTACTAGATTTGTTTTCCCTCATACCATATTGACGGATAATGGCACCAACTTCTGTTCTTCTGAGGTGAAGAAATTGTATCAATAATACAACATTAAATCCAACCATTCATCTCGGTATCATGCGGCGGCCAATGGACAAATAGAAGCCTTTAACAAGACTCTTTCAAATATACTGCAAAAGATTGTGGATAAAGATAAGAGGTTATGACCTGATAAACTCTTTCATGCTTTATGGGCTTATCGGACTACCACCCGCAATGCAACGCGGTCAACTCCATATTCGTTGGTATATGGACCAGAAGCAGTCTTGCCAATTGAAGTTCAATTTCCCTTACTCAGAGTAGCCATTTGTGATCAGTTATCTACAGATGAGCAATCCCAAAAGCGATTGAATGAATTGGAACAGTTAGATGAGAAAAGATTATGCACTTTGCACCACTTGGAAATCTATCAGAATCGAATAGCACGAGCTTTTAACAAAAAAGTTCGTCTTCGTTCATTCATTCAGGGAGAATTGGTATTGGTTCTCAGAACTCCAATGATACCAGGAAAGAAGCCTCCCAAGCTTGAACCAAAATGGGAAGGACCTTATTCAATACATAAGGTCTACTCCAATGGAGCTTATTCATTAATCTCAATGGATGGAGAACTCATCACGACTCCAACCAATTCCATATTTCTGAAGAAATATTTTGTATAAACACAAAATATGGTCCCCAGAACCAAGATTCTTACAATTGGTTCATATAAACTTAGTCCAGTATAACATTAAACTGCATCATCCACGGTCTATGCATATGACCTTAAACTATTTGCACTTTCGTCCAACATGACCTTTAAACTGTAGAAAAGAATATGTCCCCGCAACATGACACTAAACTGTGCAGCACCAGTTCGTCCTTGCTATATGATGTTAAACTATATAGCAATGGTCTTGTATGAACTTAAATTGCAACTTCGTCCCACACGACGTTAAACTGTGAAAACGTTCCCTAAATAGTCCAGTATGACTTTAAACTGCATCATCCACAGTCTATGCATATGAACTTAAACTATTTTCACTTTCGTCCAACATGACGTTAAACTGTAGAAAAGAAGATGTCCCCGCAACATGACACTAAACTGTGCAGCATCAGTTCGTTCTTGCTATATGAAGTTAAACTATACAACAATGGTTCTGTATGAACTTAAACTACAACTTCGTCCCACACGACGTTATACTGTGAAAAAAGTTCCCTAAATAGTCTAGTATGACTTTAAACTGCATCATCCACGGTCTATGCATATGACCTTAAACTATTTGCACTTTCGTCCAACATGACGTTAAACTGTAGAAAAAAAGATATCCCTGCAACATGACACTAAACTGTGCAACACCAGTTTGTCCTTGCTATATGACGTTAAACTATACAGTAATGGTCTTGTATGACCTTAAACTGCAACTTCGTCCCACACGACGTTAAACTGTGAAAAAGTTCCCTAAATGGTCCAATATGACCTTAGACTGCAACTAGGTCCAGTATGACCTTAAACTGCATCATAGACGGTCCATGCATATGACCCTAAACTATTTGCAAGTCCCTTACATCCAGCAAGACGTTAAACTGTAACGTCCTAACTACATGATGCTAAATTGTATAAAAGTCCCTTACGTCTAGAAAGACGTTAAACAATATAATCATCAAAGGTCCAGCATGACATTAAACTGCACAGTCCCCCTTTCGTCCAATATGACGTTAAACTGTATTGTCCCCATCATCCTAACTACATGACGCTAAACTGTACAGAAAGTCCTTGATATGTCCTACATGACATTAAACTGTTATTATGTCCCTGCTACATGACACTAAACTGTGCAACACCAATAGTCCTAACTGCAAGACTTTAAACTGCATAGTCCCTTTTTTATGTCCTACATGACATTAAACTGTTATTTTGTCCCTGCTACATGACACTAAACTGCGCTGCACCAATAGTCCTAACTGCAAAACTTTAAACTGCATAGTCCCTTTTTTATGTCCTACATGACATTAAACTATTATTTTGTCCCTGCTACATGACACTAAACTGCGCAGCACCAATAGTCCTAACTGCAAGACTTTAAGCTGCACAGTCCCTTTTTTATGTCCTACATGACATTAAACTATGAATTATTAAGGTTTTTGTTACCTCTTGTTTCTCACACTGAGTATGACTCACGTGATCTTAGAGAAAACATCAACCGTAACACTCTCTTTGGGCCGCTAACCATGTATAAGTCCCAACACCATTTTTTTTATTATATCGTTGTCCCAAAGAACAACTTGATCATTAATTCATTCTTTAATTGAACTACACGGACTTTGATCCTTACCCTCCATGCTGGGTATGTAGGCAACCTCCCAGGGTTCAAGCCCAAAAACAATCTCTTCACATCGGTTCACCACCATCTCATATGATGTTGATTCGTGAAACCACCCCTAGAATCAATATATTTACATTGATTCACTTTCTCCCTTGTTATATGACGTTAAACTATGAAACAATTTTGTCCGGTACGACAATAAACTGTAATACTCTTTGATTTCCTAATTTGAGAGAGAACTATTATTGACATTGATTTTTCAATCATGGTTTTCATTTTCAATAGACTACGTGCATACATGGTAATACCTAAACTTTTTGTCTCAGATTAAACCATCATTGCACTAAAGTCCCCTTTCACCCTTCACATGTACGAACCAAATTTGTACAAAGGGTAGTTCTAGAACTACATGGACTTGATTCCCATCCTAATGGGATACATAGGAACATTCAAGTGTCCCTCGAATCCAGTCCCAAGTCTTTTGGGACTAACCCCAAATTTCACTTTCAGTCCCTTGGCTGAAAAGTCCTCATGAAAACACACTGTGTATTCATTATTGTGATCCGAATTCTATGACCCTAAACTAAGATCTCTCATACTTTCGTCCTGCACGACGTTAAACTGCATTTCAAGAACTACGTATGGCTTGATTCTCATTCTTATGAGATACGTAGTGAAGTCCAAAATTTCAATTCAGGACCCACCCATAACATGATTATGGTTATCATTGACCTATGTATCTCTATATATATTGTACAATACCCATCTTTATGTGTTATAATCCTAACCTTAAATATTTTCAGATCTTCATAACCCTTTTCATGACTTCTAGTCACAAAAATGTCAAACTTCTGAGAATTATTTTGCTTGACTATGCAGCATGTTCCCATAGGTGGCCTTGCATAAACAGTCTACATAACAGACTTGTCAGCCGAAAGATGCTATTTATTTGACCATGTAGCCAATTCCCTTAGGTGGCCCTGAATAATTCAACCACCTAACGGGGTTGTTAAATGATATTAACTTCATTCTTGGGAAGAATGCCTTTTTTCCTTATTTTTCTTAAACGACAGTATGTAGGGATCCGCAAAAAAATATCCATCCTTAACATATTTGTCCCATATCCTTTTTCATGATCTGAAAGTATTCAAGTCTATGGTTTATTCTTCTTCCCTACATTTGGGTCAGACCTTCTTAGGAGTGATATTCATTCAATTCTCTGATATTCTTGTTCGGAAATATCTTCTCCATATTCAAGTACCACTTTCCATACAACAAACTCTATACTTTAGAAAATTTGAATCTCCATAAACTTTCACTGGATTTTAGCACTAGGAAAGTAAACTTCTGAGAATTATTTTTCCTGACTATGAAGCACGTGCCCATAGGTGGACTTGCATAAACAGTCCACATAACAGACTTGTTAGCCGAAAGATACTATTTATTTAACCATGCAGCCAATTCCCTTAGGTGGCCCTGCATATTTCAACCCCCTAACGGGTTTTGTTAAATAATAGTAACTTCATTCTTGGAAACTACTTCTTCTAATGCCTTTTAGCTCTTTTTCATATCATTCCTCAGATTCAAATATTCTTAAGCCATAGTTTACATATTTTCTCTCATACTTGAGTATGGTAATATATTTTCAGATAAATTGTCAAGGAATTGAATCAATTTTAATCCATTTTGGTCAAAGCTATTTCGACCTTAAACATTAGCCCCTTTATGTCCGGTATGCATGAATTTAAACTGCCCACAAAAGACAAAGGAACTCTGAATAAAAGTCAAGTTCCATCTCACTAAATATACATTTTTGTATGATTTAGGTAATATTGAGCAATTAAAATATTGAAAGTTTGTAAGGTTATTTGTAATAATCCTAGTAAAAATCAAACTATGTTTACTAGGACCATTGGCTTAAGTAAATTTGAAACAGGTAGTGAGAGAATTAAAGTACAAATAAGTGAAAGTGAAAGTGTTTTTCATTGATTCACAAGAGTTAGAAGGACATCCATAGACTGGAGTCTCTTCTCTTTTTCAAGAATTACAAGAGGCATTCAACATAACACTTCATTTGATTTACGGCATTCCGAGCTTCATCAGCAACCACCTAGAATTCATTCATTCAACTGGATACAATAATAGATGCAGTGATACCAGCTCTTCTTGGAACAATTGTAAAAGGATGTTCTTGAGTGCGGTTTGAGAAAATTTTCTGCTGATCAAACAGTGACTCTGTTTCTGTCCAAGAGACTTGGAAGATGGATACATGGATTTGAGAATGGAGCATTGGAAGTAAAGAGCCATTTGGAGAGATTACACTTTTCAGATATTGCTCTAATACCATGTTTGTCTTCTCTCCACCAATTGGCAATGGAAAACATTTCATCCCATGGGTTTTCAATTTTGATATCTATAAAGAAATGGCATGGAAGGAGAACTTGAAAGTTCACACCATTGTTGTTGCTCTTAATGCACAGCATAACCGAAATGAAGGAGTAGCAGCGTAGCTGCATTTTAGGTGTATAGTTCTTTGCATCTGGAACATTGACTCCTTGCATGTGACCATGACCATATAGAGGCAGGTAGATGCTCTGTGGAAAATTAAGATGATATTTATTCAAATACTTAGCCAAATCTGGGAGAGTGATGTCGCAGATATCATAGTAATCGTGGCCAATGATGTTCATCATGTCATCAATCCGCTTGCTAGCTAGTTCATCAGACGTTTTAATTCCCTTAGGAACCATTGAATCTGCACAAACATTGAATAAATTAAACTCTTAAATGGGTTTATTGTTTTATAAAATTTGTGAAAGATTTCGAAAAATGGCTAAGGCATTAAGGCGTGCAAGTCTAAAAAATGGCGCGCAAGTATTCGTGTGCCGCACTAGTTTTTGATGCGCAAGTATAAACCGTGGAAGTACAAATGCCTTTACAGTAGCGCGACATCAAGGAAAAACACTAGAAAACAGAGCAACCTGCGCGGCTAAGGTGACCTACGCGGTGAGAGCTCGAAGGTATGAAGTCATGAAATCCAGATGCTTGTACGGAAGTGAGGCCCTCTATTTATAGACATGGCCGGGACCCTGCGCGCCGGACCCTGCATGACTGAGGGTTGTATCCCTACGCGATGCGCACTTGCGCGCCGCCCTCTGTACCCTGAAGACTTGCGCGCCCCCTTTTCCTTTGGATGGATTCAATTTCCTCAAAGTCAAATCCTCATTTCTCTCCAGATCCAACTCTGAGGGGGGACTTTTGTTGACGCTCCTTTCGTCACAGAATCTAAAGATCGGAAAAGGGGAATATCTGAGATCAAAGTGATTCAACCTTTGAAGAAAATATCAAAAATTGACAAAGGCATGAACAAAGGATCAAAAGAAACTTCACCGCACATGTTATATCACTGTCGCGCAAGTACACTTGTGCGACACCCTTGGTCACGCAAGTGACTTGCGTGACCTAAGTGGTAACCACCCGGTAACTGCCCGGGGTCTTCTCCTGCCTATAAATAGACCCTATGGGCCCCCCATTCGAGAGGATTTTTTATTTCCAGAAACTCGGATTAAAACTCTTGATGCCCAAGTCTCTTCTTAAAGCTTCCGGAACACTTCTAAGG
Source organism: Viscum album (assembly GCA_963277665.1). NCBI lineage: Eukaryota > Viridiplantae > Streptophyta > Magnoliopsida > Santalales > Viscaceae > Viscum > Viscum album. Next base: position 774,174,251 of record OY728155.1, on the reverse strand, counting down.
TAATTTCTTACCTAGAACGGAAGATCTAAAGAGAAGAAGGAAGGCCTAAGTGTTGAAACTTATCAACACTTGTGCGCCGCCTTATTTCCTTCAATAGAACTTGCACGTCCCTTTTCTGGAAGAACCTCAAGAGGATTATACAGTGATTAATAAAGAGTCTCTCAAGTATTCTAATGCTGGTTGAAAATCACGCAAGTATCCCACATGTCGCGCAGGTATACCTGCGTGACCAAAACTTGCGCGCCCACGGAATACTTGCGCACCTTTTAAGACTTGCACGCCCCTACCTTTTTGGGTGCCCATCCTACCCATTTTACTCCACTTAAGCCATTTCACCTTTCCTATTCAAGATTTAGTCTTCAAGATATACTTTAAAGCCATTTATGGAATTATTTATTGATTTGACTTCCTTATTTGAAAGAAATTATGTGGATTATCTCTCAAAACCTAGTGATTTAAATATCCCTATGTCACTAAATATGGAGAGTTCATTCATTCAACCTCATCCTTTAAGATGAGAGAATCCTTAACTTGGGTCTCCTTTTTAGGAATAATCCCCAATTATAAGTCCTTTAATCTGGGCATCTTCCTTAGGAGTAAGCCCCAAATTCTTAAAGTTCCCAAACTTCGGCATCCTCCTCAGGAGTAAGCCCCAAACCTTAATTCCTTAACATGGGCATCCTCCTTAGGAGTAAGCCCCAATCATAATCCTTTAATCTGGGCATCCTTCTTATGAGTAAGCCCCAAGTCCTCTAATATAGGCATCCTTCTTAGGAGTAAGCCCTGAGTCCCTTAATTTGGGCATCCTTCTTAGGACTAAGCCCCAATCTCAAATATGGGCATCCTCCTCAGGAGTAAGCCCCAAACCTTAACCCCTAACCTGGGCTTCCTTTTCAGGAATAAGTCCCAGTTATAATCTTGGGATTCCTTTTCAGGAATAAGCCCCGAGTCCCCTAATTTTTCTTTAACCAGTCCTAATTTACCCTTGATCTGGGTTTCCTTTTCATAAGTAAAACCCAATCACAAGTCCCCTCCTAACTTGGGCATCCTCCTTAGGAGTAAGCCCCAAGATTAGAGTATTCAACTCTCCATGAAGCACATATACCTTTATGGACCCTGTTCATGGATTTTCTCCCTAAAAGTGACTCCTAAACCTTCATCTATATGGGCAGTCATACATACATAAGACCCAAACAATTTATTATGATTGCATCTTTCATGGCACAATTGTCTAATTTTTTACCAATACCTCTTTTTTCTCACACCTAGCATGACTCACGTGAGCTTAGAGTGTAAAAGTAATTATGACATCCTTCTTTGAGCCATCAATCATAAACGTTATACTCCCTTACTCGAACTACGTGGGTTCTGATTCCTTTTCCAAAACAAAGGATACATAGGTAGCCCATTCATGGGTTCGATCCCAACTTTGAAATAATCCATGTCCTTCTGAATGACGATAAACTTCAAGTGCCCCACTTAGTGGCTTTAAAACCAGCCTGGTCATCATAATGACCAAGAAACTTTTATAAATGTTTTTGAAGGATACCATTGACTAAGAATATCTAAATAGATACAGATGATTCTCTATTGATGAAGAACCTAGAATACATATAAAAGATCCTCTAAATTTCTTACATATTTAATCATTCATTGTTAAACTGAAGGAAAGCTCATTTTATGTTTGGTAATGTAATAAGGATTCACGAACATAACTTAAATCTATAAAGAGAGTCCCGGAGTAGACAATAATTCCCCTCAAAAAGGTGTCTTGAGTCCGACCTCCCATCCTCTCGACCAATGAAAATTCTTAAGCCTCATTAGCCCACAAGCTAATGAGCGCCTACCTTTGGAAAGTAGGTCCAAACGGATGTGGAATCATTGGATGTTTCTAGTTCTACGAACAAACCCGTTAGAAACCGATCAGAACGTTTGAATCTCCCATCTATGAGGTCATCCCCGAATTCCGTGCGAAACAAACCCGATCTGTCTTATTGTGAAGATCCCGTCAGGATTCATGATACGAGAGAACAAGTACTGAGAAACCGGATGACTCGTCTGGTAAAAGTGTTGTGGAGAAACCATAAGATGGAAGAGGAAACGTGGGAACCCGAGGAACTTATGATGAATAACCACACGAGTCTTTTCATGCGATAATATTCTAGAAATTTCGAGGATAAAATTATTTGAAGGAGGGGAGAATGTAACACCCCAAGCTTCCACGGTACACTTCTCTTTGAATAATGTGATATTGTGTGTTGTACGCAACACCGAGTTCTAATGCACCATAACCAATCAAACTAGCAGTTATGAATAGTAATACCTGATTTTTGAAATTATATATATTTTATTTTTTAAAATGGACTTTATTTTTGGATTCGGAATATCAAATTTATCCTAAGGTGAAATTTTGGTACTTTTCGGATAACTTTTAAAATTTTGATGAATACTGAAAATTACTAAATTTTAATTAAAAACAACCTTTTTAATCAAAATAATTAATAGTGATAAATTATGAATTTGAGTAGTTTTAAAGTATATTTAGAATATATTTTTACCATTTAATATAATGTTGGTCATTGGGAATAATTTTACAATTAAACCAGACATAAACAAGTGTCAATCTTTTGATAGTTATTATCTCCTAAAAACACGCTTTTTGTTTTAACAACGGGAAATAATTTTAAATTAATTTCTTCCACTTCTGTATTTTGAATATGGAAAAAAGGATTCCATATTTGGAATCAGTATTTTCAAATTTTGTAAATAGGTAACTTTTATTTTTAGACATTTTGAATAATTACTTCGATAAATATTTTATTTACCATGGTTAAGGGTAAATCCGGTAAATAAGGGTTAACAAATAATATTATAATAAAACTAAATTACCCTAAAACGTTTCCTAGCCTTATTGGTTGATACATGTTCGACCATATGAATCATTGGGTCGGTATTTGGACCCCATGGAGCCACTTGTAGGTGATAGGGACACTTTATTTTAATTTAGTTAAAATAAGTACAAAAATGACAAAAGCATATATCTTTTAGAAAAACAATTTTTACATAGGGTTATATATGTTGGATTTTCAACTATAAATATTAATTAGAAATATAAAAAGATTTCCTACATAATTATTTTTTATTTAATATTTTTAGATATTACATAATTTAATTTATTTATGACACAATGATGTTGCAGTAACTAACATAATAGTGAAAATTTAAAATAATTGATATTATAAATACCCAAATAAATATAATTTGAGACTTTTAATGAATTACAAAAATTTTATAGGATAATATGACATATTAGGATTCATTTAATTGAATTTGTTCGAACTAATCATTCTGTTATGAGTTTCACAAAAATCAATTTTCCAAATAGTGTCAAAATTGACAAAAAAGAGTTTTTAAAAACAATATTAGATTATTAATTGATATTAAATTCCTAAAAAACTAAGGTTCTGCCAAGAGACCTATATCATGAAAGTTATATTATTAATGGACCACTTGGGGGTCTATTAGATGTATATGGTAAGTTTATTAACCATATAATATAAAAATACAAAGAGACATTGTAAAAGTGAAACTAATTAACTAAGAGATAATACTTAAAGATAAGGTCAATATAATGACCCAATCCTATCTAAATTCTATTGGTTGAGTGGTTTTATACCCATCCCACCTTAACCTTTGAATAATAAACTTTGGAGCCATTATAAACCGAATGTAAATTTATCATAAATTAATATTTATAGCTTTTCCAAAGGTGCCCCTCACCCCTCTTATAAAAGGGAACTCCTCCTCATTTATTCACACCTTCAAAGCCTTTTGGATCGGCCAAACTCTGGCCAAATACTCTCCCAACTTCCCTCACTACAACCTAGAGGCCCTAGTTTGATCCAAAAGCTATACTAAGGATCCCTTTTGATCAAATCAAAAGGAAGAACCCGAAGAATAGGTAATGTTTTCACCACCCCTTTTCAAGTTCCTATCTTCTTCCACTTCTTCATTCATTGTTATTACCATTCTAAAATAATAACTCCAGTATATTATATATAATGTGATGTTATTATAAATATGGTACAACCATATTCAGTATTTTATCCTCCCTTTGAATAACATGTCACCATACGTGCGTACGTACGGCTTACCGTCTCCACGTCGTGGTGTAATTGTTATTCAATATATTTTTATTTGGATTGGTATAATAATGATGTGTAACTCATGTAAATAATAAATATAACATGTTAATTATTCTTTATATATGATATAGCATCCATTTATATATTCTTTTAATATCAAAAGAATGATATTGTCGCTCGTGCGTACGTACGGACTACCGTCTCCACGAACGCGATGAGATTCATTCTCCATCGTATCTATTCAAGTATAATTATCATTTGATGATTTAAAAATAATGTTTAAGGACTTGATATCATTATGTATATGAATAATATACACTCTATCCATGAAAAACATGGATTATGTAACAAAACATATAAATTAAAACGAGTAAGTTAACACCTGAAACGACGATAATACTAAGATTTTATTAACAAAGCAATGTTAAAAGATCATATATGATATCATATGAATGTATATGATTCTTGTATAATTTCATAACAATTATTTCACTATTACACATGAGGTTAACCTACCCCAACCAAGGAAAAGTTCAAGGTAAGGGTTATTTCACAATATCTTCATTATCTGAGGTTGTTTATACGTAATAATCTTCTGGGATCTCTTTATCATCCAAATCCATGTTTCTTAAAAATGTATTTGAAAACATTTTTACTATTTAAAAAATATGGGTTAAATTCATTTATACCCTTTTTTGACTTTTTATAAGAGTTTTATAAGGGAATCGTTCCGTTGTTTTCCAAACAAGGTGCTTTTAACCTTTTTGACACAATTAAGGTAAGAATGTTTTTTTAACTTATACGACGTGTGCGGTTATTTTCCACCATTATAAAATCGTCGAAGCTTCCCTTAAAATCTTATAAGAATTTTTTCAAAGAAAATGTTTTATTTTATAAATATATGACTCTTAAATGATTTCAAAAATAGAAAGAGATATTTCTCTAATAAGAGTTTTGATTTCATCTATGTCAACATCCTTTGATGGATTTTACGCTTATTTGAAGTTGATTTATTATGATACAAAACATATATATTGTATTGAAGGTTTTGTGATATGTTTGACTGTGGATGTGATATTTTTATACCATTCATAGTTTATGGTGAAAGTATATTTATTTTGTATGCTAGTTTTAATACGAATGTTTATGTTATGTTTAAACCTTTTCATATGGGAATGCATTGGACTTAATATGTGACAGGTGGAGCCCGCTATAGCTCCTCGATGCCTCGGTAGGTATCATGAGACAAACTAGTGTCTTGGCACAAGGCCATGACAAAATCTTATTTGTAGTCTTGGAACAAGGCCTTGGCTATGTGGTTATGATAGTCTGGCATTAGGCATTCCATCATTATGAAAGTGTTTATTGATATTACATGTGATTATTCGATTAGTAGAATATACATGTGAATAAGAAAATTGAATTATTTCATTTTATTTTTTCCATACTATGATGATGATCATGATTAAAAGGATTTTGTTTTTGTTATACACTGCCTTATATGTTTATTCTTATTTATGATAGTTTCCTCTATATTGTTATCCTTACTGGGCATTTGAGATCACCCCTTTTCTATGTTATATTTTTCCCAGGATGTGATGAAGTAATATATGAATGACCTGCAGGGATAGTATGTGGGGATATGAGTGTGGAATATGGAGACTATGTTGTTGTAGTAGTTTTTCACTTTATGATGTAATGTAAAACTTTATGAATATATCTAGTGTTTCCAAGGATACTAAACCAATCGGTCTTTCTAGATTTGATCTTTCTTGTGATCATGCCAATGTTATGTAATAATTCACCGACTCTGGGTAACTGGGGTCGGGGCGTTACAATCTAAATATGAAACCCTCTGTATTTTTGAAAAAAAATTCAAGAATAATCACGCTCAGAATGAGTCTAATTTCAACGGATAGAACCGAGATCTGAAGAATCCATCAGCATCACATTGATCACCTCGATCATGTCCCTTTGATCCTTATAAGGTGTCTTGGAATAATTTCTTAGAGGTAGACTCTCCCACTCTAGAAAGTGGTAGTAAAGATATTCTATCATTACATTGCAATAAACAACCCCATGAATGAGCTCATATCTCCAGCTTATACAGTGGCAGGTTAAAATACCGGGAAATGGTTCCACATACCCTATAAATAAAACACCTACTAAATAAGCAATAAATAAATAAATTTGAAGAAGTAAAATTCATTATAAATATTATTTATATTTAATCATATAATTGTAATATTTATTAAAAATTTACATGATAAACCCCATTCTTTAACTTGACTTGTAATTTTTGCTAATATTAAATGAAGCTTTAATACAAAACTAATATTCATTAATATAATATTATTATAGTTTTTCCTAAATACTTCAAGAATGATTTTAATAAATAAAATCAGCCCAATTATTATTTAAATGGATAATAATGAAATTATTAATTTTTTAGTGACTGTTTAGTTGGACATATCTCAGACCCCATGCTGGGAACCAAAATGTCCAATATACTGATTAACCAGAATATGGAATATTCTTGATTAAAATATTGATTTCTACCCTCTATGAAATTATCTATATAGTAGTGAATACTATTCACAACCCATGAGTGGAGTATATAAACCCATCAAGGCCCAAAAATAGATGAGGAGTATTCGTATTAGTAGAAACCAACCAACGAACACACACTATATAATATACTCTCTCTATATTTAGATATATCATAATTTAGGATATGAAATAGTGTCATTGCCATTTTTTCTTCAGAATTTTCTTATATATCTAGAAGGAATTTCTATTGACTTCCTTGTCAATGGATTTTTGAAGTTACTACCATCCTAATCAACCAGGCTCGAGATATTACATCCCCAATTTGAAAGTAAAAAATTCTATCTTTCGCATTCCACCAAGGAAATACCATCAATTATAATTCAAACACTAGCTAGCTCACCATGATTTCATTATCTTGGTTTTTTACGTGTATAAATGTGGATGATCAAATGGAACACATTTATAATGATCTCAAGTAACAATTTCAAAAAACAGGTTCATATATAGGAAAAACCAATCAACTAAAACATGTGGTGTTCTTATTGGAAAGCCTATCCTCATAATATCACCTTCCTAAGATCAAAATGTGTTAGGTTCATGAGAATAAGTCTCAATACTTATGTTCCACCAACATCTGATATTTATAAATCATCTATGTCATGTTAGTATGATGTATCTTGACCACACGACATAAATTTAATATTTCTGTCATAATATCTTGAGGTTCTCATTATTACATGGGATCTTCTATAACCTATTCAAATGAAAATTAATATATGGAAATTACCATTTAAATAGTCGATGTGAAAATTTCTTTTGTATAATGGTAAGTGCACATCATGCATAACTCATTGTATGCATGATTTGGAAATTGAAAAAAAAAGATTTTTTTAGGTCAAGGGAACCCACTATTAAACCCCACACACCCACACTATATCATTTCCCCTGATGACCATCCCAAATCCTTACTTAGGCCTGCCCCATTTATCATCACTTTCCACCCCCTTTTCTTGGACTTTTTACATGCTATTTAACCTTTCTAACTACTAGATTAATAACTTTGACACCTTCCATCAAACATAATGCCTTTACCACTAATCCATTAAAATATTTTAAATATTCTTCTATGTATATTTATTTATATATAGATACATATTTAATTTTTATTAATATATTTATTCATATAATTATATAAATTTTTATATTTATTTTTTAATTCATTTTAAATATATGTCTATATCATGTAAATTTAGATACAAATTTTATATATTTTCACATATATAGTAATATGTACATATATTTACATATATATATATATATTTACATACATATATTTGTATACATATTTATGTATAATCATATATTTAGACATAAATTTTTTATAATTTCTTTATTAATATATATTGTAAATACATTTACATAATATATTTAATGGTAATGATATATATTTAAAAAATATATAGATGATGTATCTACACAATATGGCTACACATTCACACAAATACCTATATTTACACACACACATTTATATTTTGGTATACACAAACAAATATTTACTTATATGTATTCATTTATAGATATTAGAATAAACACATAAATTTATATTTATTTATTGACAAAATGATATTAATATATAAACTAGACGTGTATATGTATATATATATACTTATAAATGTATTTTTATAAGGTAGATAAAATTGATAATTTTTTATTTTTAAGAAAACTAAGAATAAATATTTCTTTCTATTTGGTTTTAAAATTTAAAAATAAATTTTAGGTATATATGTTAATATATTTATATGTAAAATTGATATATTATATGGAAATTTATATATATGTCACTATAAATAATAATAAAGTATGAGAAATAATGAAATTTAATTACTATAATATCCATATGAGTGTAAGAACTAAAAAAATTAATCTGCATTGAAAATGATATGAAGATCCCCTCAAAAGATTCTTAAATTCCATCAAAGTTTCAAAAATTAAGTCACCCTAACAAAAAAACTCATCTTGGAGGATTTTGAGACATTTCAGACCAAAAAAACTCTAATCAAGTTCCCAATGTATACCATTTCCTAGATCTTTTTTCAATCATTAATTTCATATGTTATAGAACTCAAAGAGACATTATAGTCAAAAGGTATGGTTGTTTTATTTTTAAGTCATGTTTTGAAGATATCATAGATCATTCATTAATTTCTTGATTTTTTATGTCATCCAATTAACATAAAATGAATTTTATTAATTTTCAATTAGAGAATTATTAGCTAATATTAATTTGTAATTATTATATATACAATTTTCACTAAATCTCTTATATCATTTGTTTAAATGAATATTTAGTCTTATATAAATAATATAACATAAAATATATTATATTTATATCAATATAAATATATTTATATATGAATATGTTATTTTAAATGATATTTTTCTATAAAATATACATTTTATTAGTTCTAAAATAGCAGTGATGAGGAAAAGATTTAGTAGAACTAAAAAACATTGACAAAGGTGAACTTTTATTATAATTTTTTATCACTCATAAAGGTATTATTTATTTAGAGACGATAAAGGAATCCCATTGATCAACTATTTTTTTAATGCTAATAAAGTTCTATCAAATGGAATAACTTATTTATTAAATAAAAAAATTATATATGGTTTACTTTTTAGGAACATTGAGACAGAAAATATGTGCATGAATCTTTTATCTAATATCATCTTGGAAATACATAATTTATTCCTTGAATGTGAATGCCGACAATGTTACTTAAAATAATTTTAGACAAGTAGATTGATAGAAGCATTCCATACATCTAGACAAAGTGGATCCTACTGGAAGTAGATGTAGATGACTAATTGTTCCATTATTCTTCATGTTGAACAAGATAGTGTTATTGGGAGGAAGACAATAAGGATAAAGCATTTTTTATTTTGGATTCTGTTCTTGTATTTTTCATGTGATAATTTATATTTTTATATTGTTTTCTTGCTGTTTAAATAAATACTAGGGAACATATTAGAAATCAATGAATTCAAGTATTTTATTTATCCATACATATATATAAAGATACGTGTATATATTTATATATGTATATATGATAATAAAATATCATAGGATCCACATACACACAACAAATGGAAAGGTCAAAGTATCAAGCTCCCGTGTTCATTATTATTCTTCGATGAGTTCACCATATTCCATTCCCTACATTTATAAAGAATGAAATAGTTGATCTTTTCTATTAGAGGGTATGAGGAGGCGGTGACTTGTAGAGGCTTGGATTTTGATTCTTGGGTAGCAGAAGCAGCATTGAAGTGTCATGCTTGTAACTGGTGGAGCTGTATTTTGGTGGGACGGTGAATTGTATAGGTACGAATACTTGTTCATGGATTTCAGCACTGAAATCATTGAAGGATCATGCCCGTAAACTATAAAATATAGTTTTGGGTGGGGTATTGATGTTTGTGGTGAGTAGTACAGGTAAAATGACCTCTTTAATGGTGTTAGTGGTGGTAAAGGCTATTTCTAGTAGACTAGTCAGGTTGTACCAATGTATAGTGGTGGTTGGTTGTTGGAATCCATTTGTGGTACAGGAATATTGTAGGGTGGGATTGATGATTTCTTGTTGGCAGTTATTTTTGGGACTCAAAATGATTGGACTACCGGTGTAGTAATAATTACAATATAAAATAATAATAAAAATATGGAAATAAATGATACTATTTATAAAGGCGGAAAACCCCCAAAATACAATGGGTAAAAATAATGAAAAAAAGGATCACACTATAGATAAAAGTGAGTATAAAATCCCTCATAATTACTAGGAGAATATCCCACATAAAACTATCAATTTATTTTATAGGCAATCCGACTAATAAAATACCATATATACTAAAGGAATAATGTTATGTTTATCATTGGGCGTTAAAACTAATGGGGAGATCCCCTGCTATAGACTTCCTCCTCCTACTTCATTAATTACTCAACTATATGGTCGGTGGGGTTTGGCCACCCACCACATAGTCAACCCCCAACCCCTTTGACAAATCAAGGGGGAATCCACCTATCTATATTAACAATTGATGAAAAATATCTCACTTGGAGATTTTACATAGAACTAATCACATCTCAAAATATAATTTCTATCTTCTAAAACATGATTCCTACATATCTACAAGGAAACTAAAGGGTTTGAACTATCAAAATTTATAAAATCCAATCTCATTCATCAACAAATATACAATATTTTATTTTATGTGAATTGTTTTCATGTAACCACTTTCTTCCTCCACCGTATCTTGGATAAAGATATATTCTAACTAAATTTTCTTCATCCTAGAATGAAATAATGGATTCCTTGTAATATGAAGGTAATTATAAATATCACAAAATAATTGAATCTACCCATTTCTTTATTCAATCACCTCTGATGACCTTCCCATCCAAATTTGTACTTTTAGAGCCGATGTAACTTCCATGTACTTACCTTTCACTATGGATAAAGTTATACCTGACTACATCTTTTAAATAAATCTCTCATCTCACACTACAAGAGTAATAACATAACAAGTATTGGATATCCTCCAGTTAGAATCAACTATAAAATTGGAATCAACATAGCCTATGATAGAAAAATATGATCCTCTATAACATAATCCTGTATATAAGGATTCCATAATGTATCTCAAGATTGTATTTACTATTATCTAATTATCCTAACCTTGATTCACCATGTATCGACTAACTTCTCCCACTCTATGTGCAATGGATTGTCATGTAAAAAACATAGAAAACAAAAAAAATCCACAATAATGATTCATAAAGAACATGAGACATAAACATCCAAAATTACTTCCTATTATTACAAAACATAGAAGATAGAATGAATTTAACAGAAATAGGGGTATATATTGTCTTATAGACTTACATGATGAATCATCACAATAAATTCGGAAATTAATTTTTCTATGATATCCAAATATTAAAATTATTTATGATTCAATAAATATGAATTATAAGAATCGTGTTGGTTATTCCCAAGTCCTTTTTAATTTCCTAAACCAAGAGACACTCAAATAATTCCCTGAGTTTTTCAGTCACATGGCCTGAATCTCACCTTCTATACATTTATAGGTGTTCGACTAACTGCAATGGTATATAAGTGGTATGGTGGGAAGATTATACCATCATGATCATTGTAACACATTGTTATAAAAGATAATCAATTTTGGAAGAAAAATAGAATCAGTATTAAATAATAATGACATATAATAAATAATAAATGATTAAATGTTCATGAATTAACATGAAAAAATGTACAAGCAAGATATATGTAATTGGAACACATGGTAGAAAATATGAAATAAAATACATGTAAAATAAAAAGAACAAAATAATATTAGGATAACTCCATTATAGTTTTGATAACTATCTCATTGTTGTTCTCCATAAGATCAATGTACATGGGTGAAAACACATAGTATAATCCATTACCCTAAACCTATAACCTCGATGTATTCTTAAGCACCAACCAGCAACCCGAACTGGGTCTGAGATATACTCAGTAGGACATTACTAATGGTTTTTAATGAAATATAGCTGATGAATATAAAATAATGTAACGTGCATGTTTAATAAAAAAATGTACAATAAAATAATTAAATATAATCAAGGTGGTCTAAGATTCCTCAATGGACACCTGGTCAACCTTACATGCTTCGGCCAAAGCTGGAATACATCTATTGATGTGTTAGTAGATATTTAGATATAATATATATATATATATATTAACTGTATATGTAGTAACATATATAACAATATATATAGAATCACAATACTAGTTTGGACCTGAGGTGTAACTTAGGCATCCATATATAATGACAAGAGTCATATTTTAAATAATTATCAACATGCCCAAGTGTCAAAATTCATTAGGTATTCTATTCTCGAGTATCAAAATTTATAATGAACTCCATGATCGAGTATCACGAGTCATAAGGTATTCCATGACCAAGATTAATAGCGTATTTTATACCCGTAATAATAATGGATTCCATTCCCAGATATAAAAATAGACTACATGACCATAAATAATAAGGTACAACATTCCTATAATTATAAGGGATCATTCCTATAGTAATGAGGGATTACTTTCCCGTAATAATAAGGGATGAATTTCTTATATAATAATGTACCCCATTCCTATATATTGTAAAGTAATCCATGCCCATAATTAATAATGGATTCAATTAACGTTTAGATTTCATGAAAATACTTCTTTTCATTTTTACCTAACTTCCAAAACTTGGTGAGTGTCATGCGATTACCATTCACTCTTAATTAAAACCATTTTCCACAAATTGGTACATTAACTGATAGGTAATAAATCCATGGGAAGAAAATATGGAATAAATTTAGTTAAATCCATTTCAAGTATCTCATTTGTTTTAATTGATAAGAAATTATACATCAAAATTATTTTTATTAGAAAACAGAGTCATTGTTTTCAACTCATTTCAACCTACGAAATTAATTCTATTAGGCAAAACATACATAGATTTTTAAAAAATCTATTATTCAAAAGGAACCAAGAAGGTCTAACCAAATAATTTAATTCATTAAAGATGTGTAAATTTTCATGGAAATTTTAAGGAACACACCAAAGGGGAGGTTTTATTTGAGGCCATCGAACTCAAACTATATAAAGGGTGTTTACTGGATTCATCTTCATTATATAATCATTTAATTTAAGTTATTTTATAATGTAATGGAAACACCTGGTAAGTATGATGTGTGGTATGAAAAAAATAATTTGAAAAGTATAAAACGTTAGGGGAAATAAACTGGAGCCAAAACCTCATACTTATTACAATCCACTGATTTACAATCGTGATTTAATTAAGACAATCTGATAAAAAACAAATCAATTAAATCCATGAAAATATCTAAAAAGAGCTCACATGGAATTTGTATTCTATATGTAAAGGAAATGAAAATGAGAAAAAAGTTGAATTGTGATCTTATTGATATGTATCCAATGAAATTAGTGAAAATTGATTCTGAGATCCGAATTGGGATATAAACAAAAAGTGAGAAGAGGAGGAGGTATACATGCATAGAGGGTCTCCTTGACAGGTTGGGGAGAAAAAAGGAGGAGGAACCCTTAACGGGTTAGTGGGAAAACTATGCATTTTCCCCCATAATGGAGGAACATAGTTTTTTGGCATGTTTGGGATAACCATGTTCCAACCATTCATCTCACCCTACCCAAGAGACATACCCTATCATGGTTTTGGATAACCACGAACCAACCATGTAGTTATACTAGTTTAGGTGGAAGTAACCATGTAGGAAAGACACACTATTTTGAAAACTATGTGTAGCATTTGTTCCTAACTCTATAAGTTTTTGTAGATATTTTACATGGTAATGTCCCCCCCCCAACGTACATAGTTTAACAAACTCTGAAACATCCCTTATAATATGGCATGGTTTCTCTTGAGGATCTCCAAATTTTTGAAAACCCGTGAACCTGGTATGTTTCTCCTAGAAAGTGTGTTTTCAGAGCTGGATTCTCCCGAATCTCATATAAACTTATGGAACACCTATTAGGCCTTAAACCTCATTAAAATCAATTTTATGGGTTCTAACACTCAAAATCGCCTTCTAGGGATCAATTTATGATTCGAACCATCCACCAATTGGAATATTCCAATTCATGTATGATCTTTTTTCGATCCAAAAAGACATGATCTTGCTGTCTCCCCACCTTATTTAATTTCATAATTGATTATCCTTGGGGAACAAAAAAATAACACCTACACTACTTAGGTCATGAATTTTTTAGAGGACTAAGTCATTTTCAGGATTGACCAACATGCCTCAAAAATCCACCTCAATAAAAAAATAATAATGCTATTAAAAACATTCCAATGCTCATATCAAAAGATGAAACATAAATAAAGAGCTTTGCAAAGCCCTTATAATCTGAAACATGATAAGATCATCATTATTTTGTATCCCTACATTTGTTGATCTCTACCTTAGGTTCTTTTTTTTTCATAGTCAATTTTGAGTCAGGTTATTCCCAATATAGAGATTTCATATTTAATAACTACCTTAGTGTCTTGGTGATACACCAAGAGATTTTTTAAATTTAAAATTGGGGTAAAATTCTAGTTAATAAAACTATCCATCTTCATGTAGACTTTTCCCTGAAAATCCCCAAATGACCCTTTAAGCTACACCAATCACATACCGGTGGTGTTCCTGATAAAATATTTCACTAACTACATTTATTTATTTGATATAACTCTTATTGAACTTCTTAAAATCATTTGTCTCATACTCTCTCAAATCCTACAACCAACATGCCTCTTGTACCTGATTCTAAATCCTTATCCCAAGGCACCAAAATATTTTTCTGACTAAGCACACCAAATCCTACCCCTCGACTTTTACTGATGTCTTCTGGATGATCATCTCCTAAGAAAAACATGGTTGTCCTATATCCCCAACACTGAAAAATATCTCAATCTAATTTTTGTGGATCATCATAAGGTAGTACAATCTTAACAATCTCATATGGTCTTCAACTAAATAAAAAATAAAATTCTCACAATAAATTTACCCATGATTACAATAATAGAATTTTTCATTAATTAAACAGAATACAAGATCAAAAAAGATAATCCAACAATTGACCTCAAGATTTCATATCCATTGTCACATGAGGTTCATCCATTATTGATTGATCCCCTACTCTACACCATAGGAAAATACCTTTCATCTCTTAAATAAAAATATAAACTGAAATTTTCGCACATTCCCCCTTCCATTTATGGGCATAATGACGACATGGATAATAAGACATTCATCTATGAGCTCTATCATAATGTCACTCTGGAATCGTTACCAATTTCTAGGAAGAGGTACTTTGGAGTTCATCCAAAGATATAATTAAATCTAGGGTGACCACCCTTAAATATCCATTGGTGTACCATGCGTGAAGTGGAATTTATTTAAACCACCACTTGAGTGAAACTCCCAAGGAGTCACTTTTTCAAATGATATGATGTTAGACAGGTATCCCAACATATAAATGATTCCCTATCATCTTAATTTGGAAGAAGTCAAGATATTGGGCATTCTAATCTCTAAGCGAGGTGTACAATAAGATTTTATTAATAGGAATGTATACCAATTTGAATCCATGATCACTTCAAACATGATACATTTTTCTTAATAAACCCCTATAACCACATCTCCCAATCATTTGTGTCATTTCTCTATCACGGGTCAACATTCTCATGTCACCCTATCCATTTCTAGTTTATCCATCATCCTAGGAACATCCTTTTTAATTTACCCATGCTCCAGGTCAACCTGTTTGGAAGAATCATCTTTTAACCCATATATCACTGATACATACTCATACATTCACTAATATTAAATTCTAAAAAACTTGTCATGTGGAACCCACAGGAGTAAAACATACCATATGCAGCATGTGTACATCACTTAACACCTATTAAAAACGTGAATAATGCTACCATGAGTCATTCATAATTAATTCCAAATTGACCTTGCTACTTGGAACATACATTCTGAACATGAAAAGACCTACCGTGGAACTCCTCTCCAAAAATAGGCACCCACCTATTCCATTTTTTTGAATGAAAACCTTATTCCTGATTCTATTTCTAAGAAGAAAGTGCCAACCATGCAGCCACTAGTCAACTGGATTGGGGACCCATATAGTCCCACCCAATGTATATAGTTTCAATAGAAATCACTATTTGTGATTCCTAGAAAGGAAATGTCATATCATGGCTATATCCTACGAAATTCATAATATTACATGAATCATTCTCAGGAATATTGTAAAACAAAGACCATTACCATAATAAAAAACTAAATATTATACCAATCCATATAGAAAATTTCACAACCCTACTAAAAAATGGGATTATCCAGCTCTATTTCTTTAACAATGGTAGCTAAAACTGATGTTAAATACCCCTTTGTCATTGTTAAAAAAATGTATTGTAAAAGGGTGTCATCATCAAAACTTTTTTAGTACTGTTAAAGGGGGTATTTATCAGCACTAAAAATGAACTATTAATTGGGGCCTTTTATCAGAGGTGGTAAAAAAGTCCGGATGAAGGCCCCCTATATATGTTTTATTAAAAAATCATTAATAAAAGGGGCCCTTTATTTGCGCTTGTAATAGAACACTGATAAATGGGGGATTATTTCAATTATGATAAAAAAGAACTCATAAAGTCCCTCCCTTTGTCAGTACTTTTTTAAAATCTCTGATAAAGGGTATATTTCAAAAAAAAATTCAAAATTACACACTATTATATAAATATATTTACATTTATATAAATATATTATATAGTTTTTAAATATGCGTTTGATAAGGATAAATAACAATTTATAATTAATATATATGATATTTAGTGAAAATGGCGCATAAAATAATTCAAAATTTAATTTTAATTAATTGTTTTCAAATTATTATCATTTAATAGTCATTTAATAGTTATTTATAGAAAAAAATATCAAAAAAATCTTTAATGATATAAAATTATTTAAAAATGAAACTCAAACATCAAACAACCATAACTATTGATCAAGGAGTTAGGTTGGGCTCTACCATATATCAAATTGAATCGTATGACGATATCAATGCTCTATTTTCTGGGGGGAACCTGTTCACTATTTTTTTGGTTAAAATATTCTTATACGGTCTCGAAAAATGAATGTTTAGTCAGGGTATCCCAATGTTTTATCATTCTGTGGAATTTGATACTTTTTTAAGGGCCTCTAATTGAATTTTTTTCAGTAGGGACTGAATGCATATCTAGGGTTCACAATCATATTGATATTACAGTTTTGAATTTTTATCATTTTTCACAATTTACTATTATTTATAATCAAATATATAAAA
Organism: Viscum album; assembly: GCA_963277665.1. NCBI lineage: Eukaryota > Viridiplantae > Streptophyta > Magnoliopsida > Santalales > Viscaceae > Viscum > Viscum album. The sequence continues at coordinate 774,156,589 of OY728155.1, read as the reverse complement.
ATATATACATAATTTTTATATATTCACACACACACACATAAAAAACATATTTTATATATGTATTTATATATATGATTGTGTGTGTGAATAAAGATATATATAAAAATATATATAAATATATAGATCAAAAATTGTAATGAAATATATATATATATAATAAAATAGAAGACAAAACAACATAGTGGAGTGGAAAAGGCATAAGATATGGGTAGAAGGTCACCGGTTTGAAACTGGATAGAGGTAGGGGCACATGTAGGAAGGTGGAATCATCTAAATCATTCATAAAGGGGGAGCGAAGCTCTAATAGAAGGCAGGGAAGGAAGAGGTTCAAAAAAATTATTCCACTTCATTAGTGGGGTCTTTAACAGCATTAAAAAATCACAAATAAAGGCCCCCTTTATCAATGATTTATTTAGAACTCTTGAAGGGGCCCTTTAATATAGGGTTTTTAGCGCTGTTAAATCCAACCCATTAACATTGCTCAAATTATCAATTTTGATAATTCCCTTTTACAAGAACAATTAAAGGAAATATTTTTAGTAGTGTTAGAACAAACTGAACGATGCCCTACGAGGGTTCGATTCAAAAGTTAGGGAAGTTAGGTATGTATAATTAGCCCCATGGTCTCAACCACATGAACCATATCCCACTTGGTGTATTTTACCATAAAATATATAATGTGAATGTAACTGCATTTAAAAGAGGTAAAATTTAAGGCATGTAAATGTCTATCAACCTTCAAGGGTCATACTGGTCAATATAAATGTGATTACACTAACTGTCAATCATCAAGCTATAGATCTTTAATCGTCAATGAACATCAAAATAAAAGAGTTATCCCTAGAGGGTTATAATAACTGTGTAATAAAATAGTTGACACTCATGAGGAATCCTCATATGATAATAATACCTCTACGTTAAAGATACCATATAACCACCAATATACCCTAGCTGTCCTTTCATTATCTGGAGTCCTACTTAGGAAAATTGTTCCTAAATGGCACCTCGTATTAGGATAATGAAATAAAGAATTTCAATTCATTAATGTCAGATGCTCTAATATAATTGGGCTATACTATTCCTTACATAATTCATTGACCATGAAAAATCCATGATTGAAAATATCGCATGACCTTACCAACCATACTCTAGTTACAACCCAACCTAAGAATAAATCATCTCAGTTCCATGGAATTTCCCATGCCCACATTCAAACAAACTCTCAAGTAAAAATTTTAGACTAACCCCAAGACAAGGTTCCTTACAAAAAAGAAACTTTTTTATTCAATTTTATGTCATTTAAATTATGTTCATTTTTTATACATTTAAAACAGTTCATATATTGTGGATATCGAGTATCTTTTTTATAGAAAATTGTACTTTTTATTTTATCATGTTGTCAACATAAATAATAATACTGAAATTTTATTATAATTACCATTTAATCATTTATTCATCTATAAGGCTCTCAAAACTGGGATTGGTTGAAAATATAAATTTCATGTTATAGAGGCAAACACACTTTAGGTTGGGATTTTAATTTTAATTCACTAGTGCCTCATTATAAAAAAGAATAAAATAAATGATATTCGCTGTAATAACTTTAAGGAGGCTAGATAATTAAGTCTCAACCATAAATTTATATGTAACCCCATATAAGTTGAAGCATACACTTTAAATAATCATCCCATAAATCCTAAGTACACCCCCATGGGGTTAAGCATCAATGCATAAAACATTTAGGCGACCAACATGTGTCTCATCATACAAACTTGGGTATATCTAAATGAAATAAAATAGAATTAGTTTCATTAAAAAAATATTTACACAATTAGTAGGTTTATGTCATAAGAAACATGCCTCTCCTAACATAATAGGGTACAGTTGTGAATTTGTGAATTTATTCTTAAAGGTATAAATTCCCAAATAATAGATTCACTAGCCTTCATAAAGGAAAACATTTTCTATGAAAATTTTATTTTAAAATATCTATATAGGAATCCATGTTTTGTTAGATGAATTACCATTACATACCTATAAAGGTACTTTCCTTTATAATATACAATTAGAATTCATCTAACTGAAACCAAATTTTTACCTCTAATTTTAATATGTAGAAAGATTGTACAAATAATAGTTAGATTATATGGTTTTTCCTTCCAAATTTATAGAGGCCCTTATACTTAATAAATTTTTATGAGAACCCATTTAATCACAATCATAAATGATTCATCCCATGAAACTAATGTTCCAAGACTCAAACAAGACAGAATTGATGAATTAAGGTCCCACCATCTGGCCATATAGTAAAACTCCATCTATGATTATATATAAACATAATTTTACTAATAATATATTATTTTTATAACAAGACCATCTATCACGAAAGTAATATCATTAAAAATGAAAAAAAACATGACAAAATACTACATAGGAATTAAATACTATAAATAAGGTAAGGAGTCCACCAACCACTATAAACATATAAGCATGCTAAATAATCACACAATCATTCTATAGAAATCATCATTCATTAGGAAATATATATTTAAATGTATTTAGAATGGTAAATTAATTACATTTGAATTTATATATCCCTACAATGATTCATGTAAAATTACTTCCCTTTAATATTGGGTCAAGGGTAAAAATTCATAAATTAGTAACCAGTGGAAGTATAAATATCAATGATGGTGAAGTAATAATAAACTATAATAATAAAAGGATAAATAATCTCATCTATAGAAACATGATATTTCCCACATGCTTGGGTTCACCAAAACCTAGACACGAGCTATTTTCCAGGTCTCTCCACATTCCAAGTCTCCCTTCTACCAGAGAAATATAGTAATACAGTGGTGAAGAATCTTGGATACCACTTTGTAAAATCCTAACCCTGTATCTAATTAAATGATTCTTAATGTAAGTTGGTCAAATGACATCAAGTGCGCCTTCCATATACGAGAGGTTTCCAAATTGAATAAATGGAATATAGATGGTATGGTGGGGAGAAAATACCCTCAAGATCAGAGTATTGCAATGGTGTAAAAGATAATAAATAGTAGGTGAAATATGAATAAAGTTAGAAAAAATAACTGACAATAAATAATATATGAATAAATGTTCAGGCACAAACATTCTATAATGTATAAGAGATTGTCATACAATATGAACATATGGAAGTATATATAGAATAAAATAGATATATAATGATGTGAAAAAAATCCTCCATGGTTAACTCCATGAGAATATTTAGAACTATCTCAGTCCTGTTCTTTTAATCTCCAAGTACACGAGTGACAGCAGACAACATAATGAATGATTTTGAATAAGAAACCATGAGGTCTACTCAAGTACCCACTAGCAGTCTCAATAAGTTGGTTGATATGATCACTAGGTACACCTATAGGGTATAATTAAATCCTTCCAATTAATGTAAAATAAAGACGTGTACATGTATCATAAAATATATATTTTTATGAAATTGATAACATTAATTGATTTGGGCTTAGGTTCTTCCAAGGACACCCAGAAGACCATAATTTCTTCATCCTAAGACGAAAACCCAATGATGGTGTGTCACTTTATTTAATATATATATATCAATATCTATATCTTTACTATATACATAGTAACATTAATATCATTATACATAGATACATAGTACTATTATGGACCGGATGCAAAACTTAGTCGCCTTGGTATAATGATAAGAGTCATATTTCACATAATGGACCCCATCCAAAAGATTCATAAATTAAATGGGACATCTTGCCCGAGTATCATGATTTATAAGGGATTCCATGCACGAGTCTCATAAATCATAAGGGATTCCATGCCCATTGTTAATAGGGAATGAAATGCCTATACTAATTAGGGATTCTAGGACCATGAAAAATAAGGTATGTCCTTCACATAAATAATAATGGAAACATTTCTCGTAATAATAATGGATATCTTATTCGTAATAATAATGGATTAAATGATCCTAATAACAAGGGACACGTTGCACATAATAATAAGGGATTCCATTCCCGTAAATAATAATGTATTTCATGCTCATAATTAATAAGGTATGTCATTCCCATTTATAGTTAAATACAATAATCTATATTATTTCATTCAAAATTCCAATAAGGGGTTAGTGAGATAGTCTTACCATTTAATCATAATTAAATCTTCATTGCACAATTCAATATATTCATTAACAAGAAACAAGACCATGGGATGTACCAGTAGCCTAAATTTAGTGAAAAACTATTCAAGTATCTTATTTTTTTAATTGGTAATATAGCACACATCAAAGGTGGTTTTATTGAGAAATAAAATCATGGTTATCATATCTTTTAACCTTAACAAATTAATTTTGTTAGGTAAGTCCAACATAAACTATCAAACAATACATAGGTTATGAAGGGCCATAAATTTATAGCCAAAAAATTTAATTAATATAAACATTTGTAAGTGTGCTATTAACGTTTAAATAACATCCCAAAGGGGAGATTCAATTTTTTTCATCTAACCCAAAACATGTAAATAGTGTCTAGGGGAATTAATTTTCCACTATAAAAATTTAATTTATGTTACTTTAAAATTCAAGGGTAATGTGTGGAAATTTCTCAATGTGGAATATTAAAAATAATAGAAAAATGGTGAAACATTAAGGGAAAAGAAACTAGCCCACATTCCCCCTTATTTGGAAAATCCACTCATCTGATATCAAGATTATCTTCGACATGAGGATAGAGAAATCAAATAAATCATTAAACCCCCTAAAAATAAGAAAAATATCTCACATAGATGAAGAATTCTATATGGTGAAGGAAAATGTGTTAAGAATCAAGAGGGATCATGGACTTACTTATACAAATGAAATGAAAATAACAAAGATATATCACAAGATCATATGGGGGAGATACAAAAAAAGGGCAAAGGTGGGAGGTAAACAAGCATGGGGGACCTCCTGGTCTAATGGAGGAGGAAAAAGGGAGACCCCTTAGAGGGTAAAATGGAAAAAGTCATCATTTTCTCCCATTTATAAGGTGAACAGTTGGCTGCTCAATTTGGATAACCATAGAATAACTATAGAACTCACTGTACCCAGGATCCATACCCAACATGGTTTGGCCACATGGGTTGGGATAATTGTGCACCAATCATGAATTGCTACCAGTTATGTGATACTAACCATGAATGCTAGGGGCGTCGTTTGAAAATCTATGTGCATCCCATGGGACTACCACTACAATTTTCTGTAGACATTCCAAATGGGCGTACTCCCCTCCTTATATAGTTTTTGATAAAATTATACACATCTTGATGGGCCACTGCATTTCTCATGAGGTGCCTCGTGGTTTAAATAAACCATGTACCCAGTGTGTTTATTCTAAAAAGTGATTTTTTGGATCTCTGTGCTCCCAAATATCATCTAAACATCCTTGATAGATCTCGGACCTTAAACCACATCCAAAAAACAAGACTATTATGTTTTCCAAATCAATGAATTATATTCCGAGTATTGTTTTAAGAGTTTACCCATCCAACAAAAAATCATTCAAATTAATTTATAATTTTTATGGTCCAAATGCATGGGATCATACATTCTTCATATAAAACCCTCTATCCTGTAGTTTCCTAGTCTCCTAGATCTGATCATTTTTGGCGATATAAACTGACTTCCCATACACATTATATAAAATTATTATTAAATAATTTCCATTATTACACTTCAAATCATTGTGAGTTGGTTTGATGTTGAGTGGATGTTCCGGCAACGATGGAGTCGGCGATGGCATACAACCGGAGATGGCTTGGTGGTGTGCGTCTTGACTGTAGTGACTAGTGGCCAAATATTTATTTATGTGTTGTGACAACGATGAGATTCATACATGGAGAAATCAGGGTTTCACCAGCATAGAAGTCGGTGCCCCTCGATCGTCTTGAGAAGATATTTTTTTTTGAAATTTGAGATATGGTGTTGGAATTTTAGAATCGAAATCATAGTTATCATTGTGGTTTTTATATTCCTGGTGTTCATGTTGGTGAGGTGATTAAAATTTAAAATGGCCAAGATATGAGGCATCATTTAGAATTTGGTGTTATTTTGAATTTTGAGTGAAGGCAACCAGCACACTATAAGGATTAGCTCCAGACGAGGATATAGAGCATGAAGAATTCACTAGAGAATTTCCATTCGGATTTGGAAGAATGATAGGGTATGGCTTTTACCTTGGTACCAGGCTCATGAAACCTCTACGAGACAGCTAGACGAGTGTTTATGCGAATGTGGAGGCTTGACATTGCAATTTAGTTGCTGGGGAGTGGTAGTTCTTATTAGTCATGATATGGTTTAACTTCATTTATGATTTTAATTGGATGATTGTATGAAACATGTGGTTTCTCACTTTTCCTTAAAAGTGTTTTGATAATTAAAAATTTGATTTTTAGTCAATATAGGAATAAAATATCATTTAACAACACCTCATTTCATATTTGAGACTATATATATATATTTTTCAATATAAAAACCGAGTTATATTTTCATTATTATAAAAACCTTTTGGATTAAGAATATATATTTCTTCATGAAGATATCCATTGATAAAATAAATCTATACATATATATTCTCAAGATTCAGACTACATATATCCCATATTTCTAGAACTACCTAAACACTCTTTAGTCTAACGATAGGAGAAAATATTTCATTTGAATAAATAAATTCCTTATGATTATATTTTTGGACCATAATTATCACACTATATCTTACACATTATCCTTTCAAACTAGTTTAATCTTAAAGACTCATTTGTTGCTAAATCCATTCATTTTATGAGGTAATGGAATATGATCCCAAGTATTATTCTTATTTAGGGATTAATGATTTTCTTGCACACTGACATTCACAAGGATACATATGGATTCAAGGATTACTACACAAAAAATATGGCTCTCTATACTATATCAATAGGTAGTAAAAAATATTTATCTCAGTTACATTGTCATAGTGTTATACTGGGGAACTCTTTTCCTAAGTTAACCATCATGGTTTAGACTCAACAAGAACTTGATAACAATTCTATCACAAGGCCACAGATAAAACATGTAATTCCTTATATTTTCCCTCTACTTTGACTATTGTAGATTATGTATTATCTTTATATATGTTTCCTGTTGGGAAAAAACCCTCAAGGTACCATTGAAGTATTTATTAGGTTATTGTGTTTGTTGACAAAGTGGGCCACCAAGTTGTGTGTGTTGACAATGTGGGCCTACATGTTGTGTTTGTTAACAAAGTGGACCTTTATGTTGTGTTTGGTGACAAAGAATACCACAGTGTTATTTTTTGTTCAAAAGGGGGTTTATATGGTGATTTTCTAAAGTTGAAGAGATTTTGATGGCAATCCATGATTGATATTAGAACCTCAATAATGGAATACATGATCTGGAGGAGGTACAAAAAAAGAAAATATAAGCTGGTGCCATTTTCTTGTGTTTCCCAAAATTTTGGGTCTGAAAAATAGAAAATGGGGTGATGCATTCTTTGGAAAAGGAAGGTCTACGAAATATTAGAGTGGTGTGTGAAATATTAGAGTGGTGTGTGAAATATTGGAATGGAGTTTTTTTGCAGAAGAGGTGATTTGAGATCAGAATCTCAAAAATTGGCAATGGCATGAGGTGCCCAAAATATTGGAGAATTGTGTGAAATACAATTTTGTGCGGAAGGTGTGTTTTCCTCGCTCGAAGAGCATTACGTGCTCAAGAAGGGATGTTTCACATAGGGGTTGAGTGTTCCAATAAATATGATGTGACACCCTCATTTGAAGTTCCTCAAGACATAGAGAAAATATAACCTCTAGTGCACGTAAAAAATACTAAAAGGGAGTCATGTGAGAAATTTTGTGTTGCGTGTAAAATAAATTTTTGGCCTGTAAAAGACATATTAGCATGTAAAGAAAAGGTTGTGCTTAAAAAAATACTACTGCGCAAAAAATAAGTGTTTACACGAAATGAAATAGTTACCTTTAAAAAAATACTATTGCAGGTAAAAGAAGTGTTCACATGTAATTGATGTGTTGTGTGAAAAGTGTTTTTCACGTAAAAGTACAGAATTAGGTGCTATGCCCAGTGAAGGCTACGCATAAAAATTGGAATTTTCTGATACACACGGTGCAAAGTGAGATTCATCTATGGTTGAATGTTGGACATCAACAAAGCATCTATCCACAATTAAGGATGCACATTTCATTATTTATAATGAAGGGACCAGCATATTCATAAACGGTGAGTGGATCATTCTTAGAGTAGTGAAAAAAGGAACATAAATAAGGTGATCCTTTCTACCGGAAGTGATCCAGAGAGAGAAATAGGGAGCGACCCTTGGTAAAGAACTGAGCTAACCCTAAACATTGTAAAGGCAGTGATCCTTGGTATAGAAGTGATCTATCCCGAACATTGTAAATTGGTAGTGAGCTTTAGTGGATTTGGTACATCGACAAATTTTTTTTGGTATGCTCCTTAGACATAGCCCAATGAGGGTGAACCAAGTAAAAATCTCTAATTTTTCTTTCTTGATTCACTTCATTGCATTCAAAGAATTATCATCAGATAAAGAAGGAATGAATAAGTTCAATAGTAAAACATAAATGCACAAAAAGTGACCCTTATAAAAAAGAGGTCAAGATATTGTGGGGTAGGGATAATTTTGAAATTAATTTCCATACCCAAATTCACCCCCTCATCAGGTATCTAGGCTCCTTTTGGTCCTAAAATCTCTATCAATTTAAATTTTAAACTTTTCTTACAAAAAAATTACATATTTTATTATGATAATGTTTTGGCGAGTTTGGTACTAAAAATGATACCAATTGACATCATCAATGTATCTAAAGATGATACATTTCATTGATCCCAAATCCAACTTTGGACTTTCCGAATCATTAAATAATGGATATACTAGAATTGAAAAATTTATTAATCAAGATAAGTCAATGGGTTTACTAGTCCACATTCACATTGATGTATTTTGATTGATCATCACTGATGGAGATCAATTGATTATATAATAGGTTGTATTTTACTATTCTACCAATAATGTTTTGGAAATTATTACAGTCATTATGATTTCCCTCATTCTATCCAATTGCGTTACGTTTATCTACTCTACAAATCCATTATTATGAGGAGTGTACAACACCATGATCTATCTATGGATTCCATCCCACTAACAATAAGTATAAAACTCATCACTTATATATTATCCACCATTTATAACCCTCTAAAAAATTACATTCATTCCATATTCTAGATCCTTAAGAACATTCAATGTTTTGAAGACTTAACAATCAACCTCTTTAATCACGATTTTATACACCCAAAATCTCCTAGAATAATAATTAATGAATGATAAAAATTAGATAACTCCTCCTAGAAATATATTTTTTGCATTCCAATTGCAGAATGGATCAAATATAATATCACTTTGCATGTCTCCATTGACATCATAAAATATAAACTATGTTACTCTATCAAAAAAATTCTCACATAATGGTAAGGATGCCTTTATAATGCCAATAAATAACTGCTCATTAGTAAAAATCATCAGGCCATGTTTTGACATATGACCAATCTTATGACTCCATAATGTCTTCAATGTGTCTATTAAGGTAGTTGATGTGACATCCATATATTCCTATTTGTACATTTCATCCATAAGAACAAACATCCTCATTGAGATATTTTTCAATTTAACCACCAAAAGCTGGCCCTTCACAACTCTCATCACTCCATTATCAGTGTGAGAATTTTATATGACTTCATCAAATTTACACAAAGATAATATGTTCTTATTTAGTCCATTCTCATGCTATCCACCATATAAGGTTCATACTATGTTCTCAAGAATCTTTAATTTGAGGGAACTGACTCCTAAAATGTTAAATATATAATAATTAACCATGTAAAAAAGTCATTCTGATATAGTTTCATAATGATCAAACCATTTCCATAAATGTTTAACCTTGGTCAATTATCTATTAATCACTACGATATTGTCTACATCTAACAATTTTTTCTGATTCACTGACATGTATGTCCCCACTTCCAGAAGAACTCACCACATTTCCATCCATGATAAGATTCTAGCTCCCACTAGAACCATTCTCCATTATCAGACCTATTGGCCATTTGAAAATTTCCTGAAGATGATTATATGTCTTAAACACTGTCTCCATTTTCATTTCCAACAATGGAAAATTATTTCCATTAAATTTCATAATTATGAATTTCATCACCATCTAAACACACCATCTATCTTAAACCACCACTATTTCACAATAATTTATATAAAAATCCAAATAAATCATTTCGTATGTGAATGTTTACACCTTGTTACAGTCATTAATCATACTCAAATTAATGATAATTTTTAAATACCCATAAAATTGAATATAACCGAGTAAGAACCATTCTTTGAATCTACTAGTTGGGACCAAAAATGATTTTACACTAGTGCAATGAAAAATTTAAGATAAAAAATTGAAAATTTTCCAAAATAAATGACCCCATATGTTACATGGACCCCCAAAGAAACTAGTAAAAACCACAAACAAATAACAGGATCTCATAATGGGTAAAACTGGGTACACACTCCCTTACAATTTCAAGGATAATATACTTCATGAATATATCTACTGAATATATTGGTAATGTATCTCACAAAATAATGCATATAATGGGCAAAGAATGTGATGCAGATTAATTTTTACTGAAACCACTTGGGGTTATCCCGGTTTATAGGTTTCCTGGTCCCCCTTCATTTCTTCCTTTGCTAGATGGTTGGTGGGGTTTGGCCACCCACCACACATACAATCACCTAACCCATTAGAAAAATCAAGGGGATGTCTACCTAAACACATTGAAAAACAAATAAAATATCTCTAGGACCTATGGTAGTAGGGACATGTATAAAGGGGTGTATCTCAAATGAGCCTACATGGTTTTGTGCGGTGGTTTGTAGCTAGAGTCCAATGGAGAATATTTCCAATACATGTAAGGAAATGAGATAATCCATGGGTGAAGCCTTCATATCTACTATAAATTTCATATTTTTTTTAGGGAAGTTATCCCCTCTACCATCCCTTTAAATAATAGTCTCTCTTAAACCAACGCCTCTCTTAGGAATGAAACGTGGGCTCATAAGGATATGATTGAACTTTTCTTGAGCTTTATTTTCAATATTTATGGTTATTAACATGGTGGGAGCCATGTAAATACATGAAATATTTTTCACTAAATCCACACAAATTTTTTTTTGTTTGGATTGTTTCATTGGATAATTCAAATGCTAAAACAAGATGTTTTGCATCGCCTCCTTATATATAAATTTCTCATATATTTAGCACTTCATTTTATTTTCATTTTAATTCCATTTTTGATATATGGATGATTTCTAAATATATATAAAAGTATTATTATTCTCTAATAATGGTATTACATTTTGAATTCCATTCAAATCCTCCTTAATAACAGTGTGATATTAATGGTCTTGAAAACATATTTTTCAAAAAAACAGATATTCATTGAATCGTAAAAAATATATTATAAGTAATTAATTTCATTTATAGGAAAATAATTTGATTAAATTTAATTATTTTTTTTGATTTATAAAGTCAAATTAATCATGTATTTATTTTTGAGATTTTTTGGGAAAAGTAAAAGTTATTATGAATAGTAAAAAAATACAGTTTTTTGAAATATGTTATATCAAATAAAATGAATAATATATGAAAATATTTCAAAAATATAATACATAAATAATTCAAAACATATAAAATTTAATTAATTTTTGGATAAATATGGAAATAATTTTTAGTGTAGAAGCAGTGCCTTCGTAACACTGGAAAAGTGAACTTTGATTTCTTAATGATAATATTTAATAATTGAGAAGTATTTCTTAAAAAGCTTAATACATAGAATGTTTTTATGAAGATATTACTGGATATATTATAATTTGGGAGTTATATAATAAGTGGTTTATTCACATTATTATACACTTCTTGTGAAAGGCTAAAAAGACAAAATAACATATAAAGAAAGATTTCACAGAATATATGAGAGTGAATATAAATATTAAATGAATATAATGGGTTTTATTAAAATTAATTTTATTAATTTTTTTTGTTGTAAATTAAATTTTAAATTTTAGTGATGAAATAATTATATTAAATGATTATGCTACACAAACTCAATGAATGTTTAAGTAGTGGAAATATTAGGTAAATGATTTTAATATCTCTTAAAGTAAATTTTTTTGGCAGACTTAATGCGTCCATTGAATTTTATAGATAAATAGAGTAGACTGGAGTTGTGTAAAAGGTTTATATTATAATTCCACTAATACCATGTTGCATTCAACCTCAAATCATATTAATAGTTTTTCAAAATAAATTAATTGCATGTTATAGAAAAAATAATTTATTATGTTATTTAAAAATCATACTTTTTATCAAGACTATAATTATAATGGAAAATCATGACATAATTTAATAAATTGGTCATTTATGATCCATTTTCACCTTAAAATTTAAATTATATCCCTTTAATATTGAAATAATCACTATTTTAGATATTCCCATTAACAGTACATGAAAATGTTTTTATCAGCGTTAAAAATTGCTAATATTTTAAGCACACATAAAAGCCTATTGCTTTTATCAGTACTAGTTTAGCATAGATAAAAGCCATGCTGTTTCAATATACTTTTAAAATTATATTCCACTATAGTATCAAATGGATATTTTAATTGAAATTACATCTAAATCATAAATATAATAAAAAACAAAATTTTATACATTTCAAATATATTGGTTTATTCAATTTTATTTTTACATTAAATTTATCTCAAACATACAAAAACAGTAATATTCAAATATATTTTTTCCTCAAACACCTCTCAAAAGATCCCATTCATGTTACCATTTGATGAAAAAACCACTCCAACATTAGAAAATGTTTTCCTAGTATAATAAAAACTTATGTTAGTAATACTATTATGAAATAAATTAAACAAAAATCTGAAACAAAACTATAATGAAATGTCATTTTAAACTAAAATTGCACATTTTGATCCATACCGATCACATTGTGTATCAAAATATTGGGTGATTAGTTCTTAAACATCCATAATTACATATGAATCATTACCGTAAAGTATCAAAATAACATGGATGATTTTTATCAGTTTTGAGTGTGTGTTGTCTGTTTTGAACTAAACGGTCTATTTCAAAATAATAACATACACATCTAGAAGTACTAGGTACAACATCTATTTAATTGAGGTGGGGATGTTTCCAATAAATCAAAATTTAATTTTTAATTGTTTTCCTAAAAGATATAAAAAAATTGGAATTTATTTTCTTGGTTTTTAGAATGTGATGGTTGTTTCAAACTAAAGTGTCAATTTTAAAATAAAAACATACACTCTGAGTCATACTAGACTCAATATTTATTTGATTGAGGTGTTTCTAATTAGTACTTGTAAAAAATGAATTATGGATATTTTTCATAAAGTATCAGATCAATCCAAATGTGTTTTCATATTTTTGAGTATGTGACATTAGTTTTGAACTAATATTTCAATTTTTAATAATAACACACAATCAGAGTCATATTGGCCACAAAATATGTCAGATTGAATTAGGATTAATTATTACTCCTAAAAAATTACATTATGATCATTTTCCTAAAGTATTAAAATAATCTGAATTCATATTCCTAGTTTTGAGTATATCATGTTTTTTTTATGAAAAATGTAAATTTAAACTGAAAACATGCACTTTGAGCAATATTGATAAATAGTTTTTCAGTTTTATGTTCAATTGATTCATAGACATCATAAATTAATTATGAGTAATTTTTCTAAGTTTTAAACCCAATACAATCAAGTTTTCATGGTTTTTACTAAGTGACACACATTTTGACCCAAAATGTCAATTTTAAACTAAAAACACACACTTTGAGTAACATCGGGTACACGATGTGTTAGATTGAGGTGTGTGTGATTTTTAGATATAAAAAATAAAATACAAATCATTTTATTAACGATTTAAAAAATTATTTTTATTTGTCTGATTACGTGACATGTGTATAAAAATTAAATGAATTTTTTTAATAAAAGAACACGATTAGAGTCATAATGGTCACACAATGTGTCAGATTGATATGCAGTTGAATTTAACATATTTAAAATGAGTTATGGTTCTATTTAATAAAGTATACAAATAACATTAATTTGTTTTTTGGGTTTAAGTAAGTCACATTTCTTTTTTTCTAAATTTTCAATTTAAATTCAAAATTAAAACATTGAGTCATATCAGTCACATCATGTGTTAGTTTAACATGATATTGAATTCAATATATCAGAAATTATTTATAAATAATTTTCATAATCGATCAAGGTTATTTTTTAAATTTTTATCAGTTTTTAGTGGGGGAAAAATGTTTTGAACTCAAATAAAAAATTTTAATTGATAACATAAACAGTTATTCCGACCAGTAACCATGTGTCTGATTGATGTGGGGATGATTCCTACACATAACACATCACTTATTTTTTTCATAATTTATAAAAATAATATTAATGCATTTTCTCAATTTTGAGTTTCTGACAATTTTTTTGAACCTGAATTATATTTTTCATTAAAAACATACACTTGGAGCCATACATGTCGCACTATGCATCTAATTAACATATATTTGATTTCTACGTGTCACAATGATAAATTTCCTAAATTATCAAAAGAATCTAAATGTCTTTACTCAATTTTGAATACCACAAGTTTTTTGTTTACTAAAATACCAATTTAGAATGAAAACAAAAACATTGAGTCATATTGGTCACATAATGTTTTTGTTTGAATGGGACTAATTCCTATATATAAAAAATTACTTATTAATCATTTTTCTAAAGATAAAATATAATATGATTGTGTTTTATTAGTTTTAAGTGAGTGACTTGTGTTTTAAACGAAGATGTCAATTTTAAAGTGATAACATAGATTATGAGTCATACTAAGACTTGGTATATTGTATTTTGGTGAGGCTAATTCCTATACATCAAAAATGAAATATTCATTGTTATCCTAAAGTATCAAAACAATCTGAATTAGTTTTGAATATGTGATGTGTGTTCTTAAATAAAAATTTAATTTCAAATGAAGACACACACATGGACTCATAAAAATTACATATGATACCATATTGATATGTGGTTATTTACTACACGTTAAAAATAATATAGATATCATTTTCATAAAGTGTAAAAAAATATAAATATGTTTACATGAATTTTTTTAAGTAGCATTTCTTTTTTACTAAATATAAATTCTAACTAGAAAGGCCCACTTTGTGTCATACTGGCCACATCAAGTGTAATTTTTATGTATGATAGATACCCACATGTCACAAATGTCTTATGAATATTTGACCAAAATTATCAAAACAATCATAGTGTGTTTACATTTTTTATTAAGTAACACCTTTTTAACTAATAATGCAATATTAAGTTGAGACATGAATTTCATGTCATATCAGGCACACCATGTTATATATTGATGTGTAGTTCATTCATAAATGAATATTATATTAAAATTTAATTGTAATTTTCTCAATATT
Source organism: Viscum album (assembly GCA_963277665.1). Lineage (NCBI taxonomy): Eukaryota > Viridiplantae > Streptophyta > Magnoliopsida > Santalales > Viscaceae > Viscum > Viscum album. The sequence continues at coordinate 774,140,916 of OY728155.1, read as the reverse complement.
AACTTTAATATTTTTTAAATATATAATAATATACTAGATACGTTCTTCATCATTAATCAAACATTTAATCATATCATATGGTCTATAAACCACAATAATATCCTAGTCCCCGGATACAATTAGATTGTCCCCATGTTTTGTCAAACATTTAAACAATTAAAATATTATATAAAAGTTAAATTGTTCTTATAACACATCTAAATGAGTTGGTATTGAATAAAAAATTGTAAACATTAATAAAGGATTTGAGAAGAGAAATATGATTGATATTTTGTAAACATGGTGAGATATTTCACCCCATCATCATACTCTTTTTTCATATGATTTTCATCCATACATTTTCATTTCATATCCATCAAATTGTATTTAGAAATTTTATTTTTAGAATAATAAATAAAATCATTAAAATAATGATCTTATATCCCATGACCCTTTGCAAACTTGTGAGGAGGTTAATTTTAGTAGTAGAGATTGTTTGTTGGGATCCTTCAATGGTGAGAGAGGGTTATGGATGGGGTAAGTGTATGGGTGTTATGGGTTCTCAAAAACCTATGATGGAGGTTAATTTTATAATGGAATAAAATTTTTAAAGAATGATGGTGTGGTGGATGTTCTCTCAGACCTATGGTGGGGGGATTTGTATAAGGGGTGTAGCTTAAGTTAGCTGTCCTGGTTGTGTGTGGTAGTTTGGAGTTGGTGGATGAGGGAGAGAAGGGCCAACACGGTGGGGAAATGAGATATTATATGAATTATTAATGCATATTTAAATTATAATTCATTAGTTATGTTATGGGACATTATTTGTTCCATTGACCCTTTATAAAAGATATACTCATTATCTCCGAGGGATAAAACATTTGCTCAAATGTCTATGACCTGAATTTTTTAGGGATTTATTTTCAATATATGTGGTGGGGAAATGTAAATAAATGAAGTATTCATAATTATATCTAAAAAACTATATGTTTTATTTTTTCTGTTCGATAACTCAAACGTTAAATCGGTCTTTAGATACACACCACCTCAATCAGAAAAGTATTATATTCGCATTCCATCATTTTATTGACATTTTTAAGGATATTTTTGACCTATGAATGATTTATAAATTTCCATTTTTTAAATATATGAAGGCAATTTAAAATTATAATCATGTTATAATATGATTAATTTGTATTCAAATACTACATAATAAGTTTTTAATATTATTGATCTTAAAAACACATTTTTCTAAAAAATGTATTTCACTGTGTTTTATGAATTTATATTATAACCAAATTTCAGGAAATTATGGGAAATTAATTTTATGAAATGGAATTAATTTTTGTATGCATAAATTCAAATTTATCTTATTGAATATTTTATATATTATTCTAAAAAAGATAATTTTTTATTTAATATTAAAAAAATATAGTTTTCAATAAATACTATATATTCTCTAAGATCCAAAAGGAATAAAATATGATAAAAGATATATTAAACGTCTGGAATGAATCAAGTATGATAATATATTAAAAATATAATACAAAATAATTCATAACATATAAATTGTAATTTATTTCAAGATAAATTTGGAAATCATTTTTAGTGTTGATGTAGTGCTTGTGCGACATTGTAAAGGTAAATTTTGATGTTTGAAATATAATATTTGAGAAGGGAGTAGTATTTTATCAACTTGGATAAGAAATATTATTTATAATTTAGGATATTTATGGATATATTTGAGTTTTTTAGTAATATAATAAGTGTTTTATCCAAAGGAATGTGCAATGCTTGCACAAGGATAAAAAAGTCAAAATAACATATTAGATAAGTTTCTAGGATATTTTTTTTAAAGTTTGGGGTCAAAGCATCAATTTATTATCTGAAAGCAAAGACCACTTTAAACTGGGTAGAGGAGACCCATTACATAGCCCGAAGGCCCAAGGCCAAGTGGCTTGAATACAAGGCTCAAAATCCCAATTAAATGTCCCAAAGGACCCCTTAGTGAACAATACTGCTATAGTACTTGCGCTGGTACTTTACCTTCTACAGTACCACCACTGCTACAGTATCTACTATAGTCTCTCCACTGCTACAGTGCTGCTGTTGCTATAGTGCCACTGCTGAAATAGTATCTGCTACAGTACTGCAACAGTACCTGGGAAATTCGCCCCTACCCGGATTTGATCCTCGGTCCTTTGAATGCCAAGCAGGAGCCTGTACCACTAGGGTACATGCTCGTTGGCAAGTTTCTAGGATATATATATGAGTAAAAATACATATCGGATAAATATATATGTTTATATTGAACCTGATAGATCTATATTAACAATTTTAATTTTTTTAAAATTTTTAGTGATCAAATAATTACAATAAATTCTTACGCTACATTGACTTGGTGATTATGTAAGCATTGGAAAAATCAAGTAAATTATTTTAGTATATTATAAAGTAATATTTTTTGAGAGAATAAAAGTTACCCCCAAATTCTAAAGATAAGTATATGATTTTTTATTAGAATAGTTATTAAAATTACATTAATAATTCTTAAAATGACATTAATTGGAACTGTTTTTAATTGTTAGTGATAAAATAATTATATGAAGAGTTTTTAAAATGATATTAACAGTATTATATGTATAAATAATTTTATTCAGTTATTTAAAATCATAAAATTCATACAATATTACTAGAAGGATGATAAATAGTCTAAAATTCCATCCATTTTCCATTTGTGATACAATTATCACCATAAAAGAAAAATTATAAACCTTTTATATTGAAAATAGTAACTATTGAAGATCCATCCTTAAAGAACATGTAGAAATCCTTTTATTAGTGCTAAAAATACCTAATATTATACATTCTATTTAATGACCTACTACTATAGTATTATAATTTAATTGTAGAGCACTACTGTAGAAAATAGAGAATTTAATTGTAATTAAATTTAAATCATAAATACATAAAAAACATTATATTAAATAAATGAAATCATATTGGTTTACATAATTAAATTGGCTGGTCAATTTATTATATACATTAAAAAAAATCAATTTTCCATTATATTTATTCCCCATCCACTCTCAAAATAGAATGATCATTATTCTATTTTCTGAACAAACCAATTCAGCATGAGAAAAATAGAGAACCTGTATAAAAAACAATTTTATTGTTAGTAATACTATAAAAATAAATTAAATACAAAATTGAAACAAGATAATAAGAATGTGACATTTTTAAATTTAAACAACACATTTTGAATCATAATGGGATTACAATGTATAAAATTGAGGTTCAGATGATTCCTACACATAAAAAATAACTTATGAGTTATTTTCTTCAAATATGAAAACCATCGGGTTTTATTTTCATGGATTTGAGTATGTGACATGTTTTTTGAACTCTGTTGTCCATTTTAAACTCCAAAACATACAATTCAATTAATTTTATACACACTTCATAATAGAATGTGGTTATTTATTTATACACATCAAAAATGACTCATGGATCATTGTATTAAAGTATCAAAACAACATGAAATATTTTTCTTGATTTTGAGTGTATGATGTTTGTTTTGAACTAAAATGTAATTTTAGAATAAAAATATACACATTGAGTCATGATGGTCACATTGTGTATCATATTGATATGGGTTTGATTCTTACAAGTCAAAAATGAAATATGGTTTATTTTAATGATGCGTTAAACAAATTAAATTTTGATTACTTTGCTTTGAGTATGTCATGCATACTTTTTAGCAAAATTTAAATTTAAATAGAAAACATGAACTTTGAGTAATACTTGTCACATTATTATTCTTTTTAATGTTAAATTTATCCATACACACTAAAAATTAATTATTAATTTTTTTATTAATATATAAAGAAAATTCAAGTATGTTTTGTCAATTTTGAATGAGTAACACACATTTTGACAAAAATGTAATTTTTAACCTAATAACATAATATTTGAGTCATACCAAGTACATCGCGTATCATGTTGAAGTATGAATGATTCTTACATGTGAAAAATCACATAAGGACAACTTCTAATCATTTCAAAACAATCAATTTTTTTTGAGTATGTGTTGTGTGTTTTGAACAAAAATGTCAATTTTAAATAAAAACACACACATAGAGTCGTACCGATCACACCATGCGTCATACTAATGTGGGGAAAATTACTATATGAAATACATGACTTCAGGATTATTTTAATTTTGTATCAAAAAAAAATTAATTTGTTTTTTCTGTTTTGAGTGTGTCATGCTTCTGTTTACTAAAATGTCAATTTAAACAGAAAAACACACATTGAGTCAAATCAGTTACATTGTATTTCTAGTTAATGTGATTCTATTTCTAATAAAATCATAAATAACTTAGGAATAATTGTTCTAAAGTATAAAGACAATATCACTAATAGACAAATACCCTATACCAATGGTTTTTAACCACTGTTATAGGTCCCCAAACCATTGCTATTGCCTATACAAATGGTTTGGAAGAATATTTTCTAGTTTGTAATTGGGATAGGTCCATAATTATGGTTTTGGGAAAAACCATGGTATCAATAATATAAAATACTATAACACAAATTTTAAAAAACCATTGGTATAGGTAATTAAAAAAATGAAACACAGCTTCGTTTTGATCCCATCATCTTCTGTTTATAATCCAATGACCTATATACTAACCGAACATATATTTTGAGAAGATAATTTTATAAATATATATGTTTATATTCATAGGTATTTTAAAATTTTATTTATTTCATGTTATTTGACAAAATATTCTATAAAAAATATTTGTACCTATACCAATAGTATTGAGATCTGTAGGTACAGGTTCTTTGACATTTTAAACTATACCGATGGTTTTGATGAAACCAGTGGCATAGGGCGGACATTTACCAATTATTTCTCAAAAAAAATTAGTAAAGGGAAACTATAATGGACTTATACCAATGGTTTTGCCCAAAACTGTTGTTATATGTCCATTTAGGTGACATATACCAACAGTTTGGAAGAAACCATTTGTATGTGGTGGTTATAAGAGACCTATACCAATGGTTTCATCAATACTGTTGGTATATGTCTCTCTAAGGTACTTATGCCAATGGTATTTTACAAACCATTAGTATAGGTTTATTGCTATAGTATATATTTATAGTATTGTTTCATCACGTTTTCTTGATCTTCCATGTGTGATAAATGTTTATAACTAAAATGTAAATTTCAAATTAAAAATATACAATTTTAGTCATATCAAGAACACCATGAATCATATTGAGGTGAAGTTGATTCCTATACATAAAAAATGACTTATGAAACACATTCCTAATGTATAAAAACAATATTTATGTTTTTTTATTGATTTTGAGTATGTGATGTGTGTTTTGAACTAAAACACTAATTTTAAATAAAAACACAAACATTGATACATGCCAGTCACACTGTCTGTCAGATGGATATGAGTTTGATTCCAACATGTCAAAAAATACAAAAGGATCATTTTACTAAAGTATCAAGACAAAATGAATTCATTTTCTTGGTTTTTATTATTTCACATGTTGTTTTTATTGAAATGTCAATATAAACACAATATACACACTTTGAAACATTATGATAACATTATGTTTCAGTTGATGTGAAACTAATTTCTACATATAAAAAATGACTTATAAAACATTTTTTGATGTACCAAGGAAATATGATAATTTTTTCTTATTTTTCATTGAGTGGACCATGTTTTGAACTAAAATTTCAATTTTAAACTGATATGATAGACATTGATTCAAATGGGGCACATCGTGTATCAAATTTATTTATAGATACAAATAAAAAATAACATAAGTATCATATTAATATTGCAACAAATAAATATGATTGTGTTTTCAGGAATTTGAGTATGTGATGTTTGTTTTTAACTAAAATGTCAATTAAAAAATATGCACCCTTGGAGTCATGATGATTACAACGTGCATTATATTGACATACATTAAATTCCTACTTGTTAAAAATGACTTATGAATCATTTTACTAAAGCACTAAAACAATATGATTGAGTTTTATCTATTTTTAATTCATCATGATTCTTTTTTACTAAAATTTAAATTTAAACTATAAACACACAATTTGATTAATATAGGTCACATCATGTGACATTTGGATGTAAGACTTATATCTACACATCAAAAATGACTTCTGAATCATATTACTAAATTATCAGAACAATCTAATCATGTTTTCCATTTCGTAGTTAGTAAAACATGTTTAGAACAAAATTGTCAATTATAAATTGAAAACATACATTTCCAGTCTCATCAGACACAACATCCATCAGATTGAGATGCGACGGATTCGTATGTGAATTTTATCTTCAAATTTGTTTTTTATTTTCCTCAATAAGATTGTCATCATCATTCAAACCTATTGTCATATAATATATACAGTCTTCTTCACTGTTCTTACTTTTAATCATATCATATTATCCATAAAATGCAGTGTTATACGAGTCCCTAGCTATGTCATATTTTCCCCAGGTTTAGTCTGGAATTTTTTTCTTTGATAAATTCTATAATATATCACGTGTTCTTCAATGTTCTCTCGAATAATTTTCTTTAATAATAATTGAATAAATATATAAAAAATATTTGAGAAGGTACATATACATAATATTTTTCAAACTTTTTAAACTCTTTCTCCCCATACTCATAATGTTTTCTCATATAATTTTAATCCCACCATTTGTGATTCATATCCATCATATTGGATTTAGTAATACTAATATTTTAGAAAATATTTAAATTAAATGATTTTAGGATCTTAGAGCCCATAAATGGCCATTCATAAAGAGTCGTTAAATTTATATAAATCCCATATTCTATGATAATAATTTTTAAATGATATAAAAATATATTATTTTGTAGTGGTATAAATAATTGAATGAAAGGAATGTGTGAAATCTATAATCTCATAGATAATCTAATTAAATTATCATCTATAATATAACATGTGATGAGGTATTTAGGTATGGATCTTGTACGATCAAGAAGGTACTATCGGTGGAGGTGATTTTGATCACCAATATTGGGTAACTGGATCATCGGTTTTAGGTAATGGTGGTTGTCGGGATGGGCATGGCCTGATGTACTTTTGATCCTTGGCTCTGTTAAGGGCGGGTAAGGAGGCCACGAGGCTGGGATTCCATGGGCAAGGGTTGTAGTGGGGGAGAGTAAGGGTAGTAGTAATATGCTTCCTTTTACTGCTTCCCTTATCTGCATTGTATATATATTTATATATATATATATTTGGGTTGTCTAACAATTAATGGTATTCAGCGGGTTCCTTTCTGGGCAACTTAGATGGAGCATCAGATGAGAGATGGTGTAGTGTCGTAGGTGCAGGATCACGTTCAGGATCAGGTGTAGGAAGAGCTGGAGCCGCAGGTACAGGCTTAGGGACATGATCAGGTTCAAGATCCAGTTTAGTTAGGATAGCAGCCAGGTTTGGAAACATTTGGACCCTAGCTCAATGAGTAGCTCTGAGCTGGCCTAGTGCGTGTCTGGCTGGGGATCGACAGAGGTGTGTCGGGTATAGAGCCATTTATGGAATATCTGACGCAGGAGTTCTAGTCGCAGAACCCGCCTCCTTTTTAGGGTGATGGTGGTCTGCTGGAGGCTGAGAACTTGATAGAGAGAATGCCGATGATCTTCGAGTAACTCGAGACACCTCCAGGGTGGAGGGTCAAGCTGGTTATATACATGCTATGAGGACCGGTAAAGCGTTGTTTGGATGTGCAGGTTCAGGCTCATAGGCATAAGGAGTTGGCATGGACGGACTTCAAGGAAATTTTTTTTGAGCACTATTACCCAGAGACACTGAGATCCCAGAGAGCTCGGGAGTTCTTGAGTCTCCAGTAGGGAGACATGTCTGTCATGGACTATGCAGCAACTTTCACTAAGCTATCTTGATTTGCACTTAGTATGGTATACGATGATGTGGCTACGGTAAGGTTCTTCGAGGATGGCCTAAGACATGCCATTAGTGTCTAGGTGAATATTTTTAGGCTCGGTTCTATTTCAGAGGCAGTGAACCTGGCGCACATAGTGGAATTAAACAAGAGGGATAGGCCTCAAGTTGTCCAGACAACAGCTTCAGGAGAGGGTTCAGATAGCAGGAAGGGAGGAAGGGATGAGTTCCAGCAGGGTAGTCAGACCAAGGACTAAGCTAGACCACCTCGCAGTAGTTCTATAATAGTTTTATTTCAATTTGGACAGGAATGGTTTGTTTGGACTCAGTGTGATAGGCCTTAAAAGTAGTGTTGGGAATGTAGACAGGTCGCACACCTTGAGAGGTTTTGCAAGAAGCCTTCTCAGAAATCCAGTAGGCAGGGACCATGATAGTCGGAGACATCTGGAGTTGGTTTAGGTTTGGTACTATGAGAGAGTGTCCTAGGTTCAGTTACACATTGAGGATGTGACCGAGACAATAGGATCCAACTGAGGGGTCAGTGGATTCTAGCTAGAGCAGCAGCACAGGGAGGTCAGGCATCAGACAACCATACATCAGGCTAGGTGCATGATATGGAGATACTAGAGGATGAGTAGGCTGGTGAGCCAACGATAGTTAGAGGTACATTATGGGTGTGTCTGTGATTTCCATGTTTTGTTTTGGGATGACCTATAGAGGCATGTCTGTTTTGAGTGCATGTGATGCACACGATCTATGTGGACTGACTAGATGCTAGTCAGTGGGATTGGCACAATATCGGCTGTGTGATATATTCAGAAATACGTATGAGATGTTTAATATATGGGGTATCGAGGATGTGGGTTACTTGAGGTGTCGTGGGAATTAGCGCATCTAGGATGTGGGTTACTTGAGGTGCCTTGGGCATCGGGGCATGGAGGGTGCAGGATAATTGAGATGCTAGGTAGCAGGTTCATTTTTGAGTGTCAATGGAATGCAAGACCTCGTGGAGGCGGACACCGATGCTGTGAAAGATGCGTTGGGTTTCGGGAATGACATAGGAGCACCAATTAGTTACAGGGGTGATGATGCATCATGGAAGAACTATGCGTCTAGAAAAACAAGTCATTGGACCTTTTCTTTGAGTTTTGTCATGTTGAGACTGAGTTAGGCAATTGCTAAGGTGGGGAACCCCTTGTGGAATTTATCCAGGACCTTTGAGATCTGGGATGTCCGAGTTACATTGATCAGGGTCGTGTTTTTGGTTCCATCTCCGGTGTTATTTTAATATCTCGAGGATGAGCTATATTACGGTCGGGATATTATAAGAACCTGGATTTTTAGTATGGGTCAAATATCAGACCCTGTTTGAATTTTTGACTTCTCCCTGAGAAAAATGGAAAAAATTGGAAATTTATGGTAATTTATAAACTACACACCATGTAATTTTAAGTACACGCCATGTATAGGTTAGTCGCGAGTCCTCCATGTTCTTTCCGAGTACATGTTGTGTGATGACCATATAGAAATGTCTTACTACAGGGTGTGTAGGTATAGACACGCTATGTACCTGTGACCATGTGAAATCCATACAAGGTGTGTAGGACTATTGACCGGGTAGAATCATTTAACCAAGTACATATCATGTCCTCCTTAGACATGCCATGTATTCTAGCAATGTATGAGGGATATACATGGCGTGTGCATAAGTCGTCGAGGAAGAGAAGGAAAACTAAGTACACGTGTTCGGCCTAGTACACACTAGGTGCTCATGTTAACATGATATGGAAAGTATGTCGGCAGAATTCCTACATTCATATGAACAGTTAAATGATATTCACGACATGTAGTAATAAATTACATGTCGTGTACATTCATTTTTCGCTAAAACAGTCTACAAACTCATTTTGAGTCAGAACCTCTTTGTGTCACCATGTTTCAGAAACCAATCCAGTCAGGACATCAAATACCTCATGTTCCTTTGTCTGAGGATGGATTCAAATGTTGATTTATCCATTGGAACCCCCTCGGTAAGGCCTCAATTCCTCTTGTGCATTTTTTTTATTTCTATTCTAGAATGGGTGATAGGGGTTCGATCAGTTTTGATTATTTTCTAGATATTCCTCATTTTAGACCTAAATAGAGGATGTTATCAGAGGAGTATAATCGTACTAGTCTCAGGTAGGTGGTGTATACCTCTTTTTGTGTTTTCATGGAGATTTGGGTTGTGTAGACTTTGGCACGTTTTCAAGTATTTTGAGCATGACCCATTTTATCTGCTATTACTTATTGAATAGATTGTTTAACATATGGGATGCCTTTGGGTATTCCCTATTACCAGTTTTTCTTGAGTGGGGCTGGGCGAGGGGTTGCTTCTCATCAGGGCATTTTTGGCTAGGGGATTCCAAAATGGTTATATTTGAATTGTATTGTTTTCAAATGTTGAGTTCAGTTATTAAATAGTGATATAAATTGTTAGATTCGTTAAAGACCTTTGTTCTTGTACGGGACAGCTCTTGCTAGTGCATTCAACTATTTATATTGTTTTTCCTATTATTGAATTCTATTTAAATGTGTATATATTTAATTTCTGAATTGCATATGTTGGAACAGTTTTGGTTTTGTTGGGAATGGCCCAGATATTTTTGAGTGATGTTGATCACAGGGTGGGCTTGGCCCGGGTTAAGATGGGTGGTTCTAACCGCGGGATTGGGCATCAGGGGCATCGGTTTATGTAGGATGACTATTAGGTTGGGAATGAACTAGGTTACTAGAATGGCTAGGCCCTCATACTTGAGCTTCATGGTCACAGGGACACAAGGTGTCAGAGGTGTTGTGGCTTGGGTACTATTTTTGTGATTACTGCTCACCCAGAAACTATGAGTAGTGTGAACATAGAGAGACTCCGTGATGAGGTGGTTTTGACAAATCGAGGGGGTAGAGGCACCATTAGTTGCGGTTAGGTATAATTGGTTTGGGGGTGCATGCCGTAGGAAGCCAGGTGGGAGGTGAGGAGCCTTCATGTGATATCATTTAGGATATCAGGTTTGGGGAAGAGGCTCGTTGTTATTTGAGGGAAGATATCGTTGTCCCTCCAGATACATTATTTGAGTGCAGACATCGTTGTCCCTCTGGATACTTTATTTTGAGAGCATATATCCTTATCCCTCCGGCTACTTATTTTGAGGGCAGAAATCATTGTCCCTCTGGTGACTTATTGAGGACAGACATCATTGTTCCTCCAGGTTACTATTTCTCGGGCATGCCTTCAGGACGTTAGTACTTGAGACACGTGTTGTCAGGGGTAACATGGTTCCAGGTTACATGATAGAGATTCTAGTATTGGCTAAATTAGGTGAAACTCCATGGTGGCTACTGAGAACCAGTGTAGTTTGCGTTATATGTAAATAGATCAGATTACTATTTTCCTTATAATTACATGCATGCTTAAACACATATACTAGGTATGCACCGTTCGATGGTATCCTATTGAGATTCATCTCACACACTACACGGGCCCTTTGGGACGCGTTTAGACTTTATGGATTTGTGTGCAGGATAGAGGCTAGCTTCTGGAGCTCGACTGTATTAGTTGTTTCATGGAGATGGTACAGACCATGAGGTTCTTCCAAGCTAGAGTTACCATGTTTTCCTTTACTCTTATTTCAGCATGCATGTTTGTAGCTACAATTGGTTATCCATTGGAACCCTTTATATTTAGATATATATGGACATCTTTTGATGTATGTTTTATTATTCAGTAGTAGTTACAAATTATTATCATGTTGTGGTATTTATTTCCGCTGATGTTGTTCATATTTACTGCTTCCGTTGTTTATTGATATTAAACGTGCTTCTGCTCTGAGGGTCTGGTTCGAGCCTGTTGAGTCATTTATTCCGCTGCATCATTAATGTTATACATGGACCAATGCCATTGTACTTATCCTCCATGAGGGTATAGCCTCCCAATTATACCTATAAGACCCTTGCTGCTAGTCGGCAGCCTTTGGCGTTTAGGGAGTTGTGCCTAATGTATTATTACCCGACCCGTTTAGCATTGTTCGGATGGCTGTTCGGGTTGGGGTCATTATTGTATCAACCCAATTACAATGATAGATAGGGTATGAAATCTTCTAAATATTCTTAGACATATGACTCTTAGTGTGATAGATTTTAATTGATCGCACCCGTTGATCCTTGGTAATCTATTCTTCATCACTGGTAGGAAACTCAAGATCTAACTACCCAACCTCCTATAATGGTATATAAGACTAGTAAATCAGTAAAATCAATGTATTTAAGGTCCTATTTACAACAATCCATGATAGAATCATATTAAAAGTGTCTGAAGGGGGTTTAATTCTAGGAATATATGACCTATGAAAATGGGGTCTTATAGCTATTTCTATTGGCCGACATATATATCCCACGTCATGGAGGAATTTGGGAAACATTGAGCAGCCATTATGATACTAATGATGATAAAGTGTAAAAGTTACTTTGGGAATTAAAAATTATCTATATGATACTAATTACTATATTCCATCCATGAAGGGTGAAAGATATGAAACAATTGGGTGGTATAGAGGGGCTTTCTAATCATGCAACAGATGAATGGTACGATTCCATTGATATTTATGAGAAATTCTTTTCATCTCATCTACTCTCCCATGATAATTATTTTATTTATGTTTTTATAGGAAATAAATGGTTTTAATTTGAATAGGTAAGAATAATATGCATGAGGGGTGGAGTCTGAGTCACCAAAATATGGGCCAACGGGCTCCCCCTTTAGGGATATGGGATCCACCCATGAATCAGTAGAGTTGACCCCAATATTCATATTTATGGAGGAGGAGATTATTGGTAAACTCTCTATGCTTACTCGTGTTGTATCATTATTTTCTGGATCAAGTTACAATAATTCATAGTCTTGGGAAAAGGGATGATGGAGAATAAAGACATTTTCCAAGCGTATGCCTAGTCAGGTTAAATTTTCATAGCATCATTTTTTTCAATTATTCCATAATATGAATTGAATTGATGAATATGTTTCACTCTCTTATCTAAATGGTCCTAAATATTATCCTTTGATAAACTAAGAGGGTACATATGAAAAGGTACATATTTTTTTGGTGAGTCTATCCCCTTGACAGGATGAGTGTTTCAAGGAGAGGAAACAAATTTTCCTCCTACTATAGTTTGGGATGAGAATCATAGTAAGGTCTAATGTTAACTATAATTTTTTATGTAAAAATTCCTAAATATTTCTCATCTTTATTGTTTAGATCCAACACAAAAAAATAGAGGGCCACTTCACAACCACCGTTGGCCCTGTCGTTGTCTCATAAGGGGCCAATTTGGATCTTATCTCATATGATGAAGTTTTTAATGCTTATCCTCATTGAAAAGGACCTAAAATGGTTTTAATAACTAATTAGGTGGCAGATAAAGTTGATTATAGAAACAATTTGAGTCCAGTGCCAATTGTCTCAGATACCCCTACTAGTGATGATACTATGAGATGTGAGGAATTATATAATGAACTACTTTAATTTTTATATTCATTCAAACACATTAAAATACCCACCTCTCTAGAACATTTTATGGAATTTGATAGGGAATTGAACATATTTTTGTTTCTACCTTTTAATATAGTCACACACAACTAAAGTCCTTATATCTAATTCATTAAATCGATGACCTTGACTTGTCAGTTTTTTCCATAAAAAAGATTTCCATGGATATCCATGGCTAGAGGACCATGGTCCCTCCTTCTCCCTTTGTGGAAGGTGCACTATCTCAAGACCTATGAGTGGGATATTATCATGATCCTTATATAAGGGGTATCAAGCAAAATCCAATATATTCTCCTCATCACAATATCCCTGTTCAAACCACTACGGATGGGGATGCTAAGGAGGAATTGATGCAAGGTGTTGATATATTAGAGAGTGAGTTTCATCGCCTTCATTGATCACATTTTTTCATTTATATTTAATATATTCCAATTTAGATGACTAATTTTATCCTAACATTAGGGTCATAAACTTCCATGGTATAACTTAAATGGGAATCCTCCACCAAAATTCAACCGATGGTTCAAGGCGGGGAAATGTTACTCTTAAAGGAACATAACAATTTTCTTCCCTGAGTGAATTTATTTCAAGGAATATATACCATTATGAAAGTTTATTCAAGATATACCTAGTTGGATATGATTACATTCATGTCTCTTGGTGTTTCATTTGGATAAACATATAGATTCTTGTTTTAGATAATCCTCTTAATGTATTTCCCTGAATACATCATAGACTCCAGAACATGTACACCACATTGAGGTATATAAGATTTGATTACAATGCAATCCATCATATTATGAATGAGAGTATCCTGAACTAAGAAAAAGGAAAAAGGTTATGATTGGTGTAGGTACAAATTCTTTGTCAATTTTTCGACTTTGAAGCTACTATATCCCATGGGGATCTTAACAATGAAATGTAGGTATAAGAGAATTAGCACAAAGTCAATCAAAAATCTATTCAGATGATACAACTTCAATAATAGTTTGATGTTATCAAGGGAGATATTGTCTAACTCAAACTATCCATAAATAGGGTTTACGTATAGGGAATGGATATTTTGGTTGAAAAAAAAGTAGAACCTTTATCACAATAGGGATGCAATCACATCACAGTTGATCGATCTTTGACAAACTATAGAAAAAGCTCAAGAGATTCATTAACTGATCAAAAATTATTTTTAGGACATACTTTAATTTTTGACAAAGAGACTCTAGATTTTTGATACACCTATAATTTTTTTTAAACGTGAAGAAAAAGTAAATTATCTCAATTGTCTACTTCATCATCCCTATTATATGTACAATTATAACATACTACTAATGGGGACCCATTTGACAAAACATCGTTGTGTAAATGTGTTGTAATTAGAATAATATCAATAGGAAGACTCTCTATGTTTGCAAATGTCTTGGGACCTTGAATGAATATTATTAATATTTCAAGATCCATATGATAGACCTTAGAAACTTTGTCTCATTTTTTCATTGCCCAAATTTTTTCTAATGTAGTTGTAAAAGTTACTCAATGGGTGAGACTTAGTTTTTTCTTAGGAATCCATTTATAAGGTTATGGTCTTGAATGTTTTTTTGCCTTTTTTTAAATTCAATTACTCTATTTTTTCTTTATTTACATAGAGTGAACATCTAGAGTGATGAAACTTGAATTTTCTATAGGATTACCTTTGAATATTTTTATCCTACTAATTATTGTGGTTATTTTTTCCATTTTAATGTATTACATGTCAGCCCAATGCAACTGAGTTTTTGGGTTCAATACTTTGGACCCTGAGATATGGGGATGATGACCCAAGTAGGACTTGCAGTCGAAGAAAGCTCCAAATAATTACGAAAAAGAGGGGTGGGGGATTTTAAGTCATGGCCTAGGAAATTTTGGATCCCATGAGATGACATAATAAAGGTACACAATGAATAAAGTTAGATCATGTTCAAAAATATAATCTCATTATGATCATGTCTAGGAATATAAAGATTAGTGGATTTTCTCCTTGGGTTGAAAATACATTTGATTAACATGCAATATTTGAAGTCATATTATGAAATGTCATATTTGAGTAATATTATTAATATTCAAAACAAAGGCTTAAATTAAAGTTGGATGTTCCTATTATCGATGGCCATGAGGGTTTTATGAAGACCTGAATTTTATAAGAGGCTAAACTGTGGGATTGAGAAAGGGATTTTTCTGAGGATGGAGAAAACAATAATATGGGAATTTTCCCTGGATAATTGAAGTAAAATATTATCTAATCATGAGTATTTTAATTAACTCAGGGTATAATGAAAATCAAACACATATATAAGGAAATACTACATATAAGTAGTTGATATGAAAATAATAATATCATGTAGGGTAGACCAATAATATGGTGGATAAATAGTTCTGCATACCACACTGTTTTGGGTGGACTAACCAAAAATATCCCATAATATTCCATAAATGATGGATGTGATAGAAGTCTAAAATTAAGACCTTGGGGTTCTCAGATCAGAATGAGTGGGATGGGATATTCATGTATGTGATGACCAAATTACATGTTCGAATAAAAGTTCCCATTATGATGTCATTGAAGTATACATAAATTAGGGTACTTTTACTTGGGGAAATGAATTCATTTCATTAAAATTTTATATTTCAAGGAGAATTATGAAAAAACATATTTTTAAAGAATTATGCATATTCAAAATAATGGAGACTTTGGAGTTAGATTTTTTAATTATCAATAGAGAAGGAAATCTTATTGGGATATTGGGTTTTTGAATACAAGAGACTATGAATTGTTAAATGAATTTGTCTGTATTATACTAAAGTCATTTAGACTAATGACAGCTGTAACCAAGTGAAGTACTATTTTCATAAATTAGGATCATATATTGGTTATGCGGTTTTTGTGTGTGTTCATGGATGGTCCAGGAATGATTTTCCTCTCAGGACATGGCCACCCTAACAAGTATTTTTACTTTATATGATATAGAAACTGACCATGTAGTTTAACAGTAATAAAAAAGATTTGTTTTTGTGGATTTTAATGGTCTTACATCGAAGACAAACATTTTCATAGTGATCTAGTCAAGAATGCAATAACATTCACATGGTGTGAAGAGGAAAGGTTGTAAGTTGTGGACTCATGATTTTTGATCTTAGAGAAATATATGGTTCTAGTATGCAAGGGATTGCCAGAGATCAAATTCAAAAATCAACCTCCACTATTATGGTTTCAGGGCTTAAAAATATAAAATAATATTTCATCAGTGGATGATGATACCTATAGTTGAAACACCATATTTGGAGTCATATTATAAAAATCCATGTTTGAGGAATAATATGCGTAGTCAGAATAAAGGTATCCTTCATAGTAGATATCTTCATCCACCAAGCACCAAGGAAAGGTTATAGAGATTTAAATTTCCCAATGCATAAAGTATGATTTTAAAAAACAATGTAATTGAGTTTGAAGGGATTACTTGGGATAGAATTGACCGGGAATTGGTAGAGTGTTCCATAAAATGTCTGAATCATATGTAACGAAACAAATTTTTTTTTATTCAGGCTAAAAAATGGATATGAGAACCCACAATAGAATCTCGTTTGTAGATCTGGCTCTTATATAAGAGATTTGAGTAATAATTTTTCAAGACCAGTCACAAAGGGGACCTTTCCATGACTACCCCAAGATATCCTCTAATAGGCTTGGGGATAATGACTAGCACTGAGTAGGAATATCCTGCAGAAGGGAGGAATTTGCGTATGGACCTGTACACATGCACACATCTCCAAGACCAAAATGTGGAAATGTAAAAACGCTAAGTAAATAATTATGTATACAACTAAGATTCCAATAATTGGGTAAGAAAATAGAAAAATGGAATGTAAATAGTACCAGAATACAAGGCCACCCAAAAGAAAGACTTTGTAAAAGTTAATGCACATGTTCTTAAAACACATCTATTGAAAACCCTACCAAAATGGTATGTACAAGGATAACTGTCTGAAGTTGTAGAAGCACACCTCGACTATCTATTCTCTCTAAGAACCACCTTGTTCTTATCCACCTAGGACTCCGTCAAAGCATTGATCATCTAAATAAGACATGACATGTGTGGGAAAATCTCGTGCATGGGTGAGTAAAAAAAATACACAGTAGGACACCCCAGAACCACAAAGGAAAACCAATAAGAAATACACAAAGTATACCATATGTAAACACACTAAGTTTACCAAAAATGAATACATGAAATGTACCACAAATAAATAAATACATGAAGTATACCACGATGTATACCACAAAAGAATACATAAAGTATGCCATATGTAAATTCAATAAGGTCACTACAAATGAATACACGAAGTATACCACAAAGAAACAAATGAAGTAAAACACTAATAAATAAACGAAGTGTACCACTAAAAAAATTAATAGTCATCTGACATAGGTATACTCTACAGTACACAATAAAATATTATCTTATATAATCTACAAAACAACCAGTATCAATAAGACACGTAGTCCAGATGAGACAGTCAACCCAATATGACACAAAGTCTCGGGAAGACACAAAGTATTGGTAAGAATAATTGTCTTAGTAAGACATTTTTCCTTTGGAAGACAAATAGTCTAGTTAAGACAGGTTGTCTCAGTAAGTCACATATTCTCTAGGTCATGTATTATCATAGTCGTAGCCTGGCATAGGATTCCACCAATAGCATGCTCATTCCAGGAGAACCTACTCCTCGAGACAAAATGTACATATTTTAAATTATAAAAAACTAACTTATAGTATCCCAAAAGGATCATATCATATCAAGGGGACCAACACTGATAACAAATCATCAAAAAAAATATACATTTTGGACGTTATGATCATTTTAGTAAAAGGATCCACCTGGGTTATTGTTCAAGTCTGACCCTGTCTGGCTGACCTGACCTACCCTAGTCCATTCTAGTCCAAACAATCCTAGTTTGGTCTTGCTTGAATGAGATCAGCCCACTGGGCCACTCTGTCCAGCCCGATAGGCCTCCTGGAGTGTCCTAACAATGTTGGGTAGGCCCGCACTCTGGGTCAAATTTTGTGCAAGACACGGGCAACCCTGGGTGCGTCCCACCTGGTCAACATGGTCTATCATGGCTGTGTGCCTCCCCCGTGGTCCTTTCACCATCATGATTCCCACATGGCCATGTCGTCGCCATACACCACCCCACAACCCTCCATTTCTGCAAACTGTCGGCACCAATCACATGCATCGGGACTCCAATGGTCTCTTAGGTAGACCACTGAGGGTCCTCTCATGGACATAAAATTACACAGTGCTAGATTTCAGCCTCTTCAGGTCTCAATAGACACTGTTGTGACTACTATGGTCGATTTTCATCTAATTTGGGGGTCCAATCACATTCGGAGCCTCCCGGAAAGTCAAGATGTGACCACGAGTGTCCAATGGTGAATAACATGAAGAACATTGGGAGAGAGATGAACCAAGAACATCTAGGCGACAAACCAAATCCTTTTTTCTTTGTCATTGAATTCTTCTTATTATAGGGATGAATTAAGAGGGTAACAAAACTCCCATTAACAAACATCAATACTTAATATCCCACAAGAATGATTTATCCACTAATAAATCTATTTGTGGGTTGGTCGGTGTTCATCTTTGATTATAAGAATGAGGAATAAATCAGAAAGAGATGAAATTCCCATCCTAGATTTTGGTTGCATGCTGATGTAGATTGATCATTATGACATCTTCATTAGAGAGGTCCTTCAAATCTAAGGTGCATCACTGATCGTCGATCCATGTTATGATATCTATTATACCATGACCATATAATAAACATCATTTTCCTTGTTTCATGGTAATTCTAGGGTTATGGAGATGACCCTGGAATCCTGAATAACTCATAAAAAATTAAACGAGTCACTGTGTCGAAATAAAATATTTTTATTAAATATTTTATTACTGATATTTCCAAGAACTAACTTTCATGACTGACCTGCCCCGGTTGATGTTAGACCCCACCAAACATAAACATGATTCTCTAACCCCAATGTTGACATCATATTTCTGATCTGTTCACCCATGTTGATGTTTTCCCACTTCTTCAAAGAAGCTACGCTTGCGTGCTATGTAATATTTTAATACATTCAAGAAATTGTTATTGGCACTATATGACTTAGAATCACATTCTAACTCAGCTCTTGGCCTCATAATTTTCCCAATTGATTTATATAAATAATACATAACATTCCGAGATGTTACATTTTCCCCATATTGGGTATTTACATCACCGAAATACAAAACCAATGGCTATAAAAACAAATGATTGTACTAAGCATGAATCTGAGCCTCCCACTCCCATGTGATCTCTTAGAGATACCTATGATTCCACTAAACATGAACCAATGGAATCGAACACCCATGAATTATCCTCATATATTGATCATTAATCTCCACCAGGTACTCCCCAAACGTCTCCCCATCATCAATGTACAGTTCACCCTAGTAAAGGACGTGCGATGGATCATGCATGTATCTCTTTAGTTGTGACACATGGGAGATATGGTACACCCACTCTAACATGGAAGTAATGTTATGTGCTATTCCACCTCACATACTATGTTAATTATCTAGAATAGTTCGATGAACCTCAGAGATAGCTTTACACCCAAGCTAAATCCCAGTATCCCGCGTCATGGAGACACCCGAAGGATCACATGGTCTCCCTCCTCAAATTCCAAAGGACTTAATTTTTTCTGTTTAATACTTATGACGGATCATTGTATACTTCATTCACTCTTGGATGACCTGTGTCTTCTCTATAGCTAGCCACACCAACTTCAGGCTGATGGGTTTGGACACTCATGGGTCTGTCCAATAATGTTGTGACCTATAGGGTCGACCGTACAAGGCCTAGAATGGTTCCATAACTATGGTGGAATGTTAGATATTTTTGAATTAATCATCACTAGGGTTAGGATACCCTCGCAAATACAGAAAAAATCTTGGATGCAATCACGTAGCATGTCCTCCAAACCCCGAATGGTTCGCTCAGTTTTTCCATCTGTGAGTGGGTGAAACTCTATGATCAAGAACAGATGGGTCCCGAACGCCTCCTAAAACCCCTTCCGCAACCAGGATGTGAAATTAATATCATGTTATGAGACTATTTTTGATGTATATCTATTGATTATAACTATCTCTTGCATGTATATATGTCACATGATTTCTACCGAATTCTACTCTCGAATCGCTAGCAAGTGGTCCGACTTGGTGACTCAGTCAATGATCACCCAGATGGTATCACGTAACCTATACGTACTTGGTCAACCCATCATGAATTATATCTATATATCATCCCACTTCCTCTCTGACACCTCAAGGGGGTTTGTGAAACCAACTAGAACATTTTCCTCATCCTTTACATGCTCACAAGTGAGGAATCTAGAAACAAAATATGCCACTTCCATCTTCTTCCCTATCCACCAAAATTGACATCTTAAGTCCTATTACATCTTCTAAAAATTTAGATATTCCACCAAATGGGATGTATGAAACTCCATTAATACCTCCTTCCATAATGCGACTACTTACACTATGTGTCCTCTAAAAAGAATGACACTCTCCCCAACTTTTGAATATCCCTCACGGGCATGCCCTAGAGTCTTTTGAGCACGTAAATTCTCAAAGTAGGTATCCTCAAGCTCTGCCTCCCTAACATTATATAAGTGTGTAGGGGTAAAACCCATTGAATATAGGTACTGATCATCATCTCTATACAAAAGGATATATGCAATAATGTCAAATACTCTGATGCCACATTTTGTAGCTGTGAACTTGATCTCTTATTAAGAGCATCTTCCACCACATTCCCCTTCCCTAGATTAGAAAAAATCTCAAAGTCATTATTCTGTAGGAATTATATCCATAACCAATATCTCAAGTTTAGATACTTATGAAAGACGATATAATTGAGACTTTTGTGGCTAGATTAGACGATAAAGCGCTCGCCCAAAAGGTAGTGTCACCACATCTTTCATACGAAGACTATTAGTGATAACTCAAGATCATCGGTCACATAGTTGTTCTTTTGGGGTGACAAATGGATCAAACCAAAGGTAATCATATATTTACCTTGCATCAGGACACAACCAATTCTAGTTCATGATGCATCGTAGAACATCATGTACTCAACAACCTCCTCTAGAAATATTAAGATATGAGGGCTCATAAATATCTTCCTCATCTTCTAAACACTCTCATTTCACATAGTAATCCACGAAAATGGATTAACCTTTCATTTAAAAGATTTCAAGGGTGATTCTACTCTGTAATATTCATGTACAAGACGTTGATAGTACAAATCCAAAACAAGGAAACTCCGCACATTTGTAACACTCTTGGGTGGTTCCTATGAAAGAACAACCTCAATCTTCGATGGATCCACTACAACTCCAACCTCTGAAATGATATGTACCTAAAATGGACCTCTCATATAAAAAACTGACATATCCAAAGATTTATATAATTTTGGTGATCTAAATGTGTGTCTAAGACCATCCTCAAGTGTATCATGTGCTCCTCCTTAGATACTAAGTACACTAGGATTCCATCATTAAATACCACTAAAAACTAGTCTATGTAAGGATGGAAGATCCTATTAACGAGTCCCATGAACAGTCCTAGTAAATTCATTACACCAAATCGAATAAAAATGTACTTGTAATGGCCATAAAAACATCTTAAACCTATCTTTAATACATCCTCATCATGTACTAGAAGTTGGTGATAACCAGATCTAAGGTTTATCTTCGACAACCATCAAACAGATTTCAGCTTATTGAAGATGTCATCATTCCTTGGTAGTGGATACGTATTATTTATAGTCACCTAGTTTATGCTCTTGAAGTCCACACATAACCTGAGGCTCCTGTTTTCCATCTTGGAAAACAAACATGGGGCAACACGGGATGAAAAAATGGGTCTCACGAAGCCCTTCCTCTGGATGTCCTCCAACTGTTCCCTCTACCCACGAAGACCTGTGTCAAGTCATACGATACTAAGGTGTAAATATTGGTGAAATCATATGGTATGTATCTATTCATATGTCAACCTCCCTATGAGGTGGTAATCTTGAAACATCCTAATAAATGATTTACTCATATTCCACACCAACAATAGGAATATGGAGACTCATATCATCCATGGCATCGAGGGTTAGGCTAGACAATTGATCTGTGATCAGCTACACCCTCTTATTTGTGAGTTCTTCCTACACTGTTTGAGATTTCATTTCACTGGCAAGGTAAATCCTGGTCCCATCACTATGGAAACACTGCACTATATTCTTAAAATAGTTAATCTAATCATTGGATGTTGATAAGTAGTCTATACCAAGAAAAATGTCGTAAGGACATAATGATGCTACAAATATATCCCACCCAAAACTCTCACCTCCAAGAGTAAGGTCACATTTTCGGAACTAGTGTGTGATCATAAAATACCCTCCTATATCAGTTTCAAATTATACGTTTTAAGTCAACGGTTCCACTGGAATATCCAAGTCTCTAATAAGGGTCGTGGTACGAAAATAATGACCAGAACATGTGCCTATTAAAACATTAGCTAAGGTTTAAAATAAATAGCTCATACCTCTAATCATCCATGGATCCATGGGTTTAGAAGCCTCTATCTCTGGAAGTTTTCTGGTCCCTATCCACCAGCTGCTTTAGCCTATTTTGGACCACCATGGGGTTATGGTTGTAATAATTTGAACCTCTTCCAACCTACTACTTTTTTGACATATCCCCTACCACATCCACCATCCTATAGAACACCATACTCCTACCTCCACCTCTACCTCAATTGTCCCTCAACCGTCTCCTGATTGGTCATATGGCTCGTTAGGAAATCTCGAGCTAGATGTCCTTAACCACCGTATGAGTAACACATCATATACTTCAGCTACCTCACACTTAAATAGGAGCCCCAAAATGTGGATCCTATTTTCTTGGGGTCATCCCCTAGAGTTCATGTCCCACTTGGGTCCTTGTGACAACTATCATCTACTTACCGCTGAAGAATCTGCTACCTGGTGCCCGGTGTTAGCTCCCACTCCCCGTGTCTACTTCTCTAGAAATATCTCCACTAACACAGGTTTCTCTATTACCCCAAAATATGTAGGAAATAAAAGGGATATCATGAATGCCCAGATCTCTTGGTGTATGCCATGCTCGAAGCCCTGACCCCTGATGAATATGTCCTGCACCATATCTTTGGAGTAGCGATAGATATTAGTAAATCTCTCCAAGTACTCTGCAAAATATTTTATTTCCTTACTGTAGATGCAGAAGCTCATGTATATAAACTAAGAATAAATTAGATGGGAATAACTCATCTATGAAGATATTTGAAATTTTTTTCAAGAGAGAGTTGTCTCATCATGTGATTGAGTCACTAATCTCTACCATCGCCACATGGATTCGTGAAGAAGACACACAAATATTAATTATATCAGGACAGAGGGCATCCTAAAAAGGAGAAAGACACATGTACCTACCTCTATCCAGTCCTTAGCTACTTGGGGGTCTATCCCTCCCAAAAAATGGAAGGTTTATACTTCTGGACCAAATGAAATGCACTCAAACAACATACATCCTCAACCAGTAGCGTGGGTAGTAACTCCTGCTCGACGGGTGGTGGTATTGTAGGTAAAACACCCGGAGGTGATATATCAAGTACATGACCCTATAATAACACCTTATTGCTAGTTATATCATCCTCTTAATCACGAAATGTAATCCTAGTTAGATTTCTATGTGGAGGTATCTTAAAATAGAACAAGATTTACCATGATCAATAGAGTATACCTAGTGAGATGACTCAAGAAGGACATGAGAACACACCCAAATCCTATATGATGCATGTACCCTTGTTTTCCATAAAACTAGTGTTTTCATGTACTAAGTCAAAAAGTAAAATTTAGATTCTTGGTGTATGGAGACATCCTCCATGGCACCGACACTAGATTCCCTGTCCACAAATTCGAACTCAAAACAATTAATACTGTTTCCCCCAACCAATATCACAGACAGTTGGTCCTTATGTATAACTGAATAACTCTGATACCATGCTATCATAAACATCCCCATGGGGGACCAAGTCATGACTACCTTAATCCCATATCCAATAGTCCATGGACTGGCGACTGGCTCTAAGTAGGAATATTTCATAAATGGGAGGAATTTTCCTAATTAGTTGTACAGAGACACAGATATCCATGACCAAAATTCATAAATGTAAAAATTCTATGTAAACAAGCATGGATACCACTAAGATACCCAAAAAAGAGTACAATAGTAGAAAACTAAAAATTAAACAGGGACAGAATACCAGACCATCTAAAAGAAAGAATCAATAAATGCGAATGCACAAGTTCTTGAAACTCATCTTCTAAAAATATATCCTGAAGGGTAGGTGCATGGATATATTTCTAAAGATGTAGGGTAACACCTCGACTGTTTGGTCTATTTAAGCACCACATGGTCTTCGCCCAGCTAGGAATTTGTCAAAGTGATGATTTTCTACACAAGACATGACACATGCAGGTGAAACACATGCAAGGGTGAGTAAAAAAATACTCAATAGGACACCATGAAAGAACAATGTAATACCGCTAAGAAATAAATGAAGTATACAAAAAAATAAATAGATCATGTTTCCCAAAAATAAATACACAAAGTATACAAAAAACAATTAAAGGAAGTACACCACTAAAAAACATGAAGTCTACCACTAATAAAATACGTAGTCAGCTCACAAAGTTACATTTCTATAGTATGAAAAATAGGATTATCTAAAATAATTTATAAAACAACAAGTGTCGGCAAGATCCATAGTTCCGATGAGACACTCTATCCTAATAAGACACGTAGTCTCGGTAGGAAACATAGTCTCAGTAATAAGCAATGTATTGTAAGACACATAGTCTCAATAATACACGTAGTATTCATAATATTCATAGTCGCAGTATGTCATGTAGCCTCATGGTCAAATAGTATCAATGTCATAGCAATCCATAGGATTCCACGCGTAGCATGCTCATTTTGAGAGAACCTACTACTCCAACCAAAAAGGTCATTTGTAAACATCCACAAAAACTAACGTAGATTATATCAAAAGAACTACTTCATCAATAGTGTCCCAATTCCACAAAAAACTCATCAAACAAACACACTGTGTGGAATTTATGTTGGTTTTGGTAAAATGTTCCACCCTAGTTCTAGTCTCAGTTCAAACAGGCCCGGTCCATGAATGACCCGACCTAGTCCAACTGACCCATCCCAGCCCACTGGGCTACCTGGAGCAGCCCAAATTTCTTGGTTCATCTTGTGCTATGGGATACCTTGTACGCTAGATACGACTAGCACCCACAGTGTCCCACCTAGTCCACGAAGTACACCCAAATCATGTGCCTCTCTCGTAGTCCTTGTGTCACCCTATGTACCAAATAGTCCTTCTATCACATTTAGTTGGTATGTGGCCCATCATTGCTGCTATCCGCCCTGCGACTGATTGTTTCTGCCAACCACCCCATGGCTCTCCATCGCCACCAGCCACCGACACTCGTGTGGTACCTTCCACATACCACCAAGGCTCCTTCGATACCTAAAAATTTATGCAGTCACAGATTCGGGGCACGTAGTTTCCTGATCAACAATGATGTAGTCACTTTTCATCCAATACAAGGCTATGATGAAGTTTCTAGCCTCCCAACATGTTGAGCCACAACTATGAGGGTATAATGATGAAGAATTCCAGCAATGGGGGAAGAGAAAGGCACGAAGAATATCTGAGGGGTGAACCTTGACCATTGTTTATGTCAGCCTCGATTATTTCACATTAGAGGGATGAACGAAGAGGGTAATGATACTCCCAATAACAATCTCCAATACTAAGCACCTTGCAAGAAGGATCAAACCATGGATCAATATATTCGTTGGTTGGCCCTTGTTCTTCATTGATTCTATGAATGAGGAATAAATCTCAAAGTGATCAAACAACCTACCTTGATTTTGACCACCCATTGATGAAGATAAATAATCATTTTTCATCTTTGGTGAGATTCTTCGAGTCTGAGGTGCATCGATGATCATCAATCCACATTCTGATATCTGATCCATAATCTTCATAGGGAGAAATTACTTCTACTTGTCTAATGGAAATTATTGGGTTATGGTGTTGACCCTAAATTCTAAATAAACTGTAATACAAATAAAATGATTCACCGCATTAAAATCATTTTTTATTATTTGTTTCTGATACATCCAAAAACAAAAAATCAGGGAAAACTGGTGCCAATCGATTTTAGGCCCCTCCTAAGTTAAACACTCTGATCTGAATGCAATGAATCCCTCATATTTATAATTAAAGCAGCCTTTTAGTTGTTAACCCCCATCTTCAAGAAAACTATGCGTACGTTCTATTTGATGTTTTAATATTTTAAATGAATTTTTTTTTGGGATCTTGAGGCCTCAGAATTACACACTGAGTCCGCGCCTGGTCTTGAAATTTTCCTAATTATTTTATAGATATAAAAATTAGAAATTTTGAGATGTTATAGTTTTTTCAAACTAGCCCCAAGATACAAAACTATGAATCACTAAATATCTCATCTTGAAGCTAATCAAGCTAAATGTAGATATATATTCAAGATGTGATGAGAGACTAGAACATTGAATGATGGTCTATCCATGTGAGGAGTGAAACAACGTGAAGTTTTATATAATATGATAGTGACACGAACCATAATGTTTAACGTCTTACATTAAAATATGTTCCCCTATAGTTTAATTTCTTGTGAAAGGGGCATTCTCGTAATATTTAACATTTGATACAATGATGTTTGGGTGTCACTAATGAGAATAAATGTTAATAGGTATTACATTATAAGAACTAATTTTGAATAAGACATGCATGGTTTTAAGGTTTTGATTCTTGGAGCATGAGGAGACCTGACTATGTAAGGAAAACCCTTACTAAGATAAATTATCCCATGTGATCTAAAATTTGTGAGAGAAACAAGAAATATTGATGGTTTATATTATCACATATCAGGATCTAAATAAGAGTTGGTGATTAAAAATTATAAGTCAAGTGGTTATGGAAAATATTTGTTAGTCGGTAAGGGGGAATCCCATATTAAAAGAACAGAGTCAAACACTAAAGAAGGAAATCGTACCCCAATTCCAAATTTTTGGGTAGGCCTGAGACTATGTAAACTATATAAATAGAAATAAATCTATACATAGTAAAAAAAATTCCTAACACTAATATAACTTAGAAATAGGGAATGTGGACACTATTTATCTTTGATTAGCATTATGGATGGGATTGGGTTGGAGATTACAAGAATCACTACATATCTCATAAAAATAAAAATCAAGCCACATGTAGTTCATGGAATTCCATGCAATTTAACATCATATGTTAGGAAAACATGTTCCTTGGAATAATTAGAAACAAGGGATGTGGGGATTATGCATCAAAATGCACCCAGGAAATTAGGATATATTTTCAAGTTATGAATCCCATTCCAGTCGTAAGAGGATTCCTTATATTCTCATCAAGGGTAGCTTATACTTTTTTCATAGAGTGAGACTACATTCAAATGTAATGTTTTGAATATTTTTCATCAAGTGTAAAATCTTATGACTATGATGGAATGCGTAATGAATTTTATCGCCATGCGATAAGGACCACTCCAGGTAGTTTAATTTCATATGGTAAAGACACTTGGTAACTTTTAGTTTTGTGTCTTAAAACTAGGACCATATTTCATTAATAAGGTGAACTATTTTTTTATAAATCCTGCATTGGTATGAGCTTTCGTATTCATGTTATCCATTTTATTTGTGAATATTATCTATTAGAATATACCATTCTAATGGAAAAAAGTTGATTCCCAATTTCTAGTTTATTATTCAGTGGTTTATTTACATTTATCATCGGGGATATGAGGACCAAGACCATTTTCCCTTAAAGAAATTAATTAAATTGGTTTTTATATTTGAAATATCAAGATATTAGGTTTTTGAGAACCTATAAATGATGAATGGAATACAATATTTTCTCATCGATCCATTGCAATTCATAAAAATGTTTCGGTTAATACACATCTATTGAAAATTGATCACATATAGAAAAACATAGTGAAGGAAACTAGACTTCAATGGGGAGAGATGCTTATATTCCATAGTCTACTGAATATGGGGTCTCTTGTGTATAGTTATGAGTTATGTATGGTAGGCTCCTCAGTCATGTGGAATATTATCACATTATGATTTATTATTCTTCTCATCCTTTTTATGTAGTATGTTTTATAAGATTTTGTTGAAAGACTCTATATTTCCATTTTATATTTTATTATATTGAGATGAATGGTTGGACTCAACGTTTTATTTCGGATATAGCCTCTTAATTTTTTAATAATATAAGTTGGTTATATTTTCCCTTAGTATTTTATGATTGAAAATAAATATGGTGATGAGGGTGGTCTTAGTGAAATTGATAAATAATTTTCTTCTAACTACATTTGAGGGTTATTTCCTCAGCCCATTTGTAGAAGAGGTTTGTAATAGAGAGGATATATTTAAAATTCATTGTTGTAGATGGAGGGCATGGTACCATAACATCCATTCCCAACATGAAAATTGATAGGATTATTTGGATGTATACAAAAAATTTGGGAGTTGATGGATAAATTCAGCATATAAATGACAAGGATGGATCTTTTTGATAAATTTTGATCAATCTTCCGTCATTAAAGGAAAAAAATATTTGATCCTTCTAATTTAGTGAGAAAGATTGGTTAAAGACTAATGATTACCATAGTAGATGGAGGGAAAGGTCCTACAACATCCATTCCAAACATGAAAAATTTATATGATTGTGTTGAAGTATACAAAAACATTGGTAGTTGATTGATAAATTCAGCATACATGTGATAGGGATGGAATGTTTTGAGTAATATTGATCCATCTTGCATAATTGAAGGAAAAAAATATTTGATCCTTCTAATTTGGTGAGAAATATTGGTTCCATACTAATGATTACCATAGTAATAATTATATATTTCTCAAATAAGGATGATAATATCCTCTTCATCAATGCATATGATGTGGATTATGTCAAATACTCATTTATAGAGGGCTTTTTGAGGAACATAGTTATCATAAATGATGATGTTTTCTTCTTTTCATATGATTTTCTCATTCCAGGATCTTTGTAATTAATTAATACAACCTTTTAGGTAACATTAATTAGAAATAATAAACCATTCAAAATATTTTCTGGTTCTGTGGTCGAATTGACCATGTTGATCTCTTCTATGCTACTATGAACAAATAGAGATACCATTTTGTGGCTTGTAGTGCTTATAAATGTTTCATATCTATCAAAATCTACCAAGATGTATCAAAATTTTATTGTGCATCTTCCTAATCATTTTTTGATCAAGAGATATGACTCAATGTTGGATATAAGTGGAATTAGACAATTAAACCCCGAATATAATAAAGAATAGAGATTATCTATACATTCCTAATAGTGTAATCACCCTTGAACTTCTTTATAACTAGATCTAAGTCACCTTTGACATTCATATGGGTCATTGGTATTTATAATAAAATATCCATGACCTCGATGATGGCTTGGTATTCTTCATCATTGTTGGTTGAACATTATAATAACATGAAAGAATAGTACAGAAGTCACTTTACAAGATATATAATGATGAATCCCGACCAATATTTCATTAACATGGGATATTCTATCCTTTTTATTATTATGATTCTATACATGACATCAAAAGACATCTTCCAGGTTGGGGGTCCTGGATAGATAATATTCTTCATCTGGAAGTTTGGTATTCATTATCATCTCTTCTAAAGGAGGATGCTCTACGATGAATTGTGACAAAGATTTCCCCTTTATCGCATTTTATGGTATGAATTGAACATAAAAATACAAAAGGATGACCTCCCATCACGACCAAATTAGTGTAAACATATTGAACTAGAGGATATAATTGATAAGGTCAGTTCAATAGAGTAAATGGACATCATTATGTTTAATGTAGTTCTATGATTTCTAAAAATTGATGATTAATTCCATACTAATCTTCTTAGTTTCTAAATAATAAGTCTTCATATAGGTAATTTTTTGATGAGATAATAGAGACATTTTTCTTTTCTAGAATCATTATTTTGTTTAAGGAAATAACCCAATGATCTCACCAAATCATTCACATAAATAATGAGAGGATTTTCTTCAAAAATTGGCTCAATACTAGTGGACTAAGAAAATATTTATTAAGACTATCGAATGACACCAGAAATTTTTTATTTTACTGATATATGATCCCTTTTTCATTAACATGGTGAAGGGTAAGAACTTTATAGTAGGATTTTATTTAAATTATATAATTTATGTAAGGTGTCCTTGTAGTCCTCTTAACTCTTTGAGGTTTCTAAGTGGCAACACATGAAGGATAAGATTTTTATTCTTAGGACAAAATTTAATGTCATAATGGTGTTATGTGATGCCCTGAAACATACCAAGGATACACCAAATCATATTTCAAGTGGGAATTTTTAGGATTTGTTGGAAAATTTTTGGGAAAACCATATCGCAATCCCAAATATAGAGGTATTTTTTAAATATTTCACCATTAGATCATCGACATAGAACTTGATAAACATTCTAGGAATGGGTTTCAATATGTGATGCATTGTGTGTTAGTATATAGTCCCATTATTCATTATAAAAAGGTAATCACCTGATACAAATATATACTTTATGGTTCTAGAAAAGGAATGGTTTATTCATCTTCAGTGGCCATTAATATTTGGATATATACTTATTGTCCATCTATGAAGGAGAGGGATTGGTATCCAAACATATTATCAATCAAAATTTTGGTAATTGGAACGTAGAAGTAAACTTTTAGACAGTGTTGGTGAGATCTCTAATATCAATGAAAAATTTTATCTTCTAATTTTTAATCTTGCATGGGATTATATTGGTGATACATTTTTGGTACTAGTATTTATGATTGAAGTTTTATTTTTTATGAGCCTATAAAATTATGCTTCATCTTTGGTAACTTGAGTTGGGAGAATTATTTTGGATTATTTCCATTAACCATGATGATCAATAGGAAGACACTTTTGATGGGATACCACAACAATATCTAGCCTTAGAAATTTAGTTTAATTACATGTGAAAAAATCTATATGCTTATTTAAAAAATAGGTATATTCCTCTTCTTATATTATGTGCATAGACTAACTAGATAGTGATGGTCATGATTATTCTTCTACGACCATACTTATGTGTCAGATTTCATTGATGGTGGTGAAGAAAGCTTCCTAAAATGTTAGAGGAGCATCTTTGAGTTCATCCACTTATTCCACTTATTCTTACTCTTCTTATTCCTCTTCACCAACCTCTTACACTTCCTCTCTTTCCCCCTCCATTTCCACATTGGGAATGATGAGTGGAAATTTGGAATATTTAGAGTTAGGATAAAAAATTATCTTCTATGATTTAGAGGTAAATATTTATTTATTCCCCAATATTGATATGAATATTCTATCATATTCGAATGATGAAATTAGGGTCTGTTGAATTCTAGGGTAGAAAATGAGTGTATTTTCAACTGAAGTGTCAGTACTAATGGTAGGATCAGAGATAACTTTAGTATGTGTATTTTCAACTAACATTACTGATATCATGATGGGTGATGAGTATGTTCCCAGCCCACATACTTGATTTGACTGATTAGAAACACATACTCATCCCCAATCTCACTTAGTGGGTTGTTTAGGGACATTTCCAAACAATTTTGGGTCAGAACTTGGGAAACATCATCAATCAGGGGTTTCTTCCCTTATCTCTGAACAAATCCTACATTAATGTGTTGAACCAAAAAATATTCAAATAGAGATATATCACCGTACAGTGTCCCACTATTACTGTTCAACTAGTACTTGAGACATAGGTGATATGAAAAATGGATTTCCATATATAGATGAAACTAAGGCCTTCCTCATAGGTAATTGAAGTATTTATCATACGAGATGATAAGGAAGTATAATTCACTCATTAGGTCCCCAAATTGTGTTAATATCATGATTTTACTTAGGGTATTCTGTTATTTGTTTATACTAATGATGTTTAATAAGAGATGGAGATAGGAAAACATCATTGTGACCTAAAAAGTGATGTGTTCCGATCAGAAGGAGATTGACTCCAAATCCATTTTTAAAAAATTATTAATGAATATCAATGTCATCCATCCAGACATACACATGTAAGGAAATGATATGTACCTATGTCATAGAATACATGTCATATTATATAAAATATATAACCACATTAAATTCTATTCGTTTTATATTTATAAGGTATACATTGTTGGGAGGGAGCTCAACTTTAAACTCCAAAGGGATTAATGTGGCATATACAGGGGATTATTAGAGGTCCTTTTACAAGTGAAAAAACATCAATTATTGAAATTTTCATTGGAAATATAGAAAATAGATTCCATATGCCATATTTTTAATCAAATATCATCATCTTCCAGGGGGATTTGTTCTATAGAAAGAACATTAGAGTTCGAATTGCCTAGGGCAGATCAGTCAGCTAGTTGAATAGATGTCAACAAAATTATTTCTATTATTGGTATAGGCCTAATTGTCCTACCTACATTATTGGTTTGATGATATTATTCCCCTATTAAAATTTATATTTTAAAATAATTGGGTCTAAAAGACTTTTTTAGAATTTTTGTTTGCTTCCCTATCCTTCCCATGCTCGCGGAAGGGCTATTTCATGAGTCGTGGTTGTAAAAATATATATGATGGGGATGTGGATGGAATATTGGATTAATATGTGACTACATATCCCCCGTCATTATTTTATTTGGATGGGTTTACCTATGGATCTTTAATCTATAGTAGGTATCATCATAAAAGAAGGGGTCTATCAAGTAGTTGAAATTAATAGAATCAAATACTAATTCATTGTCTAATAAATATTTCTCATACATATAAAATTCCTTTATTCTTAATTGGTTGAGGGTTGTCATTATATCGTGGGTGTAGGCATGAAATATATGATACTTAAAACAATATTTTTTGATTTTTACTAGATTTTCCTTATGTTCCTGTTTTTTTTCTTAAATCCATACGATTTCTTATAATGTCATTTTTTGGGAAATAAAGTGCTCAAAATGTTTGTTGTATTGTGGAAGAGAAAAATAATGCTGTAGTGGGTTGATTTAACTATTCCCTGAGGATAGAATGAGTTTAGTTTATTATTTTCTGGGTCATTCAATCATTTAACTTTTGTATGCTCTTGCACATATATTCTTTCAATGCACATTCTTCTATAGAAGTGGTGGAAGAAACACATTGCACTTGTATAAGTATTAAACAAGGTTCACCTACATATAATATAACATATTTTATAAGATAAATTGAAAAACAAAACAATCTCCAACATTGTGACCCAATTTTTTGTGAAAGTTTAAGTAATTTGGGAAATCATCAAGACCAACTTAATCAATCCTATCATGCTCTTACAAATTTCTATAGGCTATTTTCCATAGCTTCAATAATGTATTCCAAAACATGATCATCTCATAATGGATATAATTTATGTTATATTTACTCATCGTTATGGGGGTATTGTTTTATTCATTGTAGTTTAGGAGTATTTTCCAAGTGAATAGGTGAAATATTTGGAGATGGAAACAGCATGGAGGCTGATTTTAAGATGAAGGTCACATTTTTTACTATTCTCGTTACCTTTTCCTAAAAAAATTTCATTGGTTTGTATTTGGATAATGTTTTCAATATAGAATCCTCAAACCTCTATAAAATAGGAGAATGATCCTAGAACTCATCCAAATACCTTATCAAGATAAGTGGTGTTCATAACTAATCATGAGGGTTGTCAATGCAATGACAAAATAAGGCCAATTAATGTAGTTTATGTTTATAGTGTAATTTAATCCCTTCAACATAGAAATTAAATATTAAAACCAGTTAGACAATCACTACTTGTAACATGAGAGGTTGAGGAATATCATTTTCTATAATATTGAGAAGAATTGATAAAAGAATTATAATTGAAGATCTTCCCTACGATTGATTGATTTTTCCGGTAACATGGGGTACCATAGAAAGGATATCCCTTCTTTGGTATGCATGTAATACTTGATCATGGATTCATTTTACTATTTGAGGGGTACCTTCATGGGATAACACATAGAAATTATGTTATTTAGATGATTTTATGGGTCTCCTAATCCATTGAATGATATGAATATAGGAGTCCCAATGTTTTGTGGTAGAAGAGTATCATCCACCCATTAAGGATATGGATTCCTTTTCAATTGTTCTATTTCACATCATGCTTCGTGAATTTCTAATCATCATTCCAATGATCCAATATTTTTGATGAGATGGAGAGGAATGACCAACTATGTAGGAGCCCTAATAAGGGGAAAATTATTGATCCAGATACAATGATTTTTCTTATAATCATTTTGGATAATGTGAAGCGGAAGACCTATAACGATGCATCTAACATTGCTATATTTTATCACCAAATGTAAAAAAATACTAATATATCCTCATCGTGGTGTCCAAGTATATTTTTTTGGCCTCCCTTATTGATTAGGTTCTTTGAATCAACATCGGTTGTTGTGATGAATCCTCATTTACAAGGTATGATTGTTGGAAACGTGAGATGAAGTTCTCCAGCTCCACTATAAGTCAAGTACCTAAAGAATAAGGGTGCTTGCACTTATCTACATCTGCAAAAATATAAACTAGTTGGGGCCAAAATAATGTCCCAAACAGGTTGTGAGACTAAATCCCAGAAGGCAACCACCCAAAGATCTGGGCCTAATAGTCATTGAGTATATTGCAAGCAAAGTATAGAAAGTAGTAGACAAGAAAGTGCTCAGTAGTAAACAATCCACAATTTCAACATCAAGCAACAATTAATCAAATAGCTAAACACAAACAGGTAAAACTCTGGGATGTACTCACAGCTATCCCCTCTGGCCCTACCTAACAAGTATAAGCAACCCCCTAGGCATTGCACTCGGAATAACCCCTATAGTTAAGTATATAAAGACTCTGTGAGGAATCACTCACAAACAATTAACTTTATAGTCCAATGTAGTTAGGAACTCTCTAAGGAAGCTCCCACGGTCAATTCCTCTTATATCCCCAGGTCATGGACTCTTTGAGGAAGATCACTCAGTCAATTACCCTTATAGACTAGGTCATTCATAGACTCTCTGAGGAAGCACTCACTATCAATTCCCTTTATTGTCTAAACAGTTCACAAATAAAATCAAATACTCTCTAAGGAAACTCGCTCAGTCAATTCCCCTTATAGTCTAAAGCCGACAAGGACTCTCTAAGGAAGCTCACTCAATCCATTCCCCTTACATCCCCAAATTTGTCTTTGGCACTCTATGGAAGCGCACTTGGTCAACCCCCCTTATAGCCTAAAGTGCTCAAATACACTCGGAGAAAGCTCACTCGGTCAATTCCCCTTATAGTCTACTACACCAGGTTCTCATGGCCTTGTGTAGGTCAATGAGCATAGAAGTGCAATATGGACAAAGAACTGACATAACTTCTTAGATAACCAGTCTACAACAGATCAAGCATGTCAGATTATAAACTCTCCATCCTACAGCAACAGGCATGGAAAACAGGCAAGGCAGCCAAACTGGCTAAGCAGGACCAAACAGTCATAAAAAGAACATTCAAGGGAAATACATCCAAAGCATAGAAATCAATCCTATTCATATCCAATATACCTTTACACAACCATACAATCATGTATTTCAATCAAAAGGGGTAAAACAGTAAACTCTCAATACCACGTTCAAGGGTATTGGTTAAATTTTCACATAATACTCAATGACTTTGAATAGAAAGGCACAAACCACCTACAATGGAATTGTATGTATGATATACGTGAACCTCAATGCTCGAATCACCCTAGAGCATCGAAGATCTACAAAAATTTATAAAACATTCAACCCACGATATCCCACGATGGAGGATAAATCAAGAGACGGTGATCAAGGATAAGAGTGAACACACCTATGTAATTCCAACGCAACAGACGGGGTTCGATTCGGAGGGCGGATGTACGCTCTGGGGTTTGTCAAAGATCTGTGGCCATATGTGGCTCTCAGTGGAGCGAAACCAAATAGAAGAGCATTCTAGAGATTAGATGCAACCACGGTGCGTTTAATGAAAAAAAAGTACATGTTGTGTACTCACTGTTTTCGGACTCTGCATTAAGCGGCCTCCAAATCGCTCCCACATGGACGTGTGTGTGGCTACTAGACGTCCAGCACACGACCTCCTATGGCAAGGAAATACATGACATGTAATCATAATGTACATGACGTGTATTTAGTAAATTTCCATAATTTCCTCTTTTTCTCAAAAATGACCAGAAAAGGTAAAATATACCTAAAAAGAAGATTTAGGTTTTTAAAAACATCCCCCCTTAATGAAATTTATCCTAGAATTCCCCTTGGATGGTGTAGAAGAAGAAACCCCGAACATCTCCAGCCACTGTGATCGTATGTCTGCCTCCCCCTCCGAAGACTCATCCTGTACTCGCCCATGCTTCCAAAGCTCATGTACCAGAGGAACAGACCGACCATGGAGAACCTTTGAAATATGATCTAATATCAAGATAGGATGCTCCTCAAATGATGCATTCAAGCTCAACAACCTCAAATTGAAAGACATGAGACCCGTCTGAGAAGTAACGTCGACGCTAAGAAACATGGAAGACTTCATGTATGGCTTGGTACCTGTGAGGAAACTGCAATAGATAGGCAACAGGAACAACCCTCTATAACACCTCAAACGTCCTGACGTACCTTAGTAAATGCTAACCTTGACTCCTAATCCTCTTGTGTCCCAAGACCGGTGGGACACGTAGGAAAACCTGATCCCCGACCTCGAACTCCATAGTTCGTCTCCAAAGATCAGCATAAGACTTCTGAGGATACTGTGTAGTATCCATCTACTTCTGAATCAACTATATCTGCTTTGTGGTCTCCTGAACAAGACGATGTCCCACCAAAGATGCCTCTCCAACCTCTAGCCAACATTAGGGTGATTGGAACGACCTACCGTACAAAGCCTCATAAGGTTCCATCTGAAAAGTTTCTTGAAAACTATTGTTATAAAAAAAATACACAAGAGGTATATGCTTCTCCCAATAACCTCCAAAATTCAGACTGCATGATAGGATCATGTCTTCAAGAACCTGAATCGTACACTCTGACTGGCCATCTGTCCGAGGGTGGTAGGTTGTACTCAATAGTACATGTGTTCCTAATGCCGTCTGAAGCCCCTGCCAGACCTGAGATGTAAAATTCACATCCTTATCTGAAACAATGGAGTGTGGAAATCCATGAAAACGTACAAAATCTAGGATGTACAAATGTCCCATCACGTCAACACTGATGGTATCCTTGATCTGTAAGATGTGAGAAACCTTCATGAGTCTGTCAATGACAACCCATACTACATCATCCCCTCGAGGAGACCTCTGAAAACCATCCACAATGTCCATCGTTACATCATTCCACTTCCACTTTGGAATGGGTAACTACTCTAAGATCCATGCTACCCACTGATGCTTCGTCTTCTCCTGATGACAAGTGGAACACCTCGTAATGAAAACAACAACGTCCCTCTTCATACCTGGCCACCAATACCGATGGTGTAGATCACGATACATCTTGGTGGGGCTAGAATGAACTGCCCAAAATGAGGAATGGAAGTCCCGCATCAACTCCTTGCATATGTCTACTAGTGCCCATACGCGCCCCTGGAAACTTAATATCTCATCCTTGCCTATGGTCCGTCTAGGGATAGGGTCCTCTATAGAAACACTCTCCCTTAGAACTAGGACTTTAGAATCTGATTGCTGTCTCATTCGAACTCAATCAAGAAGAGTAGAGGTAACAACTACAGAAGATAGAAAATGTTTCCCCTATCTGTCGTGCACCTCCAAATGAATCTCAAAGAATAGCAAAATAATCTTCCACTCACTACTGGCCTCCTGAACTGCCGGTATATGAGTCCTCCAACTCAATGCATTAGCCACTGTGTTGCCCTTCCCAAGCGTGTAGGCAAGCTCAAAGTCAAATGATTGAAGATGCTCGACCCACCTGCACTGTCTCAAATTCATATCGCACTGATTGAATACGTTCTTGATACTTTTGTGGTCGGTGAAAACCACAAAATGATCTCCCAGAAGTTAATGTCTCCAACAGCGTAAGGCCTGAACAACAGCTACCGACTCAAGATCATGCGTTCGGTAATTCCTCTAATGTGGCCTCACCTACTGAGACCAGTACGCAACGACTCCATCTACATTAATTAGCATATCTCCTATCCCGATACCAAATGGATCACAGTAAACAATATAGCTCTTACCGGCTCTGTAAAGACTAGTATCGGTGCTGAAGTCAACCTCCCTTTCAGCTCATGAATGGCTAACTCATGAAAATATGACCATAAGAACTTCACAACCTTCTTAGTTAGACTCGTCAGTGGTGCTTCTAAGCGTTAAAAGTCCTATATGAAACGTATGTAGTATCCAGCACACCCCAAAAAACATTTCTCCTGAAATGCGTTATTAGACTGCTACTAGGAAGCTATAGATCTCACTTTCTTTGGGTATACTATTACTCCTGTCTCGGAGATAACATGACCCAGGAAGTGAATCTAATCTATCCAAAATTGGAACTTTTAGAGCTTAGAGTATAAATGATTATCCCTCAGTGTAATCAAAAGTATTTCAAGATGGGTATCATGGTCGTGTCGAGTGTGAGACTACACAAAGATATCATCCAAAAAAACAACCATGAAGGAATCCAAGTATGGATGGAACACTCAGTTCATCAGTGCCATGAAAACTGCATGCATGTTCGTGAGACCGAACGACATAACCATATACTTGTATAAACCATACCTACTCTGGAAGGGTGTTAGAGGTATATCTGATGATCTAACTTGCAACTGATGATAACCGGACCACAAGTCAATCTTCATGAAAACCAGGGATCCCTCGAAGCCGATCAAAGAGATCATCATTCCTAGGCAAGGGATATCGGTTCTTGACCGTCAACTGGTTCAACTTTAGATAGCCCACTCAAAGTCTAAGGGTGTCATCTTCCTTCTTCGTTTTAATGACCCGAACCCAGTTATCTAGAGTCGACGCAATATTTTAATACATTTTAATGATTACAAGGCATCAAGTCCCGAAGGACCGAACATTTTAACAGTCTTGGAAAATAGATTACATACATGAATGTTAAATTACACTTAATAACATACAAAAAAACATAAATAATCCTTTATGAACACCATTAATCCTTTACCTTAACCCTACATATCAATCAGAATACACTTCTTGAATCCCGTTAAAAATAAAACATAGAAAGAGGTGAGCTTAGATGCTCAGTAAGGATAACAATACGACAAAAAATTTCATAAATAAGCATAAACATTTAAGGCAATGTATAACTAAAACAAAAGCCTTTTAAACTTGAACTTCAGCATAATATGGAAAAAATAAAATGAAGTAATTCCATTTACTTATTCACATGGATATTCTATTAGTCGAATAATTACATGCAATATCAATAACCAAGTTCATATTGATGGAATGCATAATGCCATACTATCATAACCACGTAGTCAAGGCCTTGTGAGAAGACACTAGTTTGTCTCATGAGTCATGCCGATTAATCGAGGAGCTATAGCAGGCTCCACCCGTCACTTACTAAGTCCAATGCATTCCTCATATGAAAAGGTTTTAACATAACATAACCATTCATATTAAAACTAGCATAAGAAATTTCAATACTTTATCCCTAAACCATGAATGGTATAAAAATAGCTCATCCACAGTCAAACATATCACAAAACCTTCAATAAAATATGGAAGATTTGTATCATAATAAAAAATCTTTAAAATTTTTTAAAATATATCAAAGGATGTTGACATAGATGAAAATGATTTGTAAAACTCTTTGAGATAAATATCCATTTTTCATAAAAACATTTAAAAGTCACACAATTTAGAAAGGAAGAAATTTAAATACATTTTTGAATCAAAGTGTCCCATACCACTTTGAAACTTTTTAAGGGAATTAAAATTTTAAAAACATTCATGTCCATATAAATAAATCCATAAAACCCATTTTGAATACACGGACATTAATGAGAACGATTTAGAAGAATAAATATTTAAAAAATTTGAAATGATTTTTTTGTAAAAAGGTGCCTTAAAATAATCCCATTAATAAATCTTACACGAAACATGAAAATGGATAATAAATATGTCCCATTAGATACCTACGTAAAATCAACCTCGGATAATAAAGAGATTGTGAAATTAACCCTTACTAATTTGGTAACATACGAAACATACAACGCATGAAAGAGGTATCATAAAATGAATATGTAAATACACATAAATTATAGTTTATTAGACAACGAATACAATGATGGGCTGTACATACACCACACAAAAGGTATTAGTGGAAATATGGCACAAATCTAACAGGAATAAGGAGTGAGAAGAAAACCCCTTACCTTGCACTTTCCTTTAGTTGAGGGTACATTTAACCTCCTGTGTGAAGATCGTAGTATGTTATTTAAGTATACCAGAACCATATTAGTATTAATTATATCATACATGATTCATTAAAAACTTTATAATACCCATTTAATAATAATATCCATGTTAAATTAACATTTCGTGTAATAATCACTTTCTTTATCGTACGTGTTTTAACTTGTTATTCTTGATTGTATCACATAGACCATTATTTAAATACTTCCAGAATATAGAATATTATTTACATATCATATATATTTAAAATATAAATATGTTAATAGACATATATATGAAATGAATAACACTATTTTAGGAGACGGTAGTCCGTACGTACGCATAAACGTTGTTCCGTTTTCATATCGAATTGAACGAAACTAAGTGAATAAGATATATGTAAGTAAATATATATATATATATATCTCCAATATAATTATTATTTCATATATTACATACTTATTAGTAATATATATTTTTATAATCATCGATGAATGGTGGTCGAGGAAATGAATCTCTTCACGTCGTGGAGACGGTAATCCGTACGTACGCACGAGCATCAACATCATTTCATTAAAGTTGTGGAATTGGATGGTATATTAATTTTACAGAGAAATTATCATGTTATTTTTATTATTTATATACATATTACTCATCATTATATCCATCCAAATAACATAGTGTGGAATACCAAATTACACCACGGTGTGGAGACGGTAAGCTATACGTACGCACACATGATGACATTATCATTCATAAGATGGGTAGAATACTGAATATGGTTGTACCATATTTATAATGACGTCAAAGTATATTGAATATACTGGAGATATTTTTTTAAAATGGAAATAACAATGAAATAAGAAGTGGAAGAATAACGGAACATGAAAGAGGGTGGTCAAAACATTAACTCTTCTTTGGGTTCTTCCTTTTGATTTGATCAAAAGGGCTCGTTAGGTAGGCTTTCTGATCAAAATAAGGCCTCTAAGTTAAATTGAGGGAAGTTGAGAGGATATTTGATTAGGGGTTTTCTTATCCAAAAG
Organism: Viscum album; assembly: GCA_963277665.1. Classification (NCBI taxonomy): domain Eukaryota; kingdom Viridiplantae; phylum Streptophyta; class Magnoliopsida; order Santalales; family Viscaceae; genus Viscum; species Viscum album. The sequence continues at coordinate 774,098,578 of OY728155.1, read as the reverse complement.
GATATTAAGGTATGAATTTGAGAGAAGGTGGAGTTCCCTTTTATAAGAGGGGTGAGGGGCACCTTAAGAAAAAACATAAAATATTGTTTTATAAAAAATTCATATTCACTTTATAATGGCCCCAAAAATGACTTATTTCAGGGATAAGGTGGGGATATGCATAAATCCTTTCAAATAGTTAATTTTAGATAGGTTTGGGTAACTAAATTAACCTTATTATTTATATTAAACTCTTAGTTAAATAGTTTGACATTTACTATGTCTCTTTGTATTTTTGTATTATATTGTTAATAAACATACCATATACAAACAAGAGAACCCAAAGTGGTTCATTAATGACACAAATATCATTATATAAGTCACTTGGCCGAACCTTGTATTTTTAGAAATAGAATATTAATTAATAATATAATATTTGTTTTCAAAACTCTTTTATGTCAATTTTGACACTATTTGGTATTTGATTTTTCTGAAAATCATAACAGTGTGTTTACATAAAAAACATAATTAAAAAAATAAATACATGTCATATTAACCTATAAAATTATTTTAATTCATAAAAAGTCTCAAATTACATATATTTGGATATTTATAATATCAATTATTTTAATATTTCATTAATTTGGGAATTACTACATCATCATTATGTCATAAATAAATTTATTTATTTAATGTCTAAAAATTATAAATAAAATACCATGATGTTGGAAATCGTTTTATCTTGCTAATGAATATTTATAGTCTAATTTATCTAATGTATAACCTTATATTAAAAATGGTTTAGTTAATAAACATTGAATTTAATGCTTTTAACTCTTCTTTAAATTAAATTATAATTAATGTCCTAATCTTAGCCAAGTGGACCTAAAGGGTCATATTGTATTACTAAGGTTGTTTCTAGTCGAATTAAAATTATCTAATAGAATAAGGACATGTGTTAGGATAATAATAAAATCATTATTACCCTTAATTACCGTATTTTCTTTTAACTGTGGTAAATAAAAGTGAAAAATTACTATTCATCCAATTTTTTTATCTTATTGAACCACATTTTACTCCTTGATAAGAACCTTGTCTCTCTGATTTTCAAAATTCAACTCATAGAAGTGGTAAAATTAAGTATTATATGAATTTAAAAATTCTCCTAGGAGGTGGGTAAAAGACGGTGAAAAGTTCAATAAACTTTTTATATGTCTAGAATTATTCTAAACTAACTCCAATGAATTACATTTATCTTATATAGATATTTTGTATCTATTTTGAACTTAATTAAATTGAAATAAAAATAATAATTATTTAAATAAAAATTTGGTTTTAAACTATAACTCAGTGTTTTTTCACTATTCATCAAAAATTGAAAGTTCTAAGAAAAATAGAAAAAATTTACCCTAAGCTAATTTTGATATTTTGAATTCAATAATGAAGCATATTTTACCAAAATCAATACATAGAAGTTGAATTTATTAATTTAAAATTAATTCTATCTGTCAAAACCAAAAGGCGTATTTTTAAGAAACAATAACTATCAATAGTTTTACACCTGTTTATGTATAATTTCATAGTGAAATTACTTACAATTACCATCATTGTATTAAATGGTAAAAATATAATATATTTATACTTCCAAACCATTAAAATGTATAATTTTACATTACAAATTATTTATATTATAAAAGTTTTTTCAGTTTAAATAATATATTTTTTACTACTCACCCAAATATGAATGTTATCAGAAAAACACCAAAACATTATTGAAACTAAATTCTTATGTCCTGATTATAAAAAAGTTGTTTATTTTGTCAAATTGAATATATAAAAGTTTCAAATATTGGATTTAAAAAGGATTTACCATTAAAAGGCGATTGTAACGCACCGACCCCAGTTACCTAGAGTTGGTGCATTATTATATAACATTGGCATGATCACAAGAAAGATCAAATCTCGAATGAACGATTGGTTTCATAGCCTTGGAAACACTAGATATATTCCTAATGTTTTACATTACATCATAAAGTGAAAAACTGATACAACAACATAATGTCTCCATAGTCCACACTATTATCCCCTCATAATATCCCTGCAGGTCATTCATAACTTACTTCTTCATATCCTTGGAAAAATAAAACATATAAAAGAGGTGAGCTCAAATTCCCAGTAAGGATAACAATATAGCGGAAACATTCCAAAATAAGTATAAACATTTAAGGCATTGTATAACTAAAACAAAATCCTTTTAAACTTGATCTTCAACATAGTATGGAAAAAGTAAAATGAAATAATTCCATTTACTTGTTCACATGGATATTCTACTAATCGAATAATCACATGCAATATCAATAACCACTTTCATAATGGTGGAATGCATAATGCCAGACTATCATAACCACATAGCCAAGGCCTCGTGCCAAGAATACAAATAATATTTTTCCATGCCTTGTGCCAAGACACTAGTTTGTCTCATGAGACCTACCGATGCATCGAGGAGCTATAGCGGGCTCCACCCGTCACATATTAAGTCCAATGCATTCCCATGTGAAAAGTTTTAAACACAACATAAACATTCGTATTAAAACTAGCATAAGAAATGTCAATACCTTCACCATAAACCATGAATGGTATAAAAATAACACATCCACAGTCAAACATATCACAAAACCTTCAATTCAATATTTATGTTTTGTATCATAATAAATCAACTTCAAATTAGCGTAAAATCTATCATAGGATGTTGACATTGATGAAATCAAAACTCTTTTTAGAGAAATATCCTTTTCTTTTTTGAAATCATTTAAGAGTCATATATTTATGAAATAAAACATTTTCTATGGAAAATATTCTTATAAGCTTGTAAAGGAAGCTTTGACGATTTTATAATAGTGGAAAATAACTGCACTCGCCGTATAAGTTAAAAAAAATTCTTACCTTAATTCTATCGAAAATGTTAAAAAGCACCTTGTTTGAAAAACGACGGAAAGATTCCTTTATAAAACTCTTATAAAAAGTCAAACAAGGGTATAAATGAATTTAAACCATGTTCTTTTAAATAGTAAATATGTTTTGAAATACATTTTTAAGAAACATGGATGTGGATGATAAAGAGATCCCAGTAGATTATTACGTATAAACAACCTCGGATAATGAAGAGATTGTGAAATAACCCTTTCCTTGTACTTTTCATTTGTTGACGTAGGTTAACATCCTGTATAATAGTGAAATAATTGTTATTAAATTATACAAGAATCATATACATTCATATGATATCATATATGATCTTTTAACATTGCTTTGTTAATAATATCTTAGTATTATCGTCGTTTCGGGTGTTAACTTACTCGTTTTATTTTATATGTTTTGTTACATAAGCCATTTTTGTCATGGATAGGTTGTATATTATTCATATACATAATGATATAAAGTCCTTAAACATTTTTTTTAAATCATCAAATGATAATTATATTTGAATGGATACGATGGAGAATGAATCTCATCGCGTTCGTGGAGACGGTAGTCCGTACGTACGCACGAGCGACAATATCATTCTTTTGATATTAAAATAATATATAAATGGATGTTATATCATATATACAGAATCATTAGAAAGTTATATTTATGATTTACATGAGTTACACATCATTATTATACCCATCCAAATAATAATATATTGAATAACAATTACACCACGGCGTGGAGACGGTAAGCAATACGTACGCACGTATGGTGACATGTTATTAAAAGGGTGGATGGAAAACTGAATATTGTAGTAACATATTTATAATAACATCACAGTATATATATGATACTGGAGTTATTATTTTAGAATGGTAATAACAAAGGAAGAAGAAGTGGAATAAGAAAGGAACTTGGAAAAAGGTGGTGAAATCATTACCTCTTCTGCAGGTTCTTCCTTTTGATTTGATCAAAAGGGCTCCTTAGGTTGGATTTCTGATGAAAATAAGGCCTCTAGGTTGTATTGAGGGAAGTTGGGAGAGTATTTGGGCAGATTTTAGCCGAACCAAAAGGATTTGATGGTGTGAAGAAATGAGAAGGAGGAGTGCCCTTTTATAAGAGGGGTGAGGGGCACCTTTGGAAAAGCCAGAAATATTAATTTATAATAAATTCATATTCGGTTTCTAATGGCTCCAAAGTTGATTATTTAAATTTTAAGGTGGGTATGGGTCGAAAAAAACTCAACCAATAGAATTTATACAGGTTTGGGTCATTATATTAACCTTATCATTAAGTATTAACTCTTAGTTAATTAGTTTGACATTTACCATGTCAATTTGTATTTTTATATTATATAGTTAATAAACATACTATATACATCCAAGAGACCCCCAAGTGGTCCATTAATGATACAACTATCATGATATAAGTCTCTTGGACGAACCTCAGATTTTTAGGAATTTAATATCAATTAATAATATAATATATTTTTTAAAAACTATTTTATGTCAATTTTGACACTATTCAATAGTTGATTTTTGTGAAACTCATAACAGAATGATTACTTCGAAAAAATTTAATTAAATCATTCCTAACATGTCATATTAACTTATAAAATTAGTTTAATTCATAAAAAGGTTCAAATTATATTTATTTGGGTATTCATAATATCAATTATTTTAAATTTTTACTATTATGGTAATTACTGCATCACCATTGTGTCATAAATAAATTAAATTATTTAATCTCTAAAAATTGTAAATAAAATATCATTATGTATGAAATATTTTTCTATTTCTAATGAATATTTATAGTCTAAAATCCAACATATATAACCCTATGTAAAAATTGGTTTTCTGAAAGATATATGCTTGTGTGATTTTTGTATTCATTTTAACTTAATTAAAATAAAGTGTCCCTATCACGTACAAGTGGCTCCATGGGGTCCCAAATAGACCCAAGATGCCTATGGTCGAAAATATATCAACCAATAAGGTTAGGACACGTTTTAGGGTAATTTAGTATTATAATAATATTATTTTTTAACCCTTATTTACAGGAATTACCCTTATCCATGGTAAATAAAATATTTACTGCAGTAATTATTCAAAAAATCTAAAACTAAAAGTTACCTATTTACACAATTTGAAAATCCTGATTCCAAATATGGAATCCATTTTTCCAAATTCAAAACACAGAAGTGGAAGAAATTAATTTAAAATTAATTCCCGTTGTTAAAACAAAAAGCGTGTTTTAAGAGATAATAACTATCAAAAGATTGATACTTGTTTATGTTGGGTTTAATTGTGAAATTATGTCCAATGACAAAAATTGAATTAAATGGTAAAAATATATTCTAAATATACTTTAAAACCACTCAAATTCATAATTTATCACTACTAATTATTTTGATTTAAAAAGTTGTTTTTAATTAAAATTTAGTAATTTTCACTATTCATGAAAATATTAAAGTTATCCAAAAAGTTCCAAAATTTCACCTTAGGCTAAATTCGAAATTCTGAATCCAAAAATGAAGTCCATTTTGAAATATAAAATATATATAATTTCAAAAATTAGGTATTACAATTCATAACGGCTAGTGTGATTGGTTAGGGTGTGTTAGAACATGGTGTTGCGTACAACACACGCTATCACATTATTCAAAGAGAAGTGTACCGTAGAAGATTTGTGTGTTACATTCTCCCCTCCTTCAAATAATTTCGTCCTCGAAATTTCTAGAATACTTATCACATGAAAAAACTTGGGTGGTTCTTCATCATAAGTTCCTCGGGTTCCCACGTTGCCTCTTCCATCTTATGGTTTCTCCACAAAACTTTTACCAGACACATCGTCTGGTTTCTCAGTAATTGTTCTCTCGTATCAAGAATCCTGAAGGGATCTTCACAATAAGATATACCGGATTTCAGTTCAAACTCCCCATAGGTGAGTACATGCGTTGGGTCAGGCATGTATTTCCTCAATAGAGATACATGGAACACATCATGAACTTTGGAGAGACATGGCGGCATTGCCAATCGGTAAGCTACAACCCTAATTCGTTCTAGAATTTCGAAAGTTCCGATGTACCCGGGACTCAATTTACCTTTCTTACCAAAACGTATGACTCCATTCCATGGAGATTCCTTCAAGAAAACATGATCACTGACTTGAAATTCCAAATCCTTTCTTCGATTATCGGCATAGCTCTTCTGCCTATTTTGAGCTATTTTGATGTGATTTTAGATTACCATCACCTTTTCCATCGTTTCCTCCACCAGTTCTGGACCTACAAGTTTTATTTCACCAACGTCATCCCAACAGGTTGGTGTGAGACATCTCTTTCCATATAAAGCTTCATATGGTGCCATCTGAATACTCGAATTAAATCTATTATTATTGGAAAATTCTACCAAAGGTAAATATTGATCCCACATACCCTGAAAGTCAAGTGAACATGATCTCAGCATGTCTTCTAAGTTTTGAATAGTCCGTTCTGATTGTCCGTCTGTCATAGGGTGGTAGGCAATGCTCAAATGAAGTTCAGTATCCAGAGATTTCTGAAGACTCTTCCAGAATATTGAAGTAAAATGGGGATCACGATCAGAAACAATCGATAGGGGTACTCCATGAAGTCTCACAACTTCATTAATATATAGTCTTGCTAGACGTTCCAGGGGTAGATCATCTCTTATAGTAAGAAAATTTGCTGACTTGGTAAGACGATCAACAATAACCCATATTGCATCGTTCCTTCTAGGAGTCTTTGGTAGTCCCATGAAAAAGTCCATCATAATATTGTCCCATTTCCACTCTGGTATGGGAAGAGGTTGCATGACTCCTCCAGGCTGTTGCCTTCCAGCTTTTACTTGTTAACAAACCATACATCATGAAAAAATATCAGCAATATCCCTATTCATGTTGTCCCACCAAAAATGTTCCTTCAAATCTCTATACATTTTAGTGCTCCCATGATGTATAGAGAAATTGGAACTGTGAGCATCATCCAACAATTCCCTTTTTAGATCAGGTATATCGGAAACACAAAGTGTCTTCCCGAATTTCAAAATTCCATCTTCATACACAAAGTCTCTCAATCTCCCATCATTCACAGCTATAATCTTCTTTTGAAATTCTTCATCATCGGTCTGAGAACTCTTAATCCTTTCTAGTAAAGAAGGTTTGGAAACCATTTGAAAAAGAATTGATGTTTCACCTTCCCTGGTTATTCCCATGTCTATATTCACTAGATCCATGAAAATTGGATCCCTTTCAATTCTCATATTGTTCAAGCCTCCATGATCTTTTCTGATCAAAGCATCTGCCACCTTGTTTGCCTTCCCCGGGTGGTAGTGTATCGTGCAAGCATGATCCTTGATTAATTCAAGCCATCTCTTTTGCCTCATGTTGAGTTCTTTTTGTGAGAAAATATACTTCAAACTCTTATGATCAGTATAAATCTCACATTTTTCAAGATAGAGGTAGTGCCTCCATATCTTCAAAGCAAAGATCACAACTGCTAACTCGAGATCATGAGTAGGATAGTTTTGTTCATGAATTTTCAACTGTCGTGATGCATAGGCAATAACTCTGCCATTCTGCATAAGTACACAACCAAGTCCTTTCTTCGATGCATCACTATAAATAATGAACCCATCATTCCCTGATGGTAGAGTCAATATAAGAGCATTGAATAATCTTCTCTTTATCTCTTTGAAACATTCTTCACACTCTTTTGTCCAAATAAATTTAACCCCTTTTCGTGTGAGCTTCGTTAATGGGTTAGCCAATCGGGCAAAATTCTGGACGAATCGTCGATAATAACCTGCCGAACTAATAAAACTACGTACCTCAGTTATACTCATAGGTGCTGACCATTCTTGGATTGCCTTGGTCTTAGAAGGATCAACAGATATTCCATCATTAGAGACAATATGGCCAAGAAAAGAAATCTCATGAAGCCAAAATTCACACTTGCTAAACTTCCCATATAATTCATGTCTTCTTAGAGTCTTCGGGATAATGCGCAAGTGATTTTCATGATCTTCGTAGCTTTTGGAGTATACCAAGATATCATCAATAAATACCACCACAAATTCAATGAGATACTCCTTGAAAACTCTAATCATCATATCCATGAATACAGAGGGTGCAATAGTCAATCCAAAAGGCATTACAGTAAACTCGTAATGACCGTACCTGGTTCGAAATGCTGTCTTTGGAATGTCGTCCTTTTTCACACACCACTGATGGTATATAGATCGAAGTTCAATCTTTGAAAAGTATTGAGCTCCATGCAGTTGGTCAAATAAATCATCAATTCGAGGTAGGGGATACTTTTTCTTTATTGTTATAGCATTGATCTCCCTGTAGTCGACACATAACCTCATAGATCCATCATTCTTTTTAACAAAAAGAACAGGGGATCCCCATGGAGAAACACTAGGGTGAATAAATACCTTATTACTCAATTAATCTAGTTGTTTCTTTAGTTCAACTAATTCTATAGTGGCCATTCTATAAGGGGTCTTCGATATAGGCCTTGATCTAGGAATTAAATCACTGGAAATCTCATCTTCTCATCTTGGAGGATGTCCATGTAAATCTTCCAGAAACACATCTACATATTCTTTCACAGTAGGTAAATCCTCTATTTGAACATTCCTTTCCTCACCCATAGTCATTCCATTCTCTTCCTCCCCAATAATTGAATTTAGTTGAGCTGCTGGGGGTGGATCTAGATAAGAATTAGGTGGTTATGATTCTACTATAAAGATAAGGTGTTCCTTATCATCATCATCAAGAATCATAAACTCTTTCTTCTTACCATAAATCTTCACATCATAGTCCGAAAGCCAGTCCATACTGAGGAATATATCAAACTCAATCATAGGTATGACGATGAGAGCAGTAGATAAAGAACATTTATGTGCTCTAATGGGGACTGATTCACAAAACATTGTTGCAATGATACTTCCCTTATGATTTTTACCTAACAACTACCTTGTTAAATCAAATTGGAAATATCTAATTTTCTTAACAAGCTGGGAAGATATGAAACAATGCGATGACCCAGAATCAAATAATGCATTTGTTAAACTTGAGAAAACCATTAAATTACCTGCCACCACGTCTTTCGGAGCTTCTACCTCAGCAGTAGTGATTGCATAATCTTGGCATTGATCCCTTGGCCTTTTCTAAGGTAAGTTCTCCTGACGCTTAGGAAATTCATTTGCATAATTCCCCATATCACTGAAATTGTAGCACTGAACATTGGTAGCTTCCTTTTTCCCCTTGCAATCACGAGCTTTATGGCCTTTTTCACCACACCTGTAACAGACTCATGTTCCCTTCAAGCAAGTACCGGGGTGTTTCTTCCCAAATTTACCACAGGATGGATATTCAACCATTCCCTTATTCCCCTTATTTCCATTCCTAGATTGATCAGCAGGCCTCTTCTTCTGTTTCTTTGCTTTAAAGTCATAAGAATTAGAGAATTCCTTTTCGGTCTTTATAGCACATGAGACAATGTCTTCTTACGACGGGAAGGATTGTGAGACTAATGCTCGACGGAAAAATGGTTTTAACCCATCAAAGAAACGATCAATCTTTATTCTTGGGTTACATATATAATATCCAGAATACCTTGATAACTGTGTAATGTTAGCCTCATACTTTGCAACATTCTCATCCTCCTTTTGTCTCAGACTCAGAAACTGCCTTTCCATATCTGCTCGGTCGTCGTGAGGAAAGTATTTTTTCTAAAAACAGATCTTTGAACTCTCTCCATTCCATATTTGATACTTCATCCGCTTCCTTCGTATTTTGAATAAATTACCACCATTGATTAGCATCTCCAGTGATGCGGAAAACTGCCATGATAACTTTTTCCCTTTCACTACTCCCCAAAGCCTGAAATATTTTCTCTAGGGAATTTATCCATTGCTCAGCTACTAAGGGATTTTTACTCCCATTGAATGTTGGTGGTTGTTGCCTCATGAATCTATCTAACATTGATCCTCCACGCTGTGGATCAGGGTGCTCCATACAGGTAAGGTTATTATTCATAACCTGAGTATGTTGTCCCAGTATGGTGATTAGCAGATCAGCACCAGTTGCATCACCAGCTCCACTATAATTATCTTGAGCAGGAGGTAAATCCCTACATGGAGTGCGTGCATTGATACGGTTTCCATTTCTTACACTAGGCGCCATTTCAAAACAATGGTATAAACTAGATCAATTTATGAATAAAAATACATAATCCCATACTTACAAAACACTTAACATAAATTAAACTATTTATTGATATAATCCATAATCATAAAAATGTTTTCTTTGAGAAAGTATATACTCATAAACCCTTCATAATGATTTGTAATGAAAATGAGAGTTATCTTAAGCATATCCCCTGGGAGTGTCATATCCAAGAGTGCAGTAAGGCCCGTTGTCGTGCACCACTTCCCGTTCGAGTCTAGCTCAAAGCGGCATTTTCGGGTTTTACCCCTAGGTACTTCTGTGCCAGAGCCGCCTCTACCTTCTCGTATCCAGACAGGGATGTATTTCTTGGAAAACTCACAAAATCTCTACAATACCAAAATTTTAGGAAGTTCTTCTATACTAATCCTCAAAATTCATCTTAAATCTTTCTTCTCTAATCAGAGTTTATCTAAATATAGCTTCCAAGGTTTGTACTAAACCTCCTCTGATACCAACTGTAACGCCCCGACCCCAGTTACCTAGACTCGGTGTATTATTACATAACATTGGCATGATCACAAGAAATATCAAATCTCGAAAGACCGATTGGTTTAGTATCCTTGGAAACACTAGATATATTCATAAAGTTTTACATTACATCATAAAGTGAAAAACTTCTACAACAACATAATGTCTCCATAGTCCACACTATTATACCCTCATAATATCCCAACAGGTCATTAATAACTTACTTCTAAACATCCTGAGAACAATAAAACATATAAAAGGGGTGAGCTCAAATGCCCAGTAAGGATAAAAATATAGCGGAAACTTTCCAAAATAAGCATAAACATTTAAGGCAATGTATAACTAAAACAAAAGCCTTTAAACTTGAAGTTTAACATAGTATGGAAAAAGTAAAATGAAATAATGGCATTTACTTATTCACATTGATATTCTACTAATGGAATAATCACATGAAATATCAATAACCACTTTGATAATGGTGGAATGCATAATGCCAGACAATTATAACCACATAGCGAAGGCCTCGTGCCAAGACTAAAAATAATATTTTGCCAACTCCTTGTGCCAAGACACTAGATTGTCTCATGAGACCTAATGATGCATCGAGGAGCTATAGTGGGCTCCACCAGTCACATATTATGTCCAATGCATTCCCATATGAAAAGGTTTAAACATAACATAAACATTCGTATTAAAACTAACATATGAAATGTCAATACTTTCTCCATAAACCATGAATGGTATAAAAATAACACATCCACAATCAAACATATCACAAATCCTTCAATACAATATAGAAGTTTTGTATCATAATAAATCAACTTCAAATTAGCGTAAAATCCATCATAGGATGTTGACATAGATGAAATCAAAACTCAATTTAGAGAAATATCTCTTTCTATTTTGAAATATTTTAAGATTCATATATTTATGAAATAAAACATTTTCTTTGAAAATATTCTTACAATCTTGTAAGGGAAGCTTCGACGATTTTATAACAGTGGAAAATAACCGCACCCTCTGTATAAGTTAAAAAAACATTCTTACCCAATTCTATTGAAACGGTTAAAAAGCACCTTGTTTGGAAAACGACGGAATGATTCCTTTATAAAACACTTATAAAAAGTCAAACAGGGGTATAAATTAATTTAAACCATATTCTTTTAAATAGTAAAAATGTTTTGAAATACATTTTTAAGAAACATGGATGTGGATGATAAAGAGATCCCAGTAGATTATTACGTATAAACAACCTTGGATAATGAAGAGATTGTGAAATAACTCTTACATTGTACTTTTCCTTGGTTGGGGTAGGTTAACCTCCTGTATAATAGTGAAATAATTGTTATTAAATTATACAAGAATCATATACATTCATATGATATCATATATGATCTTTTAATATTGCTTTGTTAATAATATCTTAGTATTATCGTCGTTTCGGGTGTTAACTTACACGTTTTATTTTACATGTTTTGTTACATAAGAATTGTTTGTCATGGATAGGTTGTATATTATTCATATACAGAATGATATCAAGTCCTTAAACATTATTTTTTAAATCATCAAATGATAATTATACTTGAATGGATACGATGGAGAATTAATCTCATCGCGTTCGTGGAGACGGTAGTCCGTACGTACGCACGAGCGACAATATCATTCTTTTGATTTTAAAATAATATATAAATGGATGTTATATCATATATAAAAAATCATTAACATGTTATATTTATTATTTACATGAGTTACACATCATTATTATACCCATCCAAATAATAATATATTGAATAACAATTACACCACGACATGGAGACGGTAAGCCGTACGTACGCATGTATGGTGACATGTTATTAAAAGGGTGGATAGAATACTGAATATGGTTGTACCATATTTATAATAACATCACAGTATATATATGATACTGGAGTTGTTATTTTAAAATGGTAATAACAAAGAAAGAAGAAGTGGAAGATGAAAGGAACTTGGAAAAGGGTGGTGAAATCATTACCTCTTCTTTGGGTTCTTCCTTTTGATTTGATCAAAAGGGATCCTTAAGATGGATTCATGATCCAACTAATGCCTCTAGGTTGTATTGAGGGAAGTTGGGAGAGTATTTGGGCAGAGTTTGGCTGAACCAAAAGGCTTTGAAGGTTTGAAGAAATGAGAAGGAGGAGTGCCCTTTTATAAGAGGGGTGAGGGGCACCTTTGGAAAAGCTAGAAATATTAATTTATAATAAATTCATATTTGGTTTCTAATGGCTCCAATGTTGATTATTTAAATTTTAAGGTGGTTATGGGTCGAAAAAAACTCAACCAATAGAATTTATACAGGTTTGGGTCATTATATTAACCTTATCCTTAAGTATTAACTCTTAGTTAATTAGTTTGACATTTACCATGTCACTTTGTATTTTTATATTATATAGTTAATAAACATACTATATACATCCAAGAGACCCCCAAGTGGTCCATTAATGATACACCTATCATGATATAAGTCTCTTGTCCGAACCTTAGATTTTTAGGAATTTAATATCAATTAATAATATAATATTTGTTTTAAAAACTCCTTTATGTCAATTTTGACACTATTCAATAGTTGATTTTTGTGAAACTTATAACAGAATTATTAATTCTAAAATATTTAATTAAATAATTCTCAACATGTCATATTAACTTAGAAAATTAGTTTAATTCATAAAAAGTTTCAAATTATATTTATTTGGGTATTTATAATATCAATTATGTTAAATTTTTACTATAATGGTAATTACTGGATCATCATTGTGTCATAAATAAATTAAATTATTTAATCTCTAAAAAGTTTAAATAAAATATCATAATGTATTAAATCTTGTTATCTTTCTAATGAATATTTATAGTCGAAAATACAACATATATAACTCTATGTAAATATTGTTTTTCTAAAAGATATATGCTTGTGTCATTTTTGTATTTATTTTAACTTAATTAAAATAAAGTGTCCCTATCACCTACAATTGGCTCCATGGGGACCCAAAATCAACCCAAGATGCCTATGGTCGAACATGTTTCAACCAATAAGGTTAGGACACGTTTTAGGGTCATTTAGTTTTATTACAATATTATTTGTTTAACCCTTCTTTACCGGATTTACCCTTATCCATGGTAAATAAAATATTTACGGCAGTAATTATTCAAAATGTCTAAAAAAAGTTACCTATTTACACAATTTGAACATCCTGATTCCAAATATGGAATCTATTTTTCCAAATTCAAAACACAGAAGTGGTAGAAATTAATTTAAAATAAATTCCCGTTGTTAAAACAAAAAACGTGTTTTTAAGAGATAATAACTATCAAATGATTGATACTTATTTATGTTCGGTTTAATTGTGAAATTATTTCCAATGAAAAACATTTTGTTAAATGGTAAAAATATATTCGAAATATACTTTAAAACAACTCAAATTCATAATTTATCAAAATTAATTATTTTGATTAAAAAAGTCGTTTTTAATTAAAATTTAGTAATTTTCACTATTCATCAAAATATTAAAGTTATCCAAAAAGTTCCAAAATTTTACCTTAGCTAAATTCGATATTCCGAATCCAAAAATGAAGTCCATTTTGAAATATAAAATATATATAATTTCAAAAATTAGGTATTACTATTCATAACGGCTAGTGTGATTGGTTATGGTGTGTTAGAACTCAGTGTTGCGTATAACACACGCTATCTCATTATTCAAAAGGAAGCGTACCGTAGAAGCTTGGTGTGTTACCGCGATAAAATTGAATTTTTGAAAAATACTTCTTTTATGTGAAAAAATGTATTTTTTCTTACATTATGTTTAATAAACTGATAATATGGATTATAAAATTATAATTATTATATAAAGTTCAAAATTAAGTTAATACTATTCACAACCGCTTTTGAACGACTACTTCGGTAAGTCACAGTGCGCTAGAACTCGGTGTTTCATGTAGTGCATGTTATTGGGTTATTTTGAAGAAATAACTTACTATGAAATATTGGGGTGTAACATTATTTCCTCCTTCAATAAATTACATCCTCGCAATTTGAAAATATTTTTCAAAAATAAAAGTTTGAAAATAGAAGATACCATTGGGAAAACCCACATTGGAAATTAGGTTAATAAAAGTTAGTCTTAATAATAGGAAAAGGGAAATGAAAGGGTCACCACAAAATTATGCTCTCAATTAGGAGAACATTGGTTGCAATTAGAGAATTTTTTTTAAAAAAGGTTGGGGCCAAATCCTCAATTTATTATTAAAGCAAAGACCTCTTTAGACTGGGTAGAGGGTGACCCATTACATATCCCAAAGGTCCAAGGCCAAGTGGCCTGCATACAAGGCTAGAAAGCCCATTTTTGGCCCAAAGGACCCCTCTATGAATATTACTGCTACAGTACCCGCACTGCTACAGTTCCTACTATAGTACCGCCACCGCTACATTACCCTGCTACATTCCCTCTGCTGCTATAGTCCACCGCTGCTACAGTACATGTTATAGTACTCGAGAATTCTCCCCTACCCGGATTTGATCCTAGGTCTTTTGGATGCCAAACAAGAGCCTGAACCACTAGGGTAAAAGCTCGTTGGAGTTAGAGATATATAATTGGAGGGAAAATGTACATATTTATAGGTAGTGATTAAGGTCATCAATCACAAAATAGTTTAAAATTTAGGGCCTTAAATTCATCAATTTATGATGATTTAAAATACCATCTGTGCAACAAAACATATTGCATTAGGATAACACATATTTGTTTTTAAGATCCCTTGATTAAATTATAAGAATTAATATCTTCATATAATAAGAGAGGAAGAAAAATATATACGTGAAAAGTCGAGTCTCAACCTTTAACTAATTTCTACCACAAACTCATATTTCACTCTAAAAGATAATAGAACCTAAAAATAATATTCTATTTCTCATATTCGTATAAGGTTCAAAAAAATGAATTTATAATTTATCTACCAGATTTTTTATTAAAAAAGACTACATTTTTCAATCCATGACATCACATGGGCCAGTGGTAGGTGATACACCCTTGTCTCCCTTCGGTTTCGGGTTCAATCCTCGCGTCCTTTCCAGACGCGACAAGTTGCCACCCATCCTCCGGGATTTCCTTTTTTGGCAATCGAAAAATAATCTCAAACTATAATTATCCAAAATAATTTTTTCCAGAATCACAATCCTAAATTTATAAGGAAGGTAAACACATTGAAGATCCTTTTTTTTCACATAATAGCATGTGAACACCTTAATCATGTATTCTTTTAAAATAACTTATCATCCTAAATTAACAAAATTAATCATCTCTTATTCCAAAAACACTACCTCATTATCAGGACCTAATTAAGGATTACCTTTCCTTCAACCATGTATTTCCAAAAAAGTGTAGCTTACTATAAAGTCAATTTTCTTAGAACCATATAATCTCAAATCCTAAATAAAATACTAATGCAGTACAATCCTTATTTATCTCCATAATTCATGTAACCAGTATACTCTTCATACAACACTCAAATGAAATAATTCTAGAATAACAACATAAGAACACTAGTCATTCCTCTTCATCTGAGATAGTATCATAACTTGATTATTATCCAATAACATCATTCTGGGTAGACTCTTATGAATGAGACATTGATTCGTGTAGTGTCCCAACGCCTTGCAGATGAATCATTTTACATTTGAATCTTCTTTACCCTTGAAATCACGTACTTAGTGTCCTTTTTTCTCCATAATTCTAACAAACACTCATTCCCTTCAAGAATTTACCATGGTGATTCCTTCAGCAGTTATCACATATTGGAAAATCCTTCTTTTCCTACTTCCCTTTATACATATTTTTCTCTTCCATCCTTTTATTCTCTTGCTTCCCTTCAAATCCATATCACTCAGATAATTATTTACTTATCTTATTATCACATGATACTATTTCTCCATATATTGAGAATACATGGGAGACTATTTCCCTTCTAAATTATGGATTAATATAGTGATGAAATAATCCTTCTTGCTATTTGGATCATACGTATTGATGGAGTTCACATTCCTTATATTGGTGGCCATTTCTATACAATTCCATACACTAGGTCAGTTTATGAATCACAATTCATATTCCAAACAAGTAAATTACTTAACGTAACTTGAAGAGTTTATGCATATAATCCATAATCACAAAAAAGTATTCTTTAAGGTGGTATATATTCATAAACCCTTCAAAGTGGTTTGTAAAGAAAACAATAATTATCAGAAGCATATCTCCCGGGAGTGTCGTAACATAGAGTGCAACAAGGCCCGTTGTCATGCACCAGTTCTCGTTTGAGTCTAGCACAAAGCGGTGTTTTCGGGTTTTACCCCTTTGTACATCTGTGCCAGAGCCACCTCTACCTGCTCGTTTACAGACAAGGATGTATTGCTTGGAAAACCCACAAAATCTCTATATTACCAATATTCTAGGAATTTCCTCTATACTAATCCTCGAATAATATCTTATGTCTATGTTCTCTAATCAGAGGTTATCAAAATATTGCTTCCAAGGTTATTTCTAAACATCATCTGATACCAACTGTAACACCCCGACCCCACTTATCCAGAGTCGGTGCATTATTTTAATACATTAGCATGATTACAAGGAATCAAGTCCCAAATGACCGATCAGTTTAGCAGTATTGGAAAATAGATTACAGACATGAATGTTACATTACACTTTATAACATACAAAACCACTTAAATAATCCTTTAAGAACGCCATTAATCCCTTGGAATAACCCATTATATAAATCACAATACACTTCTTGTAATCCTGGGAATAATAAAACATAGAAAGTGGTGAGATTAGATGCTTAGTAAGGATAAAAATACATCAGAAACATTCATAAATAAGCATAAACATTTATGGCAATGTATAACTAAAAAATAGATTTTTAAACATGAACTTAAGCAGAATATAGAAAAAATAAAATGAAGTAATTCCATTTACTTATTCACATGGATAATCTACTAGTCGAATAATCACATGAAATATCACTAACCACTTTCATGTTGATGGAATGCGTAATTCCAGACTATCATAACCACATAGTCAAGGCCTTATGCCAAGACTACAAATAATATTTTGTCCAGGCCTTTTGCCAAGACACTAGTTTGTCTCATAAAGCCTACTAATGCATCAAAGAGCTATAGAAGGCTCCACTCGTCACTTATTAAGTCAAATGCATTCCTAATATGAAAAGGTCTAAACATAACATAAACATTTGTATTAAAAATATCATACAAAATGTCAATACTTTATCCCTAAACCATGAATGGTATAAAATAGCACATCCACAATCAAACATATCACAAAACATTCAATACAATATGGAATATTTGTATCATAATAAATTAACTTCAAACAAGTATAAAATCCATCAAAGGATGTTAACATAGATGAAAATGATTTGTAAAACTCTTTGAAAGAAATGTCCCTTTTCCATGAAAAATTTTAAAGGTCACACAATTTAGAAAGGAATACATTTAATGAAATTTTTGAATCAATGTGTCCCATACCACTTAGAAACTTTTGAATGGAATTAACATTTTAAAAACAGTCATGTCTATATAAATAAATCCATAAAAACCATTTTGAAGACATGGACATTAATGAGAAATATTTAGAAGAATAAATATTTAAAACATTCGAAATGATGTTTTTCTAATTAAGTGCCTTAAAATAATCCCTTTGAAAACTATTTCATGAAACATGGACATGGATAATAAATATGACCTATTAGATAATTACATAAAAACAACTTCGGATAATAAAGAGATTGTGAAATTAACCCTTACCAATTTGGTAACTTACGAAACATACAACACATGAAAGTGGTATCATAAATTGAATATGTAAATAAACATAAATTAAAGTTTATTTCACAATGAATACAATTATGGGTAGTACATACACCACACAAAAAGTAATAGTGTAAATATGGCATGAAGCTCAGGGGAATAAGGAGTGAGATGAAAACCCCTTACCTTTCCCTTTTCTTAAGTTGAGGGGTCATTTAACCTCCTATATGAAGATCATAATATGTTATTAAATTATAAAAGAACCATATTAGTATTTATGATGTCATAAATGATTGATTAATGACATTATAATACCCATTTAATAATAATTTCCATGTCAAATTAACATTTTGGGTAATAATCTTTTTCATTATCGTACGTGTTTTAACATGGTACTCTTGATTGTATCACATATATAATGATATAAATACTTACAGAATATAAAATATGATTTATATATCATATATATTTACAGTACAAATATGTATTATAGACATATGTATGAAACGAAGGACACTGTTTCTGGAGACGGTAGTTCGTATGTACGCATAAACATTGTTTCCGTTTTCATATCGTATTGAATGGAACTAAGTGAATAATATATATGTAAGTAAATATAAATGTATATATATATCTCTAGAAGAATTATTATGTCATATATTAAATACTTATTTATAATATATATTTTTATAGTTGTCGATGAATGGTGATCGTGGAAATGAATCTCATCGTGTCGTGGAGACGGTAATCCGTACGTAAGCACGAGTGACAATTTCATTTCATTAAATGCGTGGAATTTGATGGTATTGTAATTTTAAAGAGAAATTATCATGTTATTTTTATAATTTATATACATATTACTCATCATTATATCCATCCAAATAACATAGTGTTGAATATCAAATTACACTACAGTGTGGAGACGGTAAGTCATACGTACACACGCATGGTGACATTATCAATCATAAGATGTGTAGAATAATGAATATGGTTGTACCATATTTATAATAACATCACAGTATATAGAATATACTGGAGTTATTATTTTAGAAAGGAAATAACAATGAATGAAGAAGTGGAAGAAGAAAGGAACTTTAAAAAGGGTGGTGAAAACATTACCTCTTCTTCGGGTTCTTCCTTTTGATTTGATCAAAAGGGATCCTTAGGTTGGATTTCTGATCAAACTAAGGCCTCTAGGTTAAAGTGAGGGAAGTTTATAGGATATTTAGGTAGGGTTTGGCCAAACCAGAAGGCTTTGAAGGTATGAATTTGAGATAAAGGGGAGTTCCCTTTAATAAGAGGGGTGAGGGGCACCTTAGATAAAACGTAAAATATTATTTTATAATAAATTAATATTAGATATATAATGGCTCAAGAGTGATTTATTTCGATGCTAAGGTGGTGATGGGTCGAAATCATTTCAAAAAAATATATTTTATATAGGTTTGGGTCACTAAATTAACCTTATCTATATATTTAACTCTTAGTTAATTAGTTTGACATTTACCATGTCGCTTTGTATTTTTATATTATATGGTTTATAAACATACCATATACATCCCAGTGAACCCAAAATGGTTCATTAATGATATACCTATCATTATATAATAATTTTAGCCGAAACATGTATTTTTAAGAGTTGAATATCAATTAATAATATAATATTTGTTTGAAAAACTCTTTTATGTCAATTTTGACACTATTTGGTATTGGATTTTTTTTGAAACTCATAACAGCATGATTACTTCGAAAAATAATAATGAAATATATAAAAACCTGTCATATTAACATATAAAATTAGTGGAATTAATAAAAAGTCTCAAATTACATTTATTTGGATGTTTATAAGAACAACTGTTTTGATATTTCATTAATTATGTAATTACTGCATCATCATTGTGTCATAAATATATTTAATTATCTAATGTATAAAAATTATAAATAAAATACCATGATATAGGAAATATTTTTTATTTCTAATGAATATTTATAGTGGAATCTATCTTATGTATAACCATGTATTAAAAATGGTTTAGTTAATAATCATTGAATTTAACAGTTTTTACTCTTTTTTCAATTAAATAATAATAAAAGTTGTAATCTAATCCATGTGGACCTAAAGGGTACTATTTTTTTCCTAAGGTTTTTTCTGGTCTATTTACGCTTATCTAATAGAATTAGGACATGTGTTAGGGTATTAATAATATCATTTTTTCACTTAATTACACTATTTACTTTAAACCATGGTAAATAAAAGAAAAAAGTTACTATTCACCAAAAATTATTTTAATCTTATTGAACCACATTTTACTCATTTATATTGGCCATTTCTCTTATATTTTTGAAATTCAACTAATAGAAGTGGTGAAATTTTGTTTTATGTGAACTTACAAATTCTTCTAGGAGGTGGGTAAATGACGGTGAAAAGTTCAATCAATTTTTTATATATCTAAAATTATTCTAAACTAACTCCAATGAATTACATAGATAGTATATAGATATTATGTGTCTATTTTTAACTTAATTAAATTTAAATAAAATAAATCGTTATTTAAATAAAAATTCGGTTTTAAACTATAACTCAGTGTTTTTTCACTAATCATCAAAAATTGAATATTCTCAGAAAAATACCAAAAATTTACCCTAAGCTAATTTTGATATTAAAAATTCAACAATGAGGAATATATTACAAAATTAAAAACATAGAAGTTGCATTTATTATTTTAAAATTAATTCCCGCTGTCAAAACCAAAAGGCGTATTTTTAAGAAATAATAACTATCAAAAGTTTGCCACTTGTTTATGTCTAATTTCAAAGATAAATTACTTACAATTACCATCATTGGATTAAATGGTAAAAATATAATCTATTTATGCTTCCAAACCATTAAAATGTATAATTTAACACTCTAAATTATTTTTATTTTAAAAGTTGTTTTCAGTTAAAATATAGTATTTTTCACTATTCACCTAAATATGAAAGTAATCATAAAAACACCAAAACATTATTGAAACTAAATTTTTATGTCTCTATTATAAAGAATAAGTTTATTTTATCAAATGGAATATATAAAAGTTTTAAATATTGGATTTAAAAGGCTTCACCATTAAAAGGTGATGAAATTGTGTTTTGAAAAATACTTTTTTTATCTGAAAAAAAATTATTTGTTCTTACATTTTGTCTAATAAAGTCATAATATGGATTCTAAAATTATAAGTATTATATAAATTTAAAAATTCAGTTAATACTATTCATAACTGCTTTTGAATGGCTAGTTTGGTATGTCATGGTGCGCTAGAACTCGGTGTTGTGTATATTGCAAGTAATTGAATTACTTTGAAGAAATAACATACTATGAAATCTTGGGGTGTTACATTATTACATCTTTCAATAAATTGTATCCTAGCAATTTGAAAATATGTTTCAAAAATAAATGGTTGAAAATAGAAGATACCTTTGGGAAAACCCCCATCGGAAAATAGGTTAACAAAATTTAATCTTAATAAGAGGAAAAGGGAAATGAGAGGTTCACCAAAAAATTATGATCTCGATTAGGAGAAAATTTGTTGAAATTATAGAAATATAATTGGAGCAAAAATGTAAATATTTATAGGTAGTGATTGTGGTCATCAATCATAAACAGGTGTAAAATTGCGGGCCTTAAATTCATCATTCTTTGATGATTTAAAATACCATCGTTTTAACTAAACATGTGGTATTAGGATAATAAATTTTTGGTTTTAAGATCCATTAACTAAAGTATAATAATTAATTTATTCATAGAGTAAGAGAGGAAGAATAATATATACTTTACAAGTAGAGTCACATCCTTTATCAAATTTCTACAACAAACCCATATTTCACTCTAAAAGATAATATAACATAAAAATAATATTTTATTTATCCTATTCGTATAGGGTTTAAAAAAAATGAATTTATAATTCATCTACCAAACGTTTTCTTAAAAAGACTACATTATTCAATCCAGGACATCATGTGGGCTAGTGGTAGGTGATACACCCTTTTCGCCCTTCAGTTTTGGGTTCAAGTCTGGCGGCCTTGCCGGATGCGACGGGTTGTCGCCCGACATCCGGGTTGTCCTTTTATAGAAATCCCAAAATAATCTCAAACAAGAATTATCCAAAATACATCTGTCCAGACTCACAATCCAAAATTTATAATGAAGGTAAACACAACGAAGATCCTTTTTCCACGTAATAAAATGTGAACACCTTCATCATGTATTCTTTTAAAACACCGCAACATCCTAAATTATCAAAATCAACCATCTCTTATTCCAAAAACACTACCTCATTATCAAGACCATATTAAGGATTACCATTCCGTCAACCATTTATTTTCAAAAAATTGTATCTTACTATTAAGTCACTTTTCTTAGAACCATATAATATCAAATCCTCAATAAAATAGTACTGCAGTACAATCCTTATTTATCTCCATAATTCATGTAACCAGTATAATGTTGATACAACACTCAAATGAAATAATTATATAATAACAACATAAGAACACTATTCATTCTTCTTTATATGAGGTAGTATCATAACTTGATTATTATCTAATAACATCATTTGTGGTAGACTCTTATGAATGAGACATTGATTCATGTAGTGTCCCAACGCCTTGTAGATGAAACATTTTACATTTGAATTTTTTTACCCTTGCGATCACGTACATGGTGTCATTTTTTCTCCAGGCTTATAACAAACTCTCATTACCGTCATGAATTTACCATGGTGATTCTTTCCACATTTATCACATATGGGAAAATCCTTTTTTCCCTCTTTCATTTATACATTGTTCTCTATTCCATCATTTTCTTCTCTTTCTTCCCTTCAAAGCCATTGGACTCAGAGAGTTATTTACTTATCTAATTAACACATGATACTATATCTTCTTACGTTGAGAATACATGGGAGTCTTTTCCCTTCTAAATGTTGGATTAATACCGTGAATAAATGATCCTTCTCTCTCTTTGGATCATACGTATTGCTGGAGTTCACATTACTTCTATTGTGTGCCATTTCTATACAATGGCATACACTAGGTCAGTTTATGAATCTCTATTCATAATTCCAAATAAGTAAAATACCTAATGTAAATTGAACAGTTTATGCATGTATTCCATAATCACAAAAAAGATTTCTTTGATGAGTTATATATTCATAAACGCTTTATAGTGGTTTGTAAAAAAAACAAGAATTATCAAAAACATATCCCCCGAGAATGTAATAACCAAGAGTGCACCAAGGCCCGTTGTCATGCACTAGTTCCTGTTTGACTCTAGCTCAAAGGGGTGTTTTCGGGTTTTACCCCTAGGTACATTTGTGCGAGAGCCGCCTCTTTTTGCTCGTATCTATACATGGATGTATTGCTTGGAAAACTCACAAAATCTCTACATTACAAAAAATCTAGGAATTTCGTCTACAAAAATCATCAAAGTCTATCTTATGTCTATGTGCTCTAATTATAGATTATCTAAATATTGCTTCCAAGGTTATTTCTAAACTTCCTCTAATACCATCTATAACGCCCCGACCCTAGTTATCCAGATTCGGTGCGTTATTTTAATACATTAGCATGATTACAAGGAATCAAGACCCGAAAGACTGATCAGATTAGTAGTCTTGGAAAATAGATTACATACATGAATGTTACATTACACTTTATAACATACAATACAACATAAATAATCCTTTATGAATTCCATAAATCGCTTGGATTATTCCTGCATATCAATCACAATACACTTCTTCAAATCCTGGGAAAAATAAAACATAGAAAGGGGTGATCTCAGATACTCAGTAAGGATAACAATACAACAAAAACTTTCATAAATAAGCATAATCATTTATGGAAATGAATAACTAAAGAAAAATCCTTTTAAACTTGAACTTCATTATAAAATAGAAAAAATTAAATGAAGTAATTCCATTTACTTATTCACATGGTTATTCTACCTGTTGAATAATCACAGGCAATATCACTAACCACTTTCAAATTGAAGGAATGCATAATGCCAGAGTATCATTACCACATAGTCAACACCTTGTCCCAAGACTACAAATAAGATTGTGTCAAGGCCTTGTTAAAAAACACTAGTTTTTTTCATGAGTCTTACCGATGCATCGAGGAGCTATACCGGGCTCCACCTTTCACTTACTAAGGCCAATGCATTCCTCAAATGAAAAGGATTAAACAAAACATAAACATTCATATTAAAACTATCATACGAAATTTTAATAATTTATCCCTAAACCATGAATGTTATAAAAATAGCACATCCAAAGTCAAACATATCACAAAACCTTCAATAAAATATGGAATATTTGAATCATAATAAATCATCTTCAGACAAGTTTATAATCCATCAATGGATATTGACATAGATGGAAATGATTTGTAAATATCATTGAAAGAAATATCCCTTTTTCACAAAAACATTTAAAAGTGACACAATTTAGAAAGGAAGACATTTAATGACATTATTGAATCAAAGTGTCCCATACCACTTTGAAACTTTTGGACGGAATTAACATTTTATAAACATTCATGTCCATATAAATAAATCCATAAAACCCATTTCGAAGACATGGACATTAATGAGAAAGAATTAGAAGAATAAATATTTAAAACATTTGAAAAGATGTTTTTGTAAAAAATGCCTTAAAATAATTCCTTTGAAAACTCTTTCATGAAACATGGACATGGTTAACAAATATGTCTCATTAGATACTTACTTAAAAACAACTTCGAATAATAAAGAGATTGTAAAATTAACTCTAACCATTTTGGTAATATATATATATATATATATATATATCTCCAGTAGAATTATTATTTCATATATTACATACTTATTAGTAATATATATTTTTATAATCGCCAATGAATGGTGATCGTGGAAATGAATCTCATTACGTCATGGGAACGGTAATCTGTACGTATGCACAAGAGACAATAACATTTCACTAAAGTTGTATAATTGGTTGGTATATTAATTTTACAGAGACATTATCATGTTATTTTTATTATTTATATACATATTACTCATCATTATATCCATCCAAATAACATATTGTTGAATAAAAAATTACACCACGACGCAGAGACGGTAAGCCATACGTATGCATGCATGGTGACATTATCATTCCTAATATGGGTAGAATAATGAATATGGTTTTACCATATTTATAATAACATCACAGTATGTAGAATATAACCCTCAAAAGATTGACACTTGTTTATGTCTAATTTCAATGTGAAATTACTTACAATGACCATCATTGGATTAAATGGTTAGAATACAATATATTTATACTTCCAAACCATTAAAATGTATAATTTAACACTACAAATTATTTTTATTATAAAAGTTTTTTTCTGTTAAAATATAGTATTTTAACTATTCACCCACATATGAAAGTTATCAGAAAAACAACAAAACATTATTGAAACTAAATTCTTATGTCACGATTCTATAGAAAATGTTTATTCTATCAAATTGAATTTATAAAAGTTTCAAATATTGGATTAAAAAATGCTTTAACATTAAAAGGATGTAAAATTGCATTTTTTAAAAATAATTCTTTTATCTGAAAAAATATATTTGTTCTTAAATTATGTCTAAGAAACTTATTATATGGATTCTAAATTTATAAGTATTATATAAAGTTCAGAATTCAGTTAATAATATTCATAAACTATTTTTAACCGTTAGTTTGGTAATTCATGGTGCGCTAGAACTCGGTGTTGCGTGTAGTGCAATTTATTGAAATACTTTGATTAAATAATGTACTATGAAATCTTAGGGTGTTACATTTGCATATAGGAGAGGGAATCCCAAGTAGAAGTACCGGGTTAGATGAAACCCTTGTCCTATAACTCCTCCACCTATTTCTTGAGCTCCTCCAAATATGGTGTAGCCATCCAATAAGGAGGAATGGACACCGGTGCCGCTCCTCGCCCAAGATCAATAGAAAAGTCTACCCTACGCTCAGGAGGATAACCTGCAAATTCCTCTAGAAAGACATCTCTGAAATGATCCACCACTGGAGGAATGTCTATCTATGAAGTCCCTGGTCATTAAGATATAGACTAGAAATATGGACTATAACTCCTCCCAAAACATGATGCTCTGGACCCACTCTTCTCACCTGTACATCCCATTCTCCCCCATGAAGAAAAGACCCACACTCTGGTGATACGAAACTCACCCTATGGTGATAATAATTGATGACTCCCTGGAGGGGAACTAGCTAGTCCTTTCCAACAATGAAGTCATATCCTATCATCTCTGGGAAATAGATGTACAATAGAACGTGACATACACCAACCTCTAGTGGACACTCCTTGCACTGATGTACACTAGCTGTTCTAGTCCCCAATGGTGTGTCTAGCATCAAAATATCGGCAGAGTAAAATATACATAGCCCAAGGATCTTTACAATAGAAACTGATATAAAGCTATGGGAACCCCTATATCGAAAAAAAAGAAGAAGATAAAACTGAGGCTACTAAGATTGTACTTCGAACTGTGGAGGGTCTAGGATCCTACGCCTACTCGGCCTACTCCACTAAAAAATTATGGCCTATGTTGCGGTCCTGTGACCATACCTGACCACTCTATGCTGATCCACACTGATGTCCTTGAAAGCCAGGTGATTGGCTACCACGACCACGACCTCCACCTCGGCCTGAATGGCCAGAAGAACTCCAGTTCCCAGACTTGTGAGAAACTGGTGGTGCTTCTCTAAAATGTAGAGTCATATAAGAACCACTTTCACCAGCTACAGTTGAGAATAACTGACAAAATAATTGAAGGTGACCCATCATGATGCATGATCGACACTCCACTGGGTCTCTCTGGAAACATGCTCTCGTATGCCCACTCTTCCCACACTAGTAGCACACCTTCTGGATACTGGGAGATGCATCCCTCCTACTCTGATCTCCTGATGCAGTCTCCCTGTGGCGCTTCCTACTATCAGCTGGTGGAGCACGGAATTTTGATGTCGAACATCCCTCGCTCGCTGCTCAAAAATCGATCATATTTCAATCTATTATCAGCGACTGGTTGACGATAGAGGAGATCGACGTCAACCAGATGTTGTTCAACTCGGATCAGATTTCATGCCTGAGACAATCCTCAAACTTTCGTGTAAGGAACAACTCATCACCACTTGGAATGTGCGTGAAAGACTGCAGCTCTGTGAAGTTAGAGGAATACTCCATAATAGAACAAGTACCCTTCTCTAGAATCATGAACTCCTAGGCTCGATCAGCCATCAAGGTCTCCAGATAGAATTAATCATAGAAGATGCATCGAAACTCATCCCAAGCCATATTTTGCTGGAGGCCCGCCTATGAGATCACATCCCAGCCCATCATGGCGGATTCTCGAAGCTTTTAGTTAGTGAGTTTCACCATATTCTCTGGTGGTATATACATATGTTCAAAAATCATCAGTGTGGCTTCTAGTCATGACTCTGCAGCCTGGGGTCCTCCATCCCCTGAGAAAGTAAGAGGATGTTGCTGCTGAAAGACCCCCGTCAAATATGCCATTGACGGGGCAGTATGTAGAGCTCCCTGAAAGGTCTACATCATCCTTAAAAATCACTGTCTGAACTATGCATCAACTCCTATGTCAGGTAAAATGGGTGGTGCCAAGGCTGGCACAACCGGAGGATCCGCTAGAAGTCCCTGATTAACCATATCTAGTGTCTGATCACCGCCTAAAAACTGGTGTACAAACGTAGGACGTCTTGGTGATAGGACTCTGCAAGGTCAACACACACCTTAGAACAATATTATCAAGAACTGAAAACTATAAGCATAATAATGGAATAGGATAAAGAAAGCATTTAGGTTTTACAAAACATGACTATACGGTGTGTACAATTCTTACATGACGTGTTCCCTTAAGTCATTTACATGGGCGTGTACACCAGGCCAAACTGGTCATGTCACATTCAAAACACCAAGCGTGTTGTCTTAACACATGGTGTGTACTTGAATCCCTTTTCCTTTCCTGAGTCCTTCTACATGGTTAAGCCACATGGCTCTCCCAAGACAAGACTACAAGGTGTGTTCATGGTAGACATGGCGTGTACAAGACAAGCTTCATCTGGCCCGTGTTGTTAGTGACACGGCCTAACACACGGATCACACTACATGGCGTGTTCAAGGCGAACAAAGCATGAAAGTGAAAGGATAACACCGACCTGTGTTGTTTGTGACATGGTCGGGTACCTAGATCATACTACAAAGCCTGTTCAATCCTAACATGGCGTGTATAGCTTATGGTTTATCTGTCTATGTTTTTAGTTACATGGGTGGACACAGGGTCAACACTACACGACACGTTTGACCAGTACACGAAATGTTTCCACCAAACTTTCCTCATCCTGTACCTCTGTCCACACGGCCTATGACATGGTTAGAGACTACATGGAGTGTACATGAAGTACACGGCATGTACTTAAGAAAAACAGTTTCTTCCAGAATAGAAGAACACATGGCATGTAATTAACATTACACCCAGTGTATTCTTGGGTTTTCTGGAAAGTAAGCCTCATAAACTACTCCGGAACACAGAAACACACCGAAACGAACATTGAATGTGCCAAATTCCAATCCGTGAGGGCCCATACTCCCCATGAATCTATGTTTTTCATCTTATACATGGTATAGCATGGTAAAAAATGGAATGGTCCACCAAATTCCGGTCCATGAGGGCCCATAACACCTCAAGAACCAAATTTTGGTGTTTATTCAAACAAAACCATAAAAAAATACCCTATCAAATAGTAATAATTTTTATCAAGGAATATATCACAATAAAATGAATATTCAACACAACATCTATCACAACAACATGAAATCGCCAATGCATCCTAAATGGCATGGTAAGAATGCATGACATGTGATTTTTAGCATGTGCCTATATGATTCATGGGATGACATACCCTCATCTCATCATCTTGCGATAGAAATAGAAACTCTGTAACATAAACTATAATAACACAAAACATGTGACTCAACCAAAGGTGAAAATAAGATCAACCGTAAACTTGAAAAACCAGAAGAAATTATAATAAACAAGGTAGATTGGATTTTCCCTATACAGGGGTCAGCTACTCCCAGGAAAAACTTATTACCATGTACCTATTCCTCCATATCAATGAAAAAATGCTCCAAATAGTAAATCAAGAGAAAATAATCCTCTATTACCACATTGTAACGTATCGGTTTCGGAAGCCACCAAGAGGTTCCCTATACCTGGTTGGTCACATGGCCTCAAGCACATTTCCCCAAATTCCAGAGGCTATCGACTAGCCACGAGGGCCTTGGGTGTGATAGTGGGGAAACAATGCCCTCATTGGCAGAGTACACAACAAAAGAAAAACAAAAGCAATAGCAGAAGTATTAAACATCCATAGAATATTAAATAATGGAAGACTTAAAGTAATAACAAACAAAGAAAATATATAAATGATGCTTGATACATATGTCTTGGAAGGCAACCAAAAAATTAAAAATGATGGAATAAAAACGGTACTAATCCCAAGAACAAAATTAAAGATAGATAACACCTCATCATCTTAATAATAAGCTTGGTCACATGCTCTCCATCTCTAAAACAAGTCAAGTACCAGAAGTATAAGGTTTATTTCCCTTATCTATGTCGACAGAAGTATAATCTATTTGGGCCAAAAAGCATATACCAAACATAGTGTGAGACTAAATTCTAGTAGGAAGCCACCCAAATATTGGATCCTAACAGTCATTAAATACATGGTAGGTACTGTACAAAAAGAAATAAATAGGAAATTACTCAGCAGTAAACAATCCACAGTTTCAACATCATGCAACATATAATCAAACAGCTAAACACAAATAGGAAACCCAATAGGAAGTACTAAAGACCATACCCTCTGGTTCAAACTAACAAGTACAAGCAATCGTCTAGGAGGGGCACTCGGCCTAACCCCTCTGGTTCAGTATATAAAGACTCTATGAGGAAGCACTCACAGTTAATTCCCCATATAGTCCAAGGTAGTCAGGAACTTTCCGAGAAAGCTCACACTGTCAATTCCTTTTATAGCCCCAAGGTCAAGGACTCTCTGAGTAAGCTCACTTGGTCAATTTCCATTATAGCCCAGGTCATTCATAGACTCTCTAAGAAATCACTCACTGTCAATTCCCATTATTGTCTAAACAGTTTAGGAATAAAATCAAAGAATCTATGAAGAAGCTCGATCGGTCAATTCCCATTATAGTCTAAAGAAGACAAGGACTCTCTATGGAATATCACTCGGTCTATTCCCCTTATATCCCAAATGTGGTCCTAGGAACTCTGAGGAATATCACTCAGTCAATACCCCTTATAGCCTAAAGTTCTCAAAAACTCTCTGAGGAAGCTCACTTAGTCAATTCACCTTATAGTCTACTACACTAGGTTCTAACGACCCTGTGTTGGTCAACGAGCATAGCCATGAAATATGGACAATGTAAACCTACAGAACTACTTGGCTAACTCGTTTACAGCATATCAAGCATGTCAGAATTCAAAATCTCCATTCTACAGGACAACAAGCCCGCACCTGAGTAGTAACGAATCTTTCTTGGCTTCCAAGATACCCTGGTTCAAAATCGGGTGGAGGTGAATTTCTGGTGTACTGTAGTAGTAATGTAGAATTACTGTAGAAGGTATTGTTCAGTACTGTGGCAGCCATAACAATTCACCCGATTTGGGCCTTTGAGACACTAGTTTGGGCCTACAGGTCTCTAGGGAAATCATGTAATCAATGGTCTTTGGGACTCCGGGCCTTAGGGCCACAAATACCATGGAGTAGCCCAGGTCACATAGAGAAGGCACCGTAAGAGGATTAGAGCAACAAGACTAGCAGTCACTAGAAGCAGAGCTACCAGATTGGAAGAAGGAGAGGGTATGGCAATCGCCATCAGGACTAGGCCCCATGCAACATTGTACAGGGCAATGCTAGCTGGTCAACAATGCAAGGTGGGGAGATAGGTGATCAATGATGGACATTCTAGGGGAGTGGCAGTTCTTGTAGGTTGGGCCTATGGGTCATGTATTGGGCATAGTATGCCTCGGGGCCTTCGGGTCATGTATTGCGAGTCATGTCAGGCCTTGTGCCTTGGGACTACAGGTCATGTACGGGTTCCCCTTAATCCCATAAAAGGTGGAATTTTCTATAATAAAAAAATAAGGCCTTCGGGACATTCAGGCTCCATCCGACAACAACAATTATGGAAAATAGGCAAAGCAGCCAAACTAGCTAAGCAGGACCAATCAGTCATAAACAGAACATGCAAGGGAAATACATCCTAATCATAGAAATCAACACTATTCATATCCAAATTACCTCTACACAAGCATACAAGCATGGCAGGAAATCAACAGGGGTAAATTGGTAAACACGCAATACCCCATTCCTGGGTATTGATGGAATTTTCACATAATACTCAAAGACTTAGAATGGAAAGGCAGAAAAATCCTACCTTGGCATTATAGGAATGATACACGTGAACCTCAAATCTTGAATCACCCAAGAGAATTGAAGATCTTCAAAATTTTCTAAAATGTTTTAACCATGATATATCATGAGAGAGGAGAAATTAGGAGATGGTACAGTAGAAGAAGAGAGAAAACACTGATGTGATTCCAACACAACCAACAATGTTCGATTCGAAGGATAGATGCACACTCGGGGGTTCGTCAACGATCTGCAGCTGTATGGAGATCTCGGTCGAACATAAACTAAAAGAAGAGCATTCTGGCGATTAGACGCGACCCCAGTGCGTTTAGTGATAAAAGAAAATACACGGCGTGTACTTTTGAAGTACATGGCATGTACTCGTAGTTTCTGTACTTCGCTTTAAGTGGCCTCCAAATCACCCCCACACGGCCATGTATGTGGATACTACACGGCCAGCACACGACCTCCTATGGCAAGGAAGTACACGGCATGTACTCATAAATTACATGGCGTGTACTTAGAAAATTTCCAGAATTTCCTCTTTTTCTAAAAAATGACCAGAAAAAGAAAAACATACCTGAAAAGAATATCTGAGTTCTTACAATATATTTAAATATTTTCCTATATATGTCTTTATTTATAAAATTAATATATTATATAAACACACACATATATATATATGTATATGTAAATATATATATATATTTATATATTAATATAAATATACATATATATGTATATTATATTATAAATTATATGTTTTTATATATATACAAAAATTTATATTATATATATGATTATATTTTATATATATATCTATATTATAAATTATACATATATATATATATATATATGTATGTTTATATTTTATATTTATTTATCTATATATCTATATATTAAATTATATATAAATATATATATATATATATATATATGTTTAAATTATATATATATATGTGTGTGTTTATATATATATGTATGTATGTATATATATGTGTGTGTGCATTTGTGTTTATGTGTATAAATAAATATATGTATGTATATAAATAGTAATTATCATTATATATATAGCCATGTTTTAAACCAACGGTAAAAATGTCACTAAAACAGTCAAGATTACTTAAAAAGATGACTGAATTTAAAATATATATGTGTTTATATCTACATTTGTCTTAGTGTGTCTGTGTTTATATATATACATAAATATATTTTTCATATTTATGTATGTATATCCCACATCGCTAAATTATAGAATTTTTGCAGGTAACGACATTAAATTAGTGATGTTTTGTAAGAAATGTCACCAAATTAGCTTCGTTTTAATGAAATGACTCTAAATTAGCAATTTTTTTAGGTAATGTCACTAAATTGGCATCTTTTTTTTTCGGAAACGCTGCTAAATTCAAAAAATTTGTTATGTTTTTAAAAAATGTCACTAAAAATAATGAATATTTATTGTATTTTATAGTGATTGGTAGCTTGAGAATCACATAATCCTTTATTGTATTGAAAAATTACTAGGTTTCTCCGAAAAAGGAGTTTTGACATGATTGGGTACTTCACGTTGATGTAGTGAGTTTCCCGAAGGCAATTTGTTCCGCAGAGGCTGTTTGCTTCGTGATGGTAGTGAGCTTCCCAAAGGATCTTTACGAATTGAAGTGTTTATCATTAGGTTTAAGTGAACAATTATTTGAAGTGCCTCAACCCAAGTCTACGATGCATGAAGAGTCTCATTCCAGTTAAGGAAAAAATGTAAATGACAATATACTAAAGAGTCCTTCATGTCATTAAATTGATAATAACTTCAACTAATGCAGTGAACTATGGAATGTCAACAGAAGTGTTCCAAGGGAAGAAATGTCATATCCCTAAAATCATTTAAAGGTAGTGTTCCTATCATAGAGTTACTATGTCTGAAATTTAATATTCCACAACTAGTGAAGATTAGTGGATTTAGGTACAATCGACACACTATCGACATATGCTCCATAGACTATGCCTTAGTGGTGGACTAAATGAAACTATTATGTTCCCTCTTTTCTTGTGAATTTTTTATTAATGCTTTATTTCCCCAAATTGGTCTAATTTTTCTTTACCAATGTGGTACCAAGATCCATGTTTTTAAAAGAAATAGTTGACACCCTGAATCACCCCTCCCCTCTCAGGATTTTCTATGGTCCTACAAGTGCTATCAGAGCATACAAATTGTTGGAGTTAAATCTATCTTTTGTAGTTTTCATGGAGCGTTCGGTGAATATTTGCGGTGTCCCCATCATTGATGGAAGAAACATACATACATCAATGAATAAGACAAGATATTATTTTATATCCCTTGGTATTTAAGTTATTATTTCCACTACTCATGGGATTCTGGTCACTAATGCGACATGTCAAGTTATGATTGAACCTATGAGGAAAATTATTGATATATATGCTAAAGAAAAAAAATTTCTTATTATTGAAATACCTGATCAAATCTATATTAATTTGAGTAGTTTCACTTCAAACATGTATAGGTGGTAAAAACATGAAAATATATATGATCGTTATAACAATGTGAAGGAGTCCAAACACCTTGTTTTGAATAATAGGTTCAATGATCTAAATATTCATCTGGATGAAAATGAATATACATTTTTAAATTGAATTTCTGAATTTGATAGAGAAATTTTATTATTTCGTGAAGAAATTAAAGATATTGACATTCCCAAGAAAATATTGAAAAGGATTCCATATTTGGACAATCCAAAAGAGTGAGACCGTTAGGAAAGGGTTCTGTCTAAATTTTCTATTGATGTTCTTCTAAATAGTATGTTGGATTGTGAAATGAGGGTCAAATTAGAAGCTGAAAAAACTAATCTATGTAAATGGATTTCTAAACCATGAAAAAAATTATATTTCCATATATATAATTGATGAATATAATGATAAATAAGAACTTAATTCTATTTTTTCCAAGACATTTAAGAGTGGGAAATGAATATTGGAAGGAAACCTTCTTCTGGAATTTTTTCAATGTGGTAGTGTGGGTCGCATTTCCTCTTGGTGCATAATGAAGTGCGATGATTAAGGAAGTGAAGAAAAAATCTTGAACAAGCCTTATAAAAGCTTTCCAAAAAATGGCGACATCAAATTTGGTATGAAATTATAGAGAAATATTTTTTCTATTAATAAGAACAAGATGATAATGAATTTTTGGAGGATGAAGAACTGTATTTTAAATATGAATCTAAAACATCCATAATGGATAATATTTTAAAATAAGAACCTTCCAAAGATTAAGGTAATCAATTGATTGGTTTTTTTGACCTCATGGATGAACTTGAGGATTCTCTTGATAAAATTGACATTCAATGAAAGAGAAAAAGAAATATGAGATCTATTCTTGAAGATTATCCAAACTAGGTTGATCAGCACTAAGAGGGAATTTATTGACTAGAAGAAGGGGAAAAAGAACAATTACCAACTCTTTAAATCATATAATATGTTGTGGAATTGAAGCTGAGGATTGAAGAGTAGGAAAAAGTCATCAAGGATCATACATTCAAGACGGAGGAGAAGGCTAATATAGTTGAGGGACTTGAAAAATAATTTTATAATTTAAGGAGTAAAATTTTAATTGAATCAAAATTATGTTATAAAATAAAAAAATTACATTTTGGAAGTTTATCAGATGCAGATATGTTAGAATAATCTAAACATGGTAATGAAAGAATAGAAAATTCCTTGAATGGTCATAGATCAACTTTTATGGTTAAATGTGGTGTTGGGTATGATGTTGAGACATCAAAGGCTACAAATGAGATGAGTAAAAATAAATAGAATCATAATGTTTTACATAACACAAAGGCAGCTTATTTTCAATCAATGAAAACCTCAAATAAAATTGAAAAAAGAGAGAGAAATTATCTTCAAGGAGTTATCTGAATGGGGAAGCACTTGGAATTCAACTAAGAAGAATGAGAACATATCACACTTCATATAGATAAAATAATTTCTTTGGAAATTTTTCTCACTATTCAAACTATTTTTACAAATCTATTTATTGTAGAAAGATGCATTACAAAAAAATTACCTATAGAACTCACATAAAAGTCATTTTCTGCAAACCAATATGAGTTTCTCTTACAAATAGGTATTCTTCTTTCGAAGAAAAATGAGAGTTTGATAAACCCATGCACATCGAAAAGAGATTGGAAATACCATCTTTATCATATAATCAGTCAAATATCTAATGGAAGGAATATAAGAAAATCGATAAATTTGACATTGTAGAAATAGATCGCAAAGCTATAAAGAATAGTATCACATGGGTTATCAAAAGGATAAGCCCATCCCATATGATGGGAAAACATATTTTTTAATACTATTCAGATAAGGGTTTATTTAATAGTGAGGTTTTTCAATGATTTTGATTTGATGATCAAAGGAAATAGAAGTATAGAATTAGAAAATTATAATATTAGGATAATTTAAGTTCACTATATAGATGATTTCCATCACAATTTCTGCACTGTGAGTCAACTCAGTGACTCAAGGCTCATAAGTACATTTTAAAAAAAATGAGTACACTATCAAATGAAATATACAGGTAAATCAGTCATGAAATGATAAAAAACTTATAAATATTTATATGAGGTTGAAACTAAAGAGAACAATTTTTACATAACATTTGAATAATAAAAATACTTGTAGAAATGGAGGTTAGATAGCATTAATCAAAATGGAATGGAGAATATATATGTAAGCAAAATATAGTCTTTAATATACGCAATCTAAATAACTAATGAGAAAAGACATGTGATGGTTTCATGCTAGGAAAGATACTTGGGAGTTCATATTGACCGAAAAACAAATGGGAATCAAATATACATGATCTCTTCCACAGAGATAGGTGTCTTACAAAGAATCTGTTTGGAACATATGGAGAGAGGTACTTCATTTTTTTATTAATGATTATTATATAATGGAATGTGTAATGATTATATAGAGGAAACAACAAGTTCTTTATTTCATGGAGAGTTAACATTGAATTACTGAGAATGAAACTGGCCAAACAATGAAGAATCAATTATCTGTCAATAGTGGGGAATAGACATCCATTATATTTGGAGAATACCATAAAAAATATAACAAATCATGTGATGGGTTCAGTAAGAAATCTATAAAAAATGGTGTAATTTAACGCATAAATATACAAGATAAAAATATGTGTAGAGATATGATGATTGAGAGTCATATTTCTCATCATTACTAGAAATAGTATTTTCAAGTAACAATATACATCCATAATCAAACATTGATGTTTTTAGAAGAAGTAAAAATACCACATGAGTTGTGGTAGGGAAGGAATCCATCTTTGGATTATTTTTCATTTTTTGGATGTAAATGATTAATCTGAAATATATAATAAAATCAAGGGAAGTGTGGGGATTCTATTAAAGAGGGAACATTAATTGGATAATCAATAATGAGTAAGGACCAAAATTGTTACAATAATAATATTGGATGAATTGTGGAATGAGGTGATGTTAATATAATTGAATATAAAACCAAAAAAACCTCAAGGAGTTCATATGGTTTATGATAAAAAAATGAATAAGAAAGAATACATAGGACAGATTCAAATGTAGAAATAGTAGAAATATTATGGATAAATCAGTACTCAAAACATGGTGATGATTCCAAAGAAGAATCCCAAGTGGAAACCATTTCTAAATAAACATCATCAAAAATTCCCAAGAGAAATAGAATCAAATAAATTGATCAGTTCATCATCATTGGGGATTGGACTTCACCCACACAGATAAAGATAATGAGTAATGAAGTTTATTCTTCATTCTTGTCAATTTTGGAAGCAACCTCATTAGATGAAGAAGGAAAGAAAAATTAGTATTTAATTCATTGAATAATGAAATGGATCATATTGACAATAATTGGAGATGGGAACTTGTTAAGAAAACCAAAAATCACAATGTTGTTGTAACAAAAAGGATATTAAAAAAATCGATGAAGAAGAAAATGAGATAGAAATCAAGAAACATTAGGTGTTGAAAGGATAAACACATATTGAAGGCATTGATGTATAGGAAACATTTTCTATAGTGGCTAGATAAATATGGATTAGGTTTTCCTTACCATGAAAATTCATGGAGAGTACAATTATTATTTGATTGATGTTAAAACAACATTTTTAAATGGAGTTTTGAGGAATATTCCTATAATGAACATCTAATGGGGTTTGTAATGCAAAATGTTGAGACTAAGGACTATATATTAATGAATTTTTTCCATGGTATGATGTAGGAACCATAGTCATGGTATTCTTAAATCTAGTTTTATCTAAAGAATATTGAATTAAAAAATTTTCATTTTGACCATAATCTCCATGGGATGAATTCAAATAATGTACAATTTATGGTGCTTTTGTATGTGGATAAAATTATTTCTAGTGAAAGTAGTCCCATATCATTTGAATAATATTATAATCAAATGAAATAATAATTTAAAATTTCTATGATTTGTGAAATCACATACTTTTTAGGTATTTATGATATTGAAAAGAAGGATTAAACATTTACATACAAAGAAGAATATATAATGAAGCTACTCAAGAATGTCAACATGCATGACTTCAAATGGATATCGACTCTAATTTCTACTTTGAAAAAACATAAAAAACAGAAGGGTATGAAATCTATAGATCCCAAAAATTATAGGAGGGTCATTGTAAGTTTATTATACATAAATATAACATGGCAAGATTTATTCAATTTAAGATGTTTAGTAGACCAATTTCCATGTAATATGAAGGTAGATAATTTGGCAGTAGTGAAAATAATCTTGATTTACATTCAGAGTCCACTCAATTTTTTATTATAATTTGCAGAAGAAAGAGGTAATGAATTAGAAACATTTTCTGATTCTTACTTTCTGGATACATGGGGGTTATAAATTCCACTAGTGATGGATCATTTTTTCTTTATAAATAAATGCATGGGTTGGTTGAGAATAAAACATTAAGGAACTTCCCTCAGTATAACTATAGTAGAGTATATCTCTAATTAGAAGGTTTGCAGTTATATTTTGTGGATAAAGAAAAAAAATTAATAATATTATTGACGAATTAAAATAGATGATGGTGATAAAATATGAAAACCATGGTACAATTGATCTTACATTGAATATAGTTCATCACTATCATAACAAACATATAGAAACTAGATATCCCTTCATAAAGGGAAAAAATTGAAAATGTGTTAATAAAATGGAAGATGCTGGAATTGATGACCAGGTGGATAACATTGTATCTAATCTATTTGTAGTATAAGTGTTTGAGAATCATCTATTGAGCCTTGGTGTTCATACACCTCACAATTCATGATCAGGTTACGACTGTCCCCCCCACCTCCATTTGTGTTAACTATTTTAATATATTTGTATATATGCTATTTATTTTTGGGGGAGATATGATCTGCTGAAGTCTATTTTAAACTCTAAAAGTTTAAATAAAAAATTCATTGGGTTTATTTACAGTAGGTTATAATGGAAAAATTCCATTTTATAATGGTTTTATGGTTTCACGATTTTAAAATATCACGCAATGGTTCTATGACACAATGAGAATTATGTGTTAGGAGGAAACATATCATGGTTGTGAGAGCATATAATGGGAAAATTTAATCATTCTGAAGAATGTGAACCCAATTCATGGTTCAATTCTTATTTTTTACACTGATCTTTTCTCACATTGACTTAGAATATTAGATAAGTTGTTTCTCTCCTATCAGTTTTTGATAGTGGCCCCTAAATTATTTAATTTTTCTACATCTTTCATAAAAATCCAAAGAGGGATATTTTTGGAACCAAGGCCTTTAAAACATGAAAATGAAATCTAGTATATTTTTGTTGTAAAACCACAATAGGATTCTCAAGTATTTTTCAAAAAAAGTGATTTTAAGATACACGCTTATTAGAATGTTGAATATGGAGTCATTTCAGAGTGTTTAAAAAAAATTGGGCCCAAAAACATGATTATAGAGAAGTCATCATGAATGGATGTTTTCCATAATTGACTCTTCTCAAAAACGGTAATGGAATATGTTTAATGATGAATAGGTTTCACAAAGGCTGGGTTTCATAAATGGATGAGCCTTAGGAATGTATGATGCTTTGGGATGGTATGAGGCTTTCAAATTGAGTGATGATTTGATAGTTTTATTCCTGTCTAAAATAAGATTTGTAATTGGGTTAAATTTGGCTACAAATTTATATAGGAAGAACTTCATGAAAATAGATTTTTATGTCCACGAAAAATCCACTGGAGGTGTGGGATCATTGAGAAGGACTAAGGTTTTAAATAGGTGGTTAACCCAACATCATTTTAGACAAAACCTTTGAAGAAAAAGTGTGAATTGGTATGATTTTTTAAGGCTTAAATCATTGTGAATCCAGTCTTCATTATGAGATTGAGCATAATAAAAATATTTCATTTTCTTGACCAATGATTAGGTATCTCAAAAAAAAATTCTGGGATGATTGTGTATTCTACATTAACACAATGAGTATCATGAAAGAGGTTTGTTATCGGAAGGTAGTTTTCTTCACAAAGGATGTCATCTTCAAGAAGGAGCTTTGCAAAGTACCTTCATAAAAACAATGTTGGACATATGGTTTTAGTGAATAGTGATTTCAAGTACATCAATTCAGGACTATGGTGAAAATAAAGTCTCATTCTAGTTTTTTTCAAAAAAATAAATCCCAATATACTGAAGCAACCTTCATGTTGTTAAATAGAGTAAGACTTTAGCAAACACAGTGAGTTAGGGGGACAAAATTGAATTATTTCGAGGTAAGATGGGTTTTTTTCCTAAAACATTTAAATGGAAGTGTTCCAAGTATGGAGTTATTGTTTATGAACTTTTTTATTTCACATCTAGTGAAGATTAGTGGATTTTGGTATAGATGACACATAGTAAGCATATAATCCTTATACTAGACCATAATGGTGATCTAATAAAATTGTTGTGTAGTCTATTTTGATGTGAATGTTTGTTCAGTTCATGATATCATCAGATATTTTTATCATGTTTTTATGAATGTGGGAACAAGGAACTTCACATTAAAATAAAAATATGTCACCCAAATTCACACCTCCTCTACCAGGGTGTTCTATGGCCCTATAGAAAAGCAAATATTTCTACCCCATATTTGATTCATGGATGTGTTAGAATGTTTTTATGGATGCTTCCAAACTCTTTTTGTAGGATTGATATATATGAGATTGTATATGGGCCTGCTAGTAGGTTATTGTTGTATCTTATGGGAAGGATTCTCTGGATGGATCAGGAATGTGAACATATTCCCAATTGTTTGATTTCATCCCTTATTAGGTTATCCTGATCACTTGGGTCTGGGTCACCTGAGCCAGAGTCTATAAGATAAAATTCTCACCATTTTGAGAATGATTCACTATGATACACTAGTGGTGATAGTTTCTAGAAAGATCCCTTCATTATAACTCATGTGTTATTGAGATGAGGCCACCACTGACCACTTGGTCTACTTCACTAAGGTAAAAAGATTTTTTTCATATTAGGTAATTTCCCCCAAAATGTTATGAGACAACAATGGATGTTGTCTGCTTTTTGGAAACATATTTTCATGGGGTGGGTTGTTGGTGGGGCTTCATATCATGAATGTAATAAAATTTAGTTAAAAATCCAAGAAACTACAATTATGGGGGTACTCCTAAACTACAGAATTCAAAACATATCATTAAAAATGATGGGCGGGAGACAATGTCCTCTGGTTCAAAGAGGATGCAACTTTTTCTCCAGCTAATGAGTATATTCGCGTGAGTTAGAATGATTTCATTAAATAGATAATGGTTCTATTGAATGATCATTGAGGGTTTATAAGTTAAACAAACAAGAAAACTCATCAAAGATACTTTATAATAAATTAACATAAGCATAATTTATTTTCTAAAATAACCATGTTTGGACACATTAAATTTTATAAGAGTATGAAAGGTTCTGACTTAAGGGATACAAAGTTATTTTGGTTAATGAATAAATTTATTTCAAGTTCACCATTTTTTTCATGCCCATTAATTATGGTTTAGTTTATAGTGCTTTTTTCATGTAACTGGTAACAACCATTGAATCTTAAGAACTCACATTGGTTAATAGGATGGGAGGTTTGAATCATCACACACATTATGGGAGGGGGGTTGTTTCATACTCTAAGAATATTTTTCATATTTAAGACATATTCGGGAACACATTTTAAATTCAAAATATAGAACTCGTTACCCCCATATAGTAGCAATCAATTGTAAATATTTTTTAATGGTGAACCATTTCTATGTATCAAATTATCGTCGTCAATAGAACCATTTGTATGTATCCCAGTTTATCCATCATGGGTTTTTTGTTGTTTCCAAATATTGGTCTTATTCCATCCTGTTGGGTGATTTTGAATTTATCTTTTTACCGAAAGACATGAGTGGTTCCGATGTTGGGATCATGCCCCTAATAGGGGCTTCTTATATGTCTTCATGAGAGGAATCCTAACCAGTATAGTTTAGATCCATTTAATGAAAAACAAAATACATTTTATGTTCATATGATAAAGTGAAGACCATTATGTTTAATATCATCTGAAAAGGATATATAGGTTAAAGGTGCCTAAATATGAATACTGTTGGACCTCTACTGAAATTGATCGAGGGTCTTGGAAGTGATATAGCCTCCTCAAATTGATATGAACCTATTGGGAATATGTCCTAGAGAAGATTTGGGTGAATCTAAGATATTGGGTATGAACCTAAAATAGGATTCCTACATATCCTATTTACATAGGAATCAAGGAACACATAGTTTGATGAGGTTGGGGATCACACCAATGGGGGTGGCCAAAGTGGTTGCTTTATCGGGAATAAGTCTCTCTAACAATTATTTATTATGGAATATGGCCCTTTGAGGGGTGATAGCATGGTTGGGGCTTATAATAAGTAAGATGATCAAATGATGGATATTTGGTCATGCTGATGACTTGATCACAACTAAACTCTTATCCCACTTGAGTCATGATTAGTGGGAGAAACAAGAGGAATTGGAAGATCTATAAATCTTCACAGTCTTATTCCTATGCTGGTGTACTAGGGTGAGGGTTTCTAAGGTGGGGGAGTGTACTAAATGAAATACTAAGGGATTAATCTAGGAGGGATTCCCTTAGACCCACCATTAAAATAAGTGGAAGAGTGGGAGAGGATATGGAAACAACCGATAAGGGATTATTGGAATACAAAAAATATCATAACCCGGCCCGAGAATCCATCTTCCACCATCCTTAATTTAATGAAAATTGTTACCTTAGAAATGTATGATTGCAAACATTTTGAGAACCCCTTCTATTAGAATGTTTAAATGTGGGACTTTCATTATCATGATAATGTACGATTCAAAGGGATTGTTGGTGTATCCTCAGTTTAGAGCATACCTGACTGGAGGATTTGGAGGAGATATTAGTTTGATCCCCCTATGATGAGGGATCTGGAAAGAGGGTTTCCCAGTCATCGGAGATTTGAAAAGAGCCTCCAGAATGAGCTTCACATAGGTTATACATGGGTGAGTTTGAGGTCACCACATCTAGGACATACATTGGTGAGATGGAATTAGCTTCATATTGGTTATATCGGGGTGAAATAATAGGTACTATCCTAGGTGTTGTTTGGTTGAATTTAGTGGTACCTCATTTATTTATTAGTTACGGGGATTTAAAGGATTAAAAGAATAAGGCAACCAAACATAGCAGATCACTTTATTGGTTCCTTAAGGGTATCCTTAGGTGCCCCTGGAAGGGTATCTTACATCCCACGAGCATGGAAAATGGCCTTTAGCCTAGTATTATAGGACATGGGGTATGGGTCTCCATACATAGGTCTTCAATTATTTTGACATTAAAATAACACTAATTCACAGATTATTTTTAATTCCTACTTTTTTAAATCATGAAGACTTCATGGAGGGTAATGGGGACTTGGGAAAAGGACTTGGGAGAGAAGGGATTTGGGTGGTTTCCAACGGCTTATAGTTACGTTAAATGAGGTGACCAAGGGTCCTATTTATAGGTAATCATAAGACCTTGGGTGAAGGAGGAAGTTCACACAAGTCTGTCAGATAGGTCCATCATGCAAATATGACTTGTGTGAGGATTTGGCCACGTATGTTGGACATGGGCGATA
Source organism: Viscum album (assembly GCA_963277665.1). Classification (NCBI taxonomy): domain Eukaryota; kingdom Viridiplantae; phylum Streptophyta; class Magnoliopsida; order Santalales; family Viscaceae; genus Viscum; species Viscum album. Next base: position 774,054,279 of record OY728155.1, on the reverse strand, counting down.
TTCACATGAGAGAACTTATTTAAAAATGCGTGTTTTCCCACCTATCATGCCTTTTACTAACAAGGATACTTTTCTTTTAAGCTTTACAACCTCAAGTTAAAAAGAGAGTTTTAATAATATAATTTCAAAAACAAGAATGTTATAAATGTGGGAAATTAAATTATAAAAAATGAATAGACATCGAAAATACAAAAAATAAATATCTTTTCTAAATTATACAAGTTAATAAAAAAATAGAAAATGTCTATATATTAAAATTAAGATGAATACATATTTAAAATATTAAAACATAGAAAATAAATATGTATAAATAAACATTAGAAAATGATTATATTCTAAAAGTCATTAAAATTAATAATATTAAAAATTAATAAATGGTATTAGTTGAAATAATGTTCAAAATGAATAAATAAAACTCATTTCATAACAAAACTATTTAAAAAATAAATTTGTAAGATAAATTAAATGAATTGTAATCACATAAAAAATAAATAATATAATAAAAAACGAATTTAAATGAATTAATTATACAGATGTCAAGAATTTAAAAAATATCACAATTAAATAAATAAAATTAACATAATATTAATCATATAAATTAAAAAACATACTAAGAGTATCAAAATATTTCAAGTAATTATGTATTGTTCATAATATCAACAACATTAGTAGAAAAAATATAGAAAAATAAAAATAATATTATAAAATTCATTTAAATAAATAAATTAATTAAATTTTAAATATTTTAAAATGTAATAACTTAATAAATATAATTGAATAAATATTAGTCATTTTAACCAAACACATATTAAAAATATAAAAACGTAGTAAATAATTATGTATAAATAAATATTTAAATATTAATAAAATACAAAAAAATGAATATTTAATTAATATTAAAAATAAATATATAATATGAAATGATGGAATGTTAAAAATATAAATAAATAAAATTGAATAAATTACAAAAATATTTAAAAAACAGAATACTTGATAATATCAACAATAATTATAGACACATGAAAAAGAATAAAAATATATAAATAATTTTTTTAAATCATTAAAATTACAAATTTTTTCAAAATGAATAATATTGATAATATAAATATTATAATTAAAATAAATTTCAATAAATAAGTTTTACATAGTTCAGGAATGTTAAAAATATTAAAATTTAATAAATATAAATAATTAAATATTAGTCATATAAATTATAAACATAATAAAATTTATAAATTAGTAAATAAATATGTGTATATTTGAACAAATGAATAAATTTTAAAAATGTGAAAAATTAATAAAAAAAATTAATATTAAAAAAAATTATATTAAAATTGAATTAATAAAATGTATAAATTTAAAAACAATAAATATTTAAAATAAAATATCATTTAAAAAAGAATTTAAATAATTAATTATATAACATTGAGCCATATTTTAAATTATAAAACATAATTAACAAAAACTAATAAAAAATATTAATAAAAATTACAATAGTATTGAAAATATTACATAATAAAAAAATATATATATAATTAAATATGTGAAAATTATTAAATTTGAAAAAAAATATATGAAAATTAATAAATTTTAATAATGAAGAAGTAATATTAAATGAAATAATATTAAATAGGAATTAAATAAATTTAATAGACAAAAAAATTTTAAAAACATTAATTCAGAAGAATAACTATATTAATTATAAACACGAAAAAATTTAACAAATCATTAAAAAATGCATTAAAATATCATAATTATAAAAATTTTATTCATTTGAAGAAAAAAATTAAATTTAATATAAAAAATTTAATAAATACAAGTCATATAACATATAAACATATTATAAATAATTATTAGTAAATAAATATGTATTAATTTGAAAAAAATGAATACCTTTCAAAAACAAATATAGGCATACTACATTCACATGTGCACTTATACTAATACATACATATGTATATATTTTAAGATACACATACAACATATATATATACACACACATACAAAAATAACACACACATAACATAATACAAACACATATACATGTACAAACATAGATATAAATATATAAATTCCAATATTAAATATTAATTATACAAATTCCCTTATATTAATAAACTTTTTTAAATTATTAAAAAACATTTTAATATATAATATTTATTTTTATTAAATGCATATTTTAATTAATGGATATAATTAAAAAAATTAATAGGAATATTGTATTTTTATATTTATTTATAATAAATTTTCAAAAGTTATATGTCTTTTATTACTGCTAAAAAAATACAGATAAAGTGGCCTTCTTATAAGTGCTAAATAATGCTCTCACAAAGGGTAATTTTTTATAGAATTTTTTTTGATTTGAAAAAGGTTCCACATTTATTATCACATTCTATTTATCCCAGATAAAATTCATCACTCTGTATCACATGATCTGTGATAGTTATTTATACCATGGTAAAGGTTAAAAATGGGTAACAGAATGGATAATCCCAAAGATAAGGTTTATAGTATTATCCAAATCAATATAAATATGATTTATTAATTATATTAAGACTATAGAATCATTTTCTATGAAACCATATCATTTTGGAACAATTTAACATGATTTTTATGCATATTGCCACCAAGTATTATTTTTTTTCAAAATGGCCGCTTTTAGGCTCAACATTAACCAAACACCACACGATAAACAAAAAAAGTTATCATGTTCGAAATTCAAAATTCAAAAACACATGATGGACCTGTGGATCTAGGAGACCTCGACCCGAGAGACACCCGTCATTCGAAATCACATCGCCTACCAACCTTGAACATCATTGTATTCTGTCATTGTCCAACATTCACCTTCTACATCGCCATCCAAGCCCACACCAGCTCGCCAGAAGAGCCTTTTCTCGTAGTTCATCATCACCTCATAAAAAAACTAAACATTCCACCATAGAAACATCAATCAACCATGAATTCAGAATTAACCTTCAATGGGGGACTCCTCCAAAAGATATGAAACAGATTAATCAATTCAACATGCATTGAATTGTAATTCATACACAGAAAGAACCCAGTAAACATCACCAAATGTTTGAGGAAAAAAACCAATCAAAACTGACAAACCAAAGTGGTAACCATGATGGAGTTGATACCGATTGTGAACGCATCGTAAAAGGGGTGAGCACCTGGAACACGGATGACAACCAAACCGCACATCCCAAAAACTTCTATGAATCCATTGCGCCAGATCTGACATGAAGAGGTACAGTGAAAAGAGAGGTCATAGTAGTGATCAGAGTGTATGGAGATCCCAACAATGAAATCCTCGATGAGGAAGAAACTAGAAGCCAACGAAACAAGAACAACCGTCATGGATTTCCTTGAAGACCCTCCACCACTAAACCACTAAAACCAAAGCCTCCAAGAAACCTCCACCCCAGATCTGACCTGGAAAGGTTCATAAGAACAAGAAGCCAGAGAAGGGCTCAGAGTAGCCAAAGTCTTCAACAGAAAACAAAATTCAATGGAAATATCAGTGGTCTGCCATTCCTTCATGAACATCGAACACGAGCCAACAACACATGCGAGAACACAACCAAATCCAAACCAAGCCAAAACCTGAGATGAGGAGAACCAGGGGGAGGGAGAAAAGGGTTAAGGATAAATAAGGATGGAGGAAAATTGAGGATGGGGGTGAAGCCGAAGGCGTCGCGCCAAACATCCACAATCTAGGATCTCCAATAAACCCTAGCGGAGCGCGATACGGGAGAGAAGCCGCTCTGAGGCTTTTATGCATATTAAAATATAATATTTCATGTATTTCTAAAAATTTCATTATTTTTATTTTATAATATATAATATTTTTAAAAATATTTGAAAGTCATAAACATCCTATATTGAGAAAAGTGATTGGGATATTATTAATAATATCAATATTGTTCTATTTATGGGTCATTTCTCCTTTTATAGTGATTTTATGACCTTTAAGGAATAAAAACATTGATATCAACTGTAATTGTCAAAAGGGTTAACGGCGACGGGTATAAAATAAAAAGATAATGATGGAAAACAATAAAAACTTGTCCAAATTTTATTTCATGAGAGGATTTAAACTCATAATTATATTATAGTCGAATTATATCTATTGGATGTATTTATTCAATTATCTTTATTTATATTAATTTAATACTTTATGTTATTCAAAGAGTAACCCTCCCCTCACTTATAAAATGGAACCTCCAATTATCTCTTCCTCACAACATTTAGACCAACAATTTATCAACTATCTTCCCAAATTTTTTATAATCATAACTTACCATGTTCTAAAGAAATTTTTTTATGAATAATACTAACCTTAGTTGTATTAATCTGTAAAGAAAAAGTGTTTGTTTGAAGACCATGTACAACATTTAAGCAAATGATTTTTTTTATTCTTCTACCTCCATCATATATTATTCAAGCTTACTATAATTATAATATAATTACATTACATATATCATGATTTTATTATGTAAATTTAATAACTTTTAACCATCTCATTTAACAGTCAAATTGTAAATGAATCCATCATTTGTGTGTACGATGTACTTCTGCCATGTAAACCGAAGTAATTAAATTTATTGCATAGCCTCTATATGATGGTTATAATGATGTAATTAATGTTATATATGATATTAATCACGTAATTATAATTATTTAAAATTAATATATCATCTATTTTCATTCCTTACAATCCTTTTAATATGATATTATTATTTTTACGCACATGTGGATTGCAACCTCCATAAAGAGATTTGACTCAATTTTCATCACCGCACAACATGGAAGGAATATATAAATTTATAATAATGAATTTATGATATAATAATAATTATATAAAGATAAAATAATACTTATCCTCTTTAAATCATGTTAGTTAGAAAATTGAAGTGTTACTCATGTGTGTGTGTGGCTTACTATCTCCATGATTGTAACAAAAAACATTTTTATGAACCATCAATTTTGGATGGTTTTATAAATTTTAATTGATGTATAGGTAGTTCAATTATGTAATTATTATTATTATTATTTATAGAATGGAATAAGGTCCTCTTTGACCATAGTAATCATACCAATGTCATTTTGGACCTATGAGTCGAATATTTTCAAAACATCCACTGTGAACTTAATTAATTAAGTAATTTTATTGGACATGGTAATAAATAAAATATAACAAATAATATAATTGAATATATTTGTTAATAAATTAAATAGTTAACATATTTTTATTATCATCGACGATAAATAATTTATGTGATGAATCATAATCGATGTAAGAGACGCTTAACCATTTAAACCTTGTTTTAAATATTTTCAAGATTTATTTTTCTAAATATTTTTCTTCAATATAAATATTTTTAAAATTATAATATAGATTTATTCATATGGAAATTACTGAATTATAAACAATATTTTATTTAAATATTTTCATTCTTTAAGGTGTTTTCAAAGGGAAACATTTTATGTATTATAAATTAAATATTTTATCAAATACACAGAAAAGTAATGTTCTATTTTAACATATACAACATCAACAAGTTTTTCCTTCTATCAGAAAAATTATTTTATGTTTTATTTAATTATCATGAAATAATGTTATCATCAAATAAAAAATAACTTTCCCTTTGTTTTTATTAATTCCAAAAATGGTTTCAAATGGAATATATATTTTGATATTCAGAAGTGTTTTTCCTTTGGGTGCGAGGAATTTTTTCATAAAAGGTAATATTATGAATGAAATATTTTTACTTTAAAAGCTAATATTATGATATTTTATTATAAAAAAATTAATATAAACTTTTTGTGTAGAAAGGTATGTTTTTAACAAAGTATTTTTTAATAAAATCATTATTATAATGATTTTTCCATTATGTATTCTTAAATAGTGTTTTATGGAAAAAATTGATTGTAAATATGATTTAATGTGAAATTAAATGACTATATGTGCTCAAATTTTATTATTTTAAATGAAAAACTCTCTTATAAAACATTATAGCTTTGAAATAGTCTATTTGGTTTCCTTTATTTTTTTAATTGTCCCTTACTAATATTTTTTCTTCTCATACATTGTTTTGAAATTATTTCTCATCTAGCTTAATGATATGTATAAAAGGTAATAAATCCATAGTTCAGGATAAATATGTTTCCATAGATGAAACAACCATGTATTTATAAATAAGTTGTTTTGTGGAATAATTTTATACTATGTGAAAATGTAAACTTTGAATAAATTTTTCCTAATTCTATAAAAATATAAACATAAAGGACTTGGAGTTTCTAGGTGATCAATTTTTTTTTGATGTGGTAAGTTTAGTATGATTAAAATTGGGTCACATTTATTGGTATAAAATATATAAATGTAAATATTAAGTTTTAAGAACCGAATTTTCGATGTACTTGTACAAGGCTGTTATAATTAGTAATATATAAGGGTATATAATTTCTTTTATATTTGGATGTTTTTATGTGAGTTTATCTGGATATTTACAAATAAAATAAATGGATTATATGTTTAATGTGGATTATATGTTCAAATATTTAGAAAATATCTTTTTACTTATTATATGTTTTTACCTTAAACTGAATAATTATATTTTGGGAGACTTGTTGTTGGATTTATGTATATGTAACCCTCAAGGTAAATGTGAAGGACTATTTGGGAAGAATGATATTGTATTTTTGGGGATGTATACTAAAGGTTATGATGTAACCTTGTTGACCTTTTTGGTTATTAATGTAATTTATGATAAATGGGATAATATATTTTGGGAACATGGAATTTATCATATAATTAACCATGGGATTGAAATGTGATTTTTCCCTATGTGATTAAAATTATTTTTTAAGAAATTCACTAATTTTTGAATATATTATAACTAAGATAAATGGAATTATTTTTTTTAATATTGATTTTTACATAAGGAATTATTGTTGAATTTTATTTTAGAAGTATATATGAACATATTTTTTATTTTTTGTAATTCAGGTCATTCATGGATGAAATTAATATATTTTGGAGATTATATAAATATGGAATATACATTTTTAGTATATATATTTATGATTAACTAATTTGTTTAAAGGTACATGTTATGATAAATTTTTAATAATATACGATTTAATGTTTGTGATTTGTAGGTTTTTGGAATATTTAAAATAACATTAAGGTTTATTATTTATGGAACGATCCATGTAGAACCTAAGGTGTAATTTATGAATTTTGGAGATTCATTATCCATATAAAGGTTTATAAATTTTGGATATAATTGTACATTGTCCTAATAAATTAAATGTTGGTTAATATATAAGGATAGTTTGAATAGATTATTATAATTTTATGGACAATGTGAATATTTATAAGTTTATTATAATGCATCAAGAATAAAAAATTCATCATGAATACTCATTATTTCGATTAATAGATGATATTGTGGTGGAAATTTATTAATGGATGAAATTATAAATTATATCTTTTTATATTTACTTATTTTCATAGCTTCTATAGTAAATAAAATCCAGCACTCTAAGAAAATTATTTTGAAACAAAAAATTTATCTAATTACCTTCATTTTAGATGAATCGTTTGTCTTTTTTAAACCATATTGGTTTATGTTATTGTTTCATTTAATTTATCATGATTGTTCAATATCTTATAATTAATTGATATATAACTCTAAATAATTATTTGGATATTATATTTTCCCTATATGTACAATTTTCCACTGTGCACTATGTTCTTATATTTAGAAACCGAGTATTTTTTATTCCATATAAACATCGTATTTCTATTTCCCTCTCGTCAAAAGAATGTTTTTTAACACTTTTTTATGTATTGTTCCAAAAAAAGTTATATAAATTTTAGAACACATGATTATTGACTTGAATTTAAAATTTCCATTATGAAATTCATTAAAGGGGTAGATAATTTAACACCTTTCCAATTTAAAAATAAGTATATATTTAATATCATATATGAAATGATAAACTCAGATTAAACAAACCGAAAAAAATTATTTTTTATATATGGATGATATATCCTTGCTTTTTAATGGGAAGGTTTGAATTGGAATATACACATTATGATATATATTTATATATATATATAATTTAAATAAACAATTAATATTTACTGAAAAATTCATATAAACTCTGTAATGAATTTTTAGTAATGTTATTTTATGCATCAAAAATTTGTTTTAATCATTAATGATTTTTTGAGATAATATAACAATAAATTGGTAGAATTTTTAGAAATTGTATTTGATATAAATAATTTAATTTCTGAAATTATAATATTCAAGTTATGTTATGGTGGAATGTCGGATTTTTCTAAAAAAACTTATTTTTCAGTGAAATGTGAAAAATACTGTTTTTTGTAAAAGATTCATATATTTTTATTAAAAGTAACATTATGATTTAAATTTAATATTAAAATATTATATATCTCCTTAGGTTATAAATAATATTAATAATTACAAAATATTGATATTCATAATTTAGTTTTTCGATAAGTTCATTTTTGGGCTTAAAACATATTGTTCCAAAAAACAGTTTTTTCATTATGTTTTTTGAATTCAATTAATAGGGATTTTTTCAGTTATTGGAATAAATTTTTTAAATATATTACTTTTTTATTTATTAATTTAAATTTATCTTAGGATTTTGTATTTTTTATTTTTCATAAGTAGTTAAATTTTCAGATAATTGAAAAAATACTATTTTCATGAAATACGTTATCTTCTATGATATCTCCAAAACATAAATATCATATAAAATTTATTAATCATATGAAATGAATAATTTATGATAATATAAAAAATATATAAAACAAAAATAATATAAATAATATAAATTGTAAATTATTTTATGATTAATATGAAAATCATATTCAGTGTTTATGTAGTGCTTGCACAGTACCGGAGAAGTCAAATTTAGTTACCTAAAGATAATTTTTCCTAATGGATAAGTCTTATATATAAATGTTTAATAAATATGAATTATTAATTATTATTTTATATATATATTCTAATTTTTGTGTTATATAAAAAGTGCCTTATCCCATTTTTCGCATAAGTTTAAAAAAGGAAAAATAACATATTAGATAAGATTTCATGATATAGATGTTAATAAATATAAATATTGAATATATATAGAGATTAATAGAAAAACTAATTAAATAATTTTTATTATGGTAATTTATTTTTAATTTTTAGTTATGAACTATTTACATTAAATTCTTACGTAACGCTGAATAAGTGCTTATACAAGCAGTAGAAAAATCAAGTAAATAATTTTAATAACTAAAAGTAATTTTTTAGTGATTTAAAGTGTACCATTAAGTTTTATGATACATATAAAATATTACAGTTTTTTTATGTTTTATATTTTAAATCAATTTCTTTAATATTGCTTTCAGTGTCAAATTATTTGAATAGCTCTCAAAATGATATTTGTAGTCGTTTTTTTATAATATTGTCTGTTAAATTTTTTAAAATAAAACTAAGTAATTTGGGAGAAAATTTAGGATGTGAAATGGTCTAAAATGTAATAACTTTTCTATTTTTCATCCAAATTTCCAATTATATGTAACATTAAAACCCTTTTATATTGAGAACGTACTACCATAATTAAGGTTAAAAATAGTTAACAATGAGGGTTAATCCCTATGATAAGGTTTAAAATGATATCTAAACCAAAGAAAATATTATTAAATGACTGTATTAAAACTATATACTACTTATCTTATAATCCAAGAAATTTTAAAACCATTTTAATGGATTTTTTCACATATAACATTATAATATTTCATTTATTTTCAAAGCAGATATTAATGATATTTTATTATAAAAAATATATTAATAAATTATTTATAATTCATAAAAATCCAAAATTCAGATATGTGAATAATATTTTATTTAACATATAAAAAATAAAATATTTTCGGGTTATTTTCTAATTTATAATATCTTTCACAAACTCTAAAGAGTAAAAAACAGTAATATCACAATAATTTCAGAAAGGAAAAACAATGGTTAAAAAAGAGATAATGGTTAAATATTTAACAAAACATATCAAAATTTTATTTTATGATAGTATTTATAATAATCCTCATTCTTTTAAATATATAATTTTTGTTCTACTTTTATATAAAAAATAATTTATACTAATTTAATATGTAATTTCAAGAGTCCCCCACCCCTCACTTATAAAAGGGCACCTCCTCACCTCTATTCCCCATAACATTTGTTTAGTATAGTTCATCCAATACGTACACAATTTTATTAACAAAATAACTATCCACATTATATATGATTTATTTTGGGAATAATACCAACCATTGACGGATTAATGTGTAATGAGAAAAAGGCTATCAGAAGTATAGGTATAGATTTTAAATTAATGTTGTAGTTTTATTTCTTCCTATAATTCCTTCAAATATTCATCAAACAAGATTAAATAATAAAATTATAATATTAAAAATATGTAGATGTTATTATGTAAATGTATTGACCTTAATAAATCTCTTATATTCATTAAATGTGAAATTAAACCATCATTAGTGTGTATGAAAAACTACCACCTCATGAACCATTGTAATTAATTTTCCATCAAAACCTCTCAATTATGGTTTTACTGATGGATTTATAGTATATATATTATATTAATGTAATATTTAAATTTATTTAAACATAATATATCATTAATTTTTTTCACCTTTCATCCAATTTAAAAATCATAACAACGTATATTTCTATGGTAGATTAAAACCTCCATGAAGCGATGTGATTAATTTTTCATCACTGCGTCACATGTATTTTATATTTATTTGAAATCAACGAAATACTATTTTTATGATTTAATCATAATTTTGGAAATATAATATAATATCTACCATCTTTTCATAGTGTTCATTGAAAAATGGAAACGTTACCCAAGTGTACTTATGACCAACCTTCTACATGATCGAAACATAATTGATTTTTCAAATAAATATTTTATGGTTGGTTTTGAAAATATAATTAATATACAAAAATTGTAATTATGTCATTATTATTATTATAGATATGAGGGAATAATGAAAACATTAATCCCATTAAACGTTCGAAACTCACTTTGAATACATGAGATGAATATCTTCAAACAAATTGGGTGAACTTAATTTACTAAGTAATGGTATGTTAGAAGATAATAAGTAAAATAAATTTAATAATAAACACTGAAAGGGTTATTAATAAATTATTTAGTAAACATAAGTTTCTCATTTTTTAAATTAAATAATGTATGTGATGAGTGGGACTCGAGGTTAATAATACATTATATATTAAACATCATTTTAAATGATATAATAATTTATTTTTCTAAATATATTTATTGAAAGTCAATATTATAAAAATTACTTTAATTATGTATTCATATCCATACAAATACATTATATAGTACATTTTATGTGACTTCTTTATTTTTTTTTAAAAAATTTAAAAGGAATTTTTAATGTATTTTATATGTAATTTTTTGATAAAAAGGAAAAAAAGAATGTTGTATTTTAAAGTGTATGGTATCAAAAAAATTCCCCACCTCTATAACCATTATTAAATTTTGGGATTAATTTATTAAAATTTAAATTTCATTGGAATAAAAAAAAATTTTCATTTATTATAATTATATTTGAAAATGATTTCAAATGGAATTGGTATTTTAATATCTATAAATATTTTTCATATATGTGTAAAGAATATTTTTAAACAAGTATTCATATGTTATGATTAGGTTATGGTTCCTAGGAATTTTTAGGAAGAAGGTTGGTTCCATTATAAACCAAAGATATGGTTTTTTGTTATAAATTGAGAATGGGTGTACCCGATATACCCCTCAAATGAATTTTATATGAAAATTATGTCCCATGATACCTATATGTAATTTATATAAATTATAAAGTGTTTTCTTGGAAATATATTGATTTTATAATGTAATATGGTGATATTTTTTATTGAATGATCGCAAACATTTGTGTAAAATAGTATATCTTTAAGAAAATATTTTTTCAATAAACCACCATGATAAAAAAATTTATTTTATGTTTCATTATATATTATTTTGTGAAATATTTTTGGGAGTAAATAAGATTTCAAGTATAGGAAAATTATTTTTTGAGGGCAGAGTATAATATGGTAGAAAAAACACTTATATTACTATGTGGTTTTGAAATGGACTATTAGATTTCCTTTATTTTTTTATATATCCCATATTGAGATTTGTTTTTAGCATATATCTTCTCAAATGAATTTTCACAGATATTAAGGAAGAATGAAATTTTTTATAAAAATAGAGTTCTAGTTATGGAATTTACCTTATATAAAATAAGAAGATCTTTATAAAGAACTAGTTTTGTGGAAAAATTGGATATCGTGATGAAATTTCCAGTTTGAAATAGTTTTTCCCAATTAAATAACAAACTGAACCTAAAATTTCATTGGGTAAATAAGTTATCCATAATTTATTTTTGATGTTGTATGTTTTGGATGGTTGAAACTGGGTCATATTTATTTCAAATAATGCTATAAATGTAAAGATTATTTTTTAAGAACTGTGCTCCGGAAGTGTCTTCTATGGTTTCTTGTAAGTGTTATGTGCCCCACATGATCACCCCGTAGACTTTTCTTATGTACCCAGCCCACATATTTACTCGATCACAACCCCTTTGTTAGCATGTTTTACATAGTATTCTTCCTTTCTCATTCCTAGATTCAATCTTTCGAACTTTTCCTTCAGGCCCATAGCCTTTACCCCAACTAAGACAATTTTTAAAATATTTTATAATATATCTATTATTTTTATATAGATACATATTTCATTTTTATTGATATAGTTACTCATATAATTATATACATTTCTATACTTATTATTTAATACATTTTAAAAATATGTCTATAATTAGTATTTAGATATAAAATTTATATATATATATATATAATTATATATATATATATATATTTATACATATTTACATATAATTTTATATTTAGATATAATGATTTTATAAAATATTTATAAATATTTTTCAAAAATAAGTTTATATACTATATTTAATGATAATTATACAATTTTTAAGTTAAATTTTTGATGATGTATTTTCATAATATTTCCACACAAATAAACACACACACACAAACACACACACTTACACATATATGAAAAAAATTATATTTCACACCTTCATGAAAAACTATTTACACATATTTATTTATTTATAAAAATTAGAATATAAATATAAATATTTATATATATATTATCGATTCCCACATTTTATAAACAAATCCTACATGTAATGTCGTATATATATTAATGCATTTTTAAAGGTAAATAAAGTGGATAATTATTTTTATCAAATAAAAATATTAATAAATATTTATTTGTAAATAGTTCATATATTTAAAAATAATATTTTTAATATTTTTTTTAATATTTATTTTTTAAATTCATTTTATTATATGTTAACATATGAAAGTATGTATATTTTTAATTATAAATAACATTATAGTATGAAAAAATGTAAAATTTAACCACTAAAATATCCACATAAGTGAATAAAACCTAATAATAAATGTAGTGTCCATTGAAAAAATACAAGAAGATCCCCTCAAAATGGATGACATTCCATAAAATGTTCAAAACGTTAACTCCCTATAAAAACATTATTTTGGAGGCTTTGAGCCTTTTTTAGCATCGAAAAAATATAATTATTCTCATATAGATCACGGCACAAAAGTTCATTTCGCAAGGATTTATTTGAAATGTGTAGCACTCAAACAAATACTTGGATCAAATGTTTTTATTGTTTGATTTTGAAGTAATTTTTTAAACATAAGATAGATCATTCATTATCTTAATGAAAATTTATATTACATAATTGTTATTAAATTACAGTTACTAAATAATAATTTTAAAATTATTAATTAATATTAACATTTATTTATTTTATAACTCATTATTTACTAAATATCTTATATATTATGTTTAAATTCATATTCAGTCTTATATAAATTGTATTTTTTAAAAAAATATTATATTTATATGTGTAATAAAATGTTTATATATTGATATTTTATACTTAATGATATGTTTTTTTTATGAAATATACCTTTTTATCAACACTAAAATAGCAGTGATAAATGTAATTTTTATGAGTTCTAAAAAAATATTGATAATGGTTTTCTTTTATTATTTTTTTTTGTGCTAATAAAGGAACTCTTTGTCCGGGGTTTTAACTAGCATTGATAATGCCATCTCATTTATCAATTTTTTTAATGATAAAGTATGATGATCTTAATGGAAGAATCATTATAGAATTAATTATAACATGTTTTTTTATATCAAAAATGATGGAGTGATTGGGTGGAAGTCAATGTGGTTTACCATTTTCATTGTTTTGATTGTTTTTGTCAGATTTTGTCCTTGGATTTTTCAAGCTACCCTTGGTAAGTTGGTTTTTATGAAGTTGAAACATAAAACTAAAAAAAATTGGAAATAAATTCATTCATGTATTTTATTTATACATAATTCCACCTATAAATATATATTTGTATGTATGATACAATCGGGAAGGATACATATACAGACAATAAAAGGAAAAAACAATCTATCGAGCACCTAGATTCAATATTATTCAATGATGACTGGTAAATATATAGAAGATGATTCTAGGGTGGTGGAGATGATAATGAAGTATCATTCTTGTTAATTCTAAGAGTTGTGTTAGGGTGGGTTGGTGAAGGAGGGGGGGGGGGGACTTGTACATTTACGACTGCGGACTCTTGATCACTGGTTGTGGCATTAAATTCTCGAGCTTACAAATTGGTGGATATGTGTTTGAGTGGGTGTGTTGGGTTCAAAAAAAGTCCCAAATCATATTCCATCAAGTATTTTGTCACACATATAATATTTTATGGAAAATTCCTCTTATCACCCATGGGTTTTTGGATGTAACCCTACAAGGGCATATGTGTTGGGCCTAAATGGCCTAAGGATGGAGAAAATTGATCCTGAAAAGTGGTGTTAGTGTTATGGGGAATATTATGTGTGATATAGGGTAGTATATTTCCCAATCCTGTTTGATAATGATATAGGTTTCTCATTTTATGCCTGGAAATACATGGTTTCTTGGGACAAAAGTCTTCCTAACAGTGGTGGTCAGGCGACGAGACCTAGTGAAGAGAAAAAAATATAGAAAGATGGTTGGATTTGATGAATTATCAATGATAGGGAGTCCTAATTATGTGGTATTTGGTTTGAAATGAGTTTTAGGTAAAACCCAAGTCCCACATTTGATTCCACCAATTATGGTTCTTATATATAAGCTTAGATGGGAAATTCTTCATATCACCCTCGGGTTTTAGATGGAAACCTTGAAGGGCCTAAGCATTGGGATTTAAAGGATTAGGGATAGTGTAAATTGATCCTAATAGCGTGTTCAAGTTGGTGGTTACTTGTACAGGTACAAATACTTCTTCTTGGGTGGTGGTAGAGGTGGTGCTTAAGGATTGTGCTTGTAAACTGACAGGGTTGGGTAAATGTGGGGTGGTGATTGGTATAGGTACAAAGGCCACTTTACTGGCATAGGTGGTGGTTAATTATATTGGTTGTAAACTAGTGGGGCTATGTAGTGGTGTGGTGTGGGTGGTTTTGGGGGGTCCTTGGGTGGGGGAGAGGGTTGTGTTGGGGGTAATGCAAGGGGTGGTGAGTGTTTACATGTTACTGTGGTGGAAAAGACTTGTTCACGAGGACCGACATTGGGAAGACTAGCGGTTTTCATTTGAAGATGTCATGGTGTGGGTTATCCTATACCAGTGGGGTGGGGAGACTCGGTTGTGTTCGATGGCTAGTGGGGGGGGGGAGGTAGCAATGAGATAGTTCATAAGAGATTCCTTTATATCTATTGTAAATTTCATCCTCTCCTCTTCCTCTAAAACATGGGATCATACTTCTATGATTGATATTTTTGGGAACTCTATTTAAAATTATTGTGGTGATGATTATGGTGGGCAAGATGGGAAATCAAGGATGATTTTTCAATATATCTATAAAAAAAACTCTATGTTTTTTTATTCCGTTGGGTAATTCAAATGATAACATGGTATTTTATGCCTCGATGACTCCTATCCCCAAGAAGGTATCCCCTCTTCCATATTTCCTGGTTAACACCACCCTAAATTTTGGCTAAGCCCCTAAACCCTACCCAACTACCTTATCCTCATCCTCGTCACCCTAATTTCCCCTAATTATATCCAGGTCAGATGTTAGTGAGATCATATCCTCGACATCCACATTGTTCATTTACCTATACTCACCTCATTTATGTTCCAGAAAATCGACTCTAATAATTTGATGGGAAATATATATTCATTTATTATTTTATGTTATTCATGTCTTATTGTATCATTTTTATGCTAAATTTTAATTATTTCGAATCAAGACTCTACCCTAGTCAATGAAAATGTTGATTGATGTTAAAAATTGATTGTACATGTTTGATTAAACATTTGGTTATTATATTATAATTTATATCCAAAGAGTGAAAATACAATACCTATGGATAAAATTTGGATAAATTTTAATCTAATGAATCCTCAATATGCTGAGGGATTCGAAAAAAGTTAGAATATACAATTGAAAAATGATCAATGGATGATAGAATAAAATGGTTATGTCCCAATTGTAAATTCAAGAGATTGTTCAATAGAAAAAAATTACATGATAACTTCATATTTAAATAGTTTCATGCATGACATTTATGTTGGATTTGGTATGTTGAATTGAATGCTATAGAAATAAAAAACAAGGAGTGTTCAATCAATGAAATAAAAAGTGACCTACATGGGGGAAATACTGTTTGAAACATGATAAATTAATACTTTGTACATACATGATACAACATCCAACGAGTATCCATGATTTTGGAGTTACTTTATGATGAATTCATAGAAAAAATTGGACATTATTATACAATGATACATGCAAGACCTAATGATTTAAAAATTTACATAAAAGAAAATCTCAATATATAAAATTGCACAAGATTTCATACATGAATTTTTATTTCAATGAGAAATAATGAGAGTATAAATAAATGTAACACTGGCAAGAAGTATAAGAAAAAAATCATGCAGTGGTATTGCATTACATTCTGATGAAGCCACATTTTAAAAGATCATTCATTTCATCCAAGACTATATACCACACCAAGTGGCATACTAAAGATAGTAAAAATGATGTCTTGATGAGATATATAAAAAATAAACAACATGGAAGGTGATTGATTCATTATATCCAAACATTTATTTGGATTATAGGAATATATGTTTGGGATATCTTTATGATGGTTTTAATCAATTTGGATCTTTATGTACTTATTATAGAATATGACCAACTATTTTGAACCACTATACTATAATTCAATGAATGATAATTATTAATACTCCATTAGTTATTTCAATGATTATTATTGGAATGAAAATGATGAAATATGACATTATTGTATACCTTCAAACTCTAATTGATGAATTGGAAAAATTATTTGATGATACTATGGAAACATATAATTATTCCATGATACAACTATTCAAAATGCCTGATCCTTTAATGTGGACTATTAGTGACTTTCAAATATTTGGAAACTTATATGGTTGGAACAATATTACTAGTTTGGCTTGTAAAATTTTTTATTTTTATTTTGAACACCAATGATTATCTTATAATAGAAGATGATTTTTAGGTTTTTTACCAATATCATAATTCATATCATAAATCCATGTTTTACAAGACATAATTCAATGGAGAAAATTAATTGAGAAAGTATTTTATGGTTATATCTTGTTCATAAATCATGGGATAATTAATAAATGTCAATATATAACATGGAAAATGTAATCAGTTTAAATAAGGGGGAAAGGGTATGAGGGATAATATATGATGAAACTAAAACAAAATAGTGGAATAAAATGAATATATATTTTAATATTACTAATTGAAAGGTTAATTTTATACTTTATAACCCTAACATAAATCAAATCGAGAAGAACATCTATGGATATTTAATTTTTATATTGATTATTGACAATGGTAAATCGAATAATCACCTTTATTCTCATAAGGATTTGGAATCAATGAATAAAAATAATGTTTTATGGGAAATTGAGAATATCATGTTTTTATTGGCCAATTTTATTATTAAAAATCATGAGAAGGATTTGTTCCATCAAAACTGAAAGAATAAAAATGTTCCAGATGCATATTGACGTAAAATTTCATGGTGGATTGAGTTAAAACATTTAAATATACATGGATTCAAAACTCATGAATCACATATTCGGATGGAGAAGTTTTTGTCATTAGAATTTTGTAATATGTAATTTTAAAAAGTAAATACATTTATAGATGATATATGAACCGTATTGATAGATATTTATAAAAAATGATAATATATATGATCTTGATAAACTTTGATATTGTATTGTTTTGACACTATGTAATTTTGTGAAATTATTCCCCCCTTAATTTTTTCATATTCAGGATTCATTTCAATTTTAATTTGGTTGAAGAAGATAAAATTACTAAAACATTACACTATTTATTGATGTATCCAATTGAGGGGTTAATTAATATTATTTTTATTTTCAATGATTTATTTAATTGTATCAAATCAATAAGTATTCATTTAATATTTTTAAATTTTTATTTAGGTACTTAGGTAAATTAAAATCATATTTCGGGAATAAATATCGATTATAAGGCAATATAGTTGATGGTTATATGGAAGAAGAGTTATTGACCTTCTACTATATACATTTGGATGGGATTGAGACTAGATTTAATCACATCAGACTTGTTGATGCCATCCCCACTAATTCTCATTTTGAGAACCAATCATTAGTATTTCCAAATATTTTATAACTAGTTATAATGGGTTCAAATTTTACATTGAATAAATTATAGTTACTAAAAGCATATAGATATCTGGTACTCATTAGTCTTGTTATAGAATCATTTATGGAAGAAGTGTGATTGATAACAAAGATATTATTAGGGGGTCAAGCTCAAAATGTGTTATAATTAACAAAACATGTTAATAAGGTTATTTTTAAATAAATCACCCATCATATATGTATATACTCATTTCTTATATCTTATTTTCAATATAATTGATGTTGATAATTGAGATGATATATCAAATGATTTTATGTTTTTTCTCAAGGTCCAATATGAAGAGTTAAAAGATTCAATTCCTATAATATTTATGGATTAACTTTTCACACAATTTATCAGGAAGAAGACTTATAAACTCATAATAATGGTGTATTTACACTATTAGAGTTGGGATACTATGTAAAGATGATTAATATAATTTAATTAAAAAATCATGGTCATTATTTATTTTCCATGTTTAAATTCAATTTGGTCAATATTGATAGGGGTGTAATGAAAGATTTGTTACATTTCACTTCTTTTAACATATATCACTTGATCCATATTAGTGAGTGTATATAATGTCATTCATTTATATTTGATTCACAAGAGAAGTTGTTTTATCATGTTTATGATAAAATATATGAAAGTTAGAGGGTTATTTTTCACTTAAAATACATATACATATATAATATGGGTGATGAAGGAAAATTGGTTTTTTTGTGAAAGTGAACCTCATCGACTAGAAAACATTTAATAGTTATTTCAAAACAATATTCAAAAATATTTCAAAATATAATAATTTAAATTTATATCATTATACATTCAAAAATCATTTTATGTACTAGTGTGGCATTGGAAAAGTGAAATTTGATCTACTAAAGATAATATTTGAGAAGAGAGAAGTATTTTCATATCATGGGTAATAAATGTAATTTATTATCAATGAAATCGTTGGATATATTCAAATTTTAGAGTTATATAACAATTGTATTATTCAATGGATTTTTCAATGCTTTCACATGGATTAAAAGGTCAAAATAACATATTAAATACGCTTTCATGACTTATATGTCAGCAAGTATGCATATTTAATGAATCTAAAAGTTTATCTTGAACTAAATATATTTATTTTTATTGTGGTGAGGTAATTTTAATTATTAGTGATGAAATAATTACAACAAATTCCTATATTATGCTGACTCAATGATTTTTTAACCAGTGGAAAAATCTAGAAAATAATTTTGATATCTATGAAAATATTATTTTTTGGGATATTTAAGGTTTCCAAAAAAACTACTAATAATTATACTATATTTTAGTTTTTTCACTGCTACATATTGCTCCATAAAATCACTATAAAAATATTTATTAGAAATAAAAATGTGTTTAAAACCTAGTGATGTTTAAAATCGATATTTCATAGCACTGACAAAAAGAACTAATAAAGGACCCCATTATCAAATATTTTTTTATCAATGACAATGGAGTCCTTTACGAGAACATTTTTTTCTATGATTATGGAGGACTTTAACATCACTAAAGAATCACTGATAAAGGAACTAATTATTAGTGTTAAAATAATTAATTGATACATTATCACTCAGAAATGAGGTCTTTAGCAGTACTATAAAGGATTTGATAGATGGGTCCTTTATCAATTATTTTTTAGCACTCAGAACACTTTTCATTATGAGTTCCTTTTCTTGAAATGAAAAAAAATGTTTTCATAGCACCAACATCATCAACACTAGAGACCTACCTTTCTCGATGCTCTCCACCCCACCCCCCAATCAATGTTGGAGAGGATCCCTGCATCCGGCTCACTAACCGGATCTTGTGGGGACTTGATCCTATGACCTCAATTTGCCAATGTAACCCCTTACCACAACTTTGAAATGTTATAATCTATATTTTATGATATTTATTTTTATTTATATATACTTATATAGATCATTCATATATATATATATATAATTATTTCTGATTACACATATAAGACATATGTTGTGTGTGCATGATATATATATACTTAAAATTATTTAAATATTTTATATAATAATACTCATTAACATATATTAGATTATAAATATAACTATAAATATTTTTGTCTACACACACACATATTTATATATAAAAATTATATATATATTTTATAAGTATATATATATTCATATTATTTTATAATGTTTTAATATTGTATATATATTCATTAAAATATAACGTAAAATAATTATTTTCATATGATTTATATAATTATTTTAAAATATATTTTCAAAATATGTTTATAGAATGTATATTTAGACACAAATTTTAATCATTACATATATAATTATATGTGTATATATATACAAATATATTTATACGTATTGGAATAAAATTTTATATTTAGATATAAATTTTTTATAATGTTTCTATATATATTTACTATAAATAAGTTTATATTCTATATTTAATAAGAATTAAAAATTTGTAAAAAAATATTTATCAAAGATGTATATATAGAATATTGATATACAGACATACTTGCATTTTTTCTCACAAACGTACTTGTTTATATTTCTCACAAACATGCATGCATATTTTCAAATATGTAATTTTTACAAATAATATATTATAAAAATAAATATATATATTTTTTGAAACATTTGTGTTTATATATAAACATTTATTATATAGCTATATATATTATAATTCATTTTATATGGAAGATAAAATATGTTATGTTTTATTATAAATAAAATCAATAATAAATTTTTATTTTTCATATGGATTATATATTTAAAAATATTTTTTATGTTTATATTTTAAAATATATATTTATAAAATTGAATAATTATATATAAATATATGAAAATATGCATATATATAATTATAAATAAAAGTAAAATATGAAAAACAAAAAAAACCATAATATATATAGATGAATTTAATCCTTCGCAACAAATTATATTTCCACTAAAAAAAGAAATTAATACCAATTTGAACAAAGATAAATTCCCGCCAAATATGGAAACAATAGTGTATCCCAAATAAAAACTCCATTTTGTAGGCTATAGAGATGATATTTGACCTTGATAAAAATATTAACTAAGGTATTCGTTTTCCAGAAAAGCATAAATCATTTCCCAAGCATCTATTTGTTATGTGGTAGAGCTAAAATAGACACCCAGATGAAAATCTATTCCCCTTTGAATTTTGAGTGATGTTTTCAACTTATCTCAGTTCATCTGTCAATTTATTGAAAATTTTTAACAGGTATTAAAATTTTAAAACATATTAAAAAGTCATAAGATTATCACATTATAAAAAAATGGGTCTCGAACGGCATGAACAATATTAATGCTTCCCTATTTGGCTAAGAATTGTAAATACAGCTCACGCTTCCAAGTCGTGACCAAAGTGGAGTGAACCTCATTCATACCTCTTTATTTATATATATCTCTCACTCTGTGTGTGTATTACCAATGGTTTATTTATGTACATAATAATATAATATTTATTTTTTATATTAATAATTTATCTATGATTATGATTCATAAATATTTTTAATTTTTTTGATATAAAATATTTATTATTTATTAATAAGTAATATATTTATTAATAATCAGTTGTATTATTTATTATTATCTAATATTATATTATTACGTTTTTAATTAATTAAATTAAAACAAAATAATATTTATAAAATTTTATTTATAAATCTTTCTTATTTTTCTTATGGATGAAATTATTAGTAATTTATTAATATGTAAACTATTTTATAATTATCAACTATTTTAATTATCATTAGTATGAAATAAATTATTAAGTTACTAATATATTTGATAGTAGTGTAGATATAATTTATTTTATAATAATTGTTGAGTCAATAAGGTTTCCTTATGACTTTTCCATTCCATCTTGTTTTAAAAATCACAAACACTCGATCTTAAGGACATTTTTTTTCCCCTATATTTTATATTCATAAAAAAAATTCTTCTAGAGGGAAATTTATCCCTACTATGTTTTCATTGTTCATATTATAATCTAATTCATTTTCATTCTAAGTATAAAATTTGGATTTTTATCTAAAACATAAGAATCTTATAAATTCTTAGATATAGAGCTTTCTCTTTTCAGAATTCAAATTTAGGTTCCGAATTCTCTGAATTCAGACTCCGAACATTCTAAGCTCAGACTCTGAATTCTATGAATTCAGTCTCTAAATTATCTAAGATCATACTATTAATTCTATGAATTCATACTCTGAACTTTCTATGTCAAGACTAAAATTATCTGAATTTAGACTCTGAGATTTTTGAGTTCTGACTCAAAATTATCTAAAGTCAGACTCAGAACATCTGTGTTCAGACTCCGAATTCTATGAATTCAGACTCCGAACATTCTGATTTCAGACTCCGAATTATCTGAATTTAGAATCCAATCTTTTTGATTTCAGATTCTGAATTCTTATAAATTCTGACCCAGAATTTCCTTGAAATTTAGACTCCATAATTCAATAGAATTCAGGTTTCAAATTCTTTTGATGATAGAATCCAAATACCCTTGTAATATAGAAACCAAATGTCATTTTGGTTAGACTCTGAACTTTTATTTTTCCTTAAACTCTAAAAAATGGATTCGGTTAAGAAACCATATTTTTTATTACTATGTTATAGTTATTAAACGATGTTATGCTTTCTGATTCTAACCAACCATTATTTGAGTGACCCGTGTATAGGTCCCTCCGAAATTCGAGGAAAAATATGACCATTGGAAGAGGGAGACAACCGTCGGATAAGTGCCTATAAATAGGATATCATTTGAATGAGCTCACAAATTTGATGACGGCTCTATGAATCTAGAGATTACATACATCTGAAGTGATTTCAAGAGAGATACTCTCATGCTATATGTGTAATTAACATCTTGTTCATAATTTCTTCTAGAGACTCCGAATGTTGAGGAGTACATTTGGAGGGCTTCCAAGGATAAGAAGACAGAGGTGCCGACTACCTTGAAGTTCGAGGGCTTGTGGGGATAACAAGACAGATTTTGATATTCGTATCGAGGGCTTACCCTGGTGTGGGTAAGATAGACTTTCATGAAAGTATAGATCAAGGGACATTTATCAAAGGTTGTTGGATACCCTACTCTTTATAAAAAAAGATTTATTTCTTGTCACTTGTATTGTTTCAATATTTCTTCTGCATTTGGTTTTTAAGGAATGTATAACTATCTTATACTTTCTAATACTTGTACTCTTATTAGAAAGATTTTATACTCTTTATGGTTGAATCTTTATCTTTGTAAGCTTTTCTTAAGTTTCATTTCCAGAACCACATTTACAGAATAAAAAATGTTTGTACAACTAAGAGGTTTTGTGAATTTACCTTATTTAACTTTGTTAAACATTACCATATTTAAAAGTTACAAAGGATTTTTTAACGTATACAATTCACCACCCTCTTGTATATTGAGCATCTACATCATTTCGATCCTATAATTGGTATCAGAGAAGGTATCTGAAATACTTATATCCACATATATGTTTTCATGCTCATTTTTTTTTATTGTTTTATATTATCCTTTCTTAGTATAGTTTTATCCTTGTTTACAAAATTTTATTACTAACAAGTTTGTGTGGAAAGAAATTTTTTATGAGATGGAAGTAATGAATGTTTGTTCAATTGACAATATTAATACTAATAGACCACCTATTTTTTATGGGAATGATTTCGAATATTGGAGAGGCAGTATGAGGAATTTTTTCATTAATACAGGAGGAGAAAACTTTGTTATGCTTACTGTATATTACAATATTCTTGATAAGGAATTCAGAAAATTCACTAATGAAGAGAAGTCAGAATATCAACTAAAGTACAAGGTATGCAACACTTTGTTGTGCTCCATGACCTGGAAAATTTATAGCCATATTTCTTTTTGTGAAGCTACAAATTGTTTTTAATAAACTTGAAGTAACTCATTTTAGAACATCCAACGTTATTGAAACAAGAAGAGCTATTCATAGAGAAGAGTACCATGGTTTTTGCTTTCCTTATGAAGAACCGAAATGTAAGGTACAATATATGTTTATGAAAATTTTTAGGAGCTTAAAATACTTGGGTGAAAAAGGTTTGGATGATGAGGCACTTGTAGAAAATATTATATAAATCATGGCTAAAGAGTGGGAATCCAAGAGAACTGCTATAGATGAGAATAAGAAAGTCTCACAGATTACTCTAGATGTGCCTTTTGGAACTCTTCTTCAACATGAGACTAGAATGAAAAGGGATTATGATAATATTAAAAGACAGAATGATAATGGAAGTGTTTCTTTCAAAACTACTTCAAATCATATGAAATCCAAAACTCCTGATAGAGTTATAGGATCTAATTATAATAAAGTCAATGTTTTTTCAGAATCATGTGAAAATGAACACTCTATGAAATAACTAGCTAATTTTTCTCTAAGTATGTAAAAGATAGTTAGGAAGAAATACTTTCAGTATAGATATAGGAATAAATAAATATAGGATAATAAAGACTCTAAATTCACTTGTTATGAATGAAAAAGAGATAGACATATAAGGCCAGATTTTCCTATGATTTAGAAAAATATGGAAAGGAAATGAATTCTAAGAGGAAAAGAAAAAAGTATTTCAAAGATAAAGTTAAGAATGTTTTGAAAGCTAATGACACCTAGATTGATAGTAGTGGAGACACTTATGATGAATCCTTATATTACAAATATTCTTGACTGAAGAATCTGGGTATAATAACCAGATTACCTATTAAAAATCATTGTTTAATGGAAAAGTTACACAATGCTGAATCTATCACCAATGTATCCTTGAATTTTAATTATAATGATAGTAAATACTATGAATCCTCAGATGAATAATATTCATCTGATGAAGATAATACATTACCTAGCTATGAAGATGTTTATAGGTTCTCTAAGCTACTTGAGAATGAAAATTCTAAATTCATGAAAAATATTGATAAGGAAAATTCTAGAATTTATATTCTTACTATGGAAATAATAGATCTTTCTAAGGATCTTTATAAGAAAAACATTGATTTTAAAAGTTTTCTAAAAATCCATGAAGAAGTTAATTCTTACAAGTATAAACTTTCTAAGGATCTAGAAAAAGTTATTTCTCTGAAAAATAATTTCAGGCCTAACTCTAGTGCTAAAACCGATATTTTTGAGGATAAGAACATAGTTATTAGACAAAAGTCAGAAATATTTTCCTTGAGGAGTGTTTATCAAGCATTTTCCTAGGTAAGGAAAACATTGATAATATGTATTCCCAAATTCATCCTCTAAAGAATAATTATGGATTTGGTTATACTAGTTCAAACCCTATTTTTTGAAACAGTTACATTGTTCCTCAAAGTTATCCATTATGCACTAAGATTTTGTGTGGTGGGCATTGGGAATTTTTTTTTCTTAAACAGAAATCAGTCTTTAGGTTTTCATAAAGATTATTTTACAAAGAAAATGTGGATACCTAAAATTTTTCATAACGAAATTTCTGGATCCAATAAGTTTTGGCTTACAAATGTCTAACACTCTTATTATTAGGAAAATAAAGAAAGTACCAGCAATAATACATGGTATATGGATATTGAATGTTCCTGACATATGAATAGTAACAAAAACTTCATTGAAAACATTATCCCGACGAAAGAAGGAAAAGTAAATTTTGGAGACAATGCTAAGGGAGAAATTATTGGTATAGGTAACATCGTTCTTCTTGTAAAAACATTGATATCAACTGTTTTATTTATTAAGGGTCTTAAGCATAACCTCATTATCATTAGTCTATTATGTGATGAAGGTTACCTTGTGAATTTTTAGAATAAAAAGTTCTTAATACAAAATTCTGAGGAAGAGTTTATTCTTTCATCCCATATGCAAGAGAATGTATACAAACTAAACATAGAATAACTTAGGAGTCAAGATCTACATTGTCTTAGTGCAATGGAAGATCATTCTTGGTTGTGGAATAGAATATTAGGACACTGTAACCATAGGAACCTATGAAAACTCTCTATGAAAAGACTAGTTAAGGATCTACTTGATCTTAGATTTGATTCTTCAAAAGTTTGTGATCCTTGTCAATATAGAAAGCAACATAATCCAAGTTTTAAATCAGTCGGTGAAGTCACAACTACAGAAGCATTATAGCTAGTGCAATGGATCTTTTTGGTCCAATACAAACTGGAAGAATTGGAGGCAAATATTATGTATTTTTCTTAGTTGATGATTAGACAAGATTTACGTGGTTCTATTTTCTATAAATGAAATCTGATGCTTTTTCTTATTTCAAAAGTTTTAGAGCCAACGTTAAAAATGAGAAAAACCTTCAATTGATAACTATTCAATGTGATCATAGAGGAGAATTTCAAAATTTGGATTTTGAAACTTTTTGTAGTAGAAAAGGCAATGCTCATAACTTCTCATCACCAAGAACACCCGAAAAAATGGTGTTGTAGGAAGAAGAAATATAATTCTTCAAGAGATAACAAGAACCATGTTGAGTGAATATTCAGTAGCCCAACATTTTTGCGCCAAAGCTGTAATTACTTCTTGTTGAAATATAAATCGTGTTTTGATTAGAATTTTTCTTAATAAAACACCTTATGAGTTCTGGAATGGTAGAAAACCTAGACCTTCCTACTTCATGGTTTTTGGTTGCAAAGTATTCATTCTAAATAATAAAGATAATCTACACAAATTCTCAAAAAAATCCTGATGAAATAATTTTTTAGGATACTACACAACGTTTATGTAATATAGAGTTTTCAATAGAAATACTTATATTGTTGAAGAAACAGTACTTGTCGAATTTGATCAAACTGATCCTTTTTTATTTAAAAAACCTCCTCATACATCTTAGGATGTGTTTACAAAAACTGATTATCGACCACTATTAGAAGATCCTTATGATAAATAAAACGTTCAAGAAGGTATTTCGGAAACATTTACCCAATAAAATTTCCTACCATATGTTGATTACTAGATTTTACAAAACCAAAATCAGTTGTTTCTGAAGAATCATCCTAGTGATAGTATCATTGGTGATATAAATCAACCTGTAAGGATGAGATGTTTCTTAAGAAATTAAGTATAACATCTAGCATTATTTTCCCAATTAGAACCAAAAATCACTGATTAATCTTTAGGTGATGATGATTGGATACAAGCTATGCAATATGAGCTAAATGGATTTGAAAAGAATAATGTCTGGACCATGGTTGAAAGAACTAAGGAAACTTATGTTATTGGAGTAAAATGGGTCTTCATAATTAAATGTTATGAAAATGGAATAATAGTATGAAATAATGCTAGATTGGTTTATAATGGCTGTAATAAACAAGAAGTAATAGAGTATGAATAAACCTATGCTCCAGTATCAAGACTTGAATCTATTAGTATTCTACATTCCTTTAAAACATTCTTTAATTTTAAAATTTTCAAATAGATGTGAAATATTCATTTCTTAATGGTTTTGTTCAAGAGGATGTTTTTGTAGAACAACCTCGTGGTTTTGAGGATACAAAATATCCTGAACATGTTTACAAACTTACGAAAGCTTTGTATGGACTTAAATAATCCCCTTGTGCTTGGTATGATAGATTTACAACATTTTTGCTTCAAAATAATTATGTTAAGGGAAATGACAATCCAACCATATTTATAAAGAAAGATATGAATAATGTTTTGATTGTTCAAATTTATGTTGATGACATTATATTTGGTTCAACTCAGCAGTATTTAATTAATTGCTTTGCAGATCTAATGAAATATGAATTTGAAATGTGTATGATGGGTGAGATAACATTCTTCTTTGGTTTTCAAATTTTTAAAAAATCTGAAGGAATCTATATATCCCAACATAAGTATATAAAATATCTTCTTAAAAATTATGGATATGAAAACACTAAGAGTATAAGTACTCCCATTGGTACCTCAAATTCACTTGATCTTGATGAAGTCGGGAAACCAGTAGATCAAACATCTTTTAGAGGTATGATAGAGAGTTTACTTTACATGTCTGTTAGTCATCAAGAATTAATGTTTCTAGTATTCTTATTTGAAGGGTATCAATCCGATCCTACAGAATCTCTTTTAAAGTCAATGAAAAGAATTTTTCACTACTAAATGGGGACCATGGATCTAGGAATCTTATACACTTATGGAAATGATTTTATTTTAAAATGTTTTTCGGATACTGAATTTGGTGGATGTAGAATGTATAGGAAAAGTACATATAGAACATTTCATTTCATAGGAGATTAATTAGTTTCTTGGTCATGAAAAAAGCAACACTCAGTAGAACATTCCGCTGCTGAAGCTGAATGTGTAGTAGTTAGAAGTTGTTGTGCTCAAGTGTTGTGGATGCAACACACACTTACAGACTATGGTATGAGTTTTACCAGAACACAAATTTTTTGTGATAATACTAGTTCCATTTCCAGATGTAAAATTCCTATACATCACTCTCTTGAAAAAAACATATACATTAGGCATCAAATTCTTAGGGATCACGCACTAAAGAGAGATATCATTCTTTAATTTATTATAACAGAAGATAAACATACTGATATTTTCACAAAATCTTTACTCTCCAAAAGATTTGAAAACATTAAACAGAATTTTGGAGTGATAAAAGTAAGGTAATATTCCATGTTAACTTCCTATTGAAACTATTCTCCATACATTAAGGAACACCTTTTCATAGGGGGGGGGTACATTTTTTTGTTAGATTTCTAAATTTTTTTTGTAGTCTAATTTTTTTCATAGTGTAATATTTTTTGTAGTCTAAATTTTTTTCATCGTCTAAATTTTTTCATAGTCTAAAATATTTCATAGACTAAATTTTTTTCGTAGTCTAAAATTTTATGATGTCTACATTTTTTCAAAGTAAAAAAATTATTCGTAGTCTAAAATTTTTCGCAGACCAATTTTTTTTCATAGTCAATTATTTTTCCGTATTCAAAATTTTCGTAATGAAGATTTTTGTAGTTAAAATTTTTGTAATGAGTATTTTTTTACTAAATATTTTCCTAATGGATATTTTCATATTGAAAATTTTCTTATTCATAATTTTCAGAATCTAATGTTCTTCAAGAATAATTTCCCTCATTATGAATAATATTCCTAGAAATATCAAAGGTATGTTTCTTTCTTAAATTTTTGTAATCATCTTTTACTTGTTGGTATTTTAATCTATTTTTAAAATTTTTGTATTCTCTTTTCCTTGAATCAGAATGTTTTTTATAAAACCTCAAAATAATGGAATCGATTAAAATTAATCATTGGTCATATTTTTATCCATCAGATTTTGACCGAAGGTTTTTCAACCATTGGATTGAGTTTGGAAACTGAACTTCCACCTCAAACGCCTTTTTAAAGGACCCCTAATGGTTATCCCACATCGAAACTCAAGACATTGCATGCGGAATCATTGACACTCCTAGATAAGCTCATTCCAAATATTCAAGGTTTCCTTAACTCTGAATGTCAGTTTGATGCTTCGTGTCAAAAAGAAATGTCATCCATAAAGGAAATCTCTAAAGTGTAGGGTTATAGAGAAATATTGGTTCATCTAAATTTCTCTTCTAACTATGATTCCATTATCTCTAATAATATAAATCTAAATTGGTGGGAGAGTGTTTTCATTTCAAAACCAAAAGAACAAGATCTCATGTATCAAGAGATTCTAATTAAATTCTACGACACAAAAATGTTCTTTCAAGAAGAGGGAAGGAGAAAGTTTTCTTTCAAGTGTTACAGCAAGACATATTAACTTTCCTACACAATTGTTGCAATCTTGGTTGGTGTTACTTATGAAGGAGAAGCATAGTTCTACTTACATAATATGCGTGATGTTCAAGGAAGTTTTATTAAAGAAAAATCCATGTCTTGTCTTAGTATTTTAGAGGTAAAGACTCCAAAGATTCTTCACCTCTCTATAAATTTCTAGATTCATGAATTGTGGGTTCAAGGATTCATTACTAAGAGAAAAGGTGGTAAAGATACATTAAAGAAGAGTGAAATTTAAATTCTATATTTCTTGGTAAACTTAATAATGATAAACTTGGTTAAGCATATATTGTTTACGATTGAGAACATAAATAATGGAAATATGAAGGATCAAATTATTATGTATCTAGACATTCTTTAGAAGATAATTGTTCTGTGTTTAGAATCCTCCAAATTTACTTTAAAATCTATGTAAAAAAATTACAAGGTCGTGTTGTTGAGTGATGACACATTGAGAAGGATGAAAGTTAGTTTTTCTAATGAATATGAAGAATTATATGATTTTCTTGAAGAAGAAGTTGAAGATATTTCATAGAAACATAAGGTGGTTGAAACCTATAAAAAAGGTGGATGGAAGTGGAAGGTAAAGGAAGTAGAAGAGAAGGAAAACCCCCCAATAGAAAATGAAACTCAATATGCACCACCAAAACCAAAGAAACAAAAATCATATCTTGATGTGGTTGTGGCTAAATGGAGGGAAGACAAGAAAAATCAGAAAGAAGGGGAGACTATGTTTGGATTGGACCACACCGAGGAAAAATATTTAAAGGAAAAGGAAGCTGAAGTGATTTAGAAGAAAGAGAAAGAGAAGATGCAGAATATAAAAGTTGTCTAAGGTAGTGATAGTCTAATCCCTTCTGAAGGCTACTAAGAAAGCATCTGAGAATATTATGTTATGAGAATCCATCTCTATAGAACCCTTACTAGAGACTCCGGGAAAGAAGTTTGTGACACCATAAAATGTCCAAGAAAAATAAGCAGAAGAAAAATAATTAGAGGAAGAAGAAGAAGAATGCAATGGTGATACCGATGACTTGATAAAGCAAGTAGAGTTTTTTCATGAGAATGAACGACCTTCTTAAAAATTATCATTCCAAAACCTATAAAGCTAAGTCTCAAAAAAATGTTACCCTATGGAAAGATGAGAAAAGTGGTGAACAAGTGACAATGTTTCTGAAGAATAATTCCTAAATCATGATTATATTCAGAGAGAAAATTCTGAGGCAGGAGCTCAGAAGGAAGAGGTATATGGAGATAAAATTGTACAACTATCTGATAGTGAACAAAAATCACACAATCAAGAAGAATTAATTTCAAAATATGATAAGGGAAAACCGGTGGTTGTTGATAAACCTATTAGAGAAGTGGTGAAAATGAAAGATGTGGGTGCTTCATCAAAGAGAAAATCTACTGATATTGAAAAAGAATAATCACTAAGAAAAATCTTTGATTTGGAATCGTCCTCTCATTGACATGATTTTGTTTTCCAGTCCTTAAAAAATCTTGTTGGGACTAGTCGAGTGTTTCCCAGTATAGACTCGAGATGCTAGATGATTTAGCACACCTTAAATCAGAAATCAGATTCAGAATCCATGGTGATGGATAAGTGCATGAAACTTGAGGATGATTTCAAAACCTTTTTCATAAAATATGAATCCCAGAAAAGATCTTCTAATAAAATGACTATCTGGTCAAAGAAAACCATAGAAGACATGATAATTCTTGATGAATTACAATAATGTCTCAAGGATGAATTTGACACCAAATATGTGAAGATCAAGGATCTAACAAATTGTTTTGAGGAAATGATATCTTTTGAAGAAAATACTCAGAAGAAAGAAGTGAAATATATGAATGGAAAATTGTATTCAGTTGTTCATAGTTGGAAGAGGGAATGAGATCTTAGAATCGAACATGAAGAGAAAATTTCTATGAATGTAGAATTTCTAAAGGGTCCGAAAGAATCTCTTAAGGCTGAGGAAGAAAATATCAAATCCTTAGAGAAGAAAACATTTGATCAGGATAATCTTTTAAAAAATGCAGAGGAAGATCACAAAGAGATCAAGAAGCTCAAAACTATAGTAATGAAGTTGATGCTAAAGGATAAGGAAGGATAGTCTTGTTTAGTTCCGATAATTTCATGTATTTATCCCTTGTATAGATTTTTCCACTCCTATTGATTTTTTTTTCATGTCTTTTTGTTGTTTATTACTAATATTGCAGGTACCATATATTCTTTTCCATTACCTTAAATCCTTTTTTAAAATCACAAAGGGGGAGAAAGGAATGTAAAAAAATAATACCATGTAAAAGAATAAATTTCCCTAAGGGGGAGTTCATCTAAGGGGGAGTTCATATCCAAAATTATTTTGGTATGCAATCAAATTCTAACTCTCAATCCGAAAATCAAAAATATGATCCTTAGTGTTTCCAAATCATAAGGAGGAGTTAGTCATATTCCTCTTTGCCCATGTGTTTAGGGAGATAAGTTTTATTTTCAAAGTCCCGAAAATATTTTCTAAGTCCTTATATTTTCTTCCGTAAGGATGTTTGTGATTTCCAACAAGGGGGAGATTTTTGAGTCAATAAGGTTTCCTTATGAATTTTTATTCCATCATGTTTTGAAAATCACAAACACTATATCTTTAGGAAAATTTCTTTTCCCCGATATTCTATATTCATAAAGAAAATTTTCCTTCCCCAAGGAAACTTATCCCTATCATTTTTTCATAGTTCATATTATAATCTAACACATTTTCTTTCAAAGTATAAAATTCGGTTTCATATCTAAAACCTTGAAATCTTATAAATACTTAGATATAGAAAATTTAGTTTTCAAAATCCGAATTCAGGTTCCAAATTTTCTAAATTCAGACTTCGATATTTCTAAGTTCAAACTTTAAATTCTCTGATAGACTCAAATTATCTGAGTTTAGACTCCGAATTATCTGAATTCAGACTGCAAACATTCAGAGTTTAGACTCTGAATTCTCTGAATTCAGACTCTAAAATTTCTGAGTTAAGACTCCTAATTCTCTGAATTCATATTCCCAAATTTCTGTGTTCTAAATCAAAATTCTATGAATTTAGACATTGAACTTTCTGAGTTCAGACTCCGAATTATCTTAATTCGGAATCAGAACTTTCTGATTTTAGACTCCGAATTCTTATGAATTCAGACAACAAATTTCCTTTTAATTCAGACTACTGAATTCTATAGAATGCAGGTTCCGAGTTCTTTTAAAGATTGAATACGATTACCCATGTATTAAAGACACCAAATGTTATTTTGGTTAGACTCCGAACTTTTATTTTTCCTTACACTCTGAAAAATGTATTTTGTTAAGAAAACAGATTTTTTCATACACTTTTTATAGTTATAAAACGATGTCGTGCTATCTTTTTCTAACCAAATATTGTTTGAGTGACACGTGAAAAGGTCCCTCCGAAATTCATGGAAAAATATGACCGTTGGATGAGGGAGATGACCCTTGAAGATGTTCCTATAAATAGGAGCTCATTTGAAGGAACTCACAACTTTGATGACTGCTCTATGACTCTAGATATTACATGCTGCTGATGTGACTTCTAGAAAGAGAATCTCTTGCATCTTGTGTACTGAAAATCTTGTTCAGAATTGCTTCGTGCGACTCTAAATGTTTCTAAGTACATTTGAGGGCTTCCGGGGATAGGAAGATAGAGGTGCTGACTACCTTGAAGTTCGAGGGCTTGTGGGGATAGCAAGATGGATTCTGATATTTGTATCGAGGTCTTACCCTGGTGTGGGTAGAGAAGAATTTCTTGAATGTATAAATCTATGGACCTTTATCCAAGGTTTTTGGATACCCTTCTCATTGTGTCAAAAGATTTAATACTTTTGACTTGTATTATTTCATGTTTTCTGCTGTATTTTGGTTGTTAAGGAAAGTATAACTATATTATACTATCTTATACTTGTAATCTAATTAGTATGATTCTATATGGTTTTAGGTATAATATTTATCCTTGTAAACAATCCTTAAGTTTCATTTCCAGAACCACTTTTCCAGAATCAAGAATGTTTGTAGAAATAAGAAGTATTGTGAATTTACCCAGTTTAACATTGATAAACATTACCATCTTTAAAAGTTCCAATGGTATTTTGTGAAGTATACAATTCACCCACCTCTTGTATATTGAGAATCTACATCATTTTGATCCTATAATAATGAACATTAAATAGTTTTTATTTATTAATTTTGTTACTACTTAATATATATATATTATTCATTGTATAATATGTTTTATTATAATTAATTACTTATATAATAAATAAGATAATATTTATTATTAACATTAATAATATTTATATAATTCAAAATAATAGTATTATTAATATTTGAAAATAAATTTAACAAGATTACTATCTATACATAATATGGACAATATTACTAAGTATTAATATAAATAAAAAATTGTAATTATTATTATATTGTAGTTATTAATATTAATGATTCTTAGCCATTAAAAAATATTTTTATGAATTTTTAATTATATAAATTTATTTATTTATGTGAAAAATTTAATATATTAGTATGCTTTCAAATCATGTACTTGTAATGATTTAAAAAAATATAAAATTTATCAATGTAATCTATGTAGATGTCCTAGATGCTCATATGTTCCACAACTAGGTGAATATATAATGTGTCTACCCCATGATTTTCTATGTCTATGCTCTGGAATATGCATCACCTATGAATTATCAATGGAACTTACCTCCACATCCTCACCTGTGATGGTTGGTGGATATATGGTTTCGCTAGTTGTACCCTTTTTTTCCACCAAGGATAGTGGCTACTCGCTGATACTCACCTAATCATGTTAAAAAAATGGTTGATGTGCATCAAATATGTACATATTAGAGACTAAAAAAGAATATCATGCAGAGCAGTAAATGACTATATTTGAAAAAAAATAGTTCCAAATAGATATTTTCTATAAGTTCTCATCTTGGTATGGTTATGGCTCATATGAAATAGGTGTTACAGGATCATCTTCACGATCATGATGAATACCCTCCTCCATATCCACATCTATATCCATAATAGGGTCATCAACCCATTGAACATATATATTTGGCCACACACCATTAACATTACATAGAACATAAAATAAAATCTTAAGATAAATATCATCAATAGTAGGAAGTAGCAATGTCACATATCAATGATAATTAGTCTTGTTAAATGAACCTCCATCTATGGGAGTAGAGATGTGTAGGAAATGTGTAATATTGGCATCATATGAAAAAAAATTATAAGGATAACTAATGTTAATGAAAAAATATATTAGTGGAAGAAATAGTTATTACCAATTAATGATAGTATCATCCATGATGCTTAGGAAATATCACGGAGGACATGTGGTACCATAGTGCATAGTCCATCTTAGAAGATAAATGTACTTGTACTTTGCCAACCTTTATAATCAGGACTCAAGTTCTCTTTCCCATATCTCAATATCTTGTGTGTGATATCTTCTCTAGTAAATGTCTCTCTTCTATGTCATCTTCATGAAATGAAATGAAGGTAACTGATTGGGAGGTATTAAAATGGGACAATAAAAGCCTATCTACCTCATTACTCTATCAGTATGATTTATCTCAAAAATATGAAAATGAATCAAAATAATGACGCATGATATTGTAGAATGTGTCTCTTTATAGTATAGTGGTAGACTCCAGATGATAGAATCAGTATATGGCATCCATGAAATTTGAAAAATTATAAAAATTAATAAAAAGTTATTAAATGAAGACATGTAACCGAAATGCTATTAATTAATCTATATAATAAATAACCATGTATGTGTTCTAGTTGAATATTACCCAACATTAGTCAATAAGAATGGTATTAATGTTTGGTTGTATCTAAATATTGAAGTGATTGACTCCACCTATAGATATCATTTTTATAATTACATTTAATAATTAAAAATTAAACGTTTTACTTTGACATTGGATGGAATAAGATAACATCATCCACATTGAGACTCTTCTAAAATATCACCATAGAATAACATGTGTTCATATGAAACTAAAGGAGTCATGTTCTCACATATTCACATATTTATAAAAATAACATATCTCAGGATTTACATTATATCGATGTAAAATGTTCTATATAGATCCCTCTATGTATATAGAAGACATGATAACATCCATCTATAACACCTTGTCTAGCCTATGTCCTCCAATAACTACAAATACATCAAATTTACAAATTTAGTCGAATATTTAACTGAGATTATGACAAGTACAAGCCTCAAAATGTATGAATGTGAAAATTTCATCATAATGATATCATTGGAATCATCATTAAGATTTGGAAAGTTCTCATCTATCCACAAAAAGTGTAATCTACTACTAGAAACGGAACTTCCATCATCATGGACCTCAATGAATGGTAATATTTGAACCAGATCAAAAAAATTTCAAACACTCACCCCATCATAGCTTCATCATCAATGGTAAGACCCAACATAATTGATAAATCATTGAGTTTAATATTGGTCTACTCCTATATAAAATGGGGTGTACATATCTGTAATCTCCATCCTGCTACGAGCACAACAATGATTTGGTGAAAAAAATGTGAAATCACACATCTCTACATCGTAGAACTCAACATTATGATGATGATGGAAGATGTAAGGAGGTGGTGAAACATGATAGAAATAATTAGATCTTCATACAATCAATCATGTATTGTATGTCCCTATAAATCTAATTCTGAAACTTTCCTATATTGGAATTTGAACAAAAGATGACCCACCATATAGACAGTTGATTTCCTCATTACTATTCAATTATAATTTTTTTAAAAAAATTTTGAAAAAAAAAACGATGAAAAATGATGTATACAATTATCATTTATAATTCATAAATATGATGAAATATGTTGTAAAAAATATATATGACTACTTTCATTGTCTTAGTCAAGGAATTTATTGATTTAAAGATCTCCAATCAAGATGAATTTATTTCTAAATATTTCTATGTATATCGTTGGTGAAGAAAATCCTATATAGAACCTGTGGTAACATTATTTACTCAATAGACCATGTGATTTAAAGGGAAAATATGAAGAAAACCCTGTTAGAGGTTGACAAACTTTTTATTAATTTTCATTGTGTGTTAAATTTTTTTAATATTTAAATTATCACAAAATCCATTATAATAAAACCCATAAATGAAACAAACCAGAGGTGAAATAGGATAAAAAATATCATGTCATAAAAAAATAATCCATTAATGAAGACTGTGCATTTTAAAAAAAGGTACACATTAATCATAAAATAAAAAGACTTGATGAAGGGTGATGGGAATTGAAGTTATGTCCTACCACCTGGGAACATATATTATGAGTATTCCCTTATGTGTGATAAATTTTTAAGATAATTCCATCCCTTCATTACTAAGTCAATTCCATCAAATTTTTGACCTGAGTGTATTTTATTGTTCCTGAGGTCAGAACCAGGAAATATCAGGAAGAACAATTTGCTAATTAGTGATCAAGGTTAAAGTATGAAATATCACAAAACAGTTATAAATTTCCAACATGAAGTATAAAATTTAGTTAATGAAAAAAATCACAAATGAAGAAAAAATCATAAATGAAAAATCCATAATATGAAACCAATAAATATCAGGGAAGATATTAGTGTGATCAGTTGAAAAGTTAATAGAATGAAATTCGACAGCAATAATCTATGGTGAACAACACAGTTAACCAAAATTCTCACATGATACACTGGCTTAATATAGTGCTCCCATGATATGTTCACGGGCAAAAAAATTGGATCTACATGTGGATAAGGAATTTGAATGCTTAGAATTTGCCACAATCATAGTATTAGTTTTCCAATATGACCACCAATACTCAACCAAAATTTCCTATGAGTATGTCATGGAACACTATAACTTGAAAAAGGATATCTACCTAGTCAAATGTTAGAACACCCAATGATGATGTATCTTTCATTTTCTGATCAATGGAACTTTGGAAATATTGACTCAAACAGATTCCATTTTGAATCCTCTAATTGTCATAGTGTGACTATCCAACAATGTAATTCACACATATATGAAATTTATCATGTACTAACCCTATGATTGATAGTTGTTTCACAACCATGAAGACAAAACACAATTTGTGCACTACACTTTAATAGTGGTCATATGAGAATATCTCTCTCCACCATCATATGCTAATGACCATTTTCCCATTGAAATTAGTATCATATAATCATACTCGTTTTGATCATCTCTTATAATTTCTTCAAGATGAAGATTAACATTTTATTTTTGGGGATCATATACTAAAACCATACTAAAATAATATATTTTAATGTATAATAAAAAATTCTTGAAAAAAAAAGTAAAAAAAATAGACCAACCTTGGTGATCACCTTCTTTATTGTCTCATATATAAAAAGATTTTGAACATTATTGTCAATACAACTAATTAAATATATATATATATAAAATTCAGTTCCCTCTATAAAACTCCATCACTATTGGAAATATATAGAATATCTTGATGTTGATTGGATATCAGAAACACCCCCTTGATTTGTGTGACATGAATGCATATACCTCCCAAAAAGCAACTATAGGATTAAAAATTATCATTTTCAACAATGGAAAATGAAAGGGTTGAAGAAGAAAATTTTATATTATATACATAATAAATATGTAGAACAACTATATACTTTCCATAAATAAAAGTACCATCAACTTGAATAAATTATTACCAATACATGAAATCAAAAATTGGTGGAATGAATTACTAAAATTTAATATAGAACATAACTATTTTTTGATCAACTTTGTACTGTGGATAGAGACACCCAACTGTGTCTAAATAATAAGTAATACGATTTTTAGCGAAAACAATTCCATATGATGTGGAAACATTGCATATGATTTATATCAATCACTATAAACATTTATTGTTTCCATTTTTTTATTCCAAGCTTATCAATATGATATATTATATTTAAAAAACTACTATATTCATTCCTAAACAAGGGACACATGAACATCCTGACATGTTTTTATCATCTATACAGAAATATTTGATATAAAATTTTCATTATGTAATGAGTTATCATGTGGAAATCATGGATTCACACAATTTTTTACTTCTTCTAATTATTTATCAAATATCAGTTAAAAAATTTATCATAAAATACGCCCATTTGGAACATACATTCTCAAATTAATTTGTCACATAAAAGGTGATATTTTACCTTCTCTGACTCATCAACCAAAAATAAAAAATTTCCCTTTATGTGATATTTTTTATCACATTTTTCATCATAGTTTTACATTAAAAGTCCTTCCCAATATAGAAAGTATTATCATTGGATGAATATATATTACCTATAATACCATGAAATCCAATAGCATGTGAAATGAAATCCCAACCCTAATGTTGTGAACATAACATTCCTTCAAATATGATGTCAATAATATATGATTTCAACCACTAATAAGTGGGTCCCTATATATCAATGGATTATCAAAAAAAATTTCCCCACATCACCATCATCCACGTAATCTATTAATGCATCACTAGATAATTGCTTAGTAGATAAAGTGTCAGTCAATAAATTAGGATTACACCTAGGGATTTCACCTCTTGTTACTTATGAATATTGATAATCATGTTCAAAATTTGTTTATATTATTGGATTCATATGAGAAGGAAATGAATGAGGGTGTTGTGACTGATTTTCCACTATTTCATGTTGAAAAATATAGCTAAGAACCTTCTATTTATAAATTACCTCATTGTTACAATATATTTGTACATACATGCTTACCTAGTGAAAAATTAATTAATCAAATGATATATTCTACATCCTGAAATGTTTAATATTTTAAAATTGGTTATGTGTTAATAAGTTTGACTTGATCATGGGACTTTTCTTATAGATTGGTTTATCATTATTTGATAAACCAATTTTAACCTAGTGGGGCCTCTTAGTGCCTCTATTATCTTATATTTTAGCAACCATTCTTATCATTTCTATAATACTATAAAAATTCAACATCAAATAGTGATAGCTCTTGTCCAACTCCATTTTATTACAATGTAACTCACATAAAAGTGATGTGGTCTCTTGGGTTTTAGATTCACAACATTTATTATATATATATTAAATTCCTACCATACATAGAGAGTGGGATTATAAACTTCTCATTAATGAGGAAAAGAAAATTAAATTATTACAAAAGATATAACAAAAGAAAAATGACCTGAAATTTCAATCAAACATTGTTTATTTATCTCAAGATCATTCAATTATTTCTAATTATATTACCAGATACAAAAATTGAAACAAGAAATTTCAATCATATATTATATGGGCATCCTAATATCCTTCATCATAAAAGAATTCTAACATGTTTTTTAAGATAGTTATTATGTTCCAAATCATGTAACATTACCTTCAACTATATTTAATAAATATTATATATATAAATATATATTTATATTCATACTTTTATGAAAATTTTCTCTCTTTATGGTGTAAAACTAAATCTAAATCCTTGATAGATATAAATAACCTCACAGTTGATGTATATTGACTGTGATTTGATTACCAAGGAAAACTTAATAAAATGTTGTATAAATTTATACAACATCATAAAAATGAAAACATATTTTAATAAAATATGAATAAATAAAGACTTGATCATGAGATTTTTTTATATGGATTATTTTATCAATATTTGATAAACTAACCAAATCCAAGGGTTGGAATCTTAGAGCCTCTATTATTATATATTTAATCAACGATCAGTCTCATTTAAAAAAATGCATTTTTTCAAAACAATCTTGTAAAACACATCTTGTAGAATGTCTATTGTTGAACACCTTTTTATTACAATGTTACTCACATTTGAGTAAGAGGATTTATAGGATTGAAAATAATAAACTTATTTATAGAGAAAAATAGGTGATTACATATTTAGAGAGTGGGATGACTCACTGGATATCAATGAAGAAAATGAAATGTAATTGTTATAAATTATATAGCTATATAAGAAAAGATATGTTGTTTCAATTATGCATTGTTTGGTCATCTCATGATCAGTCATCACAAAATAATGTTAATATATTTTTTGGGATAATTATTGTTTTATAAATATTATATAACTTTATGTATTACTATATCTAATTTAAATGCTATCTCGGTCCTTGTTTTCTCTGTTAGTTTTATTGTCTTAGATTTTCATCAACTAATTTCTTCCAAAATTTTCTAGTGGTTTTTTTACCTATGGATGATTTTTAGATACAGACACACACACACACACACAAAACCATCTATTATTAAAAATTTTGTTATATTATTTAAAATATTGTTGTTATATCATAAAATAGACACTTTTCATTTGATATCGCATATGTTTTAATAAAACTATTCTTATATATTTTTAAAAATAGAAATTAACTCGTCCGTAACAACCACCCCCTGAGCCCCCATCCCATGATGATGAATGATGGAGGTTTAGCCCCTCTCATACCCCCCCCCCCACAATGCTGACCTCTGGTGCCTCTCATGTTGATGACTTCCGACCGCCAACCTCCGCTACCTCAACACCGACCATGACAACACCACATTATGACTCTTCTCAATGAGATTAAAACCTATATTTCTTATTTCATGATGACCACCACCCCAAATGTAAGTTGAGCCCCTAAACCCTTCCCAATACCATTTCCTCCTACCTACCACCCTATTTCCCCCAACTTCTATCCAAGTCAGATCTTTCTGAGCTCATATATAACATATGACCATAGTTTGTTTCCATCTCCTGACCTCAATGACCTTATTCCATGACATATGACCCTATTACTGTAACGATAAATATTTATTCATTTATGTTTTTATTTATGTTTTTCATGTTATATTTATTGGCACCAAAATATTGGATGAAAATAATGAAGAAAAAAAGGCCACGCGTCCTGCCTCACGAAGCCCCAACGCGGAGGCCCCCCAAGCATCGCGTCCTCCGTGAAGCAAATGAGGTAGTAATGCTCCACGAACGCTCTTACGTTCCCGAACCCGCTGTAAAGCACCAGAGGCAGTAATGCTCCATGAACACCAAGACATTTGTGAACCCATTGCAAAGCACCAGATGTGTTAACACTCTGATAACTCCTTGGTCGTTCGTGAACCCTCCGCATACCAGAAGAGGCGGTGCATCTCCAAGAATCCGGTTGATGTTCGCATCCCACCACAAAGAAATCAAATCTCCCCTTTGTGCCGCGTGAGATCTGATTTTCTGTGCCCTTGCCTATAAATTCCAAGCTCCCCCATAACTCTCCGGACAGAAAATCCGATCTTTCAGCTTCTCAACTCCCAAATCGCAAAGCACTCTTCGCTCCGAGAATCATGAGATCCGTGAGGTATTTTTACATCGCGAGATACCTCCGTCTTGTCTCGAATTGAGCCCCTCTTCCAAGAGGGATTCCCTTCATGAAGCCTAAGGAAATTCGCGAAGGAAGGGTATCCCCAAGGGACCCGGGCAGTCACTGAGCGTTTATGATTCACGAAACAGCCACCCTGTACACGTGATCCCCATGTCAAGGTAGGGTCACTATACTTCCCAAAGCATACCACTTCACGGCACCTTGCTTCGCGAGGCACCTCTGCTTCGTGAGGCGGTGCTCTGCGAACACCCTTACACTTCGCGAAGCCCCTCCCACTCACACCTATTCCCCATGCTAAGGCCAATGAACTCCACTTTGATAAGCACACCACTTCACATGTTCCCTCCACTATGCAATGTGACCAAGCTCCGCAAGGCC
Source organism: Viscum album (assembly GCA_963277665.1). Taxonomy (NCBI): domain Eukaryota; kingdom Viridiplantae; phylum Streptophyta; class Magnoliopsida; order Santalales; family Viscaceae; genus Viscum; species Viscum album. The sequence continues at coordinate 774,010,605 of OY728155.1, read as the reverse complement.
CCTGCCTGTGGACCCATCTGCTTGGAAATTCCTCTTCCCGTGCGACCCTCTAGGTTTTCACGATGTGATTTCAATGTCCCCTGGATGACACCACCCGTAGCATTGCTTCGCCTAATTCTTCATCGCATAGGAACGCTAAAGACTATTTCTTCTTCACATAGTCATGCTAACGTGGACCTCTCGATGGTTCGCTCTGCGACCCCCCCCTTCTACATGGCCTTGTCGATGTCGTCCCTCCCATAAGGAGCAGAGGGTACCGGTCATGTAATCCCTATGGGTGCGGAGTAAATCCACCTATTCTGAGCAACATGACTTTAAACTACCAAAAACATCATCCTTAACTCATGATGTTAAACTGTGACTCGACCCCGTGCCTCGCACGCAGGGTACTCCCAGCTCGGACATTCTTTACGCCCCCTGGTTCCCACAAGGGATGATATCCTCCTTTTGGGAGTGGAATTTGTCTGTGAGGTAGGGAAGAAACCTTGGTGTAATCCCCCTATCCCATCCTGCAGAATGTAGCACCAATGCACCTCCGTACTTCTTCACCACCAGGGCCAGCGGGGGTCATGATAGGGAACGAGGCACCTCCTTTCTTCGGACCCAAATCCCTCTCTCTCCCTCTCTGTGATTTGTCACACTTTGGGCCTCCATCCTAGAGTCAGTCCCAACACCATGGGCCCCCTAACACGTAAGCCCCTCTTCGATTCTCAAAGACGCATGCTTCGCGACGTGATCGTCAGGTCCCTGCTGCCTCTTGTTTCTCACACCTAGAACAACTCATGTGGGCTTAGAGTAAGCATCGACCATGACAATGCCATCATCCAGAATGATGTTAAACTATATACCCTCGTTCAACATGATGTTAAACTATACACCCCATCCAGTATGATGTTAAACTACACACCCTAACTACGAGGACTTTGATCCATGTCAAGGCATGGTACATAGAAAGCCTCCCTGAGGTTCAAGCCCCGTCATCCATAGAACCAAGGTCCTTCTTCACGTCAGTTCGCTGATACCCACACTCATATCCAAACTACATTTACAGTGATCCTTGTCAAGGCATGGTATGTAGGAAGCCTCCCTGAGGTCCACGCCCAAAAATCATTGGCTCCAACCATCTCCATGTCGGTGTGCCAAGCTCCCATTTTCACCTAAACTGTGAGGACATTGATCCATGTCAAGGCATGGTATGTAGGAAGCCTCCATGAGGTTCAAACCCAACATCCACATGGACCATGGCCCCCCTTCACATCAGTTCTCTGACATTCCCTTGTCTCACATGACGTTAAACTGCATCCCAATCAAGCGGTAAGCCGTTGTGACACCGCCATCCAGTTGTTCCGACACCCCTTAGTGTTAGTTCAACAACCCCTACCCAAACTACGTAAACATTGATCCATGCTAAGGCATGGTACGTAGGAAGACTCACGAGTTTCAAGCCCACCACACATTAAACAAAGGTCCTTCTTCATGTCGATTCTCTGGCGTTCATTCCCGAACTACGTGGACTATGATCTATGCCAAGTCATGGTACGTAAGAAGTCTCATGATGTTCAAGCCCACCACCTGGTCGTTCCGACCTCATTCACACCAGTTTTCCCACCATCTTGGGTGGCCTATAGTGTAATACCAACACATTTATTCTAAACTACCTGTAATTTGATTCCCTACAATATATAGGAAGTCTCTTTGAGACTCAATCCCAACACCATTGTCATCTCCATGACGGTTCCATGTCATTCCCCTCCACTTCGTGTAGCTTTCCATCATCCATCCTGATTTTTACTTGGGCCTCCATATACCGGTGAGATCATGCCACTCTATTCCACTCCACAGCATTTCGTAAGCCACCCACAAGTTGGCTCCAATATTTGTGTTCCCTCAAGAGGGGTTTCTCAATCTGATCCACTCCATCTAGTGTTCTGATCAGCCCGATCTGTCTTCGCTGGATGTTAAAATTACGGCATACCATATGCTATACAAGGGAAGATGAGGAAAACCTCAGATACATGTCTATGGAATATGATTCCCAGCACTCGATGTGGGATGCCTCGGGCTTCCGTGCACTCGAGAATCCCTATAATAAGGGACAAAATACAGACATGCCAATCCCCTAGCATTCAGACATGCTAATGATGCCTCGACGTGATTACTCAACCAACTGAAGGTTACTTCCCTGACCAGACCCCTTGGAATGTCCTGACAGAAGTAGTGTAATTAACCGGCATCCATGGAATCATGGAATTGGGAAGAGTTTCATGAACAACGTATTAAATCTATGAGGGAGACCCGTACTAGGTGACGAGTTCAGAGGAGGAATCCATGGACGGAGGAACTGGCATGACATTATCCAGTTTTGATCAAGGAACATACGTCCCTGAATAAGGGATGGATGCCGTCTACCTTTCGAAAGCGAGAATGTGGGGAAACAAAAGTTGCGCCTATCGCGCCCCAAGAAGACATACGTGCGTGCCCCGACGAAACCGTCGGAAACAGAAATGGTGAACCCGACATCAAGTTCTTCTCCTCAATGTGGAGATTAGTATCGTTTGAAACATTAGTAGATTGACATGTCACCAGATCCAGATATCTGGTGCCGGGTCCCGCCAAGCAAATAGAGGTCCAAGCATGAAACTCACTGGAACATGGGGTAGTAGAACATGGGGCATTCTGTTCTGAAACGTTGTCGGCGTGGATCCCTTTTACCGGCCATGGAAGACGGAATGGTGTTGGGGCACTAGTTGTCGATTTCTTTTCCTCGTAGTGCTGATGATTCAATCTCCATGCTTCTCAGGAATTAGGTTGCTGCTACAGGGAAACGATCTCTGCCCACCCGCCTACGCAAGGGTAGGGGCAATACCGGTTCAACCGATCCGCGTGGCTCCACTACTGCCACAACAGCATCTGCATCCACGAGCATGGGGCGCCCACGCCCCCTCTCCCCATCGGAAGTCATCCAACGAAGGGTGATTAACAACATCGTACTTCATTACAAGGAGGAGGGAATAATCCCAACTTGGGATATGGCCCGCCTGGAACTTGAGGCATCCAGGCCCCACCACCAACACCTCCCTCGAGGGCCGCGTAGGGAGCCCCTGCTTCCCACCCCAACATTCAACCATTTCGAGAGCCTGTCCCCGGAACGCCTTGATAACTCTCTGCCTTACCCCGATGAGGTGGGTAATGACTAGCTCTTCCCAGTCAGAGTCGTGATCCAAGGAATCCAAGAAAGGGCCCCCACCCGGCCGCGTCAGTGCTGCCGTCCGGCCTTGCCAGAAGAGTAGGTAGGTTATTCCCTAGCACCACTCATGCTGGCTTGCCTGACCTGGCGCCAACATTGGGCCTGAGCTGAGGATGACCACCAAGGGGCATCAATGTCGATTGATACTGTGGCCCAAGCCACCGCTGACGCATATCACAAAGTCCCTACACACACTGAGCAGGGGCACTCTTATGCCCAACCGGGATCGAGGCCCCAATCGCCCCACGGGCAGGCTGGGTTGATTCTCCGTGTCGTAGGCCTAAGTGGTGATCGTCGTGAACCAACCCACGGTGATGTCAACTAATACGGAGGTCCTCCCCGTACAACTACTCCACAGAACATGGTCCTTCCTCGCTCAGAAACTCGTCATGGGGGTTTTCCCCATATGACCCCAACCCGATTGAAGACATGCCCCGCGGTAGTGACACTCGGCATGGAAGCCTCTCCCGTGCCCACCACACTGGGTATGGAGTCCCTCCTCCTACCCCTGACCATCGATATTGAGGCATTTCACATCCAGTCCCTCTCCAATGTAGGGACCCTCCCTATGCTCTCTCCGCAATTGGAGAAGGTTATCCTCGCCCTGGAATCAAAGGGGTGATGTTCTACCTCGATCCACCAGCACAAAGCATGGAGGTCCTCCCCATGCTACCGCCAGTTCCAATGGAGGTTTATCTTGCTCAGGTGATGTTCCTGGTGGTCCTCCCCATGTTCTCTTTGAAATTTTCCTCGATGACCCTCGCACCCTGGTTGTTTCAAGCAGATGTCTTATATGCCATGGCACCAGCACAACCCCATGACTACATGTATGGAATCAGCCTTGTCCCGAGGATCCATCTAGGGGCTAGAGGGTGGGTGGTCGCTTCCACAAGAAGAATCCTAGGAAGGCCTGGGTGGAGATCAAACCTGCTCGCTTCTCGGATTCTGAAGCAGAATGTAACTCAGTAGTAGAACCCTCCCCTCGGTCCTCTATGTCAAGGACCAGGTCAGGAATAAGTCGTGTCAGCCTCATCCTTCCGAAATGCAAATTCTACCAGATTCACACCTCTCTTTGCAAGTAAATCTAGGAGGAGGGAATTGTGGTAATCCAATAGGTTCCGACCGTGCAGTCACCTCCGTCATCACCAGAAGTCCACTCTACCTCGACCAGAGATCTCATAGAGCTATTTTGGGGACCAATGGATGTTGCGAAATAGTGTGACCCATTACCGGTAACCGCAATCCCTACACCAGAGTTTGTGGCTATCATCCCATCTTATCGTGACATTCAGGTCAGGTCACCGCACTCTTCGGAGGATGGCCCGGAATTTGGTGGCTAGTCAGCTTGTTTGCAGTATTCTCCACCACCCAGTTTATTTTTCCAGTGAACCGCCTCAGTACTGCTACCAGTTCCTCTGCCACCTCTGGTTGATGAGTGAGGAAATACAGGGCCAGACCCTGAATCCGAGCCTAGGAGCTTCTGGAACATTCTCGCAGCGGATCACTTACCGTAGAAATTCTGGCCGACGGCAGTGTCGAACTTTTTTGCACCGGAATCCCTCACCCCAGAGGAAGTCGAGTGCTTCCGTCAAACCCTATGGGATATGCTCTTCCTTATTCTCTATCATTCGGTGTTTTACCCTAGGATTCATGTACAGTTTGAGTAAATCAATGATCAATGTCGTCTGGTCGATTTGGCCGCACTCCCCGTGGCCTAGTGCCCTGAGTCACCAGGTCACCAGAACACCCTCCAATATAAATGTGTTCATAGTTTCATGGTACTCTGTAAAATCATTAGGGAAGCTACCCCCCATGTGCAAGTCCGTGGATGTGGATAATATGCCGCCCTCTTCTTCAGTCCTATCCGGCGGTAGCCCGATTCGTTATGCAACATTGAGAACATGCACCCATGAATGGTTGTGGTCCACATGGATGACATAGTGGACAAGGAAGATGAGCTGGAGTTTCTCAATGGAGACTTACACTCTGAGGGTGTACCACCACTTCTGGACCCATCATGGAGGATTACTCATCCGCAGAGGAACCTTCTAGGCCTCCCTGCGCCCACCAAGTCGCTGGTACTCAGTCGGAATGCTAGTAAGTGTAAAGAACATGTCAGAACTATCAAGAACTCTGAGTCGTCCACCTCAGTACAGAAGACAGAAGAAGTCCTTGAAAAGGCTGCATCGTGCCAGCAAGTTGCTGGGCAGAAGAGGCGGGTCGATGAACTCCTGGCCGAGTGCTCTATCGAGAGATGACACGACTATGATGATCCCAAGCTAGGGCAGCAGGGACAAGAAACCCCCCCCCCCCCGAGGAGATGCCTCCCGAAAACCCTGATCATGATACTCCCACAGATAGGGAAGAAGCTGGAACTCACGAAAAGAGGGCGTGATATGTCTCAACAAACCCTCCTGAACGATGTGGCAATCCGAGGAATCCAGCACGGGTTTCCACATCCACACGAAGGGTCGTCCCGAAAGTTACTCGACAAGCCATTGAAATTGTTTACCATGTCGAAGAGCCTATCAACACACTCATTGTTAGGTATCCCCATCAATATTGGATCCCCCACCTGGATGATCCTATAGCGGCACACATAGCCCACCTCAAGGTGTTGGAAATGCGGCAGGTGGCGGTCCCATCGGATGGCATGCCATATCCCATGTGGGTGGATGATATTCCTGAACCTCCAGGTTTTGGGAATCCCACTTTCTCACCCTTTAATAGGACAGGGGATCCAGGGCAGCACCTGACCCACTTTTCATCTAGGTGTGGCCCCATGTTGGGGACCCCGGCACAGTAGAAAGCCACCAAGATCCGATGTTTTGTGAAGACATTAGAGGGCCCTGCATTTGTCTAGTACAACAAGCTCCCTATCTGATCAGTGACCAGCTGGGATGATCTCCACCGTCAGTTCCTATACCAGTTCAGCTCCACCACACGAAATATCAGCATCGTATACATCTTCATGTGAAAACAAAGGCATGATGAGCGAGTCGCAGACTTCATGGCCCAGTGGAAGGGGATTACGTACTCCCTTGACATGCCACTGTCTCAGGAGAAATTACTGACGATGTGCATAGGGAATCTTAAAACAAAATTGGTTCCTTCCCTAATCACCCATAACTACCCTGGAGGGTTCCAGGACTTCTCATATAAGACTCAGCGCCTCGAAAAAGCTCTGCAACAGGCTAGTCAGGCGTTTCTGGTGCCTCTTGTGATCCCAGTAAGGAGGGCATCCAGAGTCGATCATACTGAGGTGTCCCAAATAGAAGCCCCTAGGCAGCTGAAATTACTGCCAGTGGCATCGGCTCCACAACCCCACAGAGGCTCTCTACCTCAGGTGTAGGATATTGCCCAGTAGTGACCGCCTCATAACCGACCAGTTCCTCCGCGCGTTGCGCCACCACTACCTAGGTGGGACAATCAGGAGCTGCCTCCTCGGCAGGTCCCTCTGGCCCCTCATCAGGGCCAGGCTCCCAGAGCCCTCTATCCCTAAAGAAGGCACCATACTTACTTGTTCAACAAGAATCTGGTCCTCATTTACTTCCGTAGCGCCCTAGAGCAGGGGATTGTGTGCTTACCAGAGTGCAGAAGGCTAGAAGAGGATAATCTCCCCGATCTCCCCAACTACTGCCCCTATTATCAGATCCTAGGGAACACCCTCATGTAGTGATATGTTTTTAAAGACTGGTTCCAAGACCAGGTCGACAATAACATAGTCAGGTTGGGCCAAGCCTCGACATAAATGGCTGGTGTCATTGTAATGTCAGAAAGCGGTAGAAATGATGAAGGCAAGTGGCAGCAAGTTCCCAGCCATGGGTCCCAAAAGTACAATGACTTAATGGCCCGTAAAACCGTCGCCCATGCCCATGGTATCATTTGGGCATGCCAGAATTAGATGAATCCTTTAGATGATGCGACCAGTAACTTTGCGTCATCGTCCCTACCAGCCTCTTCCCAAAAGGGCAAGCAATGGTGGTGCATGATGTAGCAACGCTCTCTACCACTACGGTTGTCGTCCCTCACATTTGGCGACTTCATGTAGCAGTCTGGAATTACATCTAGTGGACTATAATTGAAACCTATCAGGGCCCTCCATGGGTGGCTACACCCCCTGGGCGGGACACACCACCATCCCCAGTGGCAGCCATTTCCTCATGAAGCCCTTGGGCGGAGACCCATGCTTCGTCCAACGATCACATGCGTGAGTTCCCAAGGATCAGATTCATTCTTACCTCCTTTTCCTCTAATACCAACTTTAGAGACCCCAAACTTGACATACATATACATTACATTACTTTTGCAGAATACTTAATACATAATAAAAATAAACACCTAAGGACCATAATAGTTTAGTGTCTTTGGAAACTTGGAAAAATAATATTCAAATCGTGGTTAAAGATCTTCAACATCTCCCATAAAGATCATCCATCTTTCTCTTACCTAAAAAATTTCTTTATATCTTGGGGGAAAGAAAACATATAAAGGGTGAGGTGAAATGCTCATTAAGGATAATCATAGTGAAAATAAAACAAACCATATAAATTTTAACTTCAAAACATGAACATAAAGTTTACACATCCAAATCATGAGTTGTGAAATAAATCTTCGCAGTACGTAAGGCATAGGTCATAAAGGAACATTAATCATGATAAAATAGCATGGGAATAAAAAAATTAATTGTGTCAAACCATTAATCACATTATATTATTTCCATAGTATCCAAGATATTAATGCCAAGACCATCTTAGTGGAAAAACTCCCTTTCGGAATCGAGTTCACTCCTTGTTTCAGTCCTGTAACACTGAACAAGATTAACTTACCATTCCATCCAAATCTATCTCATGACATATAAATATTTACCCAATGAATTGGAGGGAGATATATGTCCCACCCATCTCCTAATGAAATCATTCTTACGTGTGCCACAACATAAACATAAATCATTCATCATAACCCAAAGAATAAAATGGGTTTCATATTCATCATCCCATCATAACATAATCCATATAAAACAAATTAATATCATTTCATCATAAAAAAATAAAAAACCATATAAATCAGAGATAAATTATACTTGGAACATAAACATATGAAATAATTTCATCTTAGATGGAAATTGGTTTTGATAAAACACTTGAAATGAGTTCTTGAGGAAAATATCCTTTGTTATTCAGAATCATTTTCTTTTCACAAAATGCCATGGAATTTTAAAAGAAAATGACTTTATTGATAGTAGTCATGAAATATTGTAGAGTATTCTTCATGAAAATAAGGAGTTATAAAATCTTAAAAATCCGTTCATTCCATATAAGTTAAAAAACATTTTTCTCATACTTTTGCCGGAAAAGTCAAAAAGTTCATCGTATGGTAAAAAAAGATGGATTCCTTACATACCATGTAGTAAAAGTCAAAAATGGGTAATAAGGACTTTAAAAATACATGAAACCATTTTTATAAAATTGGGACATGAATGATAAATATAACCCTAGTAAATACTTACGAGTAAACAATCTTGGATAAAAACGAGATTGGAAATATTATCCCTTACCTTATGTCCAATTTCTTTCATATGTGTTCGAGACTCATGTATAGTGGGTTTAAACATATTATGAACATTCAAAATAACCATAATAATATATTTTTTATATCATATATGATTCACATATGACTTTATATTATCCATTCATTTGTCAATTCCATGTTAAAGCAGCGTTTTGGGTAAATCATTTCATTTATCGTCCGTGTTTTGACTTGTAATTATTAATATTATTACTTAGATCCTGATTAATTAATTCCAGGATATAAAACATGATTTATATATATTATATATTCATAATATACATATATATAATAGATCGACAAATAGAATGAAATACACTGTCCATGGAGACGGTATGTCGTACGTACGCTTGAACGTTGTTTTTCGTTTCCTTATTGAATTGAATGGAATTAAGTAGATAACATACATATATATATATACATAAATCCAGTAGAATTATTATATAATATATTTCATGATTACTTATTATATATAATTTATAATCATTCTTGAATTGTTAACATGGAAAATGAATCTCATCGCATCGTGGAGACGGTAATCCGTACGTACGCACGAGCGATGATATCATTACCATATTTATTGAATGGAATCAGAGTGGATGATATAATATCATGGAATTAGTATGATGTTATAATAATCATATATAGTTATTCTTTACACCATTATACCCATCCCTGTAAGGTGGTGGTGGAAAAACTGATTACACTACAGCGTGGAGTCGGTATTCCGTAGGTACGCACACACGGTGATTTCATTTTCTATAGGATGGATAGAAGGTGAAATATGGTTGTTTCATATTTATAATAAAATATAAGTATTAAATTAATACGTATGTTATTACTTGATAATGAAACAACTAAATTAGAGGATGTAGAAGAAGAAAGAAACATGAAAGTGTCAGTAGAAGAGATTACCTCTTCCTCGATGCACCTCCTTTAAACATCTTCTTAGGGAACTAGAGTTGGTATTTTCAGAAGACCAGAACCTCTATGATATTACAAGAGAGGTTTATAAGAGGAATTGGTAGGGGTTAGATGATCTTTAGGGCTCAAAAGAGTGGAAAGGGATCATCCATGTAGCATTCCAGATCATCCACGTAGCATTCCACCAATGTTTCCAGAATCGGCTTGAATATGCGATGCATGGCCCGATGATAGGTGGAACCTGAATCCTTCATGATGAATGGCATAACCTAATAACAGAATGTACCTTCAGGTTCCTTGAATGCAGTGTACTCCTCATCCTCGAGGGCCATCCGGATCTGGTTGTACCCAGTATACACATCCATGAAAGAGATGGCTTAGAACCCGGCCGTGGAATCAATCAACAACTCTATCACTGGAAGGGAAAAATCATCCTTCGAAAAGTGGTGATTGAGATCAAGGAAGTCGATACATAACCTTATTTTCCCATTCTTTTTTCTGACTGGCATAATTTTGGCTATCCACTTGGGGTACTGGACTTCCTTAACAAAGTTGTCTTTGACGAGCTTATCAACCTCAGCCTCGACCGTGACACCATGAGAAGGGTGTATATTTCTGGGAGGATTCTTGGACCCGCGATGGTTTTCTAGGAGACCAAGGCAGTGAGCGGATACTTGAGGATCTAGTTCTGGCGTCTCATCATAACTCCAAGCGAACACATCACGGTTCTGTTTGAGAAATTCCACATACCGTTGCTGCTCCTTGAGGGGCATGGCGGCACTGACCAATGTGGGTCTCGGGTCTGCCTCATTACTGAGGTTCACCTGTACCAACTCGTCGACCATGGTAGAGATACCTTCCTCAAAGGTGGGGGAGCATCCTCTAGATCCCCTTCTCCACTTGTGGAGGGATCTTATATGAGGGGAGTTGCTTCTGAGCCACCAGACTCTGATGGGATGCTAGTGATGGCTTGAGAGGAAGTGGTCATAAAATCAAGAAATTCATGCACCCCTGATACCATAGCGATGAAGGCAGTCGATCCAATCCCATCTGGTCTTCGACCCTTGGGGCTGTGCTTGATTGAATTATAGCATTAGTGGCGTGTCGGCCTGAGCTGGTTGATTCTATCCCGGTGGAAAGACATGTATAAAGTACCGCCATTTCCATGAGCCTGACATCCTGATACCATACAAGGGTAGGAGGTTTCGGGATCACCTGATCCTGGTCGGTGTTGGAGTATGAGGTGATTTTCCGATGTTTCGTGGACCTGGGAATATTCCTTCTTCTTGTACCCGAAATGACAAAGCATTTCCTCATGTTGGTGGTCGTGGCCTCCAACCGATAGAATGGGATGACGTAAGAATCATTCAAACCTACACAAGGTTCGGTTGTAGCGGCGATGGGATCAACATCACATTCTTGGACTTGTTTGTCCTTTCTCTGGTAATAGTCAACATCTAGATAACAAGCTTCAAAAGAGGCAAAAGTAGACGCATCCCCTTAGAGCACGCCCACTCGACCATTAAGTGAGTATTTGAGGCATTGATGATACTATGAGGGGACCTCTGCATGAAGGTGGATCCACGACCATCCCATCAATGCGTTGTATGCGGTGTCCTGGGAGACAACCATGAATTTGGTGCTGGCAATTAGGCCACTGAACTGGGTCTTTAAAAGGATCTTGTCGACTGGTGTTTTCTTTGTCCTGTCGTATCACTTGATTATGAAGTCGGAGGGAGTTAAATCAACCTCAGACAATCCCAGCTTCTGCAGTGTACGAGTCGGGATTAGGTTAATCCTATAACCCATGTCCAGAAGGCAGTGGCAGACTTCCAAGCCACTGAAATGGCTAGTGATGTACAATGGACTAATGTGCCCCTGAATGGGAGGGTCTTCGTCTTCATCGGAGAATGAGATGACCACCTAACATTAGTTGTTCTCAACTGCATCGGCGTGGAAGGCTTATGTAGCTGCTACCTTTATCTCGAACTGAAGGGGGCTCTTTAGGGCCTCAGCTAGCACCTCACGCATTTTAGACGTCAGGCGAAGAGCCTCAAGGATAGAAATCCTTGCTGGAATACCGGAATGTTTCTTTAGAACATCATACTTCTACACCAAATACGAGCCTCTTCTTAGGGGAGGCCGCTCTACAATTGGAGGCACGGCGGGCCCAACCGGCTGGACTGGCGGCTGACTGGTACTAGGCATATCTTGATGTTCACTAGTTGAAGCCTCGAGAGTGGCTGTTGGATGAGGACTGAAAGGCTGGGGTTGGCTGGTGGTTGGGAGAAGCTGGTCGCTACATAACAGATGTGGTTTCGCCTTATCCAGCAACACAAACAGTGGTGGAGGTGGACCTATCATCACCTGATGAATGGGACGCGTGCGCTGAGATCTAAACTGGGCCTGCTGTCTAGTCTAAGTGGTGTGCATGACTTGGATGGAGGTTCCAACTGTTGTGCCTCGACAATTCATGTAGCCACGGCTCCGATGACGTTGGCGATGACTGGGGACATTGGGAATGTCTACCTGGAGTTCCCCTTCATCGGGAGTCAAATAGGGATTTACCAACTCTATGGTGTTAACCGAAGTGTACCCCTAACTGTCACTTGAGGATCCATCCATTACCGGGAAGAGTCTTGGAGGGATCCCCATTTGTGGGGGCAAAAAGTTGACATGAGTTCGGTATGACGACAATAATGGAAGGGCGTGTTCTTTTTTATTGTGTCACCATTGCTTTCTCTTCTGGGAAGAGGATGGCTTAGACGATGATGTCGAAGTAGTAACCAAAACATCTGAGGGCTCTTGATGATTTAGTCATGCACAAATGATGCCATGGGAATGGGTGACTGTCTTATAGGCCATCCAGTTGTTATTCTTCTGGGACCCATGGTCGGAAACCTGCTGTCATTTAACCTCTTCATCGCTACTGGCATCCGATCTCACAAAGACACATACCACTTCTATCGGGGCTGGGCCAAACCTGACTATATTATTGTCAATATGTTCTTGGAGCCAGTCCTTGAACACGTAGCATCGCTTGATGGTGTTCCCTAGGATCTGGTGATAAGGGCAGTTGTTGGGGTGATCAGTGAGATGGGCCTCTTCTGGCTTCCGACACTCAGGCAGCTACACAATTTTCTACTCCAAGGCACTGCGGAAGTAACTGAGGATCTGACCCTCTTCAAACGAGTAGGTCTAATTCCTTCTGTCTAGAAGGGGGCTCTAGGAGGATGACCCTTACGGCGGGATAGAGGATAATTCCATGGAGGTGGAACCTGATTATCTCACCTAGGTGGTGGTGGCGCATTACGAGGAGGCGCTTGTGATTTTTAGGTAGTCTTTACTAGGCTGGAAGATTTGCCTATAAGGGTGGACTCCTATGGGGCCGGGATGCTAGCCTCACTGGTAGAAATTATAGTTTTTTGGGGGCCTCTATCTGGGCTACAGTAGTGGGGTCGGCTCTGGAAGCTCTCCTTGATGGGATCACAAGAGGCAGTGGTCATGCCTGACTGGACTATTGCAGGGCTTCTTCGAGGTGCGGAGACTTCTCTGAGAAGTCCCAGAACCCACCGGGGTCATTTTGAGTGATCCGAGAAGGAACACGATCTACCTTGACATTCCCTACGCACATTATCAGTAATTTATCCTAGGTAAGTGGCATGTCAAGAGAGTAGGTGAGCCCCTTCCACCGTGCGAGGAAGTCCGCAACTCGCTCATCGGGCCATTTCTTGCACCTGAAGAGGTCTATGATGTTTTTCTTCTGAGATGTGGAACTGAACTGGTAGAGTAATTTCCATCAAATGTCCTCCCAGCTAGTCACTAATCTGATAGGGAGCTGGTTGTACCAGATGAACGTCGGTCGGTCTAGTGTCTGAACAAAGCAATTGATCTTGGCAGCCTCCTACTATGTTGGAGTCACTAACATAGGCCCACACCTTGAATTGAAGTGGGAAAGGTGTTGTGGCGGGTCTCCACTCCCGTTAATGGGGGAGAAAGTGGGGTTCCCAAACCCCGGAGGAGCTGGCATATCATCCACCCAAGCTGGGTAGGGCTTTCTGTCTAGTGGGATCGCCACCAGTCGAGATTCCAAAGCCTCTAAGTGGGCGATGAGTGCTACGATCGGATCGTCTGGACATGGGTTCCTATCCTGATGTGGATCCCTAGACACAAATGCATTTCTAGTCTCTTCAATGCAGTATACAAACTTAGCAGCTCATGGAGTGGATAGTGGAGCTCCCCTTAGGGCGGCTGTAAGAACCCGAGCGGGGTCTCTTGGGTGGTCGCGCTGCTCATGAGGGTTCAACGAAGCATATCACGCCCTCTTGACATGATCTCCAGCCTCTCCTCTGTCAGGGGACACGACATGATCGAGGTTTCCTGAGAGAATCTCGTCGAGGGGTAGTTGTTCCTGCCCCGGCTGCCCTAGCATAGGATCACCATAGTCGGGTTTCTGCTCTGCAATGCATTCAGGAAGAAGCACATCTAAGAACCTCTTCTGATCAGTAAGTTGTTGGTGTAGCATGGCCTTCTCGAGATCTTCCTCTACCTTCTGCACTGAGGCAGACGTGTTGTAGAGCTTGAAATCACCAACATGATCCTTACCCTTGCTGATATTTCATCTCATAATTAATGCCTCAGTGGGTGTGGGGAGACCTAGGAGGTTTCTCTGATGACGGGTAATCATCCCTGATGGTTCTAGTAGTGGTTTTTCTTCAAGGGGTATGTCCCCATCAAGAAGTTCCAAACCGTTACCCTCTCCCGACAGATCATCTATATTGACCGCCACTGTACTCAAGGGCATGTCTTCAGAGCCAACTAGTGATTCAGGCTACTGGAAAATTACACTGAAGAGAAGGGAAGTGTACTACCCCCATCCACGGACGTGCGTGTGTGGGGTGGCCTCTTCGATAACTTTTCAGAGTACTTGAAAACTCTGAACGCATTGTTGTTGGAGGGCCCTATGGTGGCCAAGTGATTTGGGGTGCCGGACCACAGGGAGTGTGGCTAGGTCAAACCGATGACATTGCTCACTGATATCCTAGAGGTGTGCATAGCTCCCTGGATAAGGCACTTGCTGATGGAAAAGACGGGAGTGATTCGCCCGAAGGGTTTGGAAGAAACATTCAACCTCTCCCAGGATGAGCGATTCTGGCATATCAAAATCCGACCCTATGACTGGCCCAAACTTCATGGGGAAGTAACCTCCTTCAAGGATGGTCCAGAAGCTCCATGACTCTAGTTCAGGATCCGGCCATTGATGGCCCCGCTCATTAACTAGGTGTGGCTAGGGAACTGGCAGCGGTGCCGAGTTAGGCCGATGGGCCGGTGGGCTGGCCGACGGAGAATACGGTGAGCATGTCGTTTTCCAGATAAATCCTAGGTCATCCTCCAAGGGTTTCAGTGTCCTAGCTTCCACGTCACGACATGATGGACCGGGGAATGGGCCTCTTATCACAGTGTCAGTGCATGATGGGGGTGTGCTACGTCGTGACTCTTTCTCCATCGACCCCACAAAAAGGTCTTCGTCGTCCTTGGCCAAGGTGGAAGGTACTTTCAGAGAGGCTGGTGGTGACTATAATTCTGATCCATTGGGATACACCAAGTCCTCATCTTCCTTAATATACATTCGGAGGGAGTCATGGATCATATGGATCTCTCATTCGAGGAGTATGAGGATGACTTGCCACATTCTTATCCAAGCCATTGACTCAGAGGACTGGGGAGAGGGCTCAATCACCGAGTCGTACTCTACCTCATATTCTGAGAAACAGACTGGTATAATTTCCATCCAGCCTTCCCTGGAATTTCTCTTACGATGACGACGTCCCGCCTTCCTGCCCCTGGGTGGCTCCTCGGGGCAAGGCTGATTTCCGTCACAGAGTCCTCTGGCCGCACTGATGCTGGTGTAGAGAGGATTGAAGGTCGGGGTGCGGGGAGCACTGGGAAAAATGTCGAAAAGAACATGGGGAGGACCTCCATGTGGGTGAGTGACTAGATATACAACGGCTCCATACTCTTGGCCTACGGTAGGGGAATTGACCCCGTACCCATCGTAGTGAGCGTTGGAGAGAGCCCCACCTATAGTGTTTCTACCGCGGGGGCGCCCTTTCCCTGTAGTGAGGGTGGCACTAGGTGAGCCTCCGGGTAGAGGTTGGAAGTAAGGAAGACCCATACCTTCATGAATAGTGGCACGGAGTAGGCCTTCACGCTGGATGGAACTACCACAAATTGGTCTGCAGCGGCCATTGCCTGTGTCGGCGACCGGGTGAGTCAACCAAACCTGCCTGTGGGGTGGTCGTGACCTTGATTCGGATCAGGCATATAACCGCCCATGCCCAACATGTGCATGGGATTTATGATAGAAGCCGGCAGTGGCTCGGGTCACAGTAGTTGATGACGTTGATGCCCCGGGGTAGGAATTCTCTTCCGCTCATGCCATACGCTTGCGTCGGGATAGGTGGGTTGGAGCCGATGGTGCGAGTGCATAGATTGCCTACTCTTCATCCCGGGGAGTCAGGCGGTAGCGCAAACGCGTCCTGGTAGGGGCCCTAACCGTGAACCCCTGAAGCGGGTCTCTGATTTGGCCAACCCAAGAAACCCCTGCCTCATCGGCGTAGGGGAGGGAGGTGTCGAGGCGTTCCAGGGATAAACTCCCAAAACGTTTGAATGTTGGGGTGTGGAGTAGCGGCTCCCTACACAGCCCTCGAGGGCGGTGTTTGCAGTGAGGCACATCTGTCTCGATGTCCAAATGGGCCATGTCCTTAGTGGAGATGACCCCCTCCTCCTCGTACCTACGCACTAGGTCATTGATCACCCTTTGTTGGATAATCTCTAATAGGGAGAGGGGGCGTGAGCGCCCAGTAGTCGTGGCGTTTGGAGTGGATGTGGAAGAGGAGGAACTGCACGGGGTAGCCGTGTCGGTACTGCGCATGCCCCTGTGCCGGTGGCCAGGTGGAAACAGAGCTCCAGATACATCGATCTGATTTCTGAAAGCAGGGGGATGTACCCATTAAGACTGATAGGAAAAGAAATCGACAACCAGTAGCCCAACGCCATTCCGTATTCCATGGTCGGGAAGTGGGATCCATGCTGTCAATGTCACAGAACGGAGTGCTCAATGTCCTGACTGCCCCAACCCATGGCGGGTTTCATGTCCTAGTGCTGGGTGCCCGGACCTGGTGACATGCTAATCATCTGACACCCCAAACGCTACCAGTCTCCATATTGAAGAGATGAGATTCACGTCGGGTTCAAAATTTTCTATTTCCGACGCTTTCCGACAGGGCGTGCACATCCGTCATGATAAGGACATGCAGCTTGTGCCCCGCACTCCCGCTTTCCAAAGGCGGGCGGCATCCATTCCTTCTTCAGTGACGTCTTCTCCTTGAACAAACTGGGATGATGGGATGTCAGATCTTCCTTCTGTGGATTCCTTCTCGTAACTCGTCACCTAGTCTCAATCTCCCTCATTGATTTAAGATGTATTTGCAAATCTCGATCCTGGTGCCATATCTTCATGGACACTAGTTAATTACGATGCTTTCATCAAGATGCTCCAAGGGCTCTGGTCGGGGCAGCAACCTTCGGTTAGGAGAGTGGTCACGCTGAGGCATCGTTGGCATGTCTTGACGTTGGGGGATTGGCATGTCTGTCTTCTGTCCCTTATTATAGGGCTTCTCAAGGGCGCTAAAGACTGCGGAATCCCACATCAAACGTGGGGAATTGTATGCCATAGGCATGTATCTGAGGTTTTCCTTAGCTTCCCATGATTAAAACGGTGTATTCCATGAGTTTAACGTCCAACGAAGACCGATCAGACTGATCAGAACACTAGATATAGTGGATCAGGTTGAGGAACCCCCTTAAGGGAATGCCGATGTTGGGGACAACACATGAGAGGATTCCCAAATGATGTGGAGTGGAATGAGGTGGCATGATACCACAGGGATGTGGCGACCCGGGAAAGAATCGGGATGTGTGATGAAGTGATGGGGCTTGAACCTCGTCGAGGCTTCCTACGTATCCCCATGGTAGGGAATCAAATTCTGCGTAGATTGATGTAATGCTTGGACACCTGAAAAGGTGACCTATGAGAATGAACACATGGACGTGGCCCGGAGGAAGTACAACCCTTGAGCTATGGCATGAGCTTCGCGAGGTACGTGGTCTCGAGGGAGAGGTCAGGTTGGAACATGGGTGTTGGGATTGAACCTCATGGAGGCTTCCTACTTACCATTCGTTAGAACGAATCAAATTACATGTAGTTCAGGATGGAAGGGGCTTACGCTCTGAGGCGGCCCACAATGGTGGATGTATGGGTCTTATTCTCTAAAAAAGCCCAAAATGGTGGATGGATGGGGCTTAAACTCTGAGGAAACCCATAGTGTTTGACAGATGGGGATTACGATCTGAGACGGCCCATAGTGGTTGGAGAACTGACGTGAAGAGGCCGGAATGACCGAGTGGTGGGATTGGACCTTGTAGAGGCTTCCTTCATAACGTGCCATAGAATGGATCAAAGTCCACGTAGTTCGGGTGGATGGGGATTATGCTCTGAGATGTCCCATAGTGGTGGATCTTGAACCTCATGGATTCTTCCTACGTAACATTCCTTAGAATGGATCAAAGTCCATGTTGTTCGGGTGTAGAGTTTAACAACATGTGGGACGGGGGCATTTGGGTATTACGCTTTGAGGCGGCACATGGGGGTTGGTGAACCGATGTGAAGAGGTCAGAACATCCATGTGGTGGGCTTGAACCTCGTAGTGGCTTCCTACGTACCGTTCTTTAGCAAGGATAAAAGTCCTCGTAGATCTCTATTGGTGGGGGTCAGGGTTGGTGCTCACTCTAAGCTCATGTGAGTCATGCTCGGTATGAGAAATAAGAGGTTGCAGGGACCTGAAGATCATGTCTCAAAGGTTGCGTCTGTGAGAAGTGAAGAGGGGATTACACATTGACCGGCCCAGGGTGCCAGGACATACTCCAGGATTGAGGCCCGAGGTGCGAAAAAGAATAGAGGGAGTGGGATTTGGGACCAAACAAAATAAGTTCCTCGTTCCCCATTGCACCCTCCGCTGGCCTTGGCGGTAGGGATGTACGGAGGTGCATGGGTGTTACCTTCCGCAAGATGGTATGGGGGCTTACACCAAGGAGGATTCCATTCCCCCATGGACAAACGCCGCTCTGAGTGGGAGGATATCATTCCATGTGAGGAAGATTCCACTCCAGTGGAGACGAGTGGGCATAAATGATGTCCGAGCCGGGGGGACCTTGTGTGCGAGGTACGGGGCCGTATGATAGTTTAATTTCATGTGTTGAGGATGATGTACATGGAAGTTTAATGTCCTTCATCTTGGACGAGGTGGGTTCGCTCCACACCCATAGGACATACATATCTGGCACCCTTAACCCCTTGTGGGAGTGAAGGAATCGACAAGGCCGTAGTGAAGGGGGGTCGCAGAATGAACCATCAAGGGTCCCACATTAGTGTGGCTATGTGAATAAGTAATACTTGTTATCCTGCCTATAGTAAGAAGCATGAGGCAAATCAATGTATCAGGAATAACTACCGAAGGGACCTTGAGGATACTGCGTACGATCCTAGAAGGTCGCACATGAAAATAGCACATGGTGTGTATGCCTGGTGTGTGCACCCGGGGCATCCATAAGGTGGACATCGGGCACCTAAGTAGGGAGTCACCTGAGGAGCATCAAGGTGAGGGGTCTCGGGGATTGCGCACAATAAAATGGTTTGCAGGCAAAACACCGGGATGGTGCGTAATCGGGGCATAGTATTTGTGTGCGACTAGTAGGATCATGCACAAGGGATGTGAATTGTGTGCGACTAAAAAAGAACGCACCCAAAGGAAAGGCCACACCTAGAAAAAGGGATTGTGTGCTATAGGACTGTTTTGCGTGAAACTGAAGGAATTGCACACATGGTAGGAACCCTGAAGGGTTTGGAATTCTGTTTAATCTAGTGGGATTGCGTGCAAAGCCGGATCCCAGGGCGAGGTGGTGCGAAAATGATCAGTACCTAAAGTCTTTCTTATGTGCGCGAAAGTCTGATTTCGCACACAAGAGCTAGTTCGAATTCTAAAACCCCAAAATGGAAGAGGTTTACTTCTATTTATATGCATATGGAGATAAATAATCTAGAGTGGTTCACAAAATTTTAATGCCAGGGACGGCGGCGTGGAATGTTAACTGCACGGGGGCGGGCGCGCAATTGTGTGCGCGCCTACACTGGGGTCCTTTCGCGAATCTCGGACCCCTTTTAAGCGTCACATTTTTTCCATGTGCACTCCACTTTTCCCGCACAACACTTCTGGGCCCTCCAGACCGATCCTCTGGGTCCGTATATGACTTCGCTTTGTTATTTCGACACTTCCATCAGTTGTTATAAACTTTTCATCATCTACAGGGATCAAGCTCAATAGACTTCAAAAGAAGATAGGACCAACAACTTCCTCTGGTAGAGAAATCATACAATAAAAGTTTCCACTCAAGTATCGAAATGCCTCTTTATGAAGCCCTTTCTGGGAAGAGGTCCAAAACACTGACATGTTGGGATGAGGTTGGGGAGTGAAAACACCTAGGTCCAGAAATGGTCAAATAAATGGTGGAGAATGATAAAACCATCCAACAACACAGTAAAGCCACTCAGAGTCAAAAACATATCTATGCTGATAATCAATGATGAGAGCTAGAGTTTGATGTTAGAGACATGGTATTCCTATGAATATCACCATAGAAGAGAGTGATGAGATTTTGAAAGATGGGATATCTCAGTCCAATTGTACATAATCTATTTTTTGATCCTTGATCGCATTGGAGTAGTGGCCTATTGACTTACACTCCCACCAAACCTATCTAAAGTACATGATTTAATCCATGTATCAATTTTGTGGAAGTACATACCTGACCCATCGCAAGTACTCAATCCAGATGTTTTACCATTGGAGAATGACCTCCTATATGAAGAAATGCGGGTGAAGATCTTATATCGTATGGAAAATGTTCTATGAACTAAGACAATGAACCTCATTAAGGTGTTGTGGAGAAAATACATGTCTGAAGATGCGACATGGGAAAGGTTTCAGGTGATGAATTAGAGTTACCCTCACCTATTTTAGTGTGGGAAAAGGACATTTCGAGGGTGAAATTTCATAAGGGAGGAAAACATTAATGACCCAAACCTTTATTAATGAAAATTCCCCTTGATAAAATTAAATGTATTATTATTTAAAATGGTAATATTAAACTTATGAACATCCTTGGTATTATGTTTTATATTATAAAATACTTTTAATAATTTTTATATTTCCTACTGTAGCCATTAAACAGTGATCACATTATTAGAATAAACATAGTTCTTTAACAAATACAGTTTACCCAGATAACGAAGTGATATCCAAATCCTATAGAATTTCTCCACATGAAACCCATTTGTTGGATCTCATACAGGAGGTAACATCACTGGGTTTCTCTCTTGACCAATCCTAAGCCGATATTCATCACATTTATCTGGAACGGAACAACCTACTGGAGAAGTGGAAGTTAAGAGAGATTACCACCTGAGCGATGTTATCTAAGCCTCCCCAAGAGTCTGTCACCCTCACACTCCTTACCCTTAGGTCCTATACAGGTGTTAAAAGAGGTTTTTTAACAAGAACCTAGCATTTTGATTATGTGCATTAATTTTTTATAATTAATATCCATTCATTTTTTCATTGTTACTTTGTAAATGGTTTATAATGAAAAAATAATATTTTTAGTTAATATTAAATTAAGAAATAATTTTTGATGAAATAATGGATTTTTGATTCAAAAAATATTTTAATAAAATGTTATTACTAAATTACATTTTATTGCATATAATGTATCATACAACTTTTTTACAATTGTTATTTTTATTGAGGTTTGAACTATGTTTTTTCCAAAACCCATGAATTTCTGATAAATGTCTATTTTTATTTAAAAAGTAAAAAATTCATATATTTATAAAATTATTTATATAAAATGAATATTATTTTTGGATTCAAGACATTGAAATTATCTAATAATGATTTTTTTCATAATTTTCTGATATAGTCAAATTTTTGGATAAAAATTAAAAATCATTTAAATATATAATGTGTCTTATAACATCATAATGACCCAATAGTGATGTAATAAAATTTTATAAAAGGTTTATTTGGCCAATATATGTTTATATTTAATATAATATAATTTTATATTTGTTTGGTTATTTTTTTGGTGCCTCAGTGGACCTTCCAAGACATGTAAAATATTTTAACTTTCTAAAATGATTTCCTCGAGAGTGTGACACACCTCCACATAGTTAGGCATAATTTTTTTTAATATATTCAGATATTGTACTTTTAAAATAATATTTTCCACTCCCCTTTAGAAAAAACCATGAGAAAAACCATGGGATGGTTTTTGGTTTTGAATATTTAATTATATAGATTTCTAAACCTATGTTTGTGAAATATTAAAGAATTCTCCACTCTTTTCCAATATTAATCCACCCAATCTCGCACTTCTATTCACTAATAACACTTGGAGAACGCCCCTAATCTTCCCTAATATCTATATAATCCTCCCAGGATTCCCCAATCTCTCATGAATCCCCTCAACGACATCCTGATGTCTCCCACATTCAAGTAAGGGGTCCCTACATTTATTCTTTAATTATGTTCAAGTTTACTTATATTGTTATTCCCTATTATTTTCAATTAAAAATATAGGGGTATGATTTATCACTTCCCCTATACTTCCAAAATTATGTTTTAATGACCATATATCCCGTTCTATCTCATTAATGCCTCCCAAATACACCTGTTACCATGCCAAAATTCCGTAAGACATTTATCTCTCCTCATTTACATTCTAGAAATTCTTGTATATTATGCTTCTAAATTCCATTAAATATATTTTGATATTATGTTCCACGACCCCACTTACTATCCATTTTGTGTATAAATTATGATATAAACATTTATCTCTCGTGAAGAAATTTTATGATTTCTAGTTGACGTCATTATACTAGAGAAGTTACACTAAAAATTACAATGCCAAAATCATTGTGTAAGTGAATACCATACCCATTTCTATATCATGGGTATTCACCATTATGCACAATTATGTGTTGACTAATGACATAAATTATTTTATTCCACATATCTTATTCATGGAATAAATTATGATGTTTAATGAATCCATATTGAATGATATATGTGGCACACTTATGCATAAAATGAAATAATTAAGAATGGTGCTCCCTAATGGCTCTCTAATGCATTAGGTAAAGAATAGTATCATGATACTCCATGTTAAATAACGGATTACTAATTCTCTAGGTGCAATGATCCTTGGCTCATGATAATATCATGTTAAATGTTTTTTTCAACATTTCCATGTTATGATAATCATGCTATATCGTGCCTTTATGTTCATGTCGCTCCTATGCTCTATTGATATGCCTATTTCCTAACATGTACTGTATTCTTCATGTTATGAATTATTTACCCCTTTACTAGTCCTTATATTACACACTTTTCTTATGTATTTCCACTTTATCCCATGAAATACTAAGTATGAAAGAATATTGTGGTCATGTAAAAGAAGTTTTAAATAAAGATATTCTATTTTATGTCTTAAGTTGTCATGTAATTTTCTTAATTTTCCAAGACACTAGAGCTATCGATACTCACTTTTGTCTTATGTGAAATTTTATGTTATAAATCACGTTTATGTGTGTAATAAAGAGAAGGTTTTTTATAGTGTTTGATTCAATATATCCATATTATTGATATAATCCTTGAAATTTAAATTTGGTATTTTCTTTTTATGTTTTTAACCTTTTTGAATTAGTTACTAATTATAGCATCTTGAGAGTCATTTTGATCCACTATAGTCTACCACAATGTGTTTTAAGAGGAATTATTTCATTATCTCAATGATTATTAATAGAAAAAAACGCTTAAAAAGGAAAATGATATATACATTCAAATTCTAATGGATGAAATGAATGAATTATTGGATGCTGGTCGGTAAACATATGATAGTTCAATGATAAAACTATTCAAGACGCATACTACATAAATTTGGAATATTAGTGACTTTCCTGGACTATTATTCTTATCCAGTTTGAACAATCAAACATTTTTGGGTTTTCATGTTTGTAATTTTGTATATTATTGATTACCTCATAGTAAAAAATGGTATTGTATGTTTCATCATCAATTTTCAGATGCTTCTCATAAATTGAGGTTTATCAAGACACAATTAAATTGATATATTAAATTGGGAAAGTCATTAAAGGTATTATCTATGTCAAACATATTTGGAAAATAAATTAATTTCACTTTATAATTTGGAAAATGTAATCATTTTAAAAGGGAAAGGGTAATAGGTAAAATACCAAAAGCATTTGTAACAGAAAAGTGGATGAAAATGAGTATAGTTCTAAAACAAACTTATTAGAAGTTTAATTTGATATTTCATAACCTTGAAATAATGAAGATTTAGAATAACACCTCTAGAAATTAAATTTTAACATTGAAAATAGGAAGGATAAATCATAAGATCTATTTAATGATCAAAATTATTTGCAATCAATGAATATAAATCATGGTTTATGGGAGTTTGAGATCATAAATTATCCTCTGGGTATTTTTATAATGAAAAATAATGAAAAATTTGTTTTTCAGCGAAGATTACAGAATGAAAAAATGTGAGATGGATATTGAAGTAAACTTTCAAGAGGTTTTGAGTTAAAACATTTAATGTTACATGGATTAAAATTACATGGCAAACATATTTTGATATTGAAATTATTTCCATTGGAATTATGTATTAGGATACATGAAAAAGAAATTCCAGTTCCAGTTTATTTATACACCTTCTTAAAGTATATTTATTAAAAAACATTAAATATATCGGGTCTTTTTAAACATAAAAAATAATTGGTTTGAAGAAATTTTAATTTTGTTTTGTTATTTCCCCTTAATTTATTCCACAATAATAATTCTTTTGGATATTCATTTGACTGAAAAAGCTATAATTAGCAGATCAATACACTATTGAGGGATGTATCCAATTGATAGGAATATAAATATTATTTTTATTTTCCTTGGGGAATTCAATTTCATCAAATCATTTTGTAATTTTTTAATATGTTCTTTATTTTCATTAGAAACATTGGTATTTTTAAATTGTATATGAGGAAAAAATTTCAACACTAAAGCTATATTTTGGAAGGTTTCATAGTCGAAGATTTATTGACCTTATGTTAAATGTATTTAGAAGGGATATAGGATAGATTAAATCTGTTTGTACATGTTTATCACATAACCACTAATTATCATTCTAAAAACAAGTCATTAGTTGTTCCACCTATAGGATAACTAGTTGGAAAGGGGTCAAATCTTTCACTAAATAAATTTTAGTTAATAAAAGATTATATATATGTGATGATAAATAATATTTTTTAAGATAAATTTATTGATTAATTGATATTACAGTAAAGGATATGAATAAGTGGTTGATCAAGAAATGAAATAAAATTAATAAAAGTTATTAATAAGGATTTTTTTCAATTGATTCTCCAATTGTTTAGGTATATATCTGAATTCCTATTATTGACATGTAATTATTTATTCTATGATATATTTAAAACTATTTATCTTATTTAAATGATAATTAATATTGGGAATCGATCTGAAATATTAAATGATTTAAAGTTCTTGGCCCGTGGTATTTTATGACAGGCTATGTGATTTGATGCATATAATATTCATTGATTTAATTTTTATAAAATTTATCATGAAGAAGAATTGAAAACTCAAAATGAAAGTGTATTTACACATGTAGTGTTTATATAATATGGAAATATGATTGATATAATCAAATTAAACTATAATGGTCAGCTTGAAACTACTATTTTTAAATGAATGTGGGTTAATATTGATAGGGTTATAAAGAAAATAATAATTACATTTTACGTCCATCAAAGTCTATAAATTGATCCATATTGGTTAGAATACATAGAATTATATATTTATCTTTTTATAATAATATAATATTGTATATTATGTTATAAATCATTTTAATTTTATTAATTATGTGAAAAAAATTCATGATCCTAGATGATAAAAATCATGGAGCACCCACCACTACTATCATCTTTAGTGGACGTGAGTGATTCAAATTTACTATAGACTTCTTGTGAGCCAAAATCATCACAAAGTATTGTTGGTAACCTATCATTAGATGAACCTCCCATGATAGATTAGTTGGTCACCAATCCATCTAGGGAATATTGTAGAATTACCATTGCTATTATGTATGTCATTGTACAAAAAACTATATATATTATTAATTTTTTAAGGACTTTTTCAAACAGATAAAGCTAACAATTGAAGATATTCAAATATTAATACAATAGATGGATATGACCTAAAAGGATTCGAAATTATTATTCCATTTGATGAGTTTAGGGTTCCTAATAGTGATGCTGCTGGGATTTAAGGACTGATTCTTGGGAAGCCTTATTAGGATATGGTGAGATTTCCTTTTCATTGTAAGGATTGGACTCATATTCCCACATATTAAAAAAAACGAGTTTTTTGATTATCAATTAATTGTAATATTAATGTAATATTCATTAATAAATAATACAAATTCATTATTAAAATTATTAATATGCTTATAAAGTGTTATTATTTTTATTTCTAGATGTTATTTTTTAGTTTATTGTCCCTAAATCTATTTCATGCCCATACACCCTAATATTGTTTCCAAGAAATAGAGAGATTATAAATAGAGATTATAAAATGAGTTTAATTAACCATTTATCATATATTAAAAATTTAATGGGAATGTTCATGAATGTGTCTCTCATGATTAGTATAATATATTTGTTAATATTAACAAAGACGCATCTCAGGAGGTAATTTCATTTTTTAAAGTATAATGATAACATAAAAAACTAAAAATATTTTATTACAATTTTTCTTTATTTTATTGGAATTATCTAAAAAAATACTACGAATCATTAAAAAATACAATCTTCATATCACAGGGTCGTAGAAAATTTCTAGAAAAAGTATAATCTTGGTTTTACTTTATCTATTATTATTAATACTATTTTAATGTAACTAAATTTTTTTATTTATAATTATATATATATTATAAATGATTTCCATTATTTTTTTTATAATTTATAATCAATTAGGTCACTCATTTGGTTGGACATAGATGTTTTTTAACGTTGATAAGAATACTAATGGATGTTTTTTAAATGATCATACCAGAGACATTAGACTAAGTAGTTTTATTACTATTTAATGTTATTTCACTACTGTAAAAACATAAAATTGAAAAAAATAAACAATATTTAATCCCACTAAAATGGGGCCATATACATGGATAAAATGGTGATTATTTACTATATTGGCTCTGTTTGATATATATTGTCAACCCAATTAATATGGTTAAGGGTTTATTTAGGTATATAATTTATAATTAAATAAATTTTTTTTATAGTAATAATTTATCACTTAATAATTCCTAAAAGTTTATTAGATAGTAATATTATGAATTTCAATAAATTTTAAAAAGAATTTTGAATATTTTAATATTAGTAGGTTAAAAATAATGAATTCTATCATGTGAACCCTTAGAAATCAATATTAGTTTCTTAGAATGATGTAGTTTCAATCATTTTATAGAAGGGGAATTATGTGTGGGTATAGGGGAAGATTTATGGGCCTACTACATTATTTGTCTTTGGTATGATTTTTCATCATTTACTAGTACTCTTAGTGGGTCTTCAATAAATACTATTAATCGAGAAAAAAAAAGATAAATATCATGTTTGAAAGAAAAAGTAAAATCACAAGAATCATATAGGAAAAAATAGGCTAGGTGGAAGTCATTAATGGTTAATTCTGTATATTATATATTTTAGTCAATTAATTGTACAGTCCGTGAACAAATTTTCAGTCGTATAACCCATCCTGCAAAGGTAAATTCAAAACTCTATACACTACTCAATAAAATATTTCAAAACATATCGATGTTTAAAAAATTGTTCACCAGGAGGTCAAAAAACGAATATAGAATATGATGACCATGTAATCATATGGAAATGACATTAGAATTATTTTTGAAATGTAGGAATCAATGCCGCATTAATATGAGTCACAGTTTCCAAGGATTCCTCTAAATTTAAGTTTTTTGTTTTAAAAACACAAAAACATGTGTGTAATTGTCAAAACAACAAGAAAAGATGTTAAATTGATGTAAAATCATGGAAGAAACCATTGTATTATCTTTTATGTGTATAATTAAACAACCACCCATCTAAAGTGTGTTTTTATAGAAATTTCTCAAAACACAATTTTAAGAGATAGATTTGTCTTGAAAAACATGTGTCTAAAGGAAAAGACTAAAAAAACAATGTCTTGTTGTTGTAAAATCTTGATAAAATTACCATATAATGATTTGTGACATATAATAATCAAATTTTCATCATTCCACATAATCATTTTCATGAGATTCCTATAAAATTGTTTTTAGGGTTTTAAAACACTAAAACATGTCTATAATACTCAAAACCATATAAAATGACCTTGGATTGATTTTAAATCATTGGAAACCCACTTTTAAATTATTTATGACACGTAAGGGTTGAAAAATATCTATATGGTGTAAGGTATACTCTTAATGACTCAGTAAGTGGCTTTAGAAGATATCAAGGTCTTTATAAACAAGTCTCATACGTTCAAAACCATGAAAATGACATCAGAAGACCATGAATTAATTGGAAAATAATTGTAGATTGTTTTTTTAAAATATTTGAACTTAATCCACATCAATATATATTTCAGTTTTCCTTGGATTCCTTTAAACGAGTTTTTAGTGTTTTCAAAACCTAAAAAGTGTGTATAATTGTCAAAACCCTGGAAAATAACCTCATATTAACATGAAATCATGAAAAAAAAACTATTAAATTTATATTCATGTAAATTAGTAGAAAACACATAAATTATATGTGTGTTGTTCTTAAAATTACTCAATATGTCGTTTCAAAATATATCAATGTTTTTAAAAACATGTGTTAGGGTATCAAAACTAATAAAACAACATCGTATGGCTACCAAATCATTAAAAAATTGACATATATTAGATTTTGGAATGTATTAAATGAATTCACTTCAATCCAAGTTAACATTTTTCTACGGTGATCATAAACACGATTTTAATGTTTTAAAACACTAAAATATATGTTATATTTTGAAAACTATAAGAAAAAACATCCAATTTATATTAAATCATGGTAAAAATCCATTGAATTATTTTTTATGTGTATGATTAGAAAACATATCCAAATGGCATGTGTCATCTTCAGAATTTCTGAATAAGAGGTTTTAAACAATTTCAAAGACATTAAAAATGTGTTTTAAGGGGTCAAAACAAAGGAAAACATAATATGGAAGTGAAATCCTATGAAAATTATCTTAGATATTATTTCAAAATTTAAGAACTGATACCTTATTAATTTGATTAATTTTTTTCCTTCGATGACCATAAATGAATTTTTAGTGTTTTAAAACACAAAAACATGCTTGTAACTTTCATAACCATAACAAAATACCTAGTTTTATTGTGAAATCATAGAAAGTACACCGTTGAATTATTTATGATTTTTATGATTATAAAAAACATACAACCATTGTGTGGTGTGAATTTAATGACTTAATAAATTGTTTTAAAATATATCAGAATCCTTAATAACATGACCTAGGGGGTGAAAACCATGAAAACAGCATCAAATGGCTTTGAAATCATTGTAAAAATACTATATATTTATTTTTGATATATAGGAATTAAAACCACAACAATCTAAGTAATGGGTTTCCCGAGATTCCTATAAACATGTTTTCAATGATTTAAAACACTACAACGTGCATGTACTGATGAAAACCATAGGTAATGACCTTAGATTGAAGTGAAATCATTGGAAAAACGCATTTGAATTATTTTGGATGTGTATGAGCAAGAAAACATTCATCTTACTTGTGGTGTTCCAAAAATGACTCAATAAGATATTTTAAAATTTATCTGTGTCTTGAAAAACAAGTTCCAATGGGTAAAAACCTAGAAAACGACATTAGATGTTTTTGAAATAGTAGGAAAAATACTCTATATGGATTTGTGATAGCAGAAATTGACCCCATATAAATATGAGTAATAGTTTTCCTTGGATGTTTGTAAATGTGTTTCTATTGTCTTACAACACTACAACATTCATGTAATCATCAAAAACATAGTAAAAACATAAGATATATGGTAAATCATGGAAAACCAAATTTTGAATTTATTTGATCTGTAAAAGTACATAAAAATATATATGATGTGTGGTGTGCAAAGAATGAATCAGCATGTTTTTTAAAAATTCATCAATGTTTTTTAGAACATGTTTGTTGTAAAAAACAAGAACAGGACATGAGATGGTAATGAAATCATAGTATAATAGAAATATATTTATTTATAAAATTTTTGAATGGATGCCACGTATTCTGAATTAGGATTTTCTAGGGATGCCCATAAATGACATTTATTGTTTTAAAACACAAAAACACGTCTTTAAGAGTAACAATCCTAGGAAACAACCTTATATTAACGCGAAATCATAATAAAAATAGCATTGAATTATATTTTTCTATCATAAATAGAAAACAGATCCATCAGTTTTTTGGTCTCCTTAGAATGAGTCAATAAGTGGGTTTGAAAGATATCAAAATCATTAAAAACATGAAAAAGGGTCAAAACCAAGAAAATGGAATACCATGGCCATGAAATAATCATAAAAGGACCATATATTGATTTTTAAATGTATGAATTCATGCCATTTAAATACCAATTATGGTTTCCTAGGGATGCTCATAAATGATGTTTTAGTTCTTTAAAACACCAAAGATGCATGTAAGGGTTAAAACAATATTAAACGACCTCAAATAAATGTGAAATAATGGAAAACAACAATTGACTTATTTTTAATGTGTATTAGTATAAAAAAAATTCATATGTTGTGCAGTGTGTTCACAATGATTCAATAATCATATTTAAAAGACTTCAATGTATTTAAAAACACGCGCTAGGGGGTCCAAAGAAATACAACGATATAGGATGGTTATGAAATCATAATAAAATGACAATAGATTCAATTTTTTATATTTGGATCAAAATCAACAACAATCTAAGTTAAGGTTTTCCCAGCATGCCCACAAATGCTTTTTTTGTGTTTTAAAACAAAAACATATGTGTGTAATAGTAGAATCATTAGGAAAAGACATTAGATTAAATTAAAATCATGAGAAAACCATTAGTGAAATATTAAAGATGTGTAAAAGAATAAAAACATCCATCTATTGTGCAGTGTTCTTGGAATGACTCAATAAGAGGTTTTAAAAGATATCATCAGTGTGTTTAAAAACTTGTGTTAGGGTGCCAAACCAAGAAAATAATTCCAAAATGAAGTCAAATAATATGATATGGATTTTAAATATATTCTTAAAATATAGTAACTTACCCTACATAAATCTAATTTATTGTTTTACTTGGATGCCTCTAAATTTGTTGTTATCATTATAAAACATTAAAACATGTTTGTAACTATCAAAACCATAGGAAATGTTCTCAGATAAACATGAAATCATGGGAAAATAACCACATTATTAGTTTTGAAATATATAATATTCTTCCATATCAAATAACTTAAAAATATTTTATTACGTAATTTCATGCAAACAACACGTCATTAAATCCGGGCAGGGGTGAATTTCCAGGGTACTGTAGCAGTACTGTAGTAGGGCACTATAGCAGCTGTGGAACTGTTGTAGCGGCAACACTGTAGCGGCGGAGGGACTGTAGAAGGTACTGTAGCGGAGGTGGTTACTGTAGCAGGAACTGTAGCAGTGCGGGTACTATAGCAGTACTGTTAACTGAGGGGTCCTTTGGGCCAAAAAATGGGCTTTCAAGCCTTGTATTCAGGCCACTTGGCCTTGGGCCTTCGGGCTATGTAATGGTTCACCCTCTACCCAGTCTAAAGTGGTCTTTGAGTTAAATAATAAATTGAGGCTTCGGCCCCAACCTTTTAAAAAAAATAAACTTATCACTTTTGAGTTTGAAGTGTGGAATCATATATTAAATAGGATTGTTTATGTATTAGTAGTATTAAATATGATATTTTTTTTATATTAAAATTTATTTTATTTATTTATCAAAATAAAAAATATTATTTTCAATATTTTCAATATTTTCTTTATCTATTCTTCGTTATGTTTATTTTATTAAAATCTATTGTTTGTGTTATAGGTGAAAAATGCTTGTAATATATTAGAGGTTGGAAATTGTAAGAGACGAAGTTCTTTAAAAGGTTATAGTGATGGTTCATAGTTTCTATGTAATGGTTAAATATTATCTATGATTTTACTGTAATTCTTTTTTATTATGATCAATTATGATTTATATCTTATTTTGAATGAGTTGATTATATGATATAGTCAATTTCTTTTACAATGGTCATACCTATGAAGGTAAATGGATGAATTAAAGTTCATGGGATGAATGTATTCTCCATACCGTTGATTAGACATATTTTTTATGTATATATTAATAAATGAGGTTATGGTATGAATGATTTTTGTATATATATAATTGATGATGTATGACTGTGTATGTATGACGAGTTTATTATGAAATTATGGTTTAGTTTATTATAGGACCGATTTTTTTAATATGCATATTATTTTTTATGAAATTTATTTTAAAAATTAAATAAATTATTTCAAACACATTAGTTGTTGTTTTTGATAATAATCACAATAAATTATTTTATCTATTTAGGGGCGGTTCATGATTACAACATCAACAACACATATTTGTGTTTATGTTACTTTATCCAATTTTATTTTCCATTTTTCTGTTTAAATAAATCACCTCCAGCTATATAAATTAACCCCTATAAGTACTCAAAAAATGAAATATATATAAACCAATACTATAATATAGAAACCACTAATAAATGATTTCCATCCATGAAAGACATTTTGGTTTACAAAACCACCACTAAAAAATGTAGTGGTGGTTTAAACCACCGCCAGTCGTGAAAAAATGATTTCTATGACCAATTTTTTACGTATATATATATATATACATATAAAGTGTGTTTTTGTCTCTAATCATGTTAAAATAGGATTATTTTTTACTCATATCATATTTAATAATGGTATAATGTTATTGAGTACTAGTTAATGGACGTCTATTTCCAAAGATAATTAGGTGTGAGGATGACACAAATATAATCTAGATAAATCATACTAACAATCAAAAAATGATGTCTGACTATCCAGTGTTGTTGGATCGTAATCATTTATACTTCCTCACCTGAATTTTATATTTGGTGATCTTAAGTAAAGAAAATTATGAAGACTGAGCATCCAATGGAAACACCGAATGATTTAAGGTGTCATGGGAGGTCCATACCTATAATCAATTATAATTATTTCTATACATCATATCATTTTTAGTGTGTATCATTTTATTTCATAATTTAATGAAATAATAAAACCAATAATTTTTTTTCATGGTGAGATAGCTTTTTTTTGCATCATTAGTGGTTTAACATTGATTGAATGATCTATATGAAATTTTTCAATTCCAAGATAATGATATATATTGATCCTAATTGATAATAATATTAGTAAATTTGTTAAACACATGTTCATAGTGTTTTAATGTAATTGGATCTAGTAAGGTCATGACCAAATAAAGCAAGAAAAGATGATGACCCAATGTGTACATCCTACTGTATGAGATATCCTGATACAAATAGATTATATTGCACAACGTATGTTCATGGGAAGGTTTTTTAGTTATGAAATTCCTGATCTCATTTTGGGGAAGGATGTGTTTCTAAATATTGATAATGGTCTCTGGGTATAACTCACTACTATTGGGATAAGGTCATACAGAGTCAAACACTAACTATATTCATATGTTCCATATATTCCAATGAATAGTACTTTATAGTAAAGTTAGCCCCATGTTTAGAGACCAGGGCATTTCTGAGTGTGAATGAGGGAACGTAAAACAATTCTATTATATTATTTGAGTTTAGAATAATGATAACAGAATTCATTTCTCAAGGTATTCACATGTTATTTAATTATAAATTTCAAAATGAGAATGTTTTATTTTTCAAATGAATGTTACATTATCATGAATTGTTAAATAATTAAAGGAGATGATATCAATGTAAGTGGATTTTATTTTATCACATGGCACATTAATGTGTAACAAGTGAGTGAAAAATATTTTTGACATTACATAAACTTTAAATTAATTTATAAGTGTAAATAATGTCAAAAACTAAGGCTATAAATATATAGGGAACAAAATGCAATTTTTGGAAAGGAAAACATTAGTAAATAATTTAATATTAGACCAAGGAATATTGACCTAAATATTTGAATCATTTTATAGAGAGTATACATACATTTTTTAGACAATTTTTTTAGGTGATATTCAATGGTTGGTTTTAGAATATAAAAAATGATATTGGACTACTAATTTATATGGGACAGAATTCCCGGGCACATTGCATATTCTACACCATAGAGGGTGTGAATGTGGCATGGTTGGCGAAATATTTAATAGAATTCATTTTTAATGGTTCTGGATATTTTTTTCATAATCTTGGCATAGATCATTGGTAGTGGTGTGAATTTTTAGAAGGTTTAGATCAATAAATTATGCTAAATTTTAAATCTTTGAACCATTGAGGTTAGTTGTGGTATATTGTTCCTGTGAGGGATATGATATTGTGGCATAGTAATGAGAAATAAATCATGGTAATATTCATTAACTTATAAGATCTATCTATTCACCATGAAGTTGATTTTGAAAAATATTTTCAGTAGGCACCATTATAGCATAAAAATCTTATTTTCACCATACTTCATTCAAATTTGGGACCCATTTACAGTGTGGCCCTATGTGTTGTTCCAAGATTCATGTTTTTTGAAAATTCATATAATTATTTGACGCCCCTTGACCCATTAGATTACTTTTAATTTACTCTAAATCCTTGGGTGACTTTAGGGAATCATCAATATGGATTCATTACCCCACACTCATGGATTTATCTATGAATTTATAGGACCAACACTTTGTGATTATAGGTGAGTTCCTCTCAAATTTTATATTCATATGATCCATTATTCTTGGTTTCTATCGTCATCCTTAAATCAGGAAGGGGATATGGTCATGGACTATATATTAACCATATAGTCTTTAGATAGTGATTGATGAAGGTTGATGTGCTCTATTTTTATGACATTTTTCCTACTCTTTCATCGAGGCAGGTGCATCATGTTCTCTATCGTCCCACATTCCGAGTTTTTAAAGGCAGGTGGATTCTATAAAATTAATTGATGATGTATTCTACTTGATTTAAATGGGATGATGATATGTCGGTTCCTCCTTTAGTGGATTCCTCCTTGGAGGTCTTCATTTATTCTGGGTCTCCTTTATAGATTCAATTTTTTTTATGTGAAACTCATACCTGGTGCCATATCATGGTGGACACTGGTAAATTATGCAACTTATCTATCAATAAAGAAGTAACCTTCTGTCATAATAGGTAGTAATGTTGGTAATGTTTAGAATATCTATTTGTTGGGCAGGTCGGTAATCTATAAAATCATATTATTTTTTAGGGAATCTCAAGTATGAGGCATCATAGGTGTGAAACCTATGACATACCATGTCAGCTATGAGTTATTTTTTTCATGGTGCATAAGTATTCTATTTCTTATTACCCCAGGTGTCCCATGTCTATTATATGGGGAAGGGATTCTAGATGAAGTAAAAATTTCATAATCATGAGGAGACAGCAGGGTCTCTAATATAACATGTTGTGGGGATCAGTTTGGTGTAGGGTTAACGCCTCAGGGGGATAGGTTGGGAAGAGGTTTAACATCATGCATGGATAGGTTGGGTATGGGTTTAATGTCATAAGGGGACATATTGATCTCATGTTTATTATCTTGTTGAGGCATGTTGGTAGTAGGTTTAACATTTTGTGGAGACATATTGGGTATATATTTAACATCTTGAGGGAATATATCTGGTGCTTGTTTACCATCTTGTGGGGACTTTTTCAGCGTAAATTTAAGGTCCTCTAGGGATATATTGAACTCATATTTAAAATATTTTAAGGACAATTTGGGACATGATTTAATTAATGTCAAGGAAATGTTAAAACTAGTTTTAACATCTTGTGGGGACTTGTTGGACTGTTTAAGTTTGTCCATAGGGGGGGATGATCACAACTAGGATTTGGTGGTGGGATTATCCCTAGAGGGTAATTTTTAACACTTGGGGTTTTTGGGATTAAACCACATGAAGACATACTATCTACCCTATTTAAGAGACATGGATAAAAACCTATGTAGTTTGATGCAACAATTTATGTTTGTATGAAAGGATCAGTTCATGTGGTTTTTTCAATTGGTAAACACTCTCATCTCAGGGAAAGAGCATCAGTGAGGGAAGTTTTGGGGCTAACAGATGATTTCTTCTTATGTTATGCATGGAGAAATTATGATGTGAGTGGTGCATATGAATAAAATCTTCTAGGGTGTTGGGGTTTCGTCACAGGTCTGGAGTATTATTCCAAGTGGATGGATGATAACGCGGTGCTTATGCATGGAAACTTCCCATTGAAGGTGTTTCATCCCATGGTAGGAAAGGTAGTTTCATCCCACGATGATCATACAAGGGGAATACAAAGTTAATAATAGAGGGTAAGGCTATAGTTTATCATCATGTTCTAAGGATGTTGTCATGTAATTTAATGTTGTACAAATAAGACATGGAGTTAGGTAGTTTTACGTCATATAGATTGGATGTGTATGAGAATTACATCCTAAGGGATTCCATGTAAATATGAGAGGAATATTCATCATAATGAATATATAATGATATAGGTAATCCATTTCCCTTAATGACATCTCCATTTGGGATTACTTGACCCCAAATCATGCAACATTTGGAAGGGAATGGTATTGACACTACCATACAACATGAAAAATGGGAGGCCTAAATTTACGATACCTATGATTAAAAACTAATTAAGATACCATTACATAGGAGAATAAATAAGGGTGATGTATTTAATTGAAAAATAGTGGGTCTCGGGTCAAGGACCAAAAAGTTGTTTTTCATAATGTTATAATATTTCATGAAAATATACTTGGGTGGACCATGGGTTCATGAACAAGTGAAACACATTGATTTTACATGTGAAGGTTCATGAAATATTTGGGTTTTCACATAGATAAGGGTTTTATAACAGCTTCTTCTCTTTTGAGAACCTGATCTTCCATAAGAGGTGTTGTGTGAGGATATCTCAATTATAGGCCAAAACATGTTATGTTCAATGGGCGGTCGATCTCATAAGTTAAATACTAATGGGGTACATGGGATTTTTGGGTTGCATTATGTTGTGAAAGTGTGGTTTTCACAAGAGAGAACATTATTTTTTCATCAACATATCCCCCCAAGTGTTGGTGGGAGGTCCTCTTTATAGCTAAATCAGTGTTTGATTTTATGCTACTTCATTGTAGCACCAAAAAAGGAATGTGCACTTGTCTGCCTTACAGTGATTTAGATTAACCACATTTTATGTGTAGTTTCACATCTCCTCACTCACAAACCTATACGGTATTATGTTTTTTCTATATAAATATTTACTTTTGTGTACACATGCCTTGGGGGATGATTGGTCTTGACCACGAAACCTGTGGATTTGACATCTCCTTTGGAACACAAGTAGATGGATTCTCAATGGATTTTCAAGACATGATACCCTTTTGTTTTCACATTCCTTTGAAATCAATTTGGATATTTTGAGCACCTATGGAACTCAGAATTTTTTTGACACACAAGTACTTTTTTACACGGAACTACTCATTTTTTTGTAGTAGTCTACATTTTCATGAAACCTTATCATTAGCCTCTAAATATTTCTATGGGGTGGGTAACATATTTTTTTTCCAAAACTATCATTTCAGGGTGTGAGAAATGTATTTTTTGTTTAAACCCCCCCCCCCATAATTAAATCTAGAGGGGGAACAAAAGTTAGGGTTTCATGGAAAATAGAAAAGGGGGTGTTTAATTTATGCACGATCACACTACTACCATATTAGGTGACATAGTCATTTTGTGTTCTCATGAAAATTTGAAGTTTTATTCTTATATATAAGGATCGGGTCCCTTCATATGGTCATCTGACTTTTCTTGGTGATTATACATGTCTCAGGCGTGGAACTCACCCCCTTTACGTGAAATCTAGAGATTTGATCTGTGAATTTTTCGCAACTCCTGATTTTTAGGATATTGTTTTTGCACTATTGTTTGAATTTTGAATGACAATAACTAATGTTGTGTGATGTGGTGACTTTGTAAAAAAGAGATGATAATTTCTTGATCTAGTGTTTAATCCACATATTCTTTAGTAATGTAAAACTCTCCAGTATAATATATGACCGAACCTACTGCTACAATCTAGAGTGATGAAATGTGTTGGAACATAGAAATCCCATATTCTAGAAGATTGGTTTTCAATAAAAGATCACTCCTAAACTTATTTACTAATGACCATAGGGATTGTTTTCTGAGAAACCAACTTCCCCTTTACAACTTTATTTTGATGGATGATGTTTCTATCCTTTCTTTGAAGTGAATACACCATGGATTTGGTTCTATCATTATAATGATCTTTCCTATTGGAACATCACTACCTTGGTTCATCCATATTGGTAGAAAAAATAAACTGCAATATAATCTTTGAGTGGATTGATGGGGATGATCTCTAGGGAGATTCTATAGAATGAGGAGTTCCTATCGCAGTATGTGAGCATTTTTTAGACCATAATTCAAAACAACATCATTAGACGGTATAAGGAATGAGACATGGGGCCTATGGTGAACATAACCGATGACTGAGAATGGGTGGAAAGGGTATTCTTTACTTTTTAGGAGTTAGGGGAAGAACTACACAACATTTAGAAGTAAAAGAATCATGGATGTCCCAGTCCCACATGTATCGTTAATAGAAGCTACTACCAAATCTCCTCATTTGGGGGTCCCCCGACACTAACACCCTCCTCCTCCATCATGGAGTGGTGGTAATTATCCTATGGTACCTTCAGTTTATCTGAGGAATCCAACTAATGGGATTTCAATATGAAGAAATCCACTTACTAAAAACACATTGGGAGATAGTGAGAAAACCACTATTATAGAAAAATTTCTTCTAGATGTGTTGAATCAAGTACTTAAGAATCATCCCCCATACTATCAAGAAATTAGATTCAAAATATTATAGGGGATGTTCCTAAATAATCTAACTAAAAATATTCCAGTACAGCTAAAGAAATGTCAAATAGTGCAATATATTAGGAAACCAATATCATATTAGGAAATGTTGGAGGATAGGGGATTCTATGTGTGGGGCTATAGTATGATGTAGGGATGGTAGATGGTTTTTAGAAACACTATATTTCTGGAAACCATCCATAGTGTATGACTACTTCCAATGAGGGAATGATTCATGGGAATATGTCTAGGGATTCTTATTATAGTGGCAATTAGGTCGTTTGACAACCATGTAATTTTTGGATACTAGTTCTACCCTTTCCCTATATCCAGTTGGTCCATATAGAAAGAGGGAGCATGCCTATTTGGATTTATAGTCTAATTTAGTTCATTCATAGGAGGATTATAGTTCATTTTAGATCTTATGAATTCCAATTCCCCTTTACTCCTACAAATAATAGTATGTAAATATTGCTCCTCAACATTACCAGTGTTCATATGGTAGATCTCAATGAATTTGGATTCACATTCAGTAACAAAAATTCAACAAACATAATCATTCATCCATTTTCAACCTCATTCACTGAGATATTGGTTAATTTGGTGGGGTTACTGGAGTAACGAGAGTATATACAGACATAATGAGGTAGATTATTTTTCACCATGATAGATGTTGACACTTATTATGAACTGTACACTCATCCTCAGTTCATCCAGTAGTTTGGATAAATCCAACATCTGATGAATAGATTCTACATGGGGATCCATGAAGAATGGGGGAGGTCATCATGTTGTTTCCTACAAATTTCAATATTTACCTCTCTCTCAAAAATATTCCACCAATTGTATAGAATGATATCTAAGTGAAATACTGAATCAACATGTTGGGCGAATTTCACCTTTAAGTGATGCACAAGAGTTGTAGGGATATAGGTGGGACATCCGAAATGTAACCATTAAGAATTGAGGGATCCAATTGAGGCTGTAGGTGGGTAGATAGAGGTGTTATTTCACCCCTACCTACTAGAGGAGAGGCATCTATCCAATGTGACCCTGAGGGTAGGCATAGAGATCTTTCGATTGGACATGTATTTCTAGATAGTCCCCATGAACAAATCTGTGGAATTTATTGTAGCTAGTAGTTGATGCCTCTTTTTCTATTCTCTTTGAGTCCTGGGGGATACTGCGATTAATTTTTATGGTGAAACTAGTATATATGTGTCTAACCCAAGAGTGGTTCAATATTACATAGGATGGAATTAACAATATCACTTCCATATTGAAAATTAATGAGAGATTTTCATACCTAGAAGATATGGATTCCTTTACATGCCAACATAGGGAAAGAAACATTCCCACTGTTCTATCTTGTTTGATGTTTAGTGGTGATACAGAGGAGAAAAATATACAAAAGAATAAACCCACGAGTCTTCAACCATCGGTGACGATAGACAATGATGTAGTGATAAAAATCGTTTAAATCGACCACTGATCCGAAAACTCCATAGGAGAGTGATGAGGTCACCCCTGAGGATGATGACTTGACAGACCATATTTTTAATGAATTAGGATTAGTTTTTTATTTAACCTTTCTCTTTCATCAGTTATAATTTTATCGAGGTTCTTATTGTTATATTCATTATATAAGATCTAGCCAAATATAAATATGGGGTCCCAATCAATGGGAATGAAGTATACTTAATAGGTTCAAGTGGGAACACCTCAGAGTTTATGACTAAGGCTGCCAAAATTGGAGTGTATGATAAGGTGGTTAGAAGGTGTCATTTAAGATCCCTAGTTGCTTCAAATTATCTACGGGGGACCACACCCTCTCATTCCTACAACGGAGTCTGCTTCCATCAATGCATACAGTCCATCAATACTCATCATTGATATCCCCATACATTGAGTTAAGTTTCATTATCAATCAACCTAGATGTCTTCAAACATTCATGGAGCTATTGGAGTCCATTTCATTAACAGTTTTTTTCATTTTTATGCTTCCCTTTCCCGAACAGCAGTGAGTGTACTCGTGTTAGATATTGAATTACTTATTGGTATCGTGGGGTCAATAATAGTGGATTTACTTCTTGAAATTACATGACTAGATTTCTCCCAAATTATTTCAC
This sequence comes from Viscum album, assembly GCA_963277665.1. Lineage (NCBI taxonomy): Eukaryota > Viridiplantae > Streptophyta > Magnoliopsida > Santalales > Viscaceae > Viscum > Viscum album. The sequence continues at coordinate 773,969,277 of OY728155.1, read as the reverse complement.
AATGTTATTATTTATCCCTTAGGTGAGCCACGTTTACCCATTATTTGATTACTTGTCAATACAACCGGCATGTTGTTTTGTTTAACATAGTTTTCAAGGGGGTATGTTCCTAGAAAACATTTGTGGTTTGATAATCTTGGCTACATCGCCCAATGGTTGTGCTAACTCTTTCAGATCGGGTCAGTCAAGATGATCTATCCTCAATTCTGGGAGGGTACCCTATCATGGGTGTTGGTGATATTTACAGTAAGGTAGAGCTCAAGGTTGGAAGAAATTCAATTATCAATGAAGACTCATATGAAGATGTCCTCCCTCTCAAACTAGATCCAAAACCATCTAAGAGGATCCCATCGGAAGAAACTTCAGCTTCTATCCTCACTACATTATTAGAGTACAAACCTCCACCACCTGTAGAATTGCATGATTCTGGGATTGATGATAGAGAGTAGAATTTTATTTCCCTGTGTGGGGAATGGAAGAGTATTCATAACACAATTTCCCGCACTCTTTAGTAAAATATATTAGTTTAGATGGGGTCTGTTCGTAGTTTGGTTGTGAAAGATTGGAACCATAATTATGGATGCTCATGAACTCTACAAACTACTCTATGACTACCTTTCTTATTAGGTGTATGTTCAAATTCAATAATTTGACATTCCCTAACATTGGTAGAAATCTGATATACCCATGAAACAATAATTTTTGATTAGGGACTTCCTCAATTGGAAGATAAAGTGAATGAGAACATAACCATCATCAATTTCTGTGAAGAGACACTACAGGAAATTGGGCCTATACCCACGGTTTTCCAGAACCGTGGGTATAGGTCCCCCCTATACCCACGGTTTTCCAGAACCGTGGGTATAGGTATAGTATGGGAACCTATACCCACGGTTCTGGAAAACCGTGGGTATAGTTTTTTTGGTGAAGACCTATACCCACGGTTTTTCCAAAACCGTGGGTATAGGCATTGCTTTGGAAACCTATACCTATGGTTTTAAAAACCGTGGGTATAGGGGGTATTTTTTTCAAAGACCTATACCCACGGTTTTGAAAACCGTGGGTATAGGTTTCCCGCGTTATTGCGGGTGGAGGGAATGGGAAAAAAATTGCGCGGGACGAAATAAATTTTACGTGGGAACAATGTTGTAAATAATTTAATTACACATATACTGGTATTAATGAACATAAATTCGCTAGGTGTGTTGGTTTAGTTAGTCTTTCAGTTATGGAAAGTGCGGTGTTCAAAACTCGGCAGGATGTAATTTTAAATATATCAACAATATTAATATAAGTATAACACTGTATATTTAAATTAACAAAATCGGTCTAGCTTAGTTGGTTCGCCGCGGTATTCCCTCCCTCCCGGTCCCGTGTTCGAAACCCAGCGGTTCCTTTTTTTAATAACCGCATCAGTATTAATATATTAAAAGAGAATAATCATTATATACATATAAATATAACAGCTCGGTTGGTCTGCTGGTCAGGTGCCTCGCGTAGGTGTTATGCATGGCGCGGGTTCGAAACCTGCTGAGCGTTTATTTTGAATATAAATTTTTCCCACGGTTTTCAAACCGTGGGAAAACCCCATGCCATGCTGTACAGCAGCGGTTTCATGTGTGAACCACCTATACCCACGGTTCTGCCAAACCATGGGTATAGGTCAAGACCCCTATCCCGACGCCATTCCAGCCCACGGTTCCCAAAACCGTGGGTATAGCCTATACCCACGGTTTTGGGGGCTATACCCACGGTTTTGAACCGTGGGTATAGGTCGTTTTTCCAGTAGTGAGATATCATTAAGTTGAGGTCTCAGATAGTTGTGGCCAAAGCGTGAGTATAATAGGTGGTATCTCAGATTGTTACGTTCCAAGAAGAGTAGTTCAAGGTGTGTATCAGGGATGATGAGCATCATTTTATGGTAGAGGAAGAAGAATAAAATCTTGTATGGTTGAAATTCGTTCAAAAGGACACACATTATAAGGTGCTTGGTCTAGAGCATTCAATAAATAATGTAGAGCCCTAAGGAGTGTTTTTCTAGAACAAAAGTGAGGCTATAGTTTGTGGATGACCCTAAAAAATATGTGAAGCTTATTTGTTTCAAACTCCTCATATATGTGGAAGTGTTTATTTTTATTCACATAACTACAACACCATAATGACATTAATGATAGAACTAGCAATCAATCCAAAATTACTCACGAGACATGATCAATGTTATAAAAAAGGGATGATAATGAGATTTCTCACTCATATGATAGTGTTGGACAATTATCCACCCCTCAGGGTGTAGAATTAATTGTTTTACAACGACAATGTACCAGATAAAATGTTTTTGTTAGGAAAGTGGACTTATTTACATAGCCTTTCAACTTTCAAAACTCATTTTAGTTGTTGAATGCTGTAATTATAGGGGCATTGCATTATACCTACACAAAGGAGGATAGAGAGTGGGAATCAATAAGAAAAATATCAGTAACACAAAGGGAGTGGCATGGATACGGAGGAGAACTTCTAAACATGTTCAAAATAAATATTAAATTATCATTTTATTGATGAATGAGTTACGAAAATGGGGGTAGACTATTACCCATGTTTTAAACACAATACCTGTATCAAGATATCAATAAGACTCATTCATTTCATGTGTCCAGAATGCTAGGTGATCCATTTTTGAAAGGCATCGTGCCATTGAGGGGGCCCACTCAGACTTGAAGGATGATGGGGATCCATGTTAAGGGAGACATGAAAAATGGGGATGAATTTGGGGGTTGTGTGAATGGAGTTCAACCCTCCATGAATTGTTACACCATGGAATTAATAACTTTTGGTAGAAATATATATTTAAAAAAAGGTCAATCTTGTATTCCAATGGGAGAAACATCTCGGGTGTTGAAAAATGGTCGAAAAACATGAGTGATGTGGTAGACAACTTACACCGAACGGTGAAAAGGGATTCTCCTAAAAGTTCCTATGATGCTTCACAAATTTTTTTAATTAAATGAGGGTAATGTAAATGTAGTTTAAATCAATTTTCGAGGATTATGTTTTGGAATGTTAACATTATATGTTGGGGGTGATGTATCAAATTGTTTAATGTCTTATGATTGAGACAGGCGTGGAACAATTTAGTGACTTGTGACTAGGATGTATTATCTAATGTGAGTACCACCATCATAGAGAGGTGTCCAGGGGTGTATGATAGTAAAATAACGGGTGTAATCACTAGAGTACATCGTGAGGAAATTGATCTTAATATTTGGATCCAAATTTTTCTTCAATCGATTGGTTCAACAGGCATAGCCATATTTTTTCTATGGTCAATAGAGGGTCCCTTATAAATTTATACCTCATCCCTTCCATCCCCTTATTTTATCCAACTTCATGGGAGAAATCTAATGGAGGGAGTCTGACAAATTAGAAGATTTATATTATGGGTTTCCAACTAGATACATGTTTGTTCTAGTTTCATTTTATAGTTTATGGTCATACTAGTTGAAATATGTATTTAAAAATTTTTTAGGGTCATAATGCTTAGAACATGACTCAAACATTAATGTCATAGATAATGGACCATATGTTTTTGTGTCTCAAAGATGTTGTGTGTGGAATAGTGGAAAGGTAACCCAATGTTTATCATGTTCCTATAAGACCCTAGTACACATATCACCCCAAAGATAATTTTATCAATGTTTCAAGTTGAGATGTTTTGAACTGAGCTTGTAGATTAATGTCATAGAGTTCACACAAATTGATAATAGTTTAAGGTCATAATGCATAGAACATGGGTGGTTTATATCCGTAGAGCGTGCATGAAATGGAGGTGATATGACATAATGTGAGGGATAAAGAGGCCTGGTTCAACATGACACATTCCCCAGATGAAATTCATATAGTTTAGAGTCATGATGTCAAGACTTCATCTTATAGATTAAGTTAATAGCCTTCAAAACACTTGGTTAACCTCCCAAAATGACTTGTGTAGCTTGGAATAGTGACAACCCAATCTGAATTGAGGGATAATGAGACCCAACAGTACACAACACATTCCCAGGGTGACATGAACATAGTTAAAAGTCAATATTCTTGGACATGGGGTCTTAGTTTATGGTCGTGGAGGGAAGACCATAATGGTACATGTGCATCTCAACCATTCCTGAGGAAACCTGTAACACCCCGAGCTTCCACGATACGCTTCTCATTCAATAATGCAATAACTTGCACTGTACGCAACTTCGAGTTCTAAAACACCGCGACTAATCAAAGTAGTCGTTATGAATAGTAATAACCACTTTTTAAAATTATAGGAATTTTATATTTCAAAATGGACTTCATTTTTGGATTCAGAATATCGAAATTAGCCTATGTTGAATTTTTGGTATTTTTCTGAGAACTTCTATTTTTTATGAATAGTGAAAAATACTTAAAAACAACTTTTTTAATCAAAATAATTTATAGTGATAAATTATACTATTTAGTGGTTTTAAAGTATAATTAGAATATATTTTTACAATTTTATCCAATGGTGGTAATTAGAATTAATTTAACATTGAAATTGGACATAAACAATTTCCAATCTTTTGATATAAATTGTTTCTTAAAAACACGCTATTTGTTGTAACAACGGAAATTAATTATAAAATTAATAAATTCAACTTATATGTTTGGAATTTTGTAAAATAGACATCATTTTTGAATTCAGAATATCAATTATAACTTAGGGTAAAATTTTGGCCTTATTCTGAAAAACTTCAATTTTTTATGAATAGTGAAACCACTAAGTGGTTGTTAAAAACTGATTTTTCGTTAAAATGAAATATTACCACTTCTGTGATTTTATTTTCAAAAATCCGACATACATGGTTGTCATTAAGAAGTAAAATGTGGTTCAATGAGATTAAAATAATTTTTTGGTGAATAGTAACTTTTAAGTTCTTAATCGCGATTAGAGGTAATTAGTATAGTTTAAGGTAAAAATAATGTTTTAATAATATGAGATGAGCTTGACACATGTCCTACTTCTATTGGATGAGTCATGGCCGACCAAGACAACTCATGGGTCAACTTGGGGACCCCATGGAGCCACTTTGGTTGGAAAATGACATTAATATATATTTATTTAATGTTAAAATTAAATTTACACAAACATGAGTTGTTTTACTAAAACTGTTTTTAAGTGGGGTTACACAAGTCCAAATTTTGATTATAAATATTAATTATAAATCTAAAAAGATTTCCTACATCATAGTATTTTTTTTTAATTTTTAGACATTAAATAAATTAAATTATTTATGACATCATGATGATGCAGCGATGACCTCATTATTTAACGATTTTAATAAAATGAAAAGATATTGTAAAATCTAAGGCTTACACTTGTCCAAAGCCTATTGGATGAGTAGATTTCGAACCCTTATCATCTTATCCTCGAATTATATAAGTGTGGGACCTCTAAAATGCGAAAATCATTTTATAATAAAGTGAATTTTCTTTACTTTCCAAGAGTGCCCCTCCTCTCCACTTATAAAACGCCCCCACCTCTCCCACCTTATTCACACATTCAAGCCATTTGGCTCGGCCAACCTCTGCCCAAATACTCTCCCAACTTCCCTCCCTTACTCCTAGAAGCCTCACTTTTGGATGAACTCTTTCCAAGGAAGCATTTGGCTCAAATCAAAAAGAGTTACCCGATTTTGAGGTAATGTCTTCTCTAATGTTGTTTTGTTTTATTTTTCTTCTCCAACCCCCTAAACTCTTTTTATTAATTTATTTTGTAACAACACCAGTATCCTCAATATACTAGGATGTTTTTATAAGAAGGATTCGAGCTAAACTTACACACACCTACATCTAATGGTTAAAGAACATACAGTTTCTATGGATGGCGAATTTCTGCCTCACGAAACGATGATTGTTCAACACTCATATAACACCTTCAAAGGTGGCCATTAAGATGTCACTATTTTTATATATGATATATAATATGTTTATGTTTTACTTATGCTTCTGTATTTCTCATTTATGGCATACTTTATGATTTCCATTATGGGTAAAACGCGATAATTTCATTTTAGGAAGTGCGGACTACTGCCCCTCAATGTGATTTGAATCGTTAATGCCATATGTGGGATGTATGAAGGATGGAGTAAATGGTATTATACACTATATTATACTGTAATTATATTATACATTTATATCATTATGATTTGGTTTCATTAAATATCAAATTGAAATGAAAGTAGCGTTCATGCGTACGTACGGCTTACCGTCTCCATGAACGGTGCATTTCATTTCTTACCTCTAAATGTTATGTAATATTATAAATGAATGTATATACTGGATATATATGATATATATGACATATAATTCATGAATATAATTCTGGAGATAATGGATATTCTACCACATAAACAACTTGTAATTATAAGAAGTTTATTGTTGACTCAAGTACCAAAGATCGACAAAACGACCGTTATTAACTTAAATAATTACATAATGTTCATATCATTGTAATAAGTGATATAATAAGGATAATGAAATTGAAAATGGTTCTTAATAAGGTATATATTAACTCTAGTTTATTATTCATGAGGTTAATGAACGGTTGAGTCAAGTCAGACACGAGGTAAGGGAACTTCTTAACCCAACATCCATTCTTTGGGTTAATCTCCTACTTTCAAATTATGTCATGATATTATTATGTCTTATTTTGTATTTTTACTTTCTTTATGTGTACCTATAGTGAATACACATAATATATATATTTTATTTTAAAAATGATCTTTTTAAGGACTTCGTCTCAATCCCTTTCATTGAGGCATATTTGGTTTTATACACAACTTTCTTTTATACGGTGTATAAACCCCTTTGACTTTTACGTTTATTCAAAAGGAATCTTTTTTTATACAAAGCGTTTTGCTAAACGACAAAAGGGAATGTTTTTCTTTCCTTACTTATGCGGAGACAACGACTTCTCTGCCGCCGTGACCATTATTTTAGTTTCGGCTTCCTCTACAAGCCATCATTTTTTTTAATGAAAAATAAATGCAATGTTTTAACTTTCTTTTATTTTGGTATTGAAAATGGTTTTGAAAGCGTTTTTATTATAACAATGTGTTGTATTGATATATTGTGATTGAAATGTGGAAATTTTATGTTTCCTTTATGCATGTTTTATGTGATACGATTATGTTATGGTTTATGATATGTTTAGACCTATTCATATGAGGAATGTATTGGACTTAATAAGTGACTGGTGGAGACCGCTATAGCTCCTCGATGCATCGGTAGGTCTCATGAGACAACTAGACGTGGAATTGGCCGATGCCCTTTCCTAATTTGATTTATGGTTTTGGCCAAGGCCTTAATCATTTTAGATGTCTTGGCCGAGGCCTTGACAAAATGTTTCAGAATGTCTGGCATTATACATTCCCTCATTATGAAAGTGGTTATTGATATTGCATGTGATTATTCGACTAGTAGAATATCCATGTGAAGAAGTGAATGGAATTATCTCATTTTACTTTTGCCATATTATGTTGAAGTTCAAGTTTAAAAGGCTTTTGTTTTAGTTATACATTGCATTAAATGTTAATGTTTATTTATGAAAGCTTCCGCTATATTGTTAACCTTACTGAGCATCTGAGCTCACCCCTTTCAATGTTTTAATATTTTTTCAGGATGTGAAGAAGTATTTTATGAATGACCTACAGGGGTAGTCAGGAAGGGATATGAGTGTGGACTATGAAGACCATGTTATTGTAGTTTGTTTACTTTTTGATGTAATGAAAGACTTATGAATGTATCTAGTGTTTCCAAGGATACTAAACTAATCAGTCTTTCGAGACTTGATCTTTTGTGATCATGCCAATGTTACGAAATAATGCACCGACTCTGGGTAGCTGGGGTCGGGGCGTTACAGTTGGTATCAGAGTCAGTTTAGTACTAACCTTGGAAGCTAGATTTAGATAAACTCTGATTAGAGCACATAGCCCAAAGATAGACTTTAAGGATTAGTATAGAAGAACTTCCTAGAATTTTGGTGTTATAGAGATTTTGGTAGTTTTCCGAGAAATACATCCCTGCCTGGATACGAGCAGGTAGAGGAGGCTCTGGCGCAGATGTACCTAGGGGTAAAACCCGAAAACACCGCTTTGAGCTAGACTCGAACGGGAACTGGTGCACGATACCGGGCCTTGCTGCACTCTTGGTTACGACACTCCCGGGGGATATGCTTAGGATAATTCTCATTTTCTTTACAAACCACTATGAAGGGTTATGAGTATATACTTCCTCAACGAAAACATTTTTATGTATTATGTCCATAAATAGTTCAATTTATGTTAAGTATTTTACAAGTATTGAATTATGTATTTTGATTCATAAACTAATCTAGTTTATGCCATTGTTTAGAAATGGCGCCTAGTGGAAGGAATGGAAATTGTATCAATGCACGCACTCCGTGTAGGGATTTCCCTCCTGCTCAAGATAATTATTATGGATCTGGAGATACAACTGGTTCTAATCAACTTATTACCATACTGGGACAACTCACTCAGGTTATGAATAATAACCTTACTCATATGGATCCCCCTGATCCACAACGAGGAGGATCAATGTTAAACCGCTTCATGAGGAAACAACCACCAATATTTAATGGGGGTACAAATCCATTAGTATCTGAGCAATGGATAAACTCCTTAGAAAAAATATTCCACACCTTGGGGAGTAGTGAAAGGGAGAAGGTTATCCTGGCAGTTTACCGCCTCACTGGAGATGCTGATCAATGGTGGTCGCTGATTAAAAACACAAAGGAAGATGAAGAAGTATCAAATATGGAATGGAGAGAGTTCAAAGATCTTTTCTTAGAAAAATACTTTCCTCATGACCATCGAGCAGATATGGAAAGGCAATTTCTGAGTCTGAGACAAAAGGAGGATGAGAATGTCTCAAAGTATGAGGCCAACTTTACAAGGTTAGCGAGGTATTCTGCAGATTATATACATAACCCAAGAAGTAATATTGATCATTTCTTTGATGGGTTTAAACCATTTCTCCGTCGAGCATTAGTCTCACAAACCTTCTCATCATACGAAGATATTGTCTCATGTGCTATCAAGACAGAAAAGGAATTCTCTAAGCCTTATGACAACAAAGTAAATCAAGAGAAGAAGAGAACGGTGGAACAAGAAACGGATAAAGGGAAAAAGGGAAAGAAGGATTTTCTAGTATGTGATAATTTTGGGAAGAATCACCCTGGTACTTGCCTAAAAGGAATGGGAGTTTGTTATAAATGTGGAGAAAAAGGTCACCAGGCGCGTGATTGCAAGGGAAAGAAAGAGGCTATCAATGTTGAATGCTACAATTGTATAGAAATGGGGCATTATGCAAATGAATGTCCTAAGCGTCAAGGAAACTTACCTCAGAAAAGGCCAAGGGATCACGGCCAATCTTATGTTGTGACTACAGTTGAAGCGGAATAATTATTGTATTTGTGTTTTTGGACTCAAGAACTAGATTATGGTTATAAGAATAATGTGTTATATATAAGGATTGTACTGCAGTACATGTTGTTTTCATTAAGGAGTTAATATGATGAAGGTAATCATATTTTTAGTATGTGACAATAAGAGAAACATTACCTTGTTTGAGGAATCTGATGATACAATTGATCTTGGAATTTAGAGACCTTTTAGAGAACGTCTGGACAGAGGTATTTTGGATAACTATAAAGGTTGGAGTGGATTAAGTTGATCTTTGGATAGTATTGTTTAAGGTTAAAAAATTTATGAAGATTATTTTTGGAATATTATAATACTATAGTTTTAGGAAAAGGACAACCTGCAGGGTGGGGCATAACTGTCGCGTCGGACAAAACTGCAGGAATCGAACCCACAACCATAGTGCGACAGGCCTTTATTTCCTACCACTAGCCTACAGGAAGTCCCTAGTTATTACAAAATAATTTTACTATTCTAAATGGTATGTGTTAACATTTGGAACCTTATACAATTAGGATAAGTATAATATTTTTGAGTTCTATTATCTTTTTGAGTGAAAGATGAGTTGAAGGTTGAAACTCTAATTGTCAAGAATAAATATATATATACATATCTCTTATTCAATAAATAAATTAATTCTTAAACTTTAGTAAAGGGATATTAAAACAAAAATGTGTTATCCTAATACCTTATGTCTTGTTGAACTGATGATATTTTAAATCAACATAGATTGAAGGCTTTGAGGCCCTCAATTTGACAGTTGATTGTAATTGATGACCTCAATCACTCCCTACAGATATTTACGTTTTTCCTCCAATTATATGTCTCTAATTGCCACCAATGTTCTCCTAATCGAGATCATAATTGGGTGGTGACTTTTTCATTTCCCTTTCCCTCTTATTAAGACTAAATTTTATTAATCTTATTTCCGATGTGGGTTTTCCTCAAAGGTATTTTCTCTTTTCAACCTTTTATTTTCAAAGAAAAATTTCAAATTGCGAGGACGCAATTTATTGAAGGAGGGGAGAATGTAACACCCCGAGCTTCCACGATACGCTTCTCATTCAATAATGCAATAACTTGCATTGTACGCAACTTCGAGTTCTAAAACACCGTGACTAATCAAAGTAGTCGTTATGAATAGTAATAACCACTTTTTAAAATTATAGGAATTTTATACTTCAAAATGGACTTCATTTTTTGGATTCAGAATATCGAAATTAGCCTATGTTGAAATTTTGGTATTTTTCTGAGAACTTCTATTTTTTATGAATAGTGAAAAATACTTAAAAACAACTTTTTTAATCAAAATAATTTATAGTGATAAATTATACTATTTAGTGGGATTAAAGTATAATTAGAATATATTTTTACCATTTTATCCAATGGTGGTCATTAGAATTAATTTAACATTGAAATTGGACATAAACAATTACCAATCATTTGATATAAATTGTTTCTTAAAAACACGCTATTTGTTGTAACAGCGGGAATTAATTATAAAATTAATTAATTCAACTTATATGTTTGTAATTTTGTAAAATAGACATCATTTTTGAATTCAGAATATCAATTATAGCTTAGGGTAAAATTTTTGCCTTATTCTGAAAAACTTCAATTTTTTATGAATAGTGAAACCACTAAGTGGTTGTTAAAAACTGATTTTTCGTTAAAATGAAATATTACCATGTCTATGATTTGATTTTCAAAAGTCCGACATACATGGTTGTCATTAAGAAGTAAAATGTGGTTCAATGAGATTAAAATAATTTTTTGGTGAATAGTAACTTTTAAGTTCTTAATCGCGATTAGAGGTAATTAGTATAGTTTAAGGTAAAAATAATGTTTTAATAATATGAGATGAGCTTGAAACTTGTCCTACTTCTATTGGATGAGTCATGGCCGACCAAGACAACTCATGGGTCAACTTGGGGACCCCATGGAGCCACTTTGGTTGGAAAATGACATTAATATATATTTATTTAATGTTAAAATTAAATTGACACAAACATGAGTTGTTTTACTAAAACAGTTTTTAAGTGGGGTTACACAAGTCCAAATTTTGATTATAAATATTCATTAGAAATCTAAATAGATTTCCTACATCATAGTATTTTTTTTATAATTTTTAGACATTAAATAAATTAAATTATTTATGACATCATGATGATACAGCGATGACCTCATTATTTAACGATTTTAATAAAATGATCCAAGGCTTAAACTTGTCCAAAGCCTATTGGATAAGTAGATTTCGAACCCTTATCATCTTATCCTCGAATTATATAAGTGTGGGACCTCTAAAATCCGAAACTCATTTTATAATCAAGTGACTTTTCTTTACTTTCCAAGAGTGCCCCTCCTCTCCACTTATAAAAGGCCCCACCTCTCCCACCTTATTCACACATTCAAGCCATTTGGCTCGGCCAACCTCTGCCCAAATACTCTCCCAACATCCCTCCCTTACTCCTAGAAGCCTCACTTTGGGAAGAACTCTTCCCAAGGAAGCATTTGGCTCAAATCAAAAAGAGTTACCCGATTTTGAGGTAATGTCTTCTCTAATGTTGTTTTGTTTTATTTTTCTTCTCCAACCCCCTAAACTCTTTTTATTAATTTATTTTGTAACAACACAAGTATCCTCAATATACTAGGATGTTTTTATAAGAAGGATTCGAGCTACACGGACACACACCTACATCTAATAGTTAAAGAACATACAGTTTCTGTGGATGGCGAATTTCTGCCTCACGAAACGATGATTGTTCAACACTCATATAACACCTTCAAAGGTGGCCATTAAGATGTCACTATTTTTATATATGATATATAATATGTTTATGTTTTAATTGTTCTTCTGTATGTCTCATTTATGGCATACTTTATGATTTCCATTATGGGTAAAACGCGATAATTTCATTTTAGGAAGTGCGGACTACCGCCCCCTCAATGTGATTTGAATCGTTAATGCCATATGTGGGATGTATAAAGGATGGAGTAAATGGTATTATACACTATATTATACTGGAATTATATTATACATTTATATCATTATGATTTCGTTCCATTAAATATGAAATTGAAATGAAAGTAGCGTTCATGCGTACGTACGGCTTACCGTCTCCATGAACGGTGCATTTCATTTCTTACCTCTAAATGTTACGTAATATTATAAATGAATGTATATACTGGATATATATGATATATATGACATCTAAATCATTAATATAATTCTGGAGATAATGAATATTCTACCACATAAACAACTTGTAATTATAAGAAGTTTATTGTTGACTCAAGTACCAAAGATCGACAAAACGACCGTTATTAACTTAAATAATTACATAATGTTCATATCATTGTAATAAGTGATATAATAAAGATAATGAAATTGAAAATGGTTATTAATAAGGTATATATTAACTCTAGTTTATTATTCAGGAGGTTAAAGAACGGTTGAGTCAAGTCAGACACGAGGTAAGGGAACTTCTTAACCCAACTTCCATTCTTTGGGTTAATCTCCTACTTTCAAATTATATCATGATATTATTATGTCTTATTTTGTATTTTTACTTTCTTTATGTGTACCTATAGTGAATACACATAATATATATATTTTATTTTAAAAATGATCTTTTTAAGGACTTCGTCTCAATCCCTTTCATTGAGGCATATTTGGTTTTATACACAACTATCTTTTATACGGTGTATAAACCCCTTTGACTTTTACGTTTATTCAAAAGGAATCTTTTTTTATACGAAGCGTTTTGCTAAACGACAAAAGGGAATGTTTTTCTTTCCGTACTTATGCGGAGACAACGACTTCTCTACCGCCGTGACCATTATTTGAGTTTTGGCTTCCTCTACAAGCCATCATTTTTTTAATGAAAAATAAATACAAAGTTTTAACTTTCTTTTATTTTGGTATTGAAAATGGTTTTGAAAGCGTTTTTATTATAACAATGTGTTGTATTGATATCTTGTGATTGAAATGTGGAAATGTTATGTTTCCTTTATGCATGTTTTATGTGATACGATTATGTTATGGTTTATGATATGTTTAAACCTATTCATATGAGGAATGTATTGGACTTAACCAGTGACGGGTGGAGCCCACTATAGCTCCTCGATGCATCAGTAGGTCTCATGAGACAACTAGACGTGGAATTGGCCGAGGCCCTTTCCCAATTTGATTTATGGTTTTGGCCGAGGCCTTAATCATTTTAGATGTCTTGGCCGAGGCCTTGACAAAATGTTTCAGAATGTCTGGCATTATACATTCCCTCATTATGAAAGTGGTTTTTGATATTGCATGTGATTATTCGACTAGTAGAATATCCATGTGAAGAAGTGAATGGAATTATCTCATTTTACTTTTTCCATATTATGTTGAAGTTCAAGTTTAAAAGGCTTTTGTTTTAGTTATACATTGCCTTAAATGTTAATGTTTATTTATGAAAACTTCCGCTATATTGTTAACCTTACTGAGCATCTGAGCTCACCCCTTTCAATGTTTTAATATTTTTTCAGGATGTGAAGAAGTATTTTATGAATGACCTACAGGGGTAGTCAGGAAGGGATATGAGTGTGGACTATGAAGACCATGTTATTGTAGTTTGTTTACTTTTTGATGTAATGAAAGACTTATGAATGTATCTAGTGTTTCCAAGGCTACTAAACTAATCTGTCTTTCGAGACTTGATCTTTTGTGATCATGCCAATGTTACGAAGTAATGCACCGACTCTGGGTAGCTGGGGTCGGGGCGTTACAAAACCATTCTCAAGAATATTAATATTAGGAGAGTCACATTCGATGTAAAAAATAAGGAGCTATATTGAGTCCCCGTTATCTAAATTGGAGAAAAAAATAAATGGATAATGTGATCAACAAATCCCATGAGGCCAACCATGACCTTCAGGACCTGGATAGTAAAAGGGGAATGATCGATGAGAGGAGAACAACTGTTGACCATGTTCAAAAAACATATTCAACACCTAATCCAATTCAGGATGTGGTGAAAATTAGGGATTGAATGTTGAATGAGTCAAAGACATGGGAGCTACTATTTTTCTCCAAATATCCTTTAATGTATGAACCTAGGATTATAGTTGAGACATTGTTTCCAGGAACCATGTCTATTTGGTAGCCTATATAAATTGGGAGTAATATGATTATCAAAATAGAAAAAATCATGATTTTTGTATTTTGAAGTACGGAACATCCCGGAGGGAATGTGGAGTGTCTTGGGTGTTATTCTACCACACACTCAGATGCACCAGATGAGTTGTTCAGTAGGCGAGAATCTAGCTTGGCCAAAAAAGGTGAAAATCCCAACAAATGAGTTGACAATTGGGATTTTACCAGGATGAGATATCCGGAAATCTTTATATATCGCATGATAATGTGAATAAATACATATGTAATTCATATAGGCGGGGTTTTAGGATACTGAAACAAGATGGGTAGAATCCTCTCTGGATTGCATATCAATTCATCAAACTTTATTCTGCATCCTAGGTTTATATGGTGCAAGTCTATAATTCAATATCATGTGATAAGGAGGTCAGATTGATCATCCCATATTTTTAATAGGAGGAATCCAAATTTTATACATAGTAAGGATACAATTTAACATTGTGTGTAGAGGAAATTGTTTTTTTCTTGTCATTCATATATTATTTAGAATATGAGGATTCCCGATTTTATACAGGGTAATGCTATAGTTTAAAATCACGTAGTATGAATGTTGTACTTTTTCATCTCACATTTTTCATATGACGGATCCCCATTTTATATTGGGTAAGGATACTGTTTATCAACGTGTAATGTGAACATCATAATTTTATATTAACATCCTACAACACATAGTATTTATAGTATCTTTCTATGGTCATATATGTCAAACCATAGGGGTTGTTTCTAGTTTAAGCTCACATAGATTTGATCAAAGGGGTAGCTACTAGTTTAAGGTCATATAGATTTGACCATAGGTTCATGAGTCACTTAAGGAATCATGAATATAAATTAACAATAAAAAACTAATATAAATGGAAGAAAAAATAGACCCTCTTCCACATAAAACATAAAAAAACATCCCCAAATTGATGTCATAATGTTTAGGAAAGAAATACCCTATAATTAGTCAAAGGAGTGGGATGGACCTAGGCTATGAGATACGAGTATCACTACATTTCCCCTGGGAATTAGAATCAAGATGAATGTAGTTTTCTAATGTGGTGTGGTAGACGATTGATGCTAGAAGAGAAATATTCTAAAGAGAGGATGCGATGAAAAATAGAAGGGGGCATTGTCTTGAGGAAACACCAAGGAGAAGGAAACAATGCGATTATGGGGACAATGGTTCTATATGCAAATAGTTTAAGGTCATAATTATTATTTCAAGAATCATAGATTATGGTCATAGAGTATGGACCATGGGTAGGTACTTTGAAAATATTTAGGTGGTGTCAAAAAGATAAAACCCAAAGTTAAAGCTACCACAAAGGCTCTACACCATATGAATCCATACTGATGTCAATTACCACTACTACAAAATTGGGTGTATCTAGCACTAGGTCTTTAATAGCACTAAATAAAAGTGTTGTTAAAGACCCCTATTGTCAGCACAAAAAAGCGCTATTAAAGGGGACCATTATCTATGCTATTAAAAAACCACTGATAGGGGGAATTTATCAGTCTAGAAACAATTCCTTGATAAGGGCGGTCTTTGTTAGTTCACGTAAAAAATACTGATAAATGGGGGGGTCTTTGTTAGTATTTTTAGAAATGATGATAATGAACCCCATATCAGTTCTTTATAAATGCACTGAAAATGGGTATATTTCAAATAAATAATCCTTAAAAATAACATATTAATATATAAATATATTTATATAGATATACATATATTATATATTTTTAAATATATTTTCGACAAGGCTATATAGACATTAACAGTTAATATATATGATATTTAGTCAAAATAAGTTATAAAATAATTTAGAAATCTTTTTAAATAATAATTTTCTAATTGTTATCTTATAATAGTCATTTCATAACAATTTGAATATAAAAAACAAAAAAATTAATAAAAGAACCAAAATTTGTTGAAAACATAACTCAAAATTCAAATGGTCATAAATTTTGATCTGGGTTTCTATTTAGGCTCTGCCATATATAAAATTTATTCTAGCGATGATATCTATGTCGGGATAACCATAGGGGACCCCATTATATATTTTTCCATTGTCAAAAGTGGCCTAAAAGTCCTTCAAAAAAGTGTTTTCAGTTAGGGTTCCCCAATCTTGTTACATTTGTTGGAATTTTAGACTCTTTTAAAGGGGTATCATTTTCTTTCTATGGGGAATAAATTTACATCCATATATCACAATAATATTGATATTTTTGTTTTTATTTTTTATCATTTTTAACAATTTAATATTATTTATAATGAAATTTATAACAATTTATACATATCTTTTATATAATCTCTCAAAAAAACATATTTTATATATGTGTTAGTATATATATATATATATGTATAGATATATATAAACATATATATAAATATATATATTAAAAAATGTAACAAAATACATAAAAATATACAGGTATATCATAAAATTCTAGAAAAAAACATCATAGGGTAGTGGAAAAGGCACTAGGATTTGAGAAAAAGGTCTCCCACTCAAACCTAGTTGGAGTTAGGGGCGTGCATAGGATGGTGGAATTATCTAATGCTATGATAAAGGGGGTGGTAATTATTGATAAAAGGTGGGGTGGGAAGAGGTTTGAATAATAAAATTATCCCCTTTATCAGCTGGGCCATTATCATTACTTTTTTTACATTGTTAAATGGGGCCTGTAAAAACACTTTAAAAGCCATAATAAAGGTGGACATTAATAGGGAAAGAAAAATAACTATTAAATTTTCCCTTTATAAGTTCTAGAAATGAATTAAAAAAGGCTCCCTTTATCAATTTTGTTAAAGGTGGTCGTTAACTATGATTTTTTCAAGAACTATTAAAGACAACACTTTATCATCACTAGCATTACCAATGCTTCTAAAGCTATAAAAAATCCATTTTACTATTGTTGTTAACGAAAATATTTTTAGTAGTGTACATATATTTTGAATCTGCAAGGATTAAAAAATCTTAAAATGGAAAACCATTTAACTTCATGATGGCGGGACTAGGGGGATGTCTTTTCAAAGGTTATATTCT
The DNA here is from genome assembly GCA_963277665.1 of Viscum album. Taxonomy (NCBI): domain Eukaryota; kingdom Viridiplantae; phylum Streptophyta; class Magnoliopsida; order Santalales; family Viscaceae; genus Viscum; species Viscum album. Next base: position 773,951,554 of record OY728155.1, on the reverse strand, counting down.
TGGAAAAAAAGAGGTAAAACCCAAGATAAATGGAAGGTGGAGCAGGACCACATAACACATTAATACATTGAAAACAACTACACATAGTTTAGGGTTTTAAAAATTGATCAATAAGTGTTCAAATGGAGGAAAAGGGATTATGATAAAATGGTAGTAAGGCCTGATGATAGGGTGTCTAGGAATAACTACATATCCCAATGGAATTGGAATCACAACAAATGTTGTTCATGAAAGTGGTGTGGTAGAATACCATTACTGGAGGGGTGATTTCCTCTATGGTAAGGAAACTATGGAATCCCATAGTTACCATGGGTAATATAATGATTATGAAATGGGGTAATTATATAGTTTATAATTGTGTTATACAGAAAATTTCCTTTTTTCTGGTCTCACAAATGGTACGTCAGGCATCTTATGTATATTTTATAAGGAAATACTGCATTTTAATGTCATTTGATGTGGATACTAGTATTTTTAGTATATATTAATAAAAACTAGACTATTTTTTCTTCCATTTTAGGGTCATGGAGCTTAGAAAAATCTGGATTTAAATAGTTTAACTTCATAATTCTTAGAGAAAGTGGGCTTATGTTAATTTGTGGTCATAGATATTGGACCCTGGTCAATGAATTTTAAGTTTTCATAGTTATTAATATTTGAAAATAGTTTAATTTAGTAATTCCTAGACCCATAGGTTTTACAAGAAAAACTATCAGAAACATGACTTTGGTGGGGTTAATATACTTTCCATCCATGGGGATTAAGGAGTTTTCTTCAATGGAGTGGAACTTATGGATAGAGTAATGTCCTTCCCAATTAAGAACTAATTTAAACAAAATTTTCTCAGTATCATATTCACTTTTAGTGACATTACCATGTAACATTAGAGTAAGGAGTGGGGGTGAACCATCTTAATGAATGCCCTCACTATCCTGTTTTAGTACCTCTCAGTATTAAGAAAGGTCTGAGGTGTATTTTCATAGATACCTTCCAACTCAGAAATACAAGTTTATTTCAATATATTTGGAGTCTAATTTTCATAAAAATACATACAACATGATAAACAATTATCATATATGGGTGAAAATATCTATATTTCATACATAATGTAATATGAGGTCATTTGGGTGGAATTTTGAATCATCGTCTGATAGGGACAAATGACATTATAGATATTGTTCGAAAAACAAAATTTTATTATGTCCCACTAATTTCTCAAATTTATTAGAGAAGGTTTTGTTAAATGGATGAGTCTTCCAATTTTCATATTCACTATAGTAAGAAGTATGGTTGGAAAATATGTTTCACTTAGCATAAAATTTCATCATCTCACTAGCCCAAATTTTTGTTCTATTTTATATTAACATAATGAGAGGAAATACAAAACTATAAATGATTTAGGAGAAAATGAACTTGATCAAAAAATGAGTTTTTAGTTCCATGATGGGAAATTAATTAACCCATTGGGGAATAAATATTTTGTGATTAAAATAAACCCATACTATCGAGTTATCTCTGGTGGGTGTAGCCCCACAACATCGACTATAAATAATGAAAAGGGCTTAGAATATTTGGTGGCATAGAGAATGTCCATATATTGATGCACAATGTTTGTGTGGATATAAAATATTTAAAACTCATGTTTAACTCAATTTATTAATGAAACATAGTGGGGTAGAATTATCCCAACCTCCAAATATGGTGGGACAGTTTCAATCCTTATGGTTGGGCACCATATGATCTAGATTGGACCTCTTGCAAGAACTATGTAAAATCCTATATATGGAATAAATAGAGGATAATTACATAAAAACCACTCATGTATGAGGGTTTACAAGGACTAATCCCACTCTATCTGGTTAATTATGCTCTATTCCAGTGGATTGTCTCATGCTATACTCAGTATAGAAAAATAATTCCATAATGGAGGTAATTATCAAAGGGAGTATTCTAATCTAGTGTTTCCTCGATTTAAAGGGATTTGGTGATATTGGAATAGAATTATTTGAATAAATTTTATTTACCTATTGTTTTCCATCATCTCAATTGGAACGTGAGATGTACCTTTGGTGTGCCACATGAATGAACAAATCATCATAGCCATTTTATATAAAAGATGCATCAAAATAAGATAATTTATTGCCTTGACTATTTTCTGATAGAGGAGCATGAGTTACATTTGACTTTGAAGGAAACTAGGCCATTATCTAATCAGTATAATATATTAGGGGAATGATCTATATCATTATAATGAATCAATCACCATTTATTTTCTTAATGAATAACTCAGAGTTTCCCTTCACATGTATATATGGGACATCACTCTCAAGGGAGTAATGAGATATTTATAAACACCCTTTTGTTGGAGTAATATTATAATAATAGGAATGAGTATCGACACATATCATATTTCAAACTGATGAAAATGATTCCTAGGTCTACCCTATTAAACCTTGGTTTATTTTTTTTCTACCAATCGGGCTCTGGGAGGAACCATCAAAATAAATATTCCAATATGGTATATCCTTATCCACCCATCGAATAGATTTATATTGAAAATCAAAATCCAGTGGAATTTATTTAGGGGATGGATGTTTGACCAAGAATTTTTCCAATTCATTTCCTTTGGATTCCATTTATGGTAAAAATATGATGTAAAATTGATAGAGGATTACAGCCTAATGTTCTAATCATCCCTTCACTATGGGGAGATTGAGGATATACATTAGCAGGTATAATTAGGACACTTTATATATCTCATAATGCTGTAAATAATGTATAAACATCTACACTATAATGGCCACTGTAAGGAAACTCTTCTCGATGGGGTAGTATCTCATCTCTATATTGTGGATCACGAATATGATATAGAAGAGGTTTTTTTCCACCATCGGGGTTTTTTGGACTACAAGGGAATAGAGGGACCATTTTATGGAAGTCACATTGGGGAAAAGAGTCTTTCCTAATGTTGGTTTAATCATAACATGAGGCTATATAAGGTACTTATTTATATCCACAATGTTGGTCTAGATGCTTTTTACCACTGGTAAACGATTCCTCTCCTCATGATCCTCATGAATAACGTACATTTTCAAGCTAGATTTTTTATAAATCAACATATGTAAGAGAAGTGTAATTGGAGGACCCAAATTTATAAATATTATTTAGATGGGGAATTTAATATATGGAAATTATTGTATTTGATTCAATAATTATTCCTTTGTATCTTACAAAAAAAATTGAAAACGTTTCCTATAGTAACCCCAAATGTGCACTTTAGGGGGATCATTTTCATGTTTCTGGAGTGGAGGAATTAAAAACTTTTATCAAGATCCTTGATATGATCTAGATACAAGTTGTATTTTACAAAAATATAATCCATGTAACATTAAATTTTTTTTACTCAAATTAGTTTAAATATGTGATGCATAACCCTCTAGAAAGTGGGTCTAGAATTCTCTAAGATGAATGGACATACATGATAGAAGAGAGTTCCTCAGGGAATATTAATGGTTAAGGACTCCTCATCCTCTAGGTTTATCTAGATCTGATTATACCCATGCATAAATCCAACAAAGAGAGTTCACATATCCTAGTTGTAGCATCAATTAATAGCTCTGTCACTAGATGGGGGAAATCAACCCTTAGACAATAGTGGTTGAGGTCTGGAAAGTTAATAGAGACTATGATATGCCTCTTCTTATTATTGAGTTGGGGATATTTTTCTAGACACCTAGGAACTCGACCTCCCCATGAAATTTTTATTTAATTATCTTTCCAATTTAATCCCTAAGTAGAGCACCCTGAAAGGCCTGCATTATTCTAGGAGGATATTTGTACATGCAATCACCTACTGGATGACCCAGGTGATGAATGGAGTCCTAAGGGTCTAGCCCTATCGTCTCAACATAGCTCTAGGGTAACATATATTGGTTCTATTTAAAGAAGTCCTTATACTAATTCTACTCTTATAGAGACATTTCTAGATATATCAGTGTCATAATTATATATTCCATAGTACCAACGTTCTCCAAGGTTAACATATCAATAGTTTTGGAGAAAACCTCTTCAAATATAAGAGGGTAATATTCTAAATTATCTTTATCACCTGAAATATGAGGATCATATAGAATAGGTTTCTCTTCAAGGATATTTGACCCAGGGGAGAACTAGTTTCTACTCTAAAATATACAAAATACTCGATGAGGGGTTCCTACTCTGCTATGTTATTGCACTGCGATTCACTGTTATATTTTACCCTTGCACCACTATTTTAAACCGATTTTTTATAATAAATTCCAAATTTAATAAAAAATTGAACATTATTTTTGATTCCATTTTTTTTTAATCACTTTAAAAAAGGTTAAATTCACTTTTTTTATTGTTTCCTTCTTGTAGACGTTGATCTGGAGGGCCCCGACGAAGTTGAAGAAAAATGGGCCAAAATCTACAAGATTCCAATGACTAGTTTACTAAAATGGATAGTTAAGTTGATACTTGAGTTCAATTGGGTTTATTTTTTAGGATATGATACTAATTTCATTATAATAGTACTCTTATGAAGATATAATATCCCAATTCGTATATATAAGGTCCTAACTGAACTGATCTGTCCAAGCCATCGATTCTATATGTAGTCAAAAGTGGTGTGAAGTGTTTTGCCTATATCGTGAGCTGTAGGTCATCCAAATGATTCCAAATATTCATTAGAGACATCCCAAAGGTGGTTAAAGATGTTTTTAGTTGTTTCAAAATCATGATAAGACTTTATTGATGCTGAATAACATGAGTAATAATAAATCATTGTGCATAAAACCATCATCAACATTTCCAATAAAATGAAACCTTGGGAACCCCATTTGTAAGTTTTAACGTTGAGAAAATTTCTACCATTTTTGAGGTGTGGAGAATTCACATCCTCATCCTATATATTTTTAGACCTCTATCCCCTTATAGTGGTCAAATATGAAGGCTAAGTTCCACATGAGGCCCCCCCTCCTCTCGAGGGGAAGTGAAATAGTTGATGGTCATTTCGCAGAAACTAAACAAACATTGTTGGGCGTTACAGAAATTCTTCTGATACTAGTTTTGATTAATTATAGTGGAATAATTTCCTTTAAGTTATATAATAAATTTTTTCTTAGTTTAATGATTTATTTTGGTTTAATAAGATGAAACAATTTTTATCTCAATACCAATTGAGTAGAGATTTGAAGTGGGAATCATTGATTGTTCCGATTGGACAACATATGAATACCCTTTATCTCAAAAATTTATGAGATATATTTATTATTTGGAATCCCTCACTTTATTCTATATGTCAAATCCATAACAACATTATTTGTTTGTTATGGGTCGGTTATTAGTGCTTCGTTTTAAGAGGGAAGAGTGGCGTCAATATCTTGACCACCCTAAACCAAAGTATTACATTATATCATTTGTATTTTCATAATTATAAACTAAAAAAGAAGTGTAGTGAACATAAAATGACATAATTCTCTCATAATTCCAAAAACAAAAAACCTCTCTTTTTCAACTATTAAACTGTTTAAATTAAAATATTTTCTTTAAACTCATTTCAAAATGAATTACCTCTATTAGTAATTTCTATTAAAAATACACTCTCTGATCCTATCAATGTTATTTGAGAAGATCCTATCTTAGCAATACAAATACACACACCGAGAATATTTTTAACCTAGGATCTACCATAAAATCTTCTTGTTACTTCATCTTCAACAAGAACCCACGATAAAACTAAAATAAACTTGAATAACATGGATTAAAATAATAGAAATATAACATAACTAACCTTAGCCGATGGTGATATCAAACCAACTAATATTATAATTACAGGTGACATAGTAAAAATTGAACTAAAATATTGTATTATTTACTTATTACCACAATTTTATGGGCTTTCTAGAAAATACCCACAGCTGATTTTAAATAAATTTCATACTATTGTTTTCTACAATAATATTAGTTAATGTGGATGAAAAAAATGTAAATTTTAGGGAAATACCTTTTTCATTATAAGACACAGTAAAATATAATTTATATTATGTTAATTCCACTATTATACTATGGGCGAACATGAACCTCCATTTTCATGAAAATTAGTTCACAGCTTTTCAAACTGTTACAATATGGAAGTAAATTTATTGGCTAAGACATTCTCAAGGGGAAACACTTCATGAATACTGATAATGACATAAATGGATTTTTTCATGTTTCATGCGCCAACAAATAGGTGGTCAACTTTTAATAGAATATTTTTATAATGTTTTAGTAGCTATTTATTTAAATTTTATTGATGAATATGCATGTGGTGCTCTGGTTGGTAAGACCCAAATTTTTTAAAACACCCTCATTGGGAACATGGAACATAACCCCAAACAATTTGGTTCGAGGTCTAGTGTACCCATTTGAGGTTTCAATGAGGTGTAGAGTAATGAATTTGAGAAGAATGTAGGCATGTAGTTTGAATAGGTAAGATCCCTTCTTCAAAAACTATCTATTTCCAAAGGGAAATATCAATCTCCTCCTCCCATTAATTATGGTATCTATTCTTTTGACACCCACTATTCTGACCAATTCCTTCAAATGAGATAAATATCAATGGTTAGTGAGGAAATATTTCTCGGCATCCACTATAACCTATACTTTACGAATGAACCTTAATATCCCTCAAATCCTAGGTGGAAAGACAACAAATCCTATAGTAAAGGGGTGTATTCAAACTACCTCAAAAACCATGGAACCAACTCGTGTAGAGTAGTCAACCACCACCACCCAAAAATCCTCAACCACCCCAAAAAACATTCCAACAAACCCTTCTAAAACCTGATCCTATCATAGATTATGTTATTAAACATATGGCTAATAGAAATATACAATTCCAAAAAAACACCCATGAATCTATAAAATACCGTAAAACACAAGTAATAAAACTCTGAAAATTAGTTGTGGAAAATATAATGTCATGGGTTGGGTAAACAACCATATCTACCAGTAGCCAACCCTAAAGAAAAGGGAAATGTTAGATCTACAACCATTACGAGTGTAACACAACATAAAATACAAATAAAACAAACATTAGAGCCATACCATCCTCAGTAAACCAACATTTCAGCCTCTAATAATTGTCTATGTAAGTAAAAACCTTTTGTAGAGAAAGATACCCCTAATGGAATGAGTGTGTCAGTTGATGAGTCGCCTAGCCCAAAAATTCGCCTTCCATTTCCTCCAAAGGGCCACCCAATGAAAAAAAAACAAAAAGAAACTGAAATTGATGAATAAAGCTTAGAAACATTCAATAAGGTGGAGGTTATCATCCCCTTGATTTATTCCATAATTAAATTCCATAATACAAAATGTTTCTCAAATAGATGTCTACATACTGAAGGAGACATTGAGGTGGTAAATAATGTGATATTGGGGAGGAAAGTATTATAATTTATAGAGCATTTAGTTCTAACCAAATACAATGATCCGAGAACATTCTTGATTCTTTGCACCTAGTGGAGTATTTCTTTTCTAATGGTATGATTGATTGGGGTGCTTCTATAAATGTGATTCCCTGCTCCATTTACTGTTAATTGCAGGTTGGAGAACTAAATCCCCTAGAATAATTGTTAAACATTCAAAATAAATAATAGCACAACCTGATTGTGTGTTACAAGATTTTCTTGTGATCGTAAAAAAATAAAAGTTTTAGGTTGATTTTTATATGCTTAAAATAGAAGATTATAGGATTAATGTACATTCCTCAATTATATTGGGAATGAATTTCTTGAAACCTACCAAAACAATAATTAATTTACAAAATGGTACATTATCTATGGAGTTTGGTGGTGATATTTTACACTTCCACATCTTTGATTCCACAAAGCACCCCTCAGAATAGCATTCCTCACTTTCAGTTAATTCACTTGATGTTCTCCAATTCCCTAAAAAAATTATTTTCTTTCCTTGGATCCCATTTATAGGTTTTCATTATTGATAGGAATTTTAGGTAATTAATACTTCATTGAATGTTGTAGTGTTCTAAAAAATGTAATTCATGTTTGTTAAATGACTTTTCCATGAACACTGAAGATCTCATAACCATCAATGATACTGATAATCTTGTTAAATATCATTCCTTATATGAGGATGTTACCAATTAGAAGTTATATGTGATTAGGGATCTCTCACATTCACAATCACTCACATCAATCCATAATCCTTATTAATTATAAATTAAACATCAATATAAAAACACAAAATATTCATATCATGAAAACAGAAACAAGTTGACTATCATCATTTGTAGTTTACTCTCTCTAGAGCATGAATTACACCATTCCTGAACTTTTGAGTTTGTATAAAAAGCATTTGGATGGAAACACGCAATTATTCCTAGTATTATCTCCTCAATTTGGACACATCATATATTGTTAAATGATGATTCTAAACTAGCGGGGAAGGCACAATGTTGACTGATCCCAAACCACCTAAATGTTGTTAAAAAAGAGGTAAAAAATTTATTGGTTGATGGAATCATTTACCCCATCTCTGATAGAAAATGGGCCAGTCTAGTGTATGTAGTTCATAAAACAACTGATCTTATAGTAATTAAAAATAAAAATAATTAATTCTTTCCAAACCATGTGAAAAATATTTTTTTGTATGTATAAACAATCACCAACCAAACCAATTCACTTGGGATAACCATTTCCAAGTTTCATTCATGGACCATATGATAGAGAGTATAGAGGGGGAGTACAAATAAATTTTCCTTGATGGGTATTATAGATACATTAATATCCATATTTCTTATAAGGATCATGAAAATAAAATCTTATGTTTTCCCTTTGGAACATTTTCATACAGGAGAATGTCATTTGGTATGTGCACTTTTCCAGATACATTCTAGCGATGCATGGTCAGTATTTTTTCAGATTACCTGGAGAATCACATGGATGTTTTCATATATTATTTCAATATATATGGATCCTTTTTAATGAATGTTAATGTATTCATGGTTATATCCTACATCATTATATTGAAAATAATATATTATTAAATTAGGATAACTTCCATTTCATGGTACAAAAAGGTATAGTACTTTGAAATATCATTTATAGGAATGGTATCAAATTCAATCAATCCAATGCGGATGTCATTTATTCATTAACATTACCAAAACATGTAAATTATGTGTGGTCTTTCTTAGGCCATGATATATTTTACTGTTTTTTCATTCATGAATTTGGCACAATTACACTCCACCATATCAATTTCTTTAAAAATAAAAGGTATTATTTTCATTAATAATTTGAAGAAGGTTTAATAAATTGAAATGTAGTCTCCAATAACCTCTAATAATCCAACAACCTTGGTGTAATTTTCCATTTGAGATCATTTGTGATTCCTCTAGAAATGCAGTTGGTTAATTATTATCAAAATGGGTTGATCGATCTCAACATGTTATATCCCCTGACTTGTACACATTGGACCCTACTAAAGAAAACTACACCACCACTGAAAAATAGTTTCTTGAAATTTTTTTCCTTAGATAAATTCAGGTGAAACATTTTAGGGAACAAATTCCTTGTGTTGTTAGACCATGAATCCCTCCTGTATCTCCTTATGAAATCAAAATCCACAACTTGTCTCATTCATAGGAGTATCCTCCCTCAATAATTTAATATAGACATTCGAGAGAAAAGAAATGAAAAAATGTGGTGGCTAAAAATATCAGTACGATACTTCTACTCGTAGACATTGAATCATCCCCGTGTATTCCCATAAATGAAATGTTTCCCGATGATCAATTGTTTTGAGTGAAATATTCTATTCCATGGTATGATGATATTATATATATTTTTGGATCATCTTACATTTTACGTATTTTCAACAGAAACCAAGTTTTATATCTAAAACATGAATCGCATAGTACAGTTGTGAGGAATTATAAATTTAGAACACATGTAGTGATGATGTCCTTATGAATTAGGTTCCCAATATTGTATTTTAGAATGTAAATAGGTTCTTCCACACTCATTCTTTTTTGGGACCACTTTGGTTCCTAATATAAATCTCACAAGGTCCTCGATTTATGTCCCTTTTTAAAAATATTATTTTGGGATGCCCATTATTTTTGTAAATATTTTCCTCTTTTTTAATGAATGGGGAATGCCTATAAAATAAATGAAATTATAAAACAACATCCCATGATCTTCCATGATATTTTTCATGTTTGTGCATTGAATTTATGGGGCCATTTCGCAATTCATTTGGAAAATTATATGTTATTATCTTATTTGATTATGTGTCAAAAGGGGTAGAGGCATGATCTTCAAGGATAAATGATTCCGGGAAAAATGTGGATTTTTTGAGAACCCTAATATTCTTTAGGTTTCATTTACCAATGTTCATCATCAGTGACTATGATTCTCATTAATTCAACAAAACATTGTAATCACTTTTCCATTGGATTGGGGTCAGGCATTAGTCCTATAGTACTTCTCACCCATAAACAAATGGCCAATCTAAGGTTCCCTATAGAGAGGGATTTTTTTAAAAAAAATGGATCAACCCAATAGAAAATATTGGTGTCATAGACTCAATGGTTCATTATGGTGTTACTGCACTGCCTTTAAAACTCTCATCGTAATGTCACCTTATTTTCTTTTTTTTAAATAATTTTCACCTCCTAGTAGAGATAGAGGACCAGGTCTACTAGGCCATTAAACAATGAAATTCTAATATTTTTTCTGAATATTCTCAAAGGAATCAGGAGATTTATGATCTAGAAGAAATGAAAAGTTATTCATGTGAGAACTCTGGGATTTATAAGGAGAGAACCATGGATTCCCAAAATCACCGCATCCTTTATTATCAATTCCACAATAGGAAATCGTTCTTCATTTCCAATGAATGTTCAGGGTTTCATCTAGGTTTGAGTTTTTCAACTATTTTGACCCATACAATGTTACTAATGGTTATCTATTTGGTGTTGTTAAGGTTAAAAATGATGAAACAAAACAAAACTTCACTATCAATTTGAATTTGGTGAGGCACTTTCATTAATCCCTTTCAGGGTCTGTGATGGATGATTACCAAGATAAAAAATCAAACTATGAATGACACACAGAATTTTTTATGTGCACTTTATCATGGAAAATTACTCCCACATTATCATCAAAAATGATACCCAATTAACCATCAACATTTTTGAAAATGCATGTGTAATTTCAGAATTTCATGAGGTTTTAACATTTAGAAAAAGAATTAATTAAGAAATGTTTATTTCATAATGAATTTAAGATTGATTTATTCCTTTTTCTAGAAACTATTTTCATTGTCGATGATATAAATGGTTGTATCATTTTAAAAAATTAGTGAAGAATTGTACGAATTGTGTGAGTAATTTATTGGAAAATTCTCTCAGTAAATATCTCCACAAATTCTTTCACCCAATCATGAAGTGTGAATTTTTCATACTCAATGGATGTTAAATATACATTAGGATAATATTTATCATATTGGAAAAATTATTTTTCCATGCGTTCGTTCCTTATTTGGTCTTTTTCATTACTGTACCAGATTGACATTTGTGTGTGTACCTGTTATAAGATTGTAGTACACACTTAAAAAAATAAATGTAAAAAAAAATAAAATAAAAATAAAAAATACTCGAAACACATATTTTTTCATGGCCGATTCAAAAACCACTCTTCCTATACTGTTGATATTGTTATAACTATTATAATAATTGTCTTGAGGATATCAAACAATGGTTCAGTGGTGAGTGTGAAGTTTTTTCAAGTTCATATTTTGAAAATAATTATTATTTAAATTAGTGGAGGGATGAAATGTACAATATATGTGATTATCAAGGTTGTGAGATTATGTTTTGACATCTGAGAATGATTAAGTGAGTGGGTCCTAGAACATGATTGCAAAGGATATAGGGAAGGCCTGGTGGACATATTCATTTAACTAGAAATTGTTTAAAATAACATATATTTTCATTACTGATAATGGAATTAATATCATGAAATTTTCATCACAAACATATCTGAATAATAATTGGCATGGTTAAATTCGAAATTATTTTCTCATGTTCATTTTTTGAATCTATTATAATTCTGTTATGATACAATTTAGGAGACATATTTTTTGGTGATCACTGAGAATAACACATTGATGTGATTTATTATTTTATCATATTTCTATCATGGATTAACTTCTCATAGAAAATTTTATATATTCATGAATATGGGAATATCTCTTTATATATTTTTGTGGACGTTTAAATTTACTTATTAGTGAATATTTTTAAGTTTTTGTGTGTTATCATACCATCATTCACTGATTTATTTCACCCTAACACCACTATTTTAAACTGATTTTGTTTCATAAATTACCAATTTACTAAAACATTTATATTCATGTTTAATTTAATTATATTATTCTAATTACTGTTAAAAAGGTTAACTTCAGTTGTATGGATGTTTCCATTGTAGTTGGAGATGATTTGTTGGGCTCAGACAAAGATGAAGAAAAACAGGACAAAATGTGCTAGATTCCAAGAACACAAGTGGACTCAAATAGAAAATTCAATCGATAAATGCATTCAATTGGGATGAAATTTGGTTATATGAAAAAAACATTAATGTGATACAACACTTATGAAGTCAAAAATCCCAATTCATTCATTTAAACCCCCCAAAAATCTAATCTGTCCAACCACTGAATCTATATGAATTCAAACATTATGTTCCACGTTTCATCCATATCTCGATTTGTCTACCTCAAAATGATTCCAAATGTTTATTCAATATAAACAATTTGTATGTAAATTTTTATCTTTTTAAAAATTAATATAAACCCATCTTGATTCTGATAACTATGGTCCAAGTGGTTTTAAGAAATGTGTGTGCCCAAAACTACCTTCCACTTTGCCTATAAAATGGAACCTCAGGCATCCCATTTGTATGTTCTAACCAAAAGAAAATATATAGAATATTGGAGTTATATAGAAGTCCTCTTATCATATTAGATGTTTTGGAAGCCCCTATCTTTATAGGTGGATCATCGATGAAGGTGAAGTTCCACCTGAGCCTCCTCCTGCTCTCGATGGTGAGAAAAATTGTGGATGGGAATTTTGAGGATGCTGTTCAAACCTAGTATGGTATTCCACAACATTTCTTCTGTTGGATTTGTGATATTAGTGTGTGAAATATTTACTTAATGTTATATCTTAACATTCTTACTCTATGAGTTCATTTTTTTCATTCAATTAGATGAAACCCTTTTTATCTCAACACCTATCGGGTTGAGACTTCCAGTGGCAATCAGGGATTGTTATAATTAGAAAACACAAGAATCATATTTCTCTCACAAATTCATGATATATTAGTACTCTTTGGAATCCCCCACTATATTCTTGAGATCTAAATGTTGACAATAGGACTGTTTGGTAAGGGGTTGGTTCTTTGGGAATCATTTTAAGAGGCAAGAGAGGAGTTGAGATGTTGATAACCCCAAACTAAAGGATTCCATAAAACCATATGTATTTTTCAGAATGATGAATTAAACAACATGTTTAGTGAAATTTAAATTTACCCACTCTATCATAATTATAAAAATACCATATTTATTTTGAAACTATTAAACTCTATTAAATAGTTTATGTTTATTAAAAAAAATTAAAACCACCCCCTGTTTTAGTGTAATTTTGTTAAACATACACACTCTAAAACAATAAAAACACCTTAAGAGACAACCTAGTGTCTTACTTACACTAAAATATCATATTTAATTAATATTTAATTTGATATGTAAAGACACCACACTCACTAATATTCTGAAGACAGAAGATGTTGATCCAATTTTATTCGTTTTCTGACTATGGTTTCCACTATTGATATTGAACCAATGGTGTATAGTATACCAACATAAATTCATCCTAGTATTGTAGAACATGTTATATTTTCACATATCAGAGTTTGTGGTGATGAAATTCATAGTATTTCATAGGATTAGGGTCTTCCAGTATCATTCAGACTGATCCACAATAGGAATAAGAAGTAATCTATAGAATCCCCTTTTCATGGAAATGAAAAAATAATCCCTTATTATGGAATTGTGGGATGTAACTAATGAATTGGTAGAATGGATCTATTATTCTTGTCTACACAATGATTAACTGTATTGTCTTTAGATCATTAGAATAATTTATGCACTCAAACTTATTAGTATGGACCCACTTACCCTCCCATTTTTATAGTATCCAATATCTATTTAGTAGGCCTCATAATAGTCAAATGGGTTCAAATCTCCCCTGGGTAACACTACTCAAAAAATTAAGGATTATTTGATGCACATGTTGTACGAATAGGGGACTACATCATGTAAATAATTCCAATCTCTTCATAGTAGTACCTTGTAGAAAATATCGTATGAGAAAACCATAAATTTTTCTATGATATATTATGTATGTATGTTCCCTTGAATGATAACACTCACTCATTCTCTATAAAACAAAATAATAACTCAACATTCCTCTTTCTCAGCCTCCTATTTATAGTAGAATTTAGAGGTAGCTACCTCATCCTTGAACTGAAGTGGGATTTTTAATGTTTTATAAAGGAATTAGTGAATTTAATTTATTAATAAGACATCCATGAGAATAGATATCCCCAATTATATGATGGAAAGGTGATTTAGAACATAATATCTCTATCCTAGGAGAATACTTTTTCCCATAGAGGGACTCGTTTTAGAAGATGGCATAGAATATATCGTTGCTTGAACCATTGGGGCCTGTATTTTACATAAAATAATCTATTATTGGATATATTTTATACTATGAAAAAATGTTATTTGGGTGTATTTTGTGTAGGTTCTGGGCACATCGGAAGCGCGTTGGTGGGTTTGTCGAACTTTAATTTTATTGTTAAACGACATTCAATCCGAGATCCATCACGATATAAAACTCCAAATATTTGGATTAGAACGAAGAAAGGAAAAGAAATGAAGTGTCCCAGAACCATTGAGATAGGATCATTATATGTTGGTTATAATTAATTTTAATTAATTAATAAGAATTACCTCGATGGAATTCTTTCTTCGTTGGAGTCGCCGGTCATGATCCTGTGATCCGTCATTGCATTATAGAATCCAAGTACGGGATTCCTCTATCAGTGATCCAAACGTGCTCCTCGTATCTCTGGACATCGCCAAAGGGATCTCCGGGTGCTAGCACAGAAGAGCCTTCGCTTGTCATGTTCGCCTTTAACCGCCTTGATCCAGTGGATGATCTCTCTTTCGTAACTTGAAAGCGTTCTTGGTAGAAAAATAATTCTCTCTTAGATTGAGAGTATTTTCCAATCTGTTGTGCACAAAAATGGCTCTTTGTTTATGAGAATAATGTAATTTGGGATTATAATTCTTAGAATAATAAAATTAATTAATTTCCCAAAACCATTTAATCATTTCATTTAATTCATAGTAATACCCCATGTATTAATAATGACAGTTGATCATCAATATTACTTGACATGCGCCCAACATATTACATTTAATATCATTTAATTAAATAAACAATATTTTCTCACGAATCCTGAAAAAACCAACTACACAGCGTGTATATAAATATACACGGGGTGAACTTTTAATTTTCCATTTTATTTATTTCATCCACCATATTTATTAAACCTTGAGTAATGGAAATTTATTTCATAAATAAATGTAACCGCATTACTCTCTAATAAATATATATATTATTTCACCCAAAATATATTATATCGAATAACTAGTGTTGAAATAAGTGCGATTAGGCATCCATAAATAATTATTAAACCACAGTCGGGAATAATATTTATTTAACTTGTTAAATTAATATTTAACTGAGATACATGAACACACTTAGTGTGTGACCCTCTAGGCCTCTTTCTCAGTGGTATTAGGTGGAGCCTGCCTAAATTCCAAGTCTAGGGTCTAGCAATATTCCATGGAACCCATAGAGAATGAAGTTAACACCGCAATGACGTGTCACCTCCTATGAACGCTTACCAAGTAATATAATCCCTTTTTCTCGATATATCCAATCAAGCGGGTTGCATGCTAGTGCCATCAACCAATGTGCTTGATTATTCTTTCTTTGAAATCCCAAAATTGAACTCGCCCATACCTTACCATGGCCATGTATTTATTTAGGCTATATCAATTCAATCAATGGGCCTTAGATTTCTACTTCCGTCATGGAACAGAAGGGACAAATACTTTCTTTCAATATCTATTAATGCAGTATTACTCGTGACACACCCAATGTATCCTACCTCGCTATGAACAGTGTGTCGTCACAGTTTTCGTCAATAAAACTAAGTATGCAAGTTGTAATACCCATTAATAATAATCTTATAGTCTAAGGAACAATACACATGTCCGTAGATAGGAACATCCAATGAAACTATGAAATGTGGATTTCCTACTGGCTGGTCTCGTTCTCATAATATCCTCCTGGATATTACCAAGGGCGCACACCATGGGAAGGGGCCTCAATGTTTTATCAGTCCTCACCCCTAATGACCTTTATTATTTGTGTCCCTCAAATAATATCATCCAGCCAAAGAACATATATTCAAGAACAGTGTTATGGCACTTCTGGGTTCTCATCATAGTAGGGATCCGCTATGACCCATTAATGCAACAGTTATCCTTTGGAAATTATCACATGCATTGTCATGCAAATGAACAATCAAGATGTGATAAGGAATTTATAAATTAATAAAGTACAACGTAGTTGGTTCTATGCCCCCAACTCCAACAGAATCCCACTTGGACTAGAGCCAACTGCTAACAACCATTAACCTGCTAGCTCCCACATGATATTCATGCTTCTGCTGAGAGAGGCCTTAATCATGGGTCCACCACATTCTCTTACGTGGACACTCTGCTCACTGCAACTTCACCCCTTTGATAGAAATCCCTCCAGAGGTGATACTTCCAGAGTATGTGCATTTTCTGTTGATGTGACCTTGGTTCTTTTCAAAGATCCACCGCTGCAGTGTTATCACAATACAATGTAATGGGATATTTACTACTAGGAAACCCATCAAGATCCTGGACAATGTTCTGAATCTAGATAGCTTCCCTGTCTTCCATAGAAGCTGCTATATACTCGGACTCCGCTGTAAAATCTGTGAAAACTAGCTGCTTTGAACTCTTCCAGCTCACAGCTCCTCCATTGAGATAGAAAACATATCCAGATTGTGACTTCAAATCATTCTGATCTGTTTGAAAACCAGCATTAACATACCCTCTAATGACAATCTCCTCGTATCCTCCATACACTAGTAACATATCCTTAGTTCTTCTCAGATACTTAAGGATAGTCTTAACAGCAGTCCAATGCTGTTCTCCTGGATCTTCTTGATATCTACCTACCATGCTCAGTGCATAGGCAACATCAAGCCTGGTACATAACATGGCATACATGATGGATCCTATAGCCGAAGCGTATGGGATCATACTCATTCTATCTTTCTCTTGTTGTGTCTGAGGACAAATTTTCTTAGAAAGATGTAAGCCATGTGACACTGGAACCAATCACATCTTGTATTGTTACATACTAAATATCTTTAGTATCTGGTCAATGTATGTACCCAAACATAGTCCAAGAAGCCTCTTGGATCTATCACAAATGATCTTGATACCTAGAATATAGGCTCCTTCACCTAAGTCTTTCATGGAGAAGCACCATTTCAACCAGTCCTTAACTGACTGTAAGGCTGGTGCGTTGTTTACAATAAGAAATATGTCACCAACTAGGATAACGACCACATTCCCTTTAAACCACCTATAAACACATGGCTCACATTCGTTCTTAATGAAACCAAATTCGGTTATGGCAGCATCAAATCGAATGTTCCATGACCTGGATTCATTCTTCAATCCATAAATATATTTCTACAACTTGCAAACCCGTTTGGCTTCACCTGGTGTCACATACCCTTCTGGTTGTGTCATATAGACATCTTGTTGAAGGTTCCAGTTAAGGAATGTTGTTTTGAAATACATTTTCCAAATCTCATAGTCATGGTAAGATGCTATGGCATGTATGATTATTATGGATTTAAACATGGAAACTGGAGAGAAGGATTCACCATAGTCAATTCCTTGATGTTGTCTGAATCCTTTAGCCACTAGCCTTGCTTTATAGGTGCTAACTTGACCTTCCATGTCTATCTTTCTATTGAATACCATATGCATCCAACATTCTTTACATCAACTGGATCATCGACCAGAACCCAGACATGGTTCTGATACATGGAATCCATCTTTGAATTCATAGCTTCTAGCCATCTTGGAGCTTCTAAGCTTTATACTACTTCCTTGTAGGAGAGAGGTTCATCATTGTCCAACAATAATGATTCTCCATCCTCGGTTACTAGGAAACCAAATCTCTCGGGTTCCCTTACCTCTCTTGTGCTCCTACGCAGTACTATTGTTTCTGGAACCTCTTCCACGGGGACCTGTGGAGCTTGTTCCTGTACCAACTCATGTGTATAATGAGCATCAACTTCATCGAAGTCAATTTTACTCCCACTCTCCTTCTTGAGGATGTGCTCCCTCTTAAGAAAGATGGCTTGTTTGGCGACATTCACTTTCTTGTCCTGAGGGTTATATAGGTAATATCCTTTCATTTCCTTGGCGTATCCTATAAAGATACATTTCATGCCCCTGGGTGCTAGTTTTTTTCCTGATAAGGCCTTAACAAACGCCTTGCATCCCCATACACGTGTGTGCGAAAAAGTGGGGTTCCTTCCATTCCATATCTCAGATAGAATTCCATTTTCCACCATAGTTGGTACTCGGTTTAATGTGTATGCTGCAGTTTGTAATGCATATCCCCAAAAGGGTAATGGAAGATCTACATGACTCATCATCGACCTCACCATTTCTAACAAGGTCGAGTTCCTCCTTTCACTAACACCATTCCACTGTGGTGTATAAGGATAAGTGAGATGAGGTAGAATCCCAGACTCCCATAAAAGATCGACGAACTCTTGGTTCAGATATTCTCCACCTCAATCCAATTGAAGTGTGTTTATCTTCTTACCAAACTGATTCTCTACTTCATTCTTGAATTCCTTAAATTTTCCTAAGGACTCTGACTTATACCTCATTATGTATACATATCCATATCTACTCAAATCATCAGTAAAAGTAATAAAGTAAGAATATCCACCTCTAGCTTCTACTGGAAATGGTCCACACATATCCGTGTGTACCAATCCGAGAAGCACTTTGGACCTTTAACCTTTTCCACCAAAAGGAAGATTGGTCATTTTTCCTTGTAAACAAGCGTAACATCTATCAAGTGGTTTTATCTCAGTAGAGTCTAATTATCCATCTTTGTAGAGATTTGTCAAGCACTTCTCATTCACATGACCAAGGCGGTGATGCCATAACTGGGTGATTTATGAGTCATGTGAGTTTGTTTTGTTATCGATTTCCAACACTTGGTTTTCGTAATTCAATACATACAAACCATTTTTTAAATGTGCCATACCATAACATACATTGTTATTATAAAAGAGACAACCCTTATTTCCAAATTTGAAAACAAATCCATCCATATCCAAACAAGATACAGAAATTATGTTCTTGGTAAAACTAGGCACATAATAACAGTTATGTAAAACCAAAATCACCCCAGTCGGCAATGAGAGGTGGTAGTTTCCAATAGACAACGCAGCTATCCTTGTGCCATTGGCATCTCGAAGATCCACCTCTCCTCTCACGATCTTTCAAAATCTACTTGGTTCATGCATTTGAATACAGACGTGAGCCCGACAAGCTTTATCTAATACCCAGTGTGTAGAAATAGAAAGATTGCACTTGATAACAAATGCACCTTTAGAATCCTCACGCTTCTAGGTACAGTTCTTCTTCCAGTGGACCTCCTTTCCACATGTAAAACACACTACCTCCCATTCCTTTCCTTGCCACATGATCTTCCCCTTATTGGAGGGACGGTGCACGGGGGATTCAGACCATTTATAAGTCTTTGGCCCCTTTTCCTTTTCCTTTCTTTTGTTGTTCACTATAAGGACTGTGGGTTTGTCACGCACCATGTCCTTGTCTACCTGGCGAATAAAGTTCAGAAGCTCTGACAGACTCTTCTCATTGCCGCTCATGTTATAGTTTACAATGAAGCTAGAGAAGGTCTTGGGTAGTGATGATAGAATGAGATCTGTACACAACTCATCCGGGAATTTAATCCCTAAGATGTCCATGCGTTCAATGTATCCAATAAGTTTGACTACATGAGGCGCAGATGGCGCAGAATCTCCAAGCTTAGTTGTAAACAAAGCATTGGAGATCTCATACCTCTCCTGTCTTGCCTTCTCTTGGAAAAGATCCTTAAGGTGAGACATCATGCTATATGTGTCCATGTTTTCATGTTTCTTCAAGTGGTCATTAGACATGGCTGATAGTATGAAACATTGGACATATGTGGCATCATCCATGTGTTTCACATAGAGAGATAATTCCTCAGCACTAGCCTCTTTTCCTGGCGTAACTGGAATAGGCTCTTCCAGCATATACAATTTCCTTTCGTGGTGATGGATGGCGTGAAAGCACCTGTACCACTCTTGGAAATTGGTGTCAGTGAGAAGGTTTTCTTTTTCGAGTATGGTGCGAAATGATATATTTGACGTCATTTTCTTTCCATGTCTACAATTTAAGATGATTAATGGATTAGTACTTTATTACAAATTGAGACAAATAAATAATTTAATACTTATTTGTCTTCCACTATTTTGTCGAAATCCAATAGCCATTACAATTGACTTCAGAATATTCTGTTGTGTGAATATTCTAGTGGAAATGATCCATATTTTCCTTCACATAACCCCAACTTGGGTTGTTCAAGAAACTTGAAGGGTTTTAGGTAGGCATTACAAATGCCAAATTCATCAACTCGTAGCTCCTTGATCCACAGAGTGGACTCCCCAATCCTGAAATCCTTTAATTTTGGATTTCCTCAACCTTTGACTCTTGGCCACACCATGTCCTGCTATGGAAGTCAAACCATGATGTGAACCAAGTCAAGTCAACCCAAAACATTGAATTATAATTCCTCGATAATTGAAAGCACCCCAACTAGGGTTGGTCAAGCAAATTGAACTATGGTTCGATTCTAACCAAGATCATAGAAGGCTATGCCGATATAATATTTCTTTTGAGGGATTTTATCCTTATACATAAATTTCCATTTTATTATCTTCGATTACATGCTTTTTTAATATTAAGTGGGATATACTTATGTGAATAACCATGTCTAAGATAATATCTATGTATAAGCCGATTTTATTTTAGTTCCATCGTGCATGCTCGTTTAATTCAATAATTGTGTGATCATGACAACACACCCACAATAAATAAATCATGCAACTGATAGAAATAAAATAAATGGTATGATCATGAGCTTTAATATAGGTTAGTTTATCTAGCGGTTGATAAACTAACCCAAGACCTAGGGAGAAACACCTTGAACATTTTGGGTTTGTGTTTACAGCTTTCCACCTGTCCACCATTGTATCTCCTTCGATTGGTTTCGCCTTGGCTCTCGAATTGAGCCACCTCAACTAGCTTGGGAGCTCCATCCATTTCATATTAATTTATCTCACATGTAGGTGAGGGGTAAAATGGGTTTTTACATAAAATAATCCTTGGGCAAACAAGCCCTACATATTAATGAGGAGATGGCTCGTAGGACAAAAAATTTAATTTAAATAAATAAATTAAAAGAAACCATTAACATACAACGGTCTCGGTCTTGCTCATGATCATCCATACATGCAATGATATTTATGCATAAATAAAACTAGCATTAAATTCTTTAATAGTTATTGTTTAAGATAAATCATGCTCAAATCAATTAATTATCTTTAATTAATCAATTCTTTTGTCTTAAATAATTTTTCTGAATTTCCTTGAGATTCTCATCCATCATAATTTTAAACAAATAAATTCATTTAACATTATCCATGTACGTTACTTGTACCTTGGAGGAAACCCAGTGAATTCCCATTTATTATGAAGATGTTAAATTAAACACATATATATTAAACACCTATCATGTGTTGTGACTCAGCTTTACACCTGCACCATGGTACACCTCTCAAGGGTTTTTATAAGATAATAATAAATTTAAATAAATATGTGTAATTTGGGTGTGTACACAGCGTGTAGTTCCGACTACACGGCTTTTACTTTTCCTCACCGTCCATCCAAAGTACATGCCCGGGGACAAGGCGTGTTTTTGTACTTTGGAAATTTTCGGAGTACACGGCATGTACAATGGGACACACGCCGTGTTGTTTCTTCATTTCATGGTTTCCAGCCGGGCAGGCCGTGTACAGAGTACACGGCCCAACCCTAACCCGAAGGGACTACACGCCGTGTTCATTGGACCACATGATGTGTATTCCAAAAACCGTGTGCCACCTGTTTCTGGGCAACACACGGTGTCTTAAATTCTTATAAAGAATCCAATACACTGCCTGATTTGGCAGATCAGTCAATGCATTGAACCTAGACTACACGGCGTGTACTTCCGAATACACGCCATGTATTCTGGTGTAGTATGGCCAGAAACGTTTGGCTCCTCCATATGAGTTCCTCTATTTTATTTTAATCAAAATTAAAAGAAAAATTCGTTTCTGTGAGGAGAACGAGAAACGATGGAGGAGTAACAGATCTCGATATTCATATTTCAAGAATGATTAAACTTGAATTAGAATAACTAAATTATTAAATGCGTAAATTACCAAAGAAAAACTAAATAATTATAATCAATGATATGACAACTCTGATACAACATTTAGGTTATGGGTGCAGTGGAAGCGCGTTGGTGGCCTTCCCCAACTTTAATTTTTGCATTAAACGACGTTCAATCCGAGATCCATCACGATATAAAACATTGAATCTTCGGATTAGAATAAAGAATGAAAATGAAAAAAAGAGTCCCGAATCAATTGAAATAGGATCATTATATGTTGGTTATAATTAATTTTATTAATTCATAAGAATTACCTTGATGGAATTCTTTCTTCGTTGGAGTCTCCGGTTACGGTCATGTTATCCGTTGTTGCGTTGTAGAATCCAAGTACACAATTCCTCTAGCGGGGATCCACACGTGCTCCACGTATCTCTGGACGTCGCCAAAGGGAACTCCAGGTGCTAGCATGGAAGAGCCTTCGCATGCGATGTCTGCCTTCAACCGCCTTGATCCGGTGGAGGATCTCGCTTTCGTAACATGAAAGTGTTCTTGGTGGGAAAAGAATTTTCTCTTGGCCTGAGAGTATTTTCCAATCCTTTGTGCACAAAAATGGATATTTTTAATGAGAATAATGTAATTTGGGATAATAATACTTAGAATAATAAAATTAATTAATTTCCCAAAACAATTTAATCATTTAATTTAATTCTTTGTAATACCCCATGTCTTAATAATGACAGTTGACCTTCATTATTACTTGACATGTTCCCAACATATTACATTTTATATCTTTTAAATAAATAAACAATATTTTCTCATGAATCCCGAAAAAAACAAACTACACGGCGTGTACTTTTTTTCCATTTTATTTATTTCCTCCACCATATTTATTAGACCTTGAGTAATGGCTCTTTATTTCATAAATAAATGTAACTGCATTACTCGCTAATAAATATATATATTATTTTGCCCAAAGTATATTTTCTCGAATAACTAGTGTCGAAATAAATGCGATCCAGCATCCTTAAATAATTATTGAACCACAGTTGGGAATAATATTTATTTAACTTGTTATATTAATATTTAACTGAGATACATGGACACACTTAGTGTGTGACCCTCTAGGCCTCTTTCTCAATGGCATTAGGCGGAGCCTGCCTAAAGTCCAAGGTTAGTGTCTGGAAACACGCCAAGGCATCCATAAAGAAAGAAGTTAATGCCACAATGACGTGTCACCTCCTATGAGCACTTACTGTGTAATATAATCCCTTTGTCTCGATATCTCCAATCAAGCGGGTTGCATGCTACTTCCATCTACCCATGTGCTCGATTATTCTTTCTTTGACTTCCCTAAATTGAACTCGCCCATACCTTACCATAGAAATGGATTTATTTAGGCTATATCAATTCCATCAAAGGGCCTGAGATATCTACTTCTATTATGGAACAGAAGGGAAAAATCCTTTCTCGCATTATCTATTAATGTAGTATTACTCGTGATGCACCCAACGTATCCTACCTCACTGCGAACAGTGTGTCGTCACAGTTTTTGTCATTACATATAATTTCATGAGTTTTAATAACCATTAATAATAATATTAATGTCTAAGGACCAATACACACGTCCGTAGACAGGAACATCCAATGACACTATGAAATGTGGATTTCCTACTGGCGGGTCTCGTTCTCATAATATCCTCCTAGATATTACCAAGGGTGCACACGATGAGAAGGTGCCTCAATGTTTTATGAGTCCTCACCCCTAATGACCTGTATCATTTGTTTCCCTCAAATAATATCATCCGGACATAGAACATATATTCAAGAACAGTGTTATGGAACTTCTGGTTTCTCATCATAGTAGGGATCCGCTATGACCCATTAATACAACATCTATCCTTATAAAATTATCACATGAATTATCACGCAGAAGAATAATCAAGATGTGATAAGGCCTTTATTAATGAATAAATTACAATGTAGTTAGTTCTAGGCCACCAACTCCAACATTTTGGGCCCTAGATGGACATGGAATATCATGGTACGGTCATAGATGAGCTTGACAATCAACAAATATAGTCACCAATAAAGGTGTACCTATTGGTGTAGATTTGGAGGGGTATCCTTATTGAGGTCCACATAGGGAATACATCCTTGTTTCTACAGTATGAACATCCTGGATTTGAGTGCTGATAAAAACATTTTGTCTCCTATTGTTTCCTATACCTCTCCTTCATCGATGTTTTTTGGAATATCCTGAGGAGTTCATATGGAATTACTCACCATTTATCTTTGAAAATCAGTCCAATAGTCGAAAAAATTCCTATAGGTGTACTAATTATCATCATCAGTGGACTATTCTAGGGTGAGGTAGGATTTTTGTGCATCATGCAACTAAGGAGGCATGAAGTCACCAAGGGTGTGTGATGGATTTGTCACTGGTATAGGAATCTGATTTTCCTTATTCCATTGACCCCTATATATCTGAGACATGGATGTATGTAGAGTATATGTGGAGGAAGCGGTTTGGGAATGTATAAAAAATAGGTGTTTTTTAATTACTCATGTGGGAAAAAATAATTCGATGAACATTAGTGGATACCTTTCAAGCTAACTAGTCATTATACTCTTGTGTAATATGGCTAGGAACTTGTTTCAAATTTTTGAAGAATCCACTATCACTATTAGGGTAAGTATATACATGTGTCACTTGGGTTGGAATATTTCCCAAAATGACTAATCCATGATTCAATTGGTCATTGATGTTATATTTTAATTCAAATAATTCATTAATGGTGTGTCTTATGATCCATTGATATGGGCAGTGATTGAAATTACTTGTTATTTGGTTATAATAGGGTCTAATGTACATCAAAAACATTAGGAATACATTTTATTGTAGAAAATGAAATATCATGTGACCAATTAATCCCCTAATTACTAATTATTGTATCATCTTTCTGAGAATGGAACCATGGGATACTAACCTTTGAGGGGTGGAAGACACATTCTATCTTCAAGGTAATTTCACGTGGTGTGTCTATTCCTAGTGAGGTTGTACTGTACAATTATTTTCATGGTGAGGATCATCTGGAGAAGGGTCGTGTATATGTGTTATCATAGGAACCTCATAATGAATAGTTTATGTTATCTCAATTTTCATTTTCCTTCTTGTAGGAGTATGACGGGGAAATGAGGGTGATTGTTGATTAGTCTAGTACAAGGATTCTTCAAGACACTAACCCTTTTTAGAGAATTATTGAAATACACCCATGTTGTTCTTGGTGATGAGGTTAGGCACCATATCAGTATGAATGTTCTACATACACATTATGTGTAGCTATTCTAGGGACAATGTCTTTCTAGTGGGTTGCTATTTCTTTTCCATGAGAAGAAAAAGTCATCAACTCATTCATTGGTATGATGATTTTATTTGAAAAGGACGGTGATGATCATATTTTATGAGGGGGATCTAAAGAAGTCAAAGAACCATCTATGGAGGTCCTTAAAAAGGTAAGAAGATGTTGGGAGAATATAACTTTACCTGATGTACAAAATACCTTCCAACGTCTAGATGAAGCATCATATCATGGCATTGTACAACTATTTTGGAGTGCCCTACATTGGGATGAACCATGAGGAAAACTTGACTAGATGCTATAGTGGGACACCTATTTAATTGAATCATATGAATATAGGATTAAAAAACTATATTTTCAGTTCAGTGTGGTCTATCCATACTAGGTATGGATTTTTTTCAAGTGGAACTTCAACTTCTTATGTTTCTAGGGCCTCGAGACCAGAAATAAGAGTATATATCATATTATCTAGGTGAGGTTTTATGGACACCAACATGTTAATGGGATCAAATCCTTAAAGAGAAGCATGTTGTTAATCCTAAACAAGATAATCATGTTGTTCAGGTTCAGTTGTAAACTCATATCTCTATCATTCTCCATATACATGGGATTCTTCCAGGACTGAGTCCATGGGAAAACTAAGTTCAAAATGTGGTGTCTGACAGAGGTGGACTGAGTACCCCACTAGAGGAGAGATAGGTTCCGTTATGGTATTTTTAGGGTGTAAGAACTCCATAATAATAAGTCAGATTGTGATCCTTTTATATTCCTCATGCTCCTCACGAAAAATGGTTATCCCAGGGTCCGGTTCTTCTTTGGGCTCAACCCTATATGGGTATGGGGGAACGATACGTCTTTTACATATATCAAAATAGTAAATTGAAGGAACTAATACCTCATTTTGGGATTCCTAAGGCATATTTCCTATCTCAACTGATGATTATAGGAACCTATCATAGGGTTTTCCAGGTATTGTTTCATCCTATGAGGTTGGTTTTCCATGGCATGCCCTGCATTGAGGAACCTATTCCTTTGATCCTCTATATGGTTACCGGTGAACCCATCCTCTAAGGTAATAGTCCAAGGGGAAACAAAATTTTCTGTATGTGTGATGGATTGAAGGTTATATCACTTCTATAGGAGTTGGATAAAATAGAGAGCGAGACTTTTCCTCATCCTATAATCTACATATATGGAGATACCAATTTCATGACTTGGACGATCACACAAAGAACATAATTTAGTATTTATAGTGGCTCTATTTGGATCCATATGACTCCAAATGGTGATATATTGAGGCCATAACAATCTAGACCCTCTTTCACTGCTGGGGAATAGAATCAAGGTGCTTGTGGTATTATTGGTAATATATATGATGGTCGTAGAGGTTGTGCAATTTTCCAATAAAAATATGGTGAATGAAGACTTCTTGGCCCCAAGTATGTGAATATAGGATGAAACAATTTGGAGGAATGGGTGAAAGAAACACCAATGACATATGTGTAGATGCTAGAATATACCACAGTTCACCTTTCTCAAGTGAAGGATCATAATCTTGGTCAGTCCATGAACCAATCGGAGCAGACCAAGTTAGGGGTGGCATCACGATCATATTCAAGATTAGGGGTTGATCCAAAAGGGGGGGGGGTGCTTTATAGGTCAAATATATCTTACATGATGTGACGTCTCTTGGAGTCAAAGTAAGGACGAAAATTATTTCCATGAAGTATGGGGTGTTTATAACTACCTCATGTGTGAAGGTGTTATCTTCCATTTGGGGATTATTGGAAGTGATCGACATGATTTGAGGTCATCAACCCAGACCATGGCCCCTCTCTAGCTTCTTTTGTGAAGGCAGAGACGTTGGAAACTGGTATGGATAGTGATGGCCATATTGAAATCCCTTGGAATTAGGATAGAAAATTCCTCCACCTTTATGTATCTATAGTGGTATGTGGGGATATTTTGGACCTCCCATTTCAGGATAGTAAGCATCAATTTTGAGGGTTCATCTAGACACTCTAGAAGAAGGGGTGAAAATCCCTCATTAATTCATCTTTTGATTTAGAATTTTAGAGGTCAACGAGGAAATTACACTTACCATAGATCCCCCTTATATGGAGTGGGACTTTTCCAAGTTATGATTTCTAGGAATCGTATGAGTTTCCACCATGTGGATTACGGCCTGTGCTTCATGTATGATCCCCAAGATGGGTGTTAACCCTCCTTCCGCGAGATGGTTCTTCAGAGTATGGAAAATATTTGACATGAGGAGGACCTTCATACTAGATTTTTGGTTGTGTTGGGAGGACCTCTGATTTGGATAATGTTGTTGGTATGGGTAAGAACTCTATACAAGTTTTACATTTCATGGGATTCCTCATAACGACTTCTAGTGGCACCAGTTACTGAGAGGTTCTTTGTTTCCTACCTTTGAGATGGTTAGGGTCAAGAGCATAGGTAGATGATGACTGATCCCCATTCACTTATTGTAGGGATGTGATGAGATACACCTATTATAGTAGGGACCACTAGGTCTATAAAAGATTCCTCTTGTTGGGTAACATTCTAGGACAACTCCATACTCGACGTTAAAAGATTTGGACTAGGGTTTTTAGAAGAGGGAAGAAGTCATCCCACTCATCGACCTATGGAACTGGTTGCTGTTGTTGATAATGATACTTGGTGGGAGACCTAAAGAAAAATCTGAAGTTGTAGTCAATGCAATAATGGATCGAATATCACTTACCTCCTCTGTATAATAGATTGATCTATCAGAGCGCTCTAGGGAGAGGCTCCAAAAGTGGTTCATTGTTTTAATGGGTGGGTGGTGCCCCCCTATAATGCCCTCAGCATTTGATGTTTTAGGGATGCACTGATGCCTCAATGTATTGGCATGCTATATACTAGGTGGGAATGATCCCATTCCACTCATACATGAGATCAAGGTTATGAATTACCATATTATGGATGATCTATAAGGGTGATATGGGGCATGATATCCCATAAACGAAAGGAATGATGGATATCAATATATGAACGTAGTCATGATGCATTTCCATGCCAATGTTTTCACTTCCCCTACGCATATTAGAATTAGGTAAATGATTTCTTTTAGCTTATGTCCTATGACGAATATGAATTTTTTTGTTAGTACAAATACAATTAATGGGATGTTAGTTTTTATAACATAGTTTGTTATTCTTGAAGAAGAGAAGGGTCCTTGCTGATGATGTCACAAACTACGGATTCCCAATGTTATCTACCCAGAGTTTCATGTGAGTTTCATATGGTGCATGTCACTTTCTGGGGGGGGGGTTATGACATCAAATAACTAGATCTAGTGACAAAAAAAATATATTTGTTTCCCAACACTACTAGTTCTTATAGTTGATAATAAGAGATTAATGTTTGGTTCACTATTTTTTATTCCAATTATTTATCCAGGGATACAACCTCAAAAATTTCTATTTCCCCCCAATCTAACCTTCCAAAGGATGGATGTTTTAATTACTTTAATGGATGATGTATACTCCCAAATCAAATTAGGATAATGCGATGTGTCTTATTCCTTCTAGGGATTCCTCCTTGGTGATCGTCTCATAATATGGGTATCCCTCATATATTGAAGTCAAATTCATGAAACTAGTTCCCAATTCCATATTTAGGTAGATGTCAGTTAATTACGCTACCTCTATCTTGATAGGGAAGAAACCTTCAACCATGGGTGGTAGTAATGTGAGGCATGTTGGGCATGTCTAGACATATTTTAGGCTGGGAACCTATAAAATCAACCACTTATAGAGGGAATATCATCAATGAGGAATCTTAGGTATTGAACCTAATGTATATCATGTTCTCTATGAGATAGTTTACACCAAGGGACTATGTTTTCTATGGGTTTTTACCTTAGGTATCCCATGTTTATTATATGGGGTATGGATTCAAGATTAGGTCACAAGTTTAACGTCTTATAGAGATGGTGGGGTCGTAGGTTTATTATCATCTAAGGACAAGACTAAAGTAGTATTACAATCATTTAGGGACAATTTAGGTATAATATTAATGTTTATTGGGGACATGATGGGTTTTGGTTTAACATCTTTTTAAAAAATGGGTTTAAGATAAACTTCTTGTGATGAATGGTTGAGCGCAGGTTTAACATCCTACATGGAAAAAATGGGGGAATGTTTAATATCCTATTCAAATAGATTTTCCACATGTTTAAAATTTATAGAGAAATATTTGGAGAATGTTTAATGTATTTCATCGACATTTTTGGAACATGTTTAAAAACTTGTGAAGAATGAATTTATGGGATTAATCATGTCCCCAAGGGGAAGATTAAAACAGTTGGATTTGGTAGTAGTGTGTTCTCTTAGGGGGAAGATTTCACACATTATATTATTAGTATTGAATATTAGGGAGCCATCCTACATACCCTATTTAAGAAACACGTTTTAAAACACTAGTAGTTTGATGATATGGTTTAAGGTTTTATGAAAGGATCGATACCTTCTGTTTATCATCATTTGTTAGGGATGCTCATTTCATGGAAGGGCATCAATGAGGATTGGTGTGAGGAGTGTGCATGAAACCTTCCAATGTGTTTCTAGGAGAAATGATGATGTTA
Organism: Viscum album; assembly: GCA_963277665.1. Taxonomy (NCBI): domain Eukaryota; kingdom Viridiplantae; phylum Streptophyta; class Magnoliopsida; order Santalales; family Viscaceae; genus Viscum; species Viscum album. The sequence goes on along the minus strand of OY728155.1, from coordinate 773,920,770 downwards.
ACAGGGCATAATCATTGATGTTTCTTGGGTGTTGGTGCTTTCAACCTATGTGAAAAGTTATATCCCAAGTATATGGAGGATAGTGCTAGTCTTACACATGGAAGTTTCCTATTGTGGGGTTTATATACCATGGTGGGGAGGGAGTGGAATCCCATGATGATTGTACAAGGGTAATCTTGTGTTAATCACAAAAGGTTAGGTTACAGTTAAAAATCATGCTATAAGGTAATTATTGATATGTTTATCATTGTACAACATGAATGTGGATCTATGTAGTTTTACATCAAACAGACCAGATGTGTATGGGGCATATACTCTTAGGGGGTCACATCATGGAAATTGGTAGATTCATTATAAGGACTCTCTATAGGGACATGGGATATAATTACCTCAATGATGCAACCATTAATGAATACATGTCCACTACTCAGGTACCTCATGGAAGTTCATGGAAGAATCCCTATAATATAGGAGTGACAATGAGGAGGACTGATGTTAGGGTACATATTCATAGGATAAATTATTAATAGGGTACCTATACATGGGATAAAAATGTAGAGTAATGGTTTCACATGAAGAATAAGGGAATTAAGTTGATTGGACCATAATGTTCTTGTGTGAAACATTATTATATTTCATGAAAATAAAGTTGTGTGATGGGATCTTTCAAAAGTTAAAAAGATGGATTTGGTAGGTATAGGTGTGTAAAATATATTATTTTTCACATTGATTAGGGTTTCATTAAGGATACTTATCTTTCATGAACCTGATTAGTGTGAAGAGGTGACATAGTCTCTCAATTGTAGGTTAAGAATTTTTGGGGCCCATGTGAAGTCCTTCATGGACTTATTCTACCTTTTAGGGTATATGGGACTCTAGTGTTTCATGATTCCATGCAATATATGTTTTAATGAGTGGAAGTTCCAATTCGTCTTACGGAAGTACTGCCCAATGTGATGGATAATGTTTGTATCTATAGCCTAAATTAGAGATCAATGTCACAAAACATCACTATATCATAGAAAATGGTTTTGGTATTCCAGGAATTTTGATGATTAGTCTTGAATTCACAACATGTATTGTTTCAAATCACATTTATCATGAAACGTGGTAGTTTCTTGATGGGTTTCATGAAAATCTATACCTTGGAATACACATGATTTGGGGTCCAATGGGGGTTGAACACACAACTTGTGGGGTTGACATCACCTTTGGCATGTAATGTGGTGGTTGTGTGATGACTTTACATTCCATGATATCCTTTTTCATGAACATTTGTTTGGAATCACTTTGAGAAATGGGACTACCTACAGAAATCTATATCGCCTTTGGTGTGCAAGTCCTTTTGAATTTCGAACTAATGGTTTTCATGCAGCACTCCAATTTTGTATAAATATAGCACCTTGGCCCCGTAATGTTTCTTTAAGACCGAGTCACATATTTAGTCTATCCAAACTAGACATTAGGTGTGAAATTAATGTTTTCCCATCCAAAAAACATCTATGTATTGAAATCATGACCTACATATCAACTTTTATTATAGATTCATTACCCACTAAAGAACTATTTTTTATAGTCATTCTTGTTGGTGAATTAACATGTGATTCTCAATCAATTTGGAAATTATTGGAATTTGGGTCACATCAATCTGAAATTTTTACATCCATTCCATATAGAGATCTTTTATTTAGTTGTTGATATGTTTAGATTTTTCATGCATGTGTAGCCCATGAGAACTTCTATGTGATATGTCATATTCAGAATAGATGTATCTTACATGAGACATATTCTTGATTGATGTGAATATGAGTGTGTGTATTTCCATGAGAAACTTTACATGATGCATTTTTATTTTGATTTACGTTTTTGTGCCCCGTTTTTATATTACATTGGTTCTAGGAAAATTACATATTTTACCAAGATAGTTTATTTTTTAAGAGTGAGTGATTGACTCTGTATAGGGGACAAAAGGTATATGAATACAGACTAATGTATCTAATATGAGATGATACTATGTTTCGTAATATGGCATGACTTGTCTATGGTAGTTAGATAAGTGAATAGGTATTGATCGTGAGTTGGATCATTGTGTGGAGCAAGCTTATGGAATGAGTTATGGTGTGATGATCGTTAAGTAGATGATAATAGTTAAGGAGAGATGTATGATGTGTTAATGGTATGATTTAGAGATTGAAACATTTTGATGATGTGGAATTGGCCCTACTTTATTTAAAAATTTATTAATATATGTAATGTACTTAGTGTTCATACCATCAAGTATGAAAGTTATTCCTATTACTATGACTGGTTAGATGATCTGAGTGACTACATCTCAAAGGTAGATCATTTAAAACCCTTGAAGGTGGATGTGGATTATTCTTTTAAGGTGTAATACATATTATAAAATGAATTTTTAATATGATGAACCCTATTTGGAATCTTAGCATGATCTGGTTCATGCGACTTCTCTCCTAGAATTGTGATGAAGCCGGTATGACTAGGGTTCATGGTGGATTAGTTAGTTCACTAATTCTATCAATTTGATTTAGTGTGTCTTCATCGAGTATTCAAGTAATCTATCATGGAATAAGAAATATTTTACATGTGTTATGTATATAAGGAGACATTTATGCTGTTCGGTTTGGTTTATATTCACACCCTACAGAATCATCTTAATGTACATGTGAAACTCATGTTCATGGATCCAAAAATCAGAAAGGTCCAAACATTAAGGAATTGAGGATAGGGATATTTTGTTTAGAGGAATTACTGAGATGGACCCTAGAGTGATGTTGTAGTTTCTTTATTTATTTTCTTATTACTTTATTATATTATAGTTAACCATCCACATTGTGGGTCCTAATATTGTTACATTATATGAATTTGAGTTAGCTAACATGTTATATTTTGTATAATTTTTATTATTTAATTCTAGAATTGAATATTGAGTTGTTATTATTCCTTATTAGTATTTCAGAATCTTCCCATTGATGTCGAGGGTATTGTCACCCCATCATACAATTCAAAATATCGTTTTTTGTTGGAAACCTCTTGTATATTGTGATTTAGGAATGAATTCATTTGACATTTAATATCAGACCAGGGGGTTCTGATTGGGGAGTTAAAAAATCATTTCAAACAATGTTGCATTTTATTTTAATCTTTACTATATTTGGGTAATGTTAAAAATAGTTAGGCTATGTGGAACTCGGGTAGGTGAGTCATGTAGGAGTATAACCAGCTCTTATGTGTTAGACCTCTATGTTACCGGTGATGTAACTATTGTTATAGTTGTGGTTTTACATATCCATGCTGATCCTGTAGATGTTATATTATTACAGTTTATTGGAATATGGTTCCATCATTAAACATGACATGGAATGTAGGATCACATGTCATATATATGAATGTTTATTTCTACAAATTGTACTTTATTTAATTAAATTTCTAGATTTGTGCTTTGAGATTTGGTGATATATTGTACTAAAATTTAGATTACAAGAACTTTTTCATTCTTTATTTTTTGGATTATATATATATATGACATTGACTAAGATGTAGTTCTGGAGAACTGGTTTCGAGATATGGATATGAAACGGAGGGTTATTCCCTTTTGTAATATGTAACCTCCTAGGATAGCGTTTTCCAGGAAATACCTTGTATTTACATATGAATTAATTTAGTTGATATCTTATGTAATATGGCACCATATTTCTAAGAACTGGTTTTAGAAATTAAAAAAACATTCCTAGATGGAATTACAGAGGGACGTCAATAGAAACTTGTTAGAATTATACTTATATGGAAGATGATACTTTTCCAACCATTGTGGTTATGGTAGAGGAACCACTATATCTAGGAGTCTTCCACATAGTTCAGGTTTATGGAAGAGGATTGTTTTGGACCATGGTTGATAATGCATTATAAATTAAGAATCATCATCCCCTAAACTTCAATGTAACCAGTGGTCCGTAGGATTTTGAGGATATATTTGTTTCATCGAGATATTTGATCTAGTAGAGACCCTATATGATCGGTTGGTAAATATTGAATCTATCAGTCATTGATAACCCTCTTATATGTAGTGGGATTTTATAAAATAGGTGGGAATTTGTGAGGGCATTATATGGGTAACAATCAATTATATATTATTCAATGATTTTTCCCTAATATGAGAATATTTATATCATGCTCAGGATTTTATGGAACATCAGTAGCGACAAATGTCAATGTATGCTAATGTTTCTCATTTCACTCTGATGATTCTCTTTCCTCACCTCCTAGATGAGAATGGGGAGAAAATGTCCTAGATATTTGAGACCATCATTCACCTAGAGATGAGGTGATAGGTATAAGGTTTCAACCTAATGATAAATTTATAGATTTTACAAAAGGCCCAAAAAATCAATAAGGTTCTATAGTAGGATAAGACAATAAATTTTTTATCATCATTTAATGGGCCAGTGAAGGTTATTTAGGAATATTGTTAGAGACTCTTCTAAGGGTAGGAAGAGGATGTTACTGGATATGTATAAGGGTGACGACATGGAGCTGGATAAAATTAGTTTATCATTTATTCCTTCTATATAATGGAATTCTATATGATACTATAATTTTAGAAGAGGGGTCTGTTAGGTAGATCTTATGGGAAGTAGTGGAAATCATGTCAATGATGTCCAACGATGGTTCACTTGCATTATTATTATTCTAAGTTAATGTGTTTATACTATTGGAGGATGAGTTGGGGTGTAGGTAAGGGTACTCATTAAATGATTCACGCTCCATAGTCCTTAGTGACATAAGAAATTCAAAAACCGTAGGCACAAAGAAATTGTGCTGAGGAAGGTGGATCTTTTACGTTAGACCAGTTTTCAGCTAATAGTGTAGAGAGTCATTGAATGATCAGTGAATTGTTTTTATCAAATATATTCTATCGTCCACCATGATTTATGCAATATATTCCCATTCATTTATATCTTCTTCAGTTCTTGTTGGTCTTGAATTATCAGTCAAGTTATCTTCTGAGTTGTTACCTCTTAATGCACCCTTGGTGAGGAAAGTGGCGTTGGGTAAAAATATGAGTTATATTGATATTAGGATTAAAATAGTATGCTCTTGATTGTTCTATTACATGGTGGGTTAATTTTATTTTTAAAAATATTTAGGATAAAATAGTTGAATCAAAACCCATTCAAAAACATCTTTATGTAAAAAGAAAAGAATCTGATTTGGTATTTTGTTTGATTATTTAACACTCATAATTAGGTGTATTTTGATGTATTGGAGTGAAGGAATTATAATAAAAAAGAATTTGATTATATCTTAATCAGAATAGATATGATTAAAAATAATTGGAATAACAAAATATTCAATTATTAAAAAGTAACCAGATTAGATTTAAAGAAGGTCAAATTTACATATTAATGTTTATCATATTCAAATTCATTAAGATAAAACAACTACAAATAAGCACAATAGAATTTATGAATTTTAAGAATAAAGTAATTCAATTGATATAATAAAGTAAGAATTACTTAAAAATATTCCAATGAATAAATAAATTTTAGCCTAAAGAGTAATGAAGTCAAATACAATGGAAAAACTTGTCCCTTGTTTGATACATAAAAACAATCCTATCTTTTCATATAAAGGAAACACCCCAGTATGATAATCATCGTTGTTCTATAATAAGATCCCCAAATTCCTTAGATCTAATGGAACAACTATATGTTTCTACCCCCTAAATCCATTGATTATAATATCAGATTCACTATCATACTATCCCCACAATCACTTTATTGTAATCACATTTCGGATGAAGAATTACAACGTAAAAATATTTTAAAGCGAACAACCTAATAGGGTTCCACTAAGAAGTCAAAACACTAAAATAATTATAATAGATTAAGAACAATCATTTCATGTTTTGTAATATTTATATCTATCCCACAATAAAATCAAATAGCATTGTAGAAAATGTGATCTCTCATCTCCAAAATCATTGAATTATAGGGTGTTTATATGAATATATCAAACAATTATATTTAATTTTATATGGAAATATTTAACTGAGTTAGTTACAATGACTTGGACACCTAGAACTTCAAAGGATATTTTGTTAATAATTATTTGAGGTCATACTAAATTACTCCAATAGAGAGTAAAATATGTTCAATTATAATAGATGTTAATTTTTCATATTCATATGTTAATCACAGTCAGTCTGATGGAATTCCATAGTAATGTCATTATGATAATATATGAAAGTATGAAATCTATTTTTATCAGTTATGACATCAATCCAATTACATAGACATTGTCAGTACGAAGAAAATAACCACTGTATTAAATCTAATATGACTGAGATGAATGTGAAATTTATCGGTACCATATTCATTATGTTAATCATAATGAATAAATTTAGTTTGTTTTCCTAAATACTTTAAAACTATTTATATGTACGGTGAAATAATATGTTTTCTATAAAAGCATTAAAAACACCTTTTACATAAAAAGTTTGTAATCTTATAGAGAAAGAGTTTTTTATTTCCAAAACAAAATGAAGGGAAAACTCATAAGTAATAATTTTAACCCAACTATCTCCCCCGTTTTTTAAAGTAAAAAAACCAAACTTCATTAATAGTACATAAATTTGAAAAAAATAGTCCATTATATTTTAAGTACATCATTATCACAATTTAAAAATAATTCTTAACCCCCTCCAATTTTTATAACACATTTTAATATGATGATACATACGACTAACTTACTATTAGGATAAAAACTCACCTAATGGATCATATTATAATTCATAATGGAATTGATCCCCCTTTGAAAAACAATAAAAAGATTTCTCCCCCTTTTGGATTTTCGAATACAATGGGGAATGTCTCGAGTTTATATAAAAGGGTTAGAGAAAGAATTGTATAAAACAAAATAATGAAGTACTTGGCTATTAAAAAAAGATCATTCAACCAATCATAATTGTATAACATTCAAATAATTTGTAATGATATGAATAATTCATTAATAGTAAACCATGTTTAAAAAAGAAATATACAGATATTTTTAAAAGGGAAAGAGTTATTAGTATTTATTCAATAATGAACTATTAATGGTCTTAATATTCTTTAAATATTTATTGTATACCCTATCCTTTTCTAGTAATTCTTATTGAGACCAATTTTTATCTTCGTGGATCTGAGTCTGTCTTCTAAAAAAAATTTATGATTCTTAAAATAAAATATATAATATTTACAATACTTGTGTGTTGAAATATTTGAATTCATATATTCCATATTCTAACGTAACTATTTAAATTCTTGAATCGGATTTTAAAAATAATATTTTACCTATTAAAAAATTTTCACCTTCTTTGACTTGACTTTAGATAACTTTTCTAAGGCTTCCTATTATTCATTCATTAAAATATTCATATCATGAATAGTTTCTTCAAGAATCTTCACATCATAATCAATATTGTGATAAATTTTAACCAATTTATTTCATGCCTTATTATTATTTTGAGAACTTTCTCGAAGGACTTTGAGATCTGCATGATCCCAAATGAGTCTATTTTTAGACACTTTGATAGATTCTAATTTTTTGAATTTTATTTTCAAGAATCAAATCAACTTTGGCTTCTAGTCATGGAAATTATTTAATTTTTCCCTGTGGTATTTGTAAATAAAAAATTATATAATCAACTCCTTTCATTTTATTTTTACTTACTAAACTAGATACCTCAATATCAGGATGTTTACGTTGAGTGGTTCTGAGTTAAACAACATTATACTTCCCTCAACCATCTTTCTTTGACATCAATTTGAAAGCTATATCTCAAGATTGTTTTCCTATAAATTTCAATAATAACGTCATCAAGAGTTTGTGGTAAATTACCTTCAGTATATGAGTTTTGATCTTTTTCATCCATATTCGTTGAAGATTCAACTTCTTTTTCTTCATGAAATTTCTTCTTATCAGGACATTTTGTATTTTCTTTTGGATCAATTTTGGAGGGTAAATATGATGATAAATCATGTGATGTTCTTAATGAAAACAAATCTGATTGAGAATATTCATCTTTTTTTTAATCATCATCATCTTTTTCATCTTTATATATAATATAATTTTCATTTGGTTCTTAAAAATAAACACCATAATTAGTTACTTATTCTTCAATAATTTTTTGTTCATATACACTTCCATATTTAATAATATCACTATATTAATATAATTCATCGACAACATTGGAAGGTTCTTCAATTGATTTATTGAAAACTTTTTGATTCTAATAATTTATTATTGAATTGATTTTATTGGCTAGTAGTAAATCATAAAAACCATTATCCTTTCCCTTTTCTACAAAATAAGGATGTTTGGTAATAAAGAAAGTTGTTTATTGAAATAATAATCCAACATATAGATTTATTTTATTGGTATGGGAAGGAATGATTTTTAGAGAAAAATTTCCTAAAGATATTTCAACAACATTCAATAATCTATTACATAAAAGAAATTTATGGATTACAACTTTTTTCATTATATTTCCTTCCTCTTATTAAAAAGTAGAAACATGAATTCTCATTTCATTAGCATCTCATTGGTTAAGTCTGATACGAGGATCTCCTTCTTCCACTCTATCTTCTTTTTTATCCATCCATATATTACATCCTCAGGCACTGAATTTTATTTCTTAAAATTCTAAGGCATAAAATAATCTTCTTTTCATTTATTGACTGGATCACCGTAATCAACATTCTTATTTTTTTATGAATAATTTTCCCATGTTTATTAAAAAATTTTACATTTGGTGCAACACCACTAAATATGTCAAAAAAATATTTTTATTTTAATCAAATATGAACAACATACTTTTAAGTATGTCATCACTGATAAAAATAATTTTCTTTTTATTTGAATTTTCATTATTTTAAATTTTGAATAACATGATATAATCCGGAAATAACTTTTTTATAACTACAAAAAACACAATAATATGCAACTTAATAAAACCTTATTTTATTTTTTGGATGGAATTAAATATGTATATGATAAATCTATTTTTCTCATATTGACAACAAAATACAAAACAAAAACATTAGTGGCCTTTAATATATCATGAACCCCATTTCTCAATATTAAAAATCCTTGTATTCGGAAGGCAATTAATTGATTATTCGGAGTCTGATGAGTCACTTTCCTTACCTTTTAAAAATGATATAACAATTAATCCTATATATTATTCTTAATAAATGAACCGATATTTTCTAGCAACTAATAATAAGTAGAAAATTATTCTATATTCTATGTAATGTTAAGAAAAAAATATATCTTTTCTATATGAAATAATATTATGTTTTCCATAAATTTTGAAAGAATCATTTTTCCATTCTTCCTTGAAAAACATGGTTAATATATCGAATTCTAAAAAATATCAAGAAATATTAAATGTTGATCCTTATTGGATTTAGATACACACAATGATTCCAAATAATATAATTCCATAATTTTCATTATAGTATACTCATACTTTTTGTAAAATGTTTTATCGACCACTCATTATTTGAATATGTGCAACTGATTAAAATACATTCTTATAATCATTGTATTTTGGCTAAAAGTGGGATATTATAACATTCAGAAAATAAAAATTTAGCTTAGAGACTTTTGGTGGAAATAACACATCAGCACAAGAATATAAGAATTTACAATGTGGGACACGGGGGTCCCCACTTTAAATAGGAAACTGGATTGACTGTCTAAATTCAAAAGCAAATAAAATTGTTATTTTTTAACCTAATATCATGTGACAGTTGAAAAATAATTTATGAAAATTTAGTGTAATTTAACACTTGAGGTTAAAAAACACTTATCTTATTGATCACTAATAAGATAATACAATTGTAAAACAAAACAATGTTTTTATGAAAACTATATAGAGTAATATAAAAAACATGATTGAAAATTACTGTAATGAAATTTTGAAAAAATTAAATATTATTATAAGAGTTCCTTCTGTATTTGAAAAGTGTTGTCTTTTCGATAACAACTATATTCTATATTTTTCTAAAATGAACTATATTAAAATAAATTTAATATAATTTTTAGAATATAATATTCTTGTTAATAAATAAAATTTTATTATGAAATATTTTCGTAATATAATAGATTTTTAAGAATACATCATTATGAAATTTGTTTATAATTTTCTGAGCCTGATGAATCTTTTTCGAGTACCGACTTTAATAATTTTTATAATGGAATATGATTCCAGAAACCTCAATAAGATAAAATTTTGATTTTTTTTTAAATTTTTTTTAAAAACAACAATCATATGTAATCCCCTATCAAAACGATAAAACATAATGTAAGAATACGAGTAAACATGAAGTATATATGAATGAAAACATTACAATTAATGTAGATTATCCAAGCTTGATGTACATGGAAATTAATTTACTTTCGAGGAACACATAATAAATTAAGCAAAAGGATGTCCGAAGACCATATTGGTTTAGTGTATTTTTAAAACAATATCACATTCTACTCACTTGGTGAAATATCTTCAACGTATCTCAAAATTATCTTCTCCCTTATTTTTTATACCTAAAAATATTCTTTATATCCTCCGGAAAAAAACATATGAAAATGGGTGAACTCAAATTCGTAGTAAGGGTATGCATGTAAAATATAATACTAAACATAAAAATAAGAATTTATAAACATCAACATAAATTTTGAAAATCATACCACAATTAACATATATAAAAATATTGATTCATGAAATAAACCTTGGTAGTTTATAAGGCACAAATCATAAAGTGATCATGAACCATGAAGATGCAGTGTTGGCATAAAACATGGAATTGTGGAAAACACATAATCATATAAAGAATTTTCCATATTATCCACAACCAATTTCCAATACCGTCATATCAGACAAATTACATTACTGAATCAAGTTAACTCTGTGTTCCGGTCCTGTATTAACCAGATTTACTTGTCGTTACAGCACAGTATTAATCAACTTGATTTATTTTTCATTATAGTATTTTATATTTCATGGGATATAAATAGTTACCAAATGGATTTGAAGGAGATATAGGTCCGACACATTTTATATTGAAATCATTCTTACATGTTCCACAATAACATAAATCATTCATCATAGAATAACCTAAAGAATATAATTGGTTTCTCAAACATCATTCAACCATATTACATATAAAATAGTGGATTTAAAAAATATAATTCAATAATAAACACAATATATCCAAATGAATAATATAAATATTATACATTAAACATAAAACTATTATTTAATTTCATCATAGATGTAGAATAATTTTGATAAAATAGAAGAAATTAATTCTAGAGGAAAATATCATTTCTTCTTCAAACCAGAAACGTTTCTCAAAATGACATAAAATTTTAAAATAAAATAGTTTATTTGAAAATAAAATTGAAATCTTGTAAGGTAATCATCATTTAAATAAGAAAATAGAAAAATGAGAAATTTCTTTCATTACGTATAATATATAAAAATATTCTTCTCAAACTTTTTCCAGAAAAGTCAAAAAGTAACTCATTTGGAAAATGAAAGAATGATTCCATTAAAAAAATGTAGTAAAAAGTAAAAAATGGGTAAAAATGAATTTAAAAATCTATAGTAGAATAGAATATTTTTTATGAAAATATTTTTATAAAACACGGACATGGATGATAAGTAATCCCAACTCAATTCTAACATATAAACAATCTTGTTTATTAATGAGTTCGCAAAATTATCCCATACACATTATAATAAATAGAATAATATGAATAATAAAATAAATAATATTATATTTATATTTAAATATTGTATCCTTTAGTATAAGATTCATAAAATCATTCTTGGGTTGCATAAACCCCACAAAAAATAAAAGGGTGGTGTATAAGGAATGTGTCCCACAAAAATAAAAGTGAGCCAAAATAATCACCTAAATTTGATCTAATATCTTTTATATGTATAAAAACCTCATGTATACTTATTTAAATAATATAATTGACTTATTATAGAATCATTTTCATTTTATGGTATCCTCTATGATCATATTATCATCGGTTTTTAATAACAATTAATTATTACTCGTTATTCAGGTATTAACTGCATCTTTTCCATACGCATGTTTTACTGAATAAGTTCTGGTTATCCTTCTTAGTTCATAGTTATATCATCAAAAAAGTACAGTAAAATAATATATATATATATATATATCATATTTATCCTTTATATACATTTATCTAATCTAGTTGTAATGGATTTAATGCAGAATGAATCACATTTCATCGTGGAGAGGGTAAGTCGTACATATACACGAGAAGCAATATCATTCCCATAATTGTGAAATGGTATGGAATTTAATGGTATATAATTTGTTATATAATCTATATATTTTTATAATATTTACATTTATTTACTATTTCCATAATTATACCCATCCAAGTATGGTGGTGGTGAAAAATTGATTACACCACAACATAGTGACGATAAGCCGTATGTATGAATGTATGGTGATTTTTTTCTTATATGATTGATTCTAGGTGGAATACATTTGTTCCATAACCATAAAAACATCAAAATATATAGTTTATAATGTATTTTTTACTTAATAATCGAATTAGAAAATGTAATAGGATGTAGAAGAAGAAATGACCTCGAGAGAGTCTCTAAAGAAGATTTCCTCTTCTTTAGTGATCTCCCTCTAGATCGCTTCTTATAGGTACTATGTTTGGGCTTTTGAGATGAAAAAAAATCTATAATGTTACTAAGTAAGTTTATAATATAAATTGTAAGGGTATGGATAAAGATTAAAATTAAAATTTCTGTGAATAAGTGAGGGAGGAGGTGCCCTTTTATAATTGAGTTGAGGGGCACTTTTGTAATCTCCAAAATTATTAAATTATAATAAAATCTATCGTAATCTATATACAAAAAAATCTTTTATTATAAGACATAATTATATAAGGTTGTAATATCATACACTAAAATGTTTTATACATGTTTTTATATCAATTTAAATATTATCATTTCAATAAACCCTTAGTTATTCAATTTTAATTTTCATTAGGATAACAAATTATAAAACACTAAAAGAGTAATCATTAATTATTTGATTTCAATTGGACAATAAATGAATAATATAGAAAATTTCATATCATATTATATTTATTATATATTTTTAAAGAACAAATTATGATTTTAAACCAATTTAATGAGACAAAATTTTGATAAGAAATCAATAGTGTCTATTTTTGACACTATTCAATTTATTAGTTTTTTAAAATATCAAGATATGATGTTATCCTAGAAAAATGTATTTTATTATATCCATATGGGGTCAAATTCAACATGATAGTTTGTTGGATATATTAATTATCTGAAGTTATATTTATTTTAAAATTTTCTATAACATTAATTTGGTATTTCCATTTATACAATAATTGTTACATCTATATTGTATAGTTATTTAATACACTTATTTAATAAATAAAAAAATAAAATAAAATAAAATAATTAATATTAATTTTATATATTTCTTATGAATATTATTAGTCTAATATATCTTCTATAAAATCCTATATTAAAAATGGTATATGTTTTAAAACGTGAATGTGACAACTTTTACAATACTGTAAATAAAATATTATAATGGTCATAATCCATTACATATGGATCCAAATGGTCAATAAATATAAATTTTGATTATTATTGTCGATATATACTCCACCAATAATATTTGGTCATGTGTTATTATCTTTTAATTATTATTATCATTTTAATAAAAAAAAATTAATTATATATCATCAATTAAATAATTTTTACATCGTTAATGTAAAAGCTATAAAGTTAAATATTTATTTTTGAAAAAATACAAATAAATTTAAATTCAGAAGAAACACATTTTTGATTTAAAATGATTATTTATAGTTGAATTTTTTTTCTATATATCCTTATATTAAAAATGATATAGCAATACAAATACGAGTATGATATATTTAACTTTTTATTAATCAAAATAAATTAAATGTATTAATATAATCTATGTGGATTCCAGTTGATAATATTTTGACCCAAGGATTATTTAGGTAGAAAAATAATAATAAAATAATACCAAGACAAGTTTTAAGGTGATTTTATTATACTAATCTTACCCTTAATTACCTTATTCTTCCTTTTATCCTATTAATAAAAATTACAGAATATACAATTCATAATTAACAAAAATAAAATAAATATATTAACATAATGTGGACCTAATTATTCAAAATTTTGAATCCATTTTTGAAATTTATAAACACAGAAGTTTCAGTAATTAATTTAAAATTAATCCTGCTGTTGGAATGAGAGAACACATTTTTAATGTTAAAAGATTGTAAAAGATTGAAATGTTTTTACATCTAAATTTAATATAACATAAATCCCAATTACATATATAATGTTAAATGATAACAATTAATCATATTTTTTACCTTAAAAATATTGAATTATATAATTTATTTATATAATTTATTTTGATAAAAATATATGTTGTCGATTAATTTTGTTTTTATATTTTTACTGTTTAACAAAACATAAAACTTATCAGAATAATATGAAAAATTAATCAAGATATAAATTTTCATATATTTTGTCTAAATAAGATGTTAATTCCATAAAATAGATTATTTATTTATTTCAAAATAACATTTAATATAGGTTCTCCATAAAAATGACGAAAAATTTGGAATTTTTTAATAAATACATATTTTATCTGTAAAATTGAATTTTTTTTCTCATATCATGTCTAGAAAACTTATAATATGAATTTTAAACATTAGATTCAATATATTAAATATCTATTATGCTAATAATATCCATGAATAATTATTTTATTATTTTATAAACACTTTAGTTTTCATTTAAATAGTTTTTCAAAAGAAATATAATATTGTTCATACCTACCATTATAATGAATAGATTTTAAGCTATCATTATAATATTTAGTTGTTCACTTAATCACTGTCTTGAGTGAAATGAATTATATGAAAATAATTGGAATTTATTTGTAACACAATCCAAGCATGGTGTTTTCAATAACACCCACTAAACTGATGATGTGAATAGTGAGATATTATCGTGGTGTAGCGTAGAACATAAGGAATCAAAGAAATTATAAAATGTATATCTCAAAAAAATATGAGGGTGATACATTCTACCCTGATTAAAATTATTTTTTACCTGAAAATTCATCGTGGTTATTAAATATTTAATACTATATGGTTCTTCAATAAAATCCCACATTGGAAAAAAATGAATAATAAAAATTCATTTTGAAAACAAAATCAGAGAAACATAATGGTTACTTAATGTAACTCATAGTTGGGATTTAATATAGGTACAAATTGATTGAAAGTGAAAAAATGGTTATGGAAGAGAAATCTAACCCTCAAGTTCTGTTGGAGTGTGATTGAGAATAAGGTTTGTAGAAAGTTAACAATTAGAAATCCATAAATCATAAATGATTTAAGGGGTCATTTGATTCATCAGAAATGAAGGTACTATGTTAGATATTTTTGTATTAAGATAATTTACCTAGAGTTGAATAATGAGAATAAATACTTACTTTATTACGTATAATCTCGTCCTTTACTTGTTCCTTGATTATTTTCCACAAAATCACGTATTCTATGAAAAGAAGTTAGACTTGACATTCCTGAATCTTTAGTACATCATGATGTCAATAATTAAAATCCTAGTTTATTCCATCTGTCATATACACACAAAAAATGGTTAGAACAAGTTATAAAATATGCATATTTCGACAAATAATGAGTCAATATATTAATCTAACAATGTTTATTGGATGATTAACATACACTTTCCAAAATTGGGTAACATTATTGTCTTTATGAATTTTTAAAATAAAAAATTTTAGAAAGAGGTTAACTAAATCATCTTAAACATTATCTTACATATATCATAAGGTATCACTTGTTGGTGACATTCCGTGTTTGTGATAACATTCATATCGTATTATCATTATAATAACCTGAATTACCATATATATATATATTGAAAACATTCACGTTTCTTTATTCTTACTTCCAAAAAGTTGTAAACATCATCCATGAAAGCATAATACACTTTTCAATAAATCATTAATCAGTTCAATGGAAATAGTTACCATCCAATTTACATATTCAAAACCAAAATATCAAAATCTCTTCATCATGCAAAATCTAAGGGTTATACTTCCCTTAATCTTGTATTTTTTCAAATTATAAACCCAATAACTTTTCTTGGTTATGAGTATCATTAAAAATATATTTTCAAATACATAAGGAAAAAAATAGAGTAATAATACTTTGAGGATTCATTATTCTATAATACCATAAAGTTACTTATACAACATCATTCCTGATAAACATGAAATAATTCCACTATCTTATTAAACCACTGACCAAGCTTCATTGTCTTATTCCATAACACATATTTCATCTAATTTTTTATTTGTAGTTTCTTAATCATATAAATCATAAAAACTACCCATAATACCATTCTAATTCTCTTCCTAATATTTTTACCAAGGGAATCTATTTTTATAATTCATAAAAATTCCAAATTTAAAATATTTAACCATCATTGAGGTATTATCAATAAAATTATCCTTGTCCTATGTGACAATTGAATCTTTAACTTTGTAATTACTGTCTTTGAGTCCTTATTTCCCACACCAAAAAATCTTCCAGTTCCATTGAAACATTATTCTTGAATCCTCTTCCAACATGATTTACCTAAAGAAAATTGAAATTTCTTTCCCCTATGATCACCATGAAACCCCATCATTCTCCTATTTTGGTGTGTTAGGAAACTCACCAATGTTGAGATTGTTGATTATATTATGAGATTTATAATTCGTAACATAAACGATATTTCAACATCCAACTCCTATTTTCATTTGTTTGATCATTAGGAATATCATTCCATTGTCCATCATATTATCCATTAAATTGAATCCTTTTATTTCCATATATTTTATAAAAACCAAAAAAATAAAGTGTGAGTTACAATAATCATACTAGAAAAACCAAAAAATTATGAGAAATTACTTTCAATATATAATGTATTAGTTTTAATCCTATGTTATCCCGGATAATAACAAAAATTATAGGACTATAACCTATAATTAGACTTATCCCTTGGACATCCTTAGAGATACCGTAGAAATATCATTAGAGGAATAACTAGAGGTTTCAAATTCTAGTATCCAAAGGAGAATTAAGCCATCAATATATTACCATATTTAGATACACAAGATTTATGTATATGGACATTAAAATACATTATCATAATAATTATCACATTACACCAAAGGAATCCAAAATACTAAATATGTTTAGTGTATTTGGAAATTAGTTACACATTATGCTAACATAGAGATAGATATTAAATGTATCACATATAGATATTATCATTTATTTTTATACCTAAAACTTTTCTTTATATCCTGGGGAAAATAAAACATATAAAATGGGTGAGCTCAATTGATCAATTTGGGAAATTTGGGAAAAAATCATACAAAACTGAAACATAATAATGTAAAAACATGAACATAACTTTTGGAAACCATAACATATTTCACATATATCAAAATATTTATTAATAAAATAAACCTTAGTAATTCATAAGAAATAAATCACAAAGGAATCAGGAATCATGAGGAAATAAAATTGGAATACAAAATTGAATTTTGGTAAACACATAATCCTAGAAAATCATTTCTATACTATCCAAGGCTTATTTCTAAGATCATCATAGCTGAAAATTTCTATTACTGAACTGAGTTCACATTCATCCCAGCCTTGTATTAATGAACCTAATTTAATTATCATTTCATCCCTGCATTACTGATCATAGTTTATATGTCATTCCAGTCATGAATATTTAATTAGATATATATCTTGATCCATTTAATTTTATGGATATATAGGTCATACCCATATTATAATGAAATAATTCTTATGTGATATAAAATAACATAATTCATTCGTTATTTTATAATCCAAAGAATAAACTGGGTTTCTTAAAAATCATTCCATCATAATCAATATAAAAAAAATTATTTAATAATTATAATTACATCATAGATAAAAGAAAAAATATGAAAAATACGGATAATATAATTTAATTAAAACTCTATTAAATAATATCATCTTCTATGGAGAATAATTTTGACAAAATAGTTGAAATTAATTCTTGAGGAGAATTTCATTTCATTTTCAAAATGAAAATAAATTTTTAAAGAAAATATTTATTTGAAAATAAACTTCAGATATTGTAAATTAATATTCATGGAAATAATTCATTATGAAAATGTAAATATCTCTTCATGCGGAATTAGATAAAAGACATTTTTCTCATACTTTTTTCAGAAAAGTGAAAAATAACATCGTTTAGAAAATGAATGAAAGAATCACTTATAACAATATATTAACAAGTCAAAAATGTGTAAAAATACAATTAAACATACATATAAGAATTTTAAAACATATTGATGATTTTTTAAAAAACATGGACATGGATAATTTACAATCCAAACTAAATACTTATGTATAAACAATCTCAGATAATAATGAGATTGTAAAATTATACCTTACCACAATATAATCAATAGAATAAAATTAGTTATAAGATAAATAATATTATATGTATATTTAAATACCAAATAATTCATTATAAGAATCATAAAAACATTCATAGGTAGCATAAACACGACCTATAAGAAACATGTGGTGTATAAGGCATATGTACCACATAAATAAAAGTGAGAGAAAATAATCTCTAAACATTGGTATGATATACTTTAAATATATCTGAACTAGCTGTATAATGATTTAAATAATTTAATTTAATTATTATATAATCATATTCATTTTTATGATATTATATATGATCATATTATAATCCTTTTGCTAATAAAATTTCATTATTACTCGTTATTCTGGTATAAACTCGTTCATTTTCTTATGAATGTTTTGTTGAATATGTTTTGGTTCTCTTTATTAGTAAGATTTATATCAGTAAAAAATTATATTAACATAATATATATCATATTTATTCATTTTATACAATTATATAATATTTTTATAAAGTAAATAATGTAGAATGAATCACATCCCATCATGGAGACGGCATGCCCTACGTACGCACGAGAAAAAATATCATACCCATAATTGTGAAATGGTAAGGATTTGAATTGAATATAATTTACTCCATAATATATATCATGTTATAGTAATCAAATATATTTATTATTTCAATTATTATACCCATCCATTTAAGGTGGTCGGGAAAAATATATTACGCCACAACGTGGAGATGGTAAGCTGTATGTATGGACAGGGGGTGATTTTTGTTTTTCATAAGATGGATAGAAGGTGGAATATGTCTATTCTATAACCATAATAACATATCAGTAAATATTTTACACTGTATTTATTACTTAATACTGTAAACAAAAAATGAAGAGGAAGTATAAGAAAAAATTATATTGAGAGAGTAGGTAAAGGAGATTTCATCATTTTAAGCAATCTCCCTCTAGATGTCAACTTAGAGGAACTAAGGATGGTCTTTTGAGAATCACACCACCACTATAATGTGAATACGTATGTTGATAAGGAAAATGGGAAGGGGTGTATGAACATTAAGTATCAAATTGAAGTGATGAAGTGAGGTAGGATTTTCCCTTTTACAATTGACATGAGAGGAACTTTAAGAATATCTAAAAATATAAAATTATTATAAAATCTATATAAATAAAATTACCACAAAAATTTAATTTATTATAAGTTATAATGTGATAATAATTTAATCTAATCAACCAATAAATTTTAGAAAAGTTTTAGAGTCAACTTAAATTTTATCATTTCAATTAATCCTTAGTTATTCTATTTTAATTTTAAATAAGTTAAGAAATTATTGAATATAAAAATAATGTTATGTTTCAGTATTTAATGTAATTATACATTAAATTAATAATTAAGAACATTTTA
Source organism: Viscum album (assembly GCA_963277665.1). Classification (NCBI taxonomy): domain Eukaryota; kingdom Viridiplantae; phylum Streptophyta; class Magnoliopsida; order Santalales; family Viscaceae; genus Viscum; species Viscum album. Next base: position 773,900,694 of record OY728155.1, on the reverse strand, counting down.
TACCATATAGTTATTATTAAATATTTTTATAAAATGTTGTATGATTTTCAAATAGCTTAATAATACATACTTTGGATAAACAATCAATTGTACCAATTTTGAAACTCTTCGATTTATTGATTTTTAAAAATTCCAAGATAAGATGTTATCCTTAAGCCAAAAATTTTATTATATCCCAAAGATAAAAGTTAATCTCTTAAATCATATTTATATTTTAATTACTCCAAATTATATTTATTTTAATATTTGTAACAACACTAATTTGGTATTTCCATTAATAAAATATCTACTACATAAGTTTTGATTAATAATTTAATATTAATATTTATTGAATAAAAATTAAAAATAAAATACCATATAGAATATAACTATTATATATTTAATACTAATATTTTTAGTTGAATTTATATTTAAGAAAATCCTATATTAATTTTTTTTTATTTATTAAAACATGAATTTCACAACTTTAAAATCACTTTAACTAAAATATTATAATTTTCATAATCCATTCCATATGGATCCAAATGAACAATAAATAGACCCTTGGATTATTATATTTGATATATAATAGAATAATATAATTTTTTCATGTGTTATTGTCTTTTCATGATTATTATAATTTTAATAAAAATAATCTTATTGATTTCTCATTAAATAAATATTTTTCCATCATTAATGTATAAGGTATTATGGTAAATATATATTTCCTAAAAATTAAAAATAAATTTCAATGATAAAGAAAAAAAATCTTATATTTTAAATTAAAATTTATAATCTTATTGATCCTCTATATAACCTATATTAAAAATTATATTGTTCTAAAATTTTGAGTAAAACATAATTAATTTTTCTTTAAATAAATTAAATTAAATATACTAATCACATAAAAGTGGATTTCAAGTGATACCATTTTGATCTATGGATTATTTAGTTCTAAACCTATTCATAAAATGGTATTAATTAAACTATTAGGGTAATTTTATAATATTATTCTGACCCTTAGTTACCCGATTTTTAGTTTCACTGTATTAATAAAAATTTCTGATATTACTATTCAAAATTCCAAAAAATAAAATAAATATATTTAAATAATTTAAATCTAATTATTCCAAATGTGGAATACATTATTAAGAATTTTAAACATATAAGTTTCAGTATTTAATTCAAAATTAATCCAATTATTGGAATGATAAAGCGAGTTTAAAAGGATAAGACATTGAAAAAGATTGAAATGTTTTTACATTTAAATTCAATGAATAACTAATTAAAATATAATAAAACATATTAAATAATAATTATAAATTATTTTTATACATTAAAACCATTCAATTAAATAATTTATACATATAAATTATTTTGATTAATTTTTTCAATTGTAATTTAGTATATTTTTATTATTCATTAAAACATAAAACTTATCAGAATAATATCAAAAATTCATCCAAAGTAAATTTTTATATCCCAATTCCAAATAATATGTTTATTTTGTTAAATATAATACATAAAATTGTCAAATGCAATATTTAATATAGGTGATCCATCAAAAGTCAGCAAAACTGCATTTTTTGAAAACTACATCTTTTTTCTAAAAAAATTAGTTTTTTAGTGTGTCATATCTAGAAAACATATAAGTTGTATTTTGAAAATTATATTGAATATATTACATATTAATTATATTAATAAAATCAATTAATATTGATTGTATTATATTATAAACTCACTTATTTTCATTAAAATTATTTTCTAACTAAATTTAATAATTTTCATTCCATCCATTATAATGACTAGGTAATAAGGTTACTTCATAATATTTAGTTGTTCATTTAAAATGGTTCTTTCGTTAAATTAATTCAATCAATAGAACATGAAATTGTGTATAACATAATGAATGAATAATATTATGAATATCTCTAGCTAAGTTGGTGTTGTATATAAAAAAAACTTATATTGGTTTGGCGTACAACACAAGACATTAATAAAATAAAAAATATATATATATCATAAAAATCTCACAGTGGTAAATTGATCATTACTGGAATCTATTTTATGTATTCAAATCTCTAAGAAGATAATGGTTTTTTAAAATATCATTAATTTGAACATACATTCCTATAAATTGTAAAATAATATCTTCCTTATGTATTTTATATATAAGAAAATGATGTATAATATCTATGTGTTTTTTACAGGAGTGGTGTAGAAGGTTCTTAAAAAATTTAACTCGTAACACCACATATTATTTTATTTTTACTAAAAATCATTCGATAGTTGGTGACTGTTTGTTTCATCCACAAAACATAAGAACAATAATTTATAGTAGCTATATAACCTTCTTCAGTAGTGTAAAGTGCTACTGATTGTTGTTTTTTACAAGAAAAAAACTATTAGGAATACTAATAAATGAAACATTCCATATTTAATTTTTATTTCTATTCTAAAAACACCAAATTTATCTTCTGAAAAACATTTTAATCTGAAAACATTTCTAAAAGATTAAAAAACACCTAAATTCATAGTTCCCTTTAGATAACAAAAAAAATAATTTAACTTCTTTTTTATGGGATTCGATTGGATTAGCCAGATATATAACACATAATAATAATGAAAAAATTATGTATGGGTGACTAGTAATTAATTATGTAAACTTCTTATAATACCACTAATAATAATCAGATTAGCAGGTTTGCTAGCCTCATCAAGATCAAGTATATTTCAGGTTTCGATTGCAGTACGTATTCTTATTTAGTTTTCATATAGAAACTTTTTAAGAAGATCATCGATATACTTTGGTTGAAATATATATATTCCTTCTATTTTTTGGGATATTTGAAAACCTAGAATTTATTTTAACATACCATTATACAACTCCCAAACTAAGATTTCATATGATCTGTAAAGTAATCTATTATAGATTTTTTATTTGATCTGAATATAATGTAATCAAAACAAATTCGTACAATAATAATTGTTTTTACCTTTTATTTATAAATTGAGCTTGAACAAATGCCCCATTATGAAAATTTTTTGGTAACAAAAATCCTTGTATCTTATATTACTACGCTCTAGGATTTTTATATCCAAAAAAATTTTAGGTATGTTTAAAAACTTATTCTAGATGTTTATTATTTTCAAAACTAGGATGTTGTTCAACATAAAAATCCTCTTGAACAAATATTTTGAAAATAATCACAATTTAAATCCATTTGAAAATGTTTGAAAATAATGAATTCTTATAATGATATGATAATAAATGTATAACCTAATATAGCTACCAGTGTATCATTTTCTTTATAATTTATGAATTCTTATTGGTTATAACCATTAGTAACAAGTATTTATTTAAATCTAATAATTATTCAATTTTCATCACATGTTTTTTCTACTAAAAACCAAATTTACTCCAATTTTGAATTTTATTTAGGTCATTCAACATTGGAATAGACTTTGTTTCTTTTGAATTCATTGAGTTCATCTTGAATTTCCATAATTAACTATTCATCACCTAAAGCCTCATCTAGACTCCTAGGTTATAATTTGGATATAAAATCTGGATTTTAAACTTCAGTTCCCAAATAATTAGTAGTTATAATTGGTTTATCAATATCACCAATGATACTATCACTAGGATGATTCTTAAGAAACAATATATTTCTTGGCTTTTGAAAACTCTATTCATCAATAGAATGAATAAAATACCCCTATGTAAATACATCAGAAACTATTTCTTAGGTGCATTACTTAAAAGAAGAATTTTCTAACTCACTTTGAAAATCAATTTTTGAAATAACATCTGAGGATGTTTGTTGTGACTGTCTTAAAACTAAAGGGTTGGTTTCATCAAATTTAACATGTACTATTTTCTCAATATTACAAGAAATTCTATTAAAAAATCAATAATCCATAAAAGTAGTGGAATAACCTAAATTTGTTTCTTTATCATATTTCGGTGAAAATTTATATACATTGTCATTCATATCAAGATGATTACTTTTCATCCAAATACCCTGAAGTAAGATAATTTTGTTTTTCCACCAACCCAAAATTTATAAGGATTTTTATTAATAAAGTGTTAAATTTAAAAATGATTTATAGTATAGTAGGTAGTACTAACTAATTCAAAAAAATGTATAGAAACCAAGTATTCACTCAAAATGGTTCATGTTATTTCTTGAAGAAAACAATTTATTCTTTTAACAACAACATTTTTCTACGGGGTCGTAAGAGTTGTATAGTTTTTTTCTATACATTTCTTTATAAAAATGTTCTAAAAGAAAAAATTACAAATTCTCCCCCATGATCACTATAAATAATTATCAAGGTAATTATTTTCTCATTTTTATCATTAGATACAAATGTTTAAGAGAATAAAAAACTTTCATATTTCTTTGTGATAAAATGAACCCTTGTGTAAATTTTTTAATCATCAGAAAATACATATATATAGAATTTTCATCCAATACTCCCTATTTTCATAAGATCTAACATATACTTGTGAAAACAATATAATTAATAGTATTTGAGACTCTAGTAATAGATTTAAAACAAGACTTATGTTTCTTACCATATTGAAAAGGGTCGAAATCCTTTGAGGAATTTATCCTTTGGTCTGATATATGTTTAAAAATTAATTTATTAGTAAACTTACATAAGTTGCCATGGTTATACTCTCATAAAATTATATTACAAAACCAATAGTCATCTTCCATATCACTATATAAAGGTAATTCTTGATTCCTAAGGTCTTGTATGTTAAGTGTGTAAACATTATCTATCTAGTGAGTAGAAAGAATATATTCATCTATAGAATTGTGTTCTACCAAATTTTCATTTCTTAAATTTAGAAGGTAACCTTCATCACATAATTTACATCTACTTATAAGGTAGTTATTTATATATTTAACAAATAAAACATTCGAAATTAATGGTTTTCCCATAATAACCATCTTACCTATACCAATAATCACTCAATGAGAATTATCTCTAAATGTAATTTCTCCACCATTCAGTTTGATGATATTTTTGAAAAATTATTTGTTTTAATAATATTTATAGAACAACCACTACCAATATTCCATGTATTCTCAGAGCTGGAACTTTATTTATTTTTTTTGAAATTAAAAACAGTTGATCTTATACAACTAAACCATCTTGGGTTCAGAAACGCCAGGAAGCACAATTTTGGGAACCCACATTTCATTTGAGAAATGGGATTTGGGGAAACCTAGAGACTGAACATTATTAAGTGACCAATTATTTTTCCAATTCCTTGCACTTTGTAATTTATTAAAAAGGGTGGATTTTCAGAAATAATGTATGCTTTATTAAAAATAGAGTTTCACAGTTAAACCTCATTCCAAAAATAGTACCATGAAGATAAATTTGTTTTTAGATTTCTTCCAAGATTCTTTACCAGTAGTATGATTTGATAAACTTTTTCTTAAATATGAAATATGACATTTTAGTTTTACAACTAAATTCTTATCCCCATTAGTATCAATTTTAGAACTAAGCTTATCAAAAATAGTTTGTAAATTGTACTTATTAGAAATAGATTTTTCTAACTATTTTATAAAGAGAATAATTTTTTCTATTACTCTTGTAAAAATATTTTTAAGGATATGATATTTCATTTTTCATACATTTATTATTATATTATCCTTATCATGTTTTCCATAAACATTAAAAAAATTTATTTGGAAAATTATTTTCCAAAGGATATTATTCATTATAAGAATGAAGAGTATTATCCACTACTGGGTAGGACTCTTCATATGGGATATATATATTTTTTCATCCTGAAAATTAGTAGTTAAGTAAAAATTAGTAATATTCTTAGCAGTGTGTACCATGGCCATGAGATATTTGTTTACCATGGGTACATTTTAAAAAGGTTTAAAGTAAATTTGTTGGAATATTTATTCTATGAATTTTCATTACAATAATCACCCCCACCTATAGTCCATGTATCGATGGATTTGATAAAATTATTTCCCTTTAATTTATTAAACAACTTAGAATTTATTTCTGTATTTAAATCATTTGTCTTTATCTTAGGAAAATTGGGTCTATTGTGCCAAACTTTCTTTCATTTGTAAAAACGAACATCATTTTTTTTATCAAATATATCCTTATAACCACTCTTCTAATTTTATTAAAAATATTTCTTACTGAATATCTTTTTCATCCACCAAAAATTATTTTATAGTTCATTTTATTAATGTTCTTAGGAACATGAGTTTGATTGCATACCAAGTTTTGTCCTTCTAGAAAATTTCAATTTTTTCTCAACAGACTGAACATTATGAGGTATAATAGGTGTTGTAGAAAAGGATATACCACCATTTTTATTTTTTTATATTTAATTATTTCATTTCAATCCTCCCTCATATTTATAAGAGTTCCAATAATATCATTAAGAGTGTGGCTTGTTAACCATATTATATTATCAATATATGTCCTCTTAGAATCCCATTCATTTGGAATGATATCTATTATCTTATACACAATTATTTCATTATCTAATCCTTTTTTCTCAATGATATTGTAAGAAATTTATGATAGTTAAAAAAATAGGTGAATATTGGAAAGATATTGTCCAGGTAAAAAATATAATTCCTGATAGTCGTGTCTTATCATAGGTCTCATGGTTTTAATAACCATTAAACTAACAAAATTTGTAACCTCTAACTTCTTCCATATTTTATTTCATACATCAAAAGATGAAATAAAGATATAGATGCTTCTTTCCATTGAGAACAACAAAGTGTTTCTGAATTTGTAAAAAAGTTAATAATATTTATTTTTTGTATTACTAAAGAAAGTCACTTATTTATCAATAATTTTGTAATTTATAGTGAGTATTATGAAATTTTAAACACTATTGTTGATTACAAAAGACATCATATTATCCCTTCAAAATTCATAGACAACACCATATAAAATTTGTGGTTTATTAGGATTGTGATAATCTATGGATCCTATATTAAGTTCGTCCATCATATTAGGAAAAAATTATTTTCTAAAATCATATTGGGGTATTAATATTTTATAAAGAAAAAGGTTATAACAAAACATAATAGATTTTCAATAATAAAGATAGTAAAAACATAGAATGTACGTGATTAGTGAAAACCCACATAGATACCAACTGGTGGATATCAATATATGTTATACTGATATTCGGATAGAAATAATATGTTATTTATTTCTCTATTATAGGATGGGTGAATTAAATATTAAAAAATATTTAGTTTAAAAGATTATAAACTAAAAAAATTCACAAACCTGTTTATGTGAAAAGATAGTATTGGGATAATAGACCCATTCCAAATACTTATGTATCATAATCAGGAAGATATCAAAATATCTGTATAAAATATGTATAATTATAAAGAATTGGGTTAGATCATAATCATAATATGTATGATTAAAAATAATCATAATCAGAAAATATTAAATTATAACAACGTAACTGGATTTGATTTATGTATTATATAATTAACAGATTAATTTTTATTATATTCATATATGTTATGATAAAACAATTAAAAATAAGAGTAGAATAATTTAAGAAATCTAAGAAACAAGTAATGAAATAGATATAATAAAGTAATAATGACTTGAAAAAATTAAAATGAATAAATATATTTCAACAATAAGAGTAAGGTAGCCACAAAACCTAGATAAAGGGTTCCATTGTTTTGTACTTACACCAAATTTTTCCTTTTCTTGGCTAGTAAATCGATCTATATGATGACCAACTTTGTTCTTCATACCTATACCTGGTAGCCCTCAATCTGATGGATCAGGTCAGTATTTCTATTCTTCAAATACATCGACCAGAAAAAACATATTCTTTTTCATGATATCTAAACAATCTCGTGATCATAATCACATATCAGACACATGATCACCAAAAAGCCTCTCTATTCTATAACCATACACCACAGTATAACTCCCATGGATTATAGTTTGGCTCTCCACACTAGATGACCACCATGATAGAACCCTATGGCTTATGGAAAAGAACACCTCATTTGTGTATTCCCAACATACCAAGGACCTTTCCACCATAATGTTTCCTCCTATAATATAATGTGGAGCCCCTCAATTTTGCAGTACCTCAATCCCTAATCCCAAAACCTCCACCCTAAAACCTCTCCCTTGCCTGGTGTAAAGAACCCATCCACACACTATACTATGTGGAAACCATAAGTGAGGGGAAAGATTCATTAAAAACATAATACTCTCCATGTATGAGCCTTTGTCTTACAACATGGCCTCCCTATGTAACGTTTTGTGCCATCATCATCTATTACATTAACTATTTTTGGTGTTAATGGTTCTTGGTTGAGGCTTAGAGTTAGATTAGAAGAGTTTGGCTATTAAATTCTAGTATTATGATGAATACAAGTCATGTGAATATTATATTCTATGTAATTGTTATTCATGAATTCTGAAGGAATGTTCATGGGGTGCTTCATGAAATATTTATTATTATGATTAAATAACAAAAATGTGACACATTTTTTAGTAGAAACAAGAACCTGAAAGTTACATGATGTGTAAATACATTAAATACCATGTAATTCCCATATACAACACATTTTAAATGGTGTATCACGTTTGTATTTTTTTCAAATCTACACTCTATTTCATTCAAGGAAGCCATAGTCTCCCCTTTCAGGTGTTTTGGGGTTCCTTCAATTGGGGATTGGTTCATTGATTTCCGTCTTTGATCCATGGTGATTTATCCTCTCTTTATCATCTGTTTACATCCATTCCTATTAAATGTTTCACTGTGGAAGTATTTTTCTGTTTGGGTTATGTGTTTTGTTTGTGTTTTTATGCTCTATGGGTATGGTGTAGGATTACCTATAGTCTTATGGCGAGATTGTGGTTTTCAAGAATTCTTCTTCGCCATGTGTTTCTCAACGAGTTATAATGAACTTTTGAGGTAGGTAAATCATTGTTTCTATTTACCTATAGTCTATTGGGGATTGTTTCAAGGATTTAATTCTTTGATCCATGGTGATTTATCCTCACGTTATCATCTGTTTACCTCCATTCATATTAAATGTTTAACTATGGTAGTATGCTTCGGTTTGGGTTATGTGTTTTGTTTTTGTTTTTATTCTCTATGGGTGTGGTGTAGGATTACCTGTAGAGGGGGTTTGATTGAAATTTTTTTTATAGATTTGTTATTTTTTTCATAATGTTGATTGTATGAGCCTGATGCCAAAAAAATTTTAAGGATTTTGGAGAATTTGATTTCTCCAGATGAAATTTTATGTGACTAATTATTTTGTTTTGATTTTCTGATATCACCATAAAAAGAAAATTTACTAACAACTTGTATTTTTCTAAGGAAATGGATTACCCAGGATTCTGGCTTGTGTGGTATTTCCCCTGCAATAATGTGGAATATGATAAAAGACTAGTTTTAAATATGTAAAATGATCATGATGTGTTGTGATGTTTTTTTCATTATTATAGGATTTTTATGTGCGGTTGGGGTCATTTTTGGGTGATGTGTGGTTGTTTGGAAGTTCTTTTAAGGCGGCGAGGTGGTGGTAGTTTGGAAATGCATTGGGGCAGTGAAGTGGTGGTAGTTCAACCACTATTTAGGGGAGGCATGGTGGTGGTTTTATTCTCGTCATTTTGAGTTGGAGAGGTAGTTTTAGGATGGTGAATATGATATATTTGTAATGTGTGGGCGTTTTATGATTGGTTCCTAGTTATTGAGCTAGTAAAAGATTTAAAATGATAAAAATGAATATGGTTGGTTCGGTTAATGGGATTGAAATGGTTAATGAATAATAAATGAAGTGTTTTGTGATTAAATGTGGTTGAATCTAAATAATGGAATGAATGGGATGATTAATTGAAATTGGTTTGAAATATGAAAGGGTAATTGTGGATTTTTTGTGGTGTTATACATTTAGAGGTTGCAGTGAAAGTGTCAATGTTAGGAGTTGTTTAGTGTTTGGTTGTAAGCCCATGGGATGGGGTTATTGGTCATTATATGTATATACTTGTGTATAATTTGTGATTTATTTATTCACCCACCCACATAGAGTAATTTTTTAGAATAGCCAAATAATCATGCATGAGGGTTTTCTCATCATATGGTGAGGAAGACTGATGGTTGGGCACCCAATCATTCCTGATATCTCTTCCAGGTGAGGTAGCTATTTCCAATGTTGTGAAAGATAGAGGTCTATTTATTTATCATATGGTTTTTATGATATCCCAGGTGTTTTTAGGGGAGGTGTGATTATGCTTGTGGGGCAGTTATCTAGGTGTTTTTTGGTGAGATGTGATTCTACTATGATTATTGGGTGTCTTATGTTGGGGTCACTCATGGGTGGAGGAGGGTGTAAGGTTGATGTCCAATACATTCATGATAACAAACTACTATTGTTATGGTAGTGGTTGTGATGTGATAGACCATGTTTTTGTAGGAAAGATGTGATGGGATGTTCTTATGGGGTGGAAATACCAAGTATCATCGGGAGAGGTTTTTTTTGACCAATCATGTGGGGTGGTGTTTTATTCAAAATATTTTGGAGAGATATGCCATATGAAATTGTGGAGTTTGAGTGGTGTACCTAAGAGAAAATGGGGAGTTGTCCCCTTATCAATGTTATTCTTATTATATTATATTACATGACCTTTGTTATTTGATGAGCATGACTTGATGAGGCTAGGATCAATAATTTACCTCTTCATGTGTTTTTGGTTCATCTGTTTGCTCACAGATTCTTTAGTATACTTATTTCACATGTTCATGAGATACATTTCATTTTTTATCAAGTATACTGCTACCCCAAAAAACTTTATATAAACATTTTTCATGTATCTAGGAGGATTAAATGGTACATGATAGACATTACTAGATCATGCATTTGGATATATACTATATTTTTTCATTGGGTTTACTTTTGGGTATTTTACTTTGGGAAATTTTATCTATATCAGTTCTTTTTATGTATACATTTTGTGACGAATTTTGATACTTTTTGTATTATGTATTGGAGTTGTTTTTTGAATTATTCATATTATATCCCAATCCTACATTATTATAGAGGGTAATGCCTGCCATTTTGTGATATTTATATACCCTCAGTGATAGTTTGCAACCCGGTGCATACTAGAGGTAGACATTGGGGGTCATTATCTATCTCCCCTCAGTGCAGTATCTTTTTATAGAGGGGGTGATGAAAAAGTAGTATCCAAGGTCATGGTTTAAATATAGGATGTATTTTTGAGTTATGTACACTAATGAATGCAGGTGTTGGTATGGAAATAGTGCCAAATGACCTTGGTGCATGACATAGGATAGGGAGACCAGCTAGAACATTAGATTGTATGGCCCCCTATGATCCAGTACACATTCATTATGTTTATTGAATGACCATGTGAGGTGTATCTATTTTCAGAGAAGAGACCCAGGAGTAGTACATCCATCAGGATGACTTGCATTTTCATTTTAATTGGGTTGTTTTGGGAAAGCTACTATAATAAAAATAATTAAAAATGAATCTTATTAAAATTATAAAATAATGTTATTTCGAAGATCATATTTGATTTTAAGATATGTCTCTTATTCATATTTCTCTTGTGGCCTAGGTAGTTGAGGATCATTAGGCTAATCTTGTTTATCTTAATATGGATGATCTGATAGAATGGGATGAGGCATGGCAGAGGGAATTACGTGTATTCCATCAGTAGGCTTTTGGAATGTATGAGCAAAGTGTTTCACATGTGGAGGCTAAGAGATGGATATAGGAGCTTGATATCACATTCAGTTTGACCTGGGCGCTAGTGGGATACCAATTCCATTTGGATGTTAGTCAGATATAGGTATTTTCACCTCAGTTGTGGATGATGTATCTGGGACAGTATAAGGAGGTAAATGTTTTGTTGGTAAACTTCTTGAAGGATTTCCGGGAATTTTTCCTTTCATCGGTCATGGAGGTAGGGAAGAGGCATGCGATTATTTCTCTTCAGCATGGGAGCATGTAAGTGTGATAGTTGTGAACCATGTTCTAGAACCTTATGAATTTCACCACAGATCTTTTTGCACATGATGATTCTCATGAGAGATGTCTTGAAGAGGCACTTCATCTTACTATCTAGTATTTAGTTATTCATTTTATATTTCCAAAAGATATGGTAATTCAAAAGAGGGAATAATTGATCGAATGGATGTAATAACGAGGTGGTTTACCATGAGAGAGGAACCTACAGGGTTCCTTAAGAGACAATGTTATCAGTGGTAGGTGTCAAGCCCTTGGAACTTCAAGGTCTTTACTAGTGGGTAGTTAACCTTTGGAGGTTACATTTAGTACTACTTGGGCCAAGGTTTTCTGTGGTTTTCATGGGGAATGTTTTCTAGTGGGTATTAGTTGTGGGGTTTCTGGTAATTTCTAGAACCAATTCCCAGTGGTTCCACATGATAAGTTTGGTGGAGGTGGAGAGGTTCACCGCCAGCCTAAACAGATGATTCTAGTGTGACTACTTCATTAGTCAGGGAAGAAAGATTATTCCTTGCTGAGGGAAGATAGAGTAGGTAGGGATTGACCGTATGAATTTCCATGGGTTCTAGGACCTCTACCCAAGTTTGGTTAAGGAGATGGTTATTAGAAAATATGTAGAGGATTAGGGTGTGGTCAGTTTATGTAGTGGAGAAAGTAGTTCCATATGGGTCATGACACATCATAGGTACAATCATTTTGTATTGTACCCTTGTTTTGGACTTCTTTGATTCAAGGGTGTCACACTATTTTGTTTCACCTTCAGTATCCCATTCTTTGGTACTAGTTTTAGAGATGATTCTGATTCACTTAGTGTTGGCAATTGGGGTTAAAGTCCAGATTAGATTGTTTGATGTGTGTTGGGGGTGTAAACTGATGATGGGTCCACATCAGTCCCAAGGGGATCCTTTCTTTCTACAGATGTATCCATAAGATGTTATCCTCTCCATCAATAGATTGTATTCTATATTTTCTATTATCAATTGCTTCAGGAGGAGAGTTTTTTTATATTTGGATGACCAATATGTGGTTTTCTTGGGTGATAGTGGTTGTCGAATGGTAACCAGTGTGTCTGTCCCCTTCCTTCCATAATGGATGGGTTTTTATAGAATTTTTATATTATATAATAGTGGATGTACCTAGGGTCATTGGGGTGTTTTTGGATGTATTTTTAGAGGAGGTTTGGAGACAAAATCCTCTCCATGATGATGATTTTTGGGTAGGCTTGCAGCCTGATGCTTCGTTGGTTTCATTGGATCCTTATCCGTTGTCACATTCTAAGTTGTGGTAGTTGATGATTTAGATTGATGATCTGGTGAATAATAATTTTTTTCTATCATACTGTTTCACCATGGGGTGTGGTAGTGTTGTTCACCATGAATTTGAATAGTATCATGGGGTTGTTTATAGAATGCCATTGATTGAATCAGGTGACACTCAATAATTGTTACCATTTTCTATGTATAGACATTATTTTCTATCACCTGAGAGGGGAGAGATGGTTTTCAAAGATCAATATGTGTTCTTGATATCAAACATTGAGGGTGAGGGGTGTACATATCCTGATGTCTACATTTAGATTCATGTATGGACACTTAATGTATTCATTCATGTCATTTGATGTTACGAATGCACTATCTATGTTCATGGAGATTATTAAATCCATGTCTCGTGTGTTCTAGAACCACTTTATCATCATATTAATTGATGATATATTGATATACTTGAATTCATGTGTGGATCATGTCATGAATCTAAGACCTATTTTTTAGTCTCTTTAACACCAATATATTTTTTGGAAATGTGTACAAGGATATGTTTTATACATACATGTGCATTTATTTGGGAATGTGGGATCTCGGTAGGGTGTGGTAGTGGACCCTTCGAAGGTTAAGGCATTTGTTACATGGGAATCACAAAATAATGTGGTATATGTTCAAATATTTCTTGGTATTTCAGGCTATTATTATAGTATTGTCTTCCATTTGTGTTGAGTTGCATCCCCATTAATATATTTGACCTAGATGGATCCATATTTTTTAGGGAATGATAAGTTCTAGGAAGTATTCAGTCACCTGAAGGGGATGTTGGTTAGTGATCAATTACTTTATTTTCATAAGGTGGGGTGATGTTTGAGGTGTTTTTTGATGCTCCCTATGTGGTTTTGGGACGTGTGTTGATCTAACAAATTGATGTGATCTCATGTGGGTCTCGACAGTTATGACCCTTTGAGTATAGCTATGCCACCCATGATATCCAGATAGCATCAATTTTGTTTTCACTAATGTTGTGGTTGCATTACATAATTAGGGAATTCTTTGTGATATTCACATTCCATAAGGGGTTTTGGTATATATTTTCTCTATGTGATCTGATCTTATGATAGAATATGTTTATGGAGTTTATTTAGTGTTATAATTTTGATATTTTCTTCACCTTAGGAATAGGGGATGTTCTGGATGATTCATTGAGAAGGAAGTCAAGAAATTATGTTGATTCTATGTTTATGGAATCTTGGAGAACAATAGAGGAGTTGGAAACCATGCACTTATATAAAAATGTATATGGTGGTAGATGGTTCTTTTTTATGATAATATTATATTTTTTTCTGATGCAGCAGGTGAATGATTATCAGTGGGGACACTCAGAAGCAGATATGATGTATGGTCATGTTGGCCATGGGAATAATCCAATGGTATTGTTGGAACCATATGTTATTTCATGGGATGTCATTTTCTGAGGTAATGTAAGAGATATTTATTTTTTAGTTTCATATCTCACCTTTGGTAGTACACAAAGGATTTTCCAAGTTGTAACGTAGATTTGTGATACAAATTTAATGGCCTGAGATTAAATAGATGGTGTTAATGTTTTTGGAAATGTTGTTGGTTTTCCAGCATCAAATGGTTGATAATCATGTTCTAAGTGGGTTTTATAGCTTTGGATGTTCATAAGTGTAAATGGGATGAAATATTTATGGATTTATTTAAAGTGTTACATAGATATCAGGGAGGTTGTGATGTTATCTTGGAGATCATGGATTGGCTGATGAAATCAACCCACTTCTTTGTGACCAAGTAGTTGATTGAAGTATATGCCTTGTCAAAGAGGTATATTGATGAGGTTGTGTGGTTTCATGGGTTTTTATTGTACATATTCTTGGGTCAGTTTTTATTTTGTATTCCACTGGTCTAGGT
The DNA here is from genome assembly GCA_963277665.1 of Viscum album. NCBI lineage: Eukaryota > Viridiplantae > Streptophyta > Magnoliopsida > Santalales > Viscaceae > Viscum > Viscum album. Next base: position 773,885,459 of record OY728155.1, on the reverse strand, counting down.
GGGTTATTAAAAATCTTTTAGAGCTCAGTTATGCCTCAACGCTACATTCCACCCTAAGATGGATGAAAATATAGAAAAAAATATCTATATTATAGAGGATATATTGTAGGATTTAATCATGTAATTTGGTGGATCATGTGTTTAAATCTATCCCTTGGATGATTTCAGTTACAATAATAACTATATCTATTCCATTGGTATGGCACCATTTGATTCATTGTATGATAGATCATGTCCTTCTATGTTGTGTTGGACAGATGATAAGGAGGCTACAGTTCTTGGTATTGATGTGGTGAAGAACATGAAAAAGATGGTTTATCTTCTGAATTATAGTATGGAAGAAATTTATGACAAGAATAATTATTATGCTGACTATAGGAGGAGGATCTTGGAGTTAGATTTTGGAGACCACACGTTCTTGAATGACTATCCTCGACATGGACTCAATAGTTTTGGCAGTGGGAGTAAGATTTTTCCAAGGTTTGTTGGGGCCTTTGTGGAATTGGGGTGTGTTGTATAATTGGACAATCGGTTGGAATTTACATCATGGATAAGGAGGTTCCACAATGTATTCCATGTCACTATGCTTCTATAGTATCTTCATGATAACACCAATGTTGTTGACTGGGGAGGGTTGGATAACAAGGATGATGAGACATTCATGGAGAAATCCATAGAGATCCAAGATCACTAAGAGAAGTCATGAAGTGGAAGAACCATTCATTTGGATAGTGTATTTTGGAGGAATGATGTGCTTGAGGAGAGTACTTGGGAGTGATAAATGCAAATTCATTCCCAATACTCAGATTTATTTTCAATTTTCCTTTTTTCTATTTTTAATTATATTTTAATGATTCGATATTTTTTATCTGATGAGTTTTTTACCTCCTTTGTGATGTGTGATATGTGATAATGTATCAACATATGAGAATTAGGGGACATAATATATAACTTGGACACATTAATTGTGATGTGATTTAACCCATAAGGGTGAGTCTGTGCCAAACAGAGTGATTAATATCTTTCCACAATGGATGAAATTGTTTGATATGTTTGTTAAATAGAGTGTGGTTCATTGTATTTAGTTGTTTTTGGTTTTGGATTCATGGAGGTTGATATTTTTTTAGTGGTTGTGAGGATGGATGGTTTTACATGTTCGGTCATGAGGTTTTGTGAGATGTTTGTGAATATTTGGTTTGGAATGTTTTGAAAGTGGTATCGGTTGAGGTACAATGATATCATTGAGAGGTATATTAATGGGTGGTTATTTTTTCCCCTTTACTTATAGGTTTGGTCTTTGATTCTTGAGGTAGAGAATCATTGGGAGGGTTTTGGTGTAATGTTGTGATCCTTCTCGCTTCATTAGGTTTAATGTTTTTGGTGTTGTAGATGAATGTATGAGGATTAGAGTGGTCTCAGAGGAGTTTGGCACTAACTTATTTGATTAGATGAATTCATGATGTGTAATTATTACACACCATGTAAGTGTGATTCATGTCTTTTGAGGGTATATTCATGGATTATTACATGACGTGTAAATTTTTGGGGTTAAATAATATAAAAAGATATGTTTTTTGTGGAATACAAACCACAAAATTTACATAATGGGTAAATAGATTAGCCATTATGTAATTTCCCTACACAGTGAGTTTTAAAGGTTGAATCACTCAGGTTATTGTTATGCACTACACTCTCTATCCTTCTAGGTGGCCAGTGTCTTCCCTTTTATTTGTTTTCGGATTCCTTCTTATGTGGATTAGTTTATGGATTCTTATATTCATTATGTGGTTAGTTGTCTTTTCATTCTCATTTATTCACTCCTATTAATCTTGTAATGTTTTCTATTATGGTATTGTTGGGATTGGCTTGTGTTTTTTGGTTGATTTTTTATGATCACTAGGGGGTTGTTTAGGTTGATATGTGGTCTCTCGTGGAGGGGTTGTGGTTTGAGGATGTTCTTCTTCACCTTGAGATATGTAGCGAGTTGGAAATGTCTTTTGTGTTGTAGAATCCATAATTCCTATTTACTGTGTACCATGATAGTGGGGATAGCTTTTTTAATCGATTGGTTATTATTTTCTATCTTAATTAAATTTAAATAACATGTATATCAAAAATTGATGTGAATAGGGGGTTTGATTGAAATGTTGCTTCCTTATTATTATGATATTATTGATTTTGTGGGATAAATGCCTTACTAAAAGTTTTGGTTGTTGGGGGATTTTTTGGCATCTGATGATATGTTATTTGACTACTGGTTTTTTTGTGATTTTTTGATACCACACTAAAATAAAAATTGAATAACCACTTATATTTTTAAATTGAAATGATTTCCTTTGGATTAGTGGTTGTGTGATAACACCCCTATAATAAAGAGTAATGTGAGAAAATATCCTTTGTAAATTTTTAAAATGATCATGTTGTGTTGTGATGTGTGTTCATTATTGTAGGAAGATGATGTGTGGCTGCGATGGGGTATGGGGAAATTTTTTTTTTCTGGAAGTGCTTTTGGGGTGGCAAGGGGGCAGTTGTTTGAATGCGATTTTTTGAGGGTGGTGGTTTGGCTGTGCTTTTGGGGTGGTGAGTTGGTGATATATTGGACATTATTTTTTGTAGTAGAGGTGGTGGTATGTTATAAATTCATTTATGGTGGTGATGTGGTGGTTGTTTATTAGTGATTTTGGGGAGTTTAGGTAGTTGTACGATGGGGATTATGAGTTGCTTGTGATGTGTGGTTGTGTTGTGCCAGATTCCCAAATATTGATAGAATGAATGATTTATAATTATTGAAATGATTGGTGTTTGGTTCCGTTATTTGGATGTAAATGGTTATTCAATTATAAAATGATTGGTTTTTTGGATAAATGTGTTCGGTGGTAAATAATTCAAATAAGGGGATGATTGAATGAAATTGGATAAAAATGTGAAGTGGGGATTCTAGATTTTCATGTGGTGTTATGCATTTGGAGGTGGAACTGAAAGTGTTGATGTTGTGAGTTGGTTAGTTGTTGGTTGTGAACCCATAGTTTGGGGTTGTGTCTTAAAAAAATTATATAGTTTTATATTCTTTTTTATTTTTATACGCAGCCCATCCATGTAGAGAACTGTGTGTTGACACTTGAATAGTCACATGAGTGGTGTTTTTACAGACATTCGGTGAGGTGGACAGATGGATGGGTACCCAATATTTCGTGGTATATCTTCAAGGTGTGGATTTTATTTCATGGAAAAAGACATATTGATGTCTGTTATTGTATTACATCCTGGTTGGGATAACCTATGAGTTTTTGGGTAGGAAGTGACCTGGCTTGTGGGGCGGTGATCAAAGTTTTTTTCAGGTGAGATGTGATTTTACTGTTCTTATGGGATGGATTCTTGTCGGGTAATGGATGGTATGATCATGGAACGATGTTGATGAACAACATGTTCATGATACCAAGGTACTCTTGTCATTATGGTTGTTTTTATGTGACTCCCTAGGTGTCTACAGGTGAGATGTGATGTGGTCGTTCTTGTGGGGTGGTGATCCTAGGTGTCTACGGGTGAGGTGTATTATGACTATGCTTATGGGGAGGTCTGGTATTTAGAAGAGAAGAATGTTCTACGACATACAACGATGGGTAATTAGAATGGAATACTAGTGGGAAATAATTGTGGTGTACCCTTATAATTTTTATTCTTATTATATTATAATACTTGACTTTTGTTATTTGGTGATCGTGCATCGGTGACGTTGGGATGGATAGTTAACCTATTTAGGGGATGTTGTGTCTTCAATTTTCACATGGATTAATTAGTATGATTCTTTCACATGTTCCAGAGATACAATAATTTTTCTAAGGATTATACTTGTATTCTCACCCTACGCAGATAAATTGCTTTCATGTTTCTTGCAGAATAATGTAAACTGTGCTGAAAATTACTAGAATAAACCTTTAGATAGGTGATGTTTCACTACATTAGCTTTAATTTTGGGAATTTTACTTAGGATAATTGTTTATGCATAATTTCTATTTATCCATGAATTTTTGGGAAGTTTTGGATTCATTTTATATTAGGTCTTAGAGCAGTTTTTGGAACATTTATCTAATATTTTTACCTTACATTATTATAGAGAATAATGCCTCCAATTTCATTAGATTTTAATACCCTCACGGACAATTACCAACATGGGGCCTACTAGAGGTGGGACTTGAGGTTCATTATCTCTCTCCCCTCATTGTAGTATCTTTTGGAGGGAGGGGAAGTAATACCCTATGGCTGAATTTTTTTTCAACGATAAGAGGAAGATTGTAGTGTTTCGTTCCTTGGCCACGACATGTTTCTCAACATCCTTAGAGAAAATACATTTTAGATTTCCTGAAATAATCTGAAAATAGCTAGAATACTTTAGAACATAAAAATAACCAAAATTTAATCATTATCTAACAATTCATGTGACATGGTGGTGTCACATATATATTTATAATTATACATTTGAGTTTTTATAATACAATTTATATATAATTATAATTTCTTAGTATTTTTTATTCTTTCTTACATATATTATAGAATTTTTTAGCAATATAAAATATTGAAATAAATATTAATGAATTTGAATTAGTTCATATATAAATTTATATATCTATATTCAAATTATAAAATTTATAAAATTCATATGTACTTACACTATAAATATACATTTATAATTATTGGTGTGTACAAATATTTATATGTATGATTATATATTATAAATATATAGGTAGATATATAATTATATTAAAATAAGTTGAAATATAATATATGTATCTAAAAATACAATTCACACATATATATTTACACAAATATATATTTACACACATAATTAATTTTTTTAGTATTTGTATATCCAAATATTTTTACTATTATTATATATTTATTTTAAATGGGAGTTTTAATTTATATATTAGTTATATAAATAGCATTATTATTACTAAATAATTTTTAAAAATTTCATAATATAAATAATTAATATTATATATTCATAATTTTAATATCATTCTATGTTTTTAAATGTTATTCATTATATTTTATTAAATCTAATTTTTCTCAATTTTAATTATTATTTTTTATTTTTAAATTTTCTTCCGTTTTAATAATTTGTAATTTTTTCATTTTAAAAATTTATTTATGAATTTCTATTTTATAATACTCAATTTTTAAATAGGATATTATTTTACATAAATATTAATTATTTTTTTATAATTATTCATTTTTAATACTTACTAATTTAAATCATTATATAATTATCATTTATTAATTTTTAATAAGTTATTTATTGTTAAAAAATTATATTAATTTGTTTTTTATATCTACTTTTTTATTTTAATATGCATTCATTTTTTATTTTTGTTTTAATTTATGCAACTAAAATTATTCATTTATTATATTTAATATTTTCAAAAACTATTAACTTTGATTTCATTATTTATATTCATATTTATCATTATTCATTAAATATAGTTTATAATTTTTTTAATTTTAAGAAATTTTAATATTTTTATAATTTTTCCAATTTTTAATAATTTTTAAACATTTTTATTTGTTAATTATAAATTTTTTGTTAATTTGAATAGCTAAAATTTAATCTTTTAAAAAAAATTTATTTTAAAATTTATACTGTTCTTATTTGCTCATTTTTAATTATTAAATTACTAATAATATTTTTTATTTAAATGTAATTTAAAAATTTCAATTTAATTTTTTTAAATTTGTTCACTTTCTAATATTAATGTGCTTATTTATATTAATTAATTATTAAAAATTTTAATTTGGTTTTAATTTATATAATTAATATTTATTTTTTGTGTAATTTAATTTGGATATTTATAATTTTTTTGTGCCCTTATCATTGAGAAATTTCGAACTTATATAATAATCCTCTTTCTTGAATTTTGGTTTAATGCAGACAAATGGATATTTTAATGATAGTTTCATACCATTGAAAAATGAGTAGCATTATCTATATAAAGAAAACACTTATGAAAGATGCATTTATTAATGCTTATCATCCTATCACTGGTAAATGTTCATTTTATTATTTCTTTTAGTTAAAACTAATAAATATCATTTAGGATTTTTGAAAACCCCTAATAGATTGGATTTTCTCATCCTGTCGTTCATGGTCACAAAAAAATAATCATTTTAGAATCCAAATAGATTTTTTATGAATCAACCCTCAAAACTGAAGTTATACTATTCATAACATTTTTTTAATTTTTTTTCAAATAATATATTCTTATTATTTGTGAAAATATACATTGTTCTTTACATTTTAACTTTGTAAAATCAATTCTTTTAATCTCCAATTATTTTCTATGTTATTTTGTCACTAAATTTCTTCTTCATCAAGTCTTAGGTGGGTTGCCCTTATTCTTTAATTTCTTTTTGTATTGGAAATGATTTCATATGTTTCTCACCCCCACAGAATAGTATTGGGATTCAGATTCATGGTTTCTATTTGGTTAGTCTTCCTTTCACTGTATGGAGTTCATAAATAATTATCTTCATTCAAGGCTACTTCCACTAATGTTATATTTGTGGGCTTTGAGTATGGAAGTTACAAGAATATCCATTATTGTCAATATTTGGTTTATGGATTATATGTTGATTTCATCCCATTTCAACATGGGTATAGAGAAATATATCAGGATCTATAAATCAATGTGGAATGAAAGGCATGGTTGATATAATTAATAATTATAAATAATTTCTAAAATTATTTATTGAAAGAGTACAATAGTTAAAATAAATAATATATTTATTAAAATACCTTATTAAAACAAAAACACTCAAAAATAATTTAATCATTAAAAAACACAATTTTTAAACCAAATCACTAAGTTAAACACCAATGAGTGCATGAAGTTAACTACTTCACACTATAAAAACAATCCACATGAAGAGAGAAGACTAAATTCCTTCCATTACATAGTCTTTTTTATGCATTTATATTTTCCCTTAAAATATAAAACACATTATTTATATCGACTATTTTATTTTAATTATATATGAATGTATTAAATTTTATAATTATATTTTTAATGCTATAACATTTACAATTTTCGGATTTAAAAAAAGATTCATTAAATAAGTAACAAATGTGTATTTATTTATTTATTTGTAAAATATGAATACTATTGATCCAAATTTGATGGATTTGAATAAAAAAATTGATGGGTTACAATAATTTGAATTAAGATAATGGATATTGGGGTAAATATTTACAAAATATTTCAATATAGTGTGCATATAATCCTTGTGAAACCATTTTCAATATTTGTGCTATTATTATTCATGGTAAATAACACCAGAGGAGTTAGAAGAGTATTTAATCTGTCACAAAATAAATAGAAGTTATAATTGTTGTATTAAAAATAGTGAATAAGTAAATGTATCTAGTGATAGGTTTAACACTATGCATTACAGATCACATGATATGGTTATAAATGTAAACAATGACTCAGATATCATTGCAGTTTGTTGATTATCTAATATGATTTAATGTGTTAATGATGTTGGAGATCATTTAGAGGAAATGAAAATGTAAGTTGAACATGAAGATCATGATTGAGAAAATAAGTTTGGGAAGTTAAATATTTGTGTAAGTATTCCATTGTAAGATGTTTTTACTAAATATACAACAATTTCATCTATACTAAAAATATATAATATAAAATCTAGCAATAGATGGAGCAAGAAAAGTTTAATCGAACTGTTTTCTCCATTGAATGATATGAAACCAGAAGATAATGATACAACTTATCAAACACATGACACTTAAAATATGTTATCTCAATTGGGCATGATCTATGTAAGAATACAAGTTTTACCAAATGACCTTATATTGATTTAAAGAGAATTAATCACATAAAAAATTAATAATTGTGGTGAGGATAGATATAGGAAATATGAAATGTGTCTATAAAAATATTCATATTACAATCCAAGCATTATATGGTATGGATGCCAATATGGATGTGACAAGAATCTAAGGTAATTGATTTGGCTCATATATACCAGAATTTAGCATATGAAACATTATCACCCAACAAACTATCCCAAGTGAAATAAAATTGATCATGAGTATCTAGAGTTTCTAAATGATCTATGAAACCTCCATCTAGAAAAATCAATTGATAGAATTTATCATTTTAGTGTAAAATTTAAAACTTATATTATTTTTATAGTTATGTTGGGAAATTTTAACTTTACACTACAATTATACATGACGGAACAATAAATTATGTTTCCTTTTCTTAAATTAGGATAAAAAAATCATGTTATGATATTTATGTTTATTTGGATCTATTAATATATTATATTAAATTAATTTTTTATTCATGTGTTACGATGTATGATTCTAATATAAATGATAACTTTATGTATATATTCTTGTATTATGGGATGATAAATGACATTACTTGTTATAGAAATATTTCATGTTATAAAGTTAATGTAATACCAGGGTGAACAAATTTTCATGAAGCAGCACACTTAGTTAGGATGAAACATTCCTTGAAGAGTGTTTTTATATGATAGTGAAAATATCAAGCCCGAAACATATAAATATTGATCCAATATTACATCATCCAATAAGAATTTAGAAGAACATAAACACCAATCTTCACTAACAGGTGATAAATAATTTAATAAAGGTATACATATTATAACAATTTGTAGTACTGAATTATTGAAAAACATTATGAAAATACAGTGGAAAAGTGTAATGTTTCTCATCGATTACAATACTATAGTTTTCTATACATAAGATATTTTCTTGTTAGGATATATATAGAAAACAACATGGGGTAATGGAAATGACACATTACATAATACACCCTATAAAACAAGGATATAACTTAATCTAATGGAAATGATTAACATGGCGATAAGGGATGAGACGGTTCCCATGACTGGAGAATGTTAGACTTTTCTTCCTCCAATGACTTCCACTACTTCCATAAAAGATATATTTTTATTTATTGACATCCTAAATAGTGTAAATGTTACATATTATATTTCATAAAATATTAATAATTTCACTTTGATGACTATGTTTAAGTGTAGGGGACTAAAATCACAATAATTTCATGTTTTAATGAAAACATTAATTCATGTTGCTTTATTTTTCATTCTGCTTAAAAATATTTAACATGCATAACCTAGGAATATATTTAGAATCTATTTCTACCAAAGTAATATAACTGATAAAGATTCCAACTATAGAAATTATGATTATATTAAGTGAATTAGATATATTATTCCAATCATAATTTTTTTATATAATGGTTCACTTGATAGTTCACTTGGGTAGAGTGTTCTTACAGTGTGGTGTTCTTCATTACAAATGGTTGTACACTATACAACTCTTTATGATTAATTGAAATGGTTCCTCCAAAATAATAATAATCTAGAAGGTTTTATTTTAATAAAATATATTATTGAGAAATTATTTGAATTATTTATAGACTAACTATCTAATCATGATAAGAATTATCGCTAAAAATATCAACATAGTGGGTGCCATGTGGGTTAAAGGAATTTTGGATGAAATTCCCTCCAAAATACCATTATAGATAATTTTTTGGGTTAACATTAGTTTATACGTAATAGTATATTTGTTGTTCTGTATATTGAAACCCAAAAACAAATTATTAGGTTTTTAAATCCATCAAGGGATAGAAGTTGGATATTAAATAAACATAATCAACGGTGTATAGGATTGTTTTGAGAAAATATTTTTAATGAGTTATTTGAAAATTTGATTTAAATTTCTGAAAGACATTGATGGGTAGATAATAGACCAAGTGTGTAGGTTTTATATTTATAATGGTAATATAATTAATGATTATACTTTCTTTACAAAGTTATATTATTAATGAAGTAAAATTAAAAATTGTGGATTCACTATTATAGGGGAAGTGATGCATATATCATGTAACAAGGGTAGAAATCCAATTTACATGAATATTTCATATTTATAATTATAAAAAATAAATATAATTTGGATTATTAAACCCCCAAAGTTCCAATTTATTAAATAATGCAGGTTTATAATGGGGGTGATGTTTCAATTGATTAATTTAGATTCATGAAAGTGAATATCAATACAGAATTCTATAGGGTTTGATCATTCCTAATGGAATCACATGTGCAGTATTATTTTATGTCCTGGATCCTATAAATAGAAAGTTTTCAATATTAATTGAGATTAAATTAAATTCTCAATTATGAATATCAAGGAGCCTCTATTGGGATTTTAAACATGAGGTACATTTTCATAATATGTTTTTCTAATAATTGTTCAACCATGAGAATTATTAATAAATAATATTAATATTTTATACATGTACATATATCACTAATATGTGAAGAGAAACCATGTAAAAAAAATATAGAGTCCTTCGTTCACATATTAGTTCTATATATGAATTTAAAATTGAAAAGGTTAAGATTTCAATAAAAGTAGCTATGATGTATGGATAGAAAATAAGAGAAAACATGCGATAACAAATACCTGAATTCAAGGGTAACCACTATTATCTAATGATATAAAATATATTTTTAGTTTTATCAGTACTTATTAATTTTTGTTCTTATCGGAATAAATGGAGTCTCACTGTAGTTAAATTAGATACTACAAATATTTATATTTCGAATCTAAATAATGAATTTCCCACATTATAAACACACATTATGTCCGTTATCAATTTGAAATACACAACATTCATCATTTTACAAATAATCCTGAATTTATAATGTTTATATTATTTTTTTCATGAGTTTTATTGTGTTAAGAGGTGATTACTTATTGTAAAAATCATTGTATGATGATTAATACAATGAATAAAAATGTTTGGAATTATTTTAAATAGAAAAGTGTTAGGATAGTATAATAATATTTCACTATCAAACCATATATGCAAAAAGATTTCTAAATTCTCTCATTTTTTCGACAATTTAAAAAATAATCCACTGAAAATGATTATGGTTATTATATTTGTAAATTTATGAATGATACTTTACTCCATCATCAAACTCGTTTTCCTGGAAATTTATTTTAAAAAGTAGTTTCAGTTTCATAAAAAAATAACTAATAATTGGTTTATTTATACTTTTATATCACTAACACAATGTGGACAGTCCATGAATTCAATAAAAGAAGTATATTTTTTAAAAAAATAGTGGGAAACATAAATGATGTCCTAATGTCTATTGAAACCATAGATATGTGATTTACTATCATTTGTATTGTTTTTTATATCAGAGCGGTCCAAAAGAGTTAGTTTTTTACTAATTATTTATTTAATTGTTTTTATCACTTTATATACTTCATACTTTTTAATTTTATTATTTTTATTATTTTCTACTTATTTATATAATTGTTATATAGATCATTAAGTGGTGATTACCTACCAATTTATCTTTATGCATTTTTCATTTATAAAGTGAAAAAAATGCATCGACAATGAATTTACGGTATTTCTTAAGGTCTAATATAATTTTTAATGGATGTAATATAAAACCCAATGGGGAAATGATTAGTTTACATGATTTTTCTTTCTAAAGGGGAAATGATATCAGCGTTTAGAAAATACCTCTAATAATGTATAAGGGTTTTTTTCCTCTTCATTAAGGAAAAATGGTAGGAGAAAATGAAATAATGATGAAAGATTTAACAAGGATGGTGCGCAAAGATTTTGTTTAATTTTTTCTCCATGGATATTCTAGTTTATTATATTATTTGTTTACATTCATTATATATGAAATCAAATCCCTTTTAATAACATAACTGTGATATAAATTTTTGTTTTAAGATAGAAAGTCTACTTATTGAATTTATGTAGTAGATGATTTGAGAAAGAAACTATCACATGTTTATATTTCTACTCACACCATTTAGGTTAATTTTATACACTTTTGCCTACACCCTTCAAGATTTTCCAATAATACATGAGGCTATCTATTCCTCTCAAAGTAAAATTTTATCCCACAATGCATGTTACATTGTAAAAATTGAGGAAACATGATTTAATTATCCTAATACTTTAAGAAAAATATTTATAATTCATTTATGAAGTGTCGAAATTAAACACACATAAATCTAACACATTGTGTGGTCAAATTGATAGAAATTTCATGTTTTTAGTTTAAAAGTAACATTTGAGCCTGAAATATATGTCACATACTCAAAACCAAGAAAAATCACTAGTTTTGTCTTGAAAATTTAGAAAAATGATATTTTATTCACTTTTGACACATAAAAATTTACCTAAGGTCAACATCAACCCATGGTGCTCCCAATACTACTCATAATGAGAGTTATCATTTAAAAATTGAATTTCAGTTCCAAACATAGGTCACTTACTTAAAAACCAGAAAAAACACATAGATTCTATTGATGCTTAGGAGTAATATTGATAATTCACTTCAGACTTATAGGTATCAACCACACATCAATTTAACACATAGTATGGCTAGTCTGAATCAAAATGTTTGTTTTCATTTAAACGTTACATTTTTTTTCAAGACACACATCATACTCAAAAGAAAAAAAAACTTCTATTTTCTTCATAAATTATACAATGATACATGATTAAAATTTTATATGTATAAATTCACCACACAAAAGTTCAAACACACAGTGTATTTAGATTGACTGAATGTGAATGTTTTATTTTTAAAAGTGACATTTTAGTCTAAAATTATTGAAACACACTAAAAAATAAAAAAATTAATTTTTTTTATAAATTAGTAATATTATTTATGATTCATTTGTGATTTATATGAATTAACATCATGAAAATATGATTTATGGCGTACCCAGTATGACTGAATGTACATGATTTCAGGGAATAATGACATTTTAGTTGAAGTCATGAGTTACATATTAAAAATAAATTAAATTAATATAGATTGTATTTATATTTTATAATATGTATTGATAATAAATTTTCGAAATATATTACATAATTTCATGTCAATATGACACACAATGTGGTTGATATGGCCGAAATTAAATTGTTTCATTTTAAAGTGCCATTTTAGTTCAAAATAGACGTCACATAATCAAAATTGTTTAAATAAACTCTGATTTTTTTTGATTTTTTCTAATAAAAATTCATGATTAATATGTTATGTTTTATTAATTAACCACATGTAAATCGAACACATGATGTGTCCCTATTAATTGATGGTACATTCTTTCAGTTTAAAAGATACATTTTAGTCTAAAATTTTCGCTACATTATCAAAACTCAAAAAATGTGCTAGAAATGTCATAGTAATTATTAAAATGTTATTGAATAATTTTTCATGTATATTAATTAACTTAAAATTAATTTGATAAATAGTGTGGATGGTATGTTCAATAATTCATGTTTTTATTGTAAATGACATTTTAGTTAAAATTTTGTGTCACTTACTCAAAAATGAAAAAACAAGATCATATTTTACACATATTAGAGTAATAATTAATATATTGGTTTTTATATTTATTAATTAACTATTGGTCATTGTGATGAAATCAGTGACTGGTATGATTGGACGTGCATTCTTCATTTAAATTTGTCATTTTTGTAAAAAATCAATGTCACATACTAAAAAGTAAGAAACAAATATTGGATTATCATTATATTTTAAAAAAATACAATTTATTAATTTTATGTGTTTAATAATAAACATAACATCAATCTAAAAAATTATGTGGTTATATTTTCTGAAGGTTCATATTTTCATTTTAAAAGTGACATTTTAGTTTAAAACACACATCACATACTCAAACCTAATAAAATTTACATTCATTATATAGAATCATTATTGTAATGATATGTGAGACATTTGTTATGTGTTGGAATTAACATATTGTTAATCATATAGACGTTTTCTGAGGTATGGCTTATAGTGCATGTTCTCATTTAAAAATTACATTTTAGTTGAAAACGTGCATCATATACTTGACCCATGAAAACACACTAATATGGTCATAATATTTTAGGTATAATGTAAATAATTTATTTTTTACATGAATCAATTAACTAAATATAATTTTAATACATTTTTGGGTTGGTCTGACTAAGAGTGAATACTTTCATTTAAAAGAGGCATTTCAGTTCAAAAAGAACATCACATACTCAACCATGAAAAAATTATTATATTTTCATACTGTATTATTAAAATTATTAGTGATTCATTTTTGAAATGTAAAAATATGCCACACATCAATATAATACATGGTGTGGCTGTATTGAATAAATTTCAATGTTTTCTATTTAAAAGTGACATTTTAGTCTAAAACAGTTGCCACGTTCTCAAAATTAAGAAAATTACCACATATTTTCATTATTGTTTTATAAAATTACGTGGTATTAATTTTTCATATATAAGAATTAACATCATGTAAATCTAACACATGATTTGTCTTGTAAGAATGATAATGTGTGTTCTCCACTAAAAATGACTTTTCAACAAAAAAATATGCACCATAGATCAACTACAGATAAAACAAATTATGATTTTCCAAATATTATAAAAAAATATCATTCATTAATTTAATAAAATTATAAATTAACCACACATGGATCTAGAACACAGTTTGGTTGAAATGATTAAATGTGTTGGTTTTCATTTTAAAAGACTCATTATTCTCTAAAACATGTGTTACATAATCCAAATTGGAAAACATCAGTTGGATTATGTTAAAAGATTATTTAAATTATATTTTATTATCTTTATACATGTAAGAAATAACTGAATGTCAATCGGATTCAAGGTGTGTTGGATTTGACTGATAATTCATTTTATTCATCTGAAATAGAATATTAATTCAAAAAATGTGTTGCATACTAGAAACTATGAAAAGACACTCAAAATATCCTAATATATAATTATTATTATTATTATTATTATTTCTTGAAATTTAAAAATTATCCTCTTTTCAATACTACACTTTGTGTGGCCGATATTACTGAATATTCATTTTTTATTTAAAGGTGACATTTTAGTTAAAAATTCGTGTCACATAATCAAAACTAAAAAACCACACTCACATTTTATTGAAACTTTTTGAAAATGATCATTGATTATTTCGTGATATGTAATAATTAAAAAAGCATCAATATTACACATCAAGTGCATGAATTTTTGAAAACTATATGTTTTTATTAAAAAAGTGAAATTTTAATCTAAAACATTAATCACATACTCAAAAAAAATATTACTACATTGTCAAGATAGTTTATGAAAATTATTTTTGATTCCACTTTTACTCGTAGTTGTTAAACACCAATCAATCTGATATATAATGTGGTTAGTAGAATATATGAATTGTGTTTTCATTTAAAATTATATTTTTAACAAAATAAGCATCATATTTTAAAAAAAATGAACACACACTTAGATTTTCATGATATTTTAGGACAAATATTGATAATTCTTTTATTACAAGTAAGAATTAAATAAAGTTATAAATGACATATTGTGTGGTCTATATGACTAAAATGATTTTTTTAAAGTGGAATTATTTGTTCTAAATGCACATCAAATACTGAAAACTGATAAACATACTAGAACAATATTTATAATTTAGAAATTTGATATGTGGGTTATTCTTTATGTAACATCAATGTCAATCTAAAATATGATGTGTCTGGTATTAACGATAGTGTGTATTTTCATTTAATAATTCCATTTCTTTTCAAATCATGTGATACATAATAACAAATAAGAAAAAATACATATATTTTATAGATATTTCACTGAAGTATATAAAATTAATATGTGACTTGTAATAATTTTCATTAAATCAATATGATACAGTAGATTTGGTTTGAATGAATGTTTTTGTTTCATTTAAAAGAAACATTCCTATTCAAAAAACACATATCATTCTCGAAACAGAGTAAACCCACTCTAATTGTCATTATACATTAGGAAAATTATTCATGACTCATTGGTGATGTCTAAGAATTAAGCACACATCAATCTGACACATATTGTATATGGACTGATTAAATGTGTATGTTTTTAGTTTAAAAGTGACACTTTAGTCTAAAACTAACATAACATACTCAAAACTGAAAAAATAACTCCAATTATACTGATAAATTATGAAAATAATTTTTGATTCGTTTTTTATCTTTATGAATTAATCTCCAGTAAATCAGAAACATAGTGTGATTAGTATGACCGATAATATGTATTATTATTTTAAAATGTCATTTTAGTTCATAGAGTGTCAATTATTACTTTGTAATATTTTTTATGTATTTTTTATCCTTTTTAATAATTTATTATATTTCATAAATTCATGTTCTAATCATTTATTTATTTATTTATTTATACCTTATTGTTCTATATTTACATTTAATTTATTTATTTAGAGTTTTAAAAAAATGTTATTTATTACATGTGCACTCTTTATTTATTCAAGCTACAGGGTTGTGTTCCAAAAGTAGTTGTGTTACTATGCTTTATTGGAAAGGTTCCCCAAGGAGATAAAAATACAGGGCCACTTAGTTTTCTATTCATGTTAAATTTCTTTTGAAATTATTTTAAAGTATATTTTTTAAAAAAAGTGTTCGTATTAACATAACTGAATTGTATTGAAATGTTGGAAATGTAAATATTTATTTAAATTTAATGTAATCTTAAGATATTTTAAATTATTTTGAAATTTAATATACATGGTTACCTTAGTGTTCTATCAATATATTAGCACACTATTGTAAAAAGTTTCCTTTATTGTCTTTATAGGTGTTGCTGATAAAAGTTTCTTTTAATATGGATTATTCTAGAAAAAAGAAAAGTACATTTATCAGCACTTGAAGAAACATGGATAAAATTATATTTTAACATCACTAAAAGAAGCACTGATAAATATCAAATTTTTATTGATTATATTATATCTGATATAGGATGATTTTATCAATGTTTCATGGAGTTGATAAACATGTTTCAAATTAAAAGGATCATTTTACATTAGTTCTTTTATACTGCAGATAATGGGGAATTATAACACTAATAAAAGGATAATATAAAGAATTCTGAAAAATTTCTCTACTACAATGATTGAAAACCAAAATAAACACATCTTTAGAATTTAAAATTCTTTAATATTTTTTTGGTAAAATGAATTATCTAATCTCTCCTTTATTATATTTGGAAGAAAAAAAATAATGTCATTGAATCATATTTAACAATAATATCGTAAATTTTAAATTGTAATTTTATTTTAAAATAAATTATGAATATGAATCAAAATTAAATAAGTATTTTTATTATTATATCACCATTTAAAAGAATTATTTAAATAATACTAATAATTAATGTCGGTTCCTAAGAAGTTTATCCAATTAAACTCAATCCAAATTTGTATTAGGTTTTAAAATAATTACTCTAAACCTATTAAAAATTGATTAATAATAGCATGATTACTTCTTGTAGTAAATGTTTATATTTTATTGGTACTTGTATTCCTTATAATGCTTTGGTCTCAAATGGTCACATAATATAGTGATTACAACTCATTAAATTTCAATATATTATCCCATTTTTTATATACACAATGATATATAATTCATTCACCAAAACATGATTGATAAATAATTAAATCCTAGCCCATCATTGTTGATATGAATATTAATAAAAATAGTTTAGTTACAATTAATCATAACATATATTAGGATTAAATATGTCATAAATATATACATACATTCACAAAAAAAATTCTTATATAAATTATTAGGGAAAAAGTAAAAAATATTTATTTATAAAAAATATTTATTAAAATACACTACTATACAAAATATTACCAAAATATGATGCTTTTTGTATAATAAAAACTGATTCTACTTGAACTAGTTCCCTTTTAAAATACTACTCTTAAGAATACATTTTTAGAAATAACATATTTTTAAAAAACAATTTCTTATATGTAGGCCAATGGCCCTTCCATGAGGGACTTATATTTGAGTGGGTGACCTGGGGGAATAAGATCATTGGATAAGAGATAGGCCTTATATTTTTTTAAAAAAATTCCTATAAACTCATCATTTATGGGGGGACCAAAAGTCTTATATGGGATTTGTTCCACAGGAGTTCTAACTGTAGAATTCAAGGACAAATATACCCTATACTAACCAAATTAGGTTGGGGTCAATGTCTTCATTAAAAAATTATTTAAATAAAAAAACCATTCTTGATAATTTATTTTTATTCATATGTTTAAAAATATTATATTGTTTTTTATTTACATTTTTTAAAAAATAAACAATAAATAAAATTTTTCATAGTTACGAATTAAAATGTAACTGAATGGTTTCTTTTATAAATAATCAATCCTAAAAATAAATATTTTATATTTTAGATTTAATTACTTCTTTTTTACGGTTATAATAGTTATATTATTTCTTATTTTTCAAATGTGATACCCCTGATCAAATGATAATAATAATAATAACAATAAAAAACATAAAAAATTGTAAAAAGAATATAATTACTAATAAATAGTGTATTTATTAATCATTAATAATCTAATTATTAATAATACCAATTATTATTATATAATAACTACACTATTAATAATATAACACTCTAGTTGACATTAATAATAAGAATAATAAAAATAATAATAAATAAATTAATAATAAATATAATGTAATTATTAATAGTTAATAGTTTAATCCATAATAATAACAACTAATAAGATTAATATATTATAATTGAAATGTTAATAATTATATTTAATAGTTAATATTAATAATGGAATTTTTTGTGATGATGATGATGATATATTTACAAATAAATAATTGAATTATTTTAAAATTAGTTTAATTCTTCATTTTTATAATAATAGATTTTTATATATGAGAATTGCATTAATAATTATTAAATTTAATAGTTAATAATTAATTATGTATATAAAAATATAAATCACAACAATTAATGTAGTGGAGCATAATTTTATATGAAAAAACCACACACATACACAAGGGGATGCTCACAACCACCCTATCTAATTTGTTACAATTATAATTTATACCATTAAATGCAATTTTAGTCACCACCTCACATTAACTAACAAATAAAATCACATGTGATGGCAGAAATACACCACTAATTTATTTGGGGGTGATGTTAGATGTTAATGATATAAAATTAAAATACTGGATAAATTTCCCAAAATAATTTATAATAGGGATGAAAAATAAAGAACAAGTGTGGTATAACTCTATGAAATTTAATTCACTATATAAATATAATTTATATAATTAATGTATCTAATTACATACAGAAAAATTGAAATAAATCAATTATAAAATAAAAATAAAATCATAATACCCCCAATGAAGAATACCCATAATCTTAATAAACTGCTACAACTATATATAGACACTCATGCTCCACCTATAAACCACCTTACAAACTAAAATTGTATGAATTATTTCCTAACATGCTCATGAAAATGTGGAACATACATATAAAAGTAGGGATTAGAATAAACATACACAGTAGCACTCCAAACTCTAAATTGATTAACATGATCCACTAATTCTAATGCATTTGTGGGTGTAAAAGACAAATTGGATAACTATCTGAAAACCTTGTAATGTAAAACCTTTAGAGATAGCTAAAAACACACTAAAAAACATTCCTCTAATTAAAAATTATGTGTGTGTTTGTATAGTTGGGTGTAGAGAGGGATAAAGTTACTAACATATCCAAAATCCCAAAAAACATGATCCCCCACAAATCAAACTAATCAAACTAGTATCCTACCCCCAACAACATATGTCAAACTTAAAAATAAATTGAAAATTGTATAATATAAGATCCATGAACATAATACCAAGAAACTACAAGTGGGGGAAGGAGTCAATATCGAATTATTTGACCACCTTAACGACCCCCAATATTATAGGATATTGGGATTGAATTTTCCTTATCATACATAGGATATTATTTGTTTAGGGAATAACTCTACAACATTCAAAAAACAAGAGAAATAATTATGAAAAAGTTCAACCTATTAATCCCTACAACATTCCCCATCACTAAATATAGGTTAACTTATTGCATCATTGATATGATATTAGTGTATCATAACAGCTAAAAACATTCAATAAACCATAGTGGAGATTATGAAATCTTATCAATATCTAAAATTGTTAAATCTAAACAAAAAAATTTGTGCATCAACCCAGATAAGGAGGAGATATTAACTAGCTTCCAAGTCTATCATAAGTAAATCACAAATCCACATGTCATACCTAAACATGAATAGAGGGGAGAAAATATATTATACCCATAAGCCCAATAGACCTTATGTCACGACCCCCTCCCACTAAAGATGCCCCTCCTGAGCTGGCAATGGTGAAATGGAGACAATGACCCCCGAGTCCCGCCTCCAGTAGGCCCCGGGTTGGCGACTAGCACCAAGGGTATGAGTTTTCACAAATATGGGAGGCATTACCCTTTTTATTATTTTGGATCGGGAAATAGGACATGTCAACTACCAAAAAGGGAAAAGAACAAGTGTATATAAATAAACCCAAACCAAGACCACATGCATGTTTAAACAATTTTTATAACAAGGTACAAGTACAAAGAAGCTCAAAAGTACAATGCCAAGGAAAACAAGAGAACAACAACTGCAACAACTCCAACTGCCTGACTAGTAGTGTCCCGCACGGCCCTGGTAGTCCTCCTGGAAACTTGAAAGTAAACGTAGGGTGAGCATACAAGTATACTCAGTAGGGAAACCTAAATCTCTCGTGCACAAGTGGGGAGACACCCTAAGGTCCCGTGAGAAAACAGAAGAACCAGAAACTAACAAGGAAAAACTATCCACCCAGTCTCACTGGTCACACTCACCAAGTAACACAAACAAGTTTAGTATATATATAGAACAAAAGTATTGGGTACCCCGCACCATTTCCCACTTAATTAGATGCTGCTCTTCCAAACGGAAAACTTCCTAACGCTACCACACTCTTCCCGCCCGCACACACCTGGGCCAACCCACGCATCCCGCCCGCACACACCTGGGCCTCACAACCACGCATCTCGCCCACACACACCTGGGCCACAACCACTAACCCGCCCGCAGACACCTGGGCCTCATCCCGAAGGTTCTTCGGAACGGTAAGCCTGCCCGAAGAGTCTTGGGCTATAGGTCGCCTCAAGCCATCACAGCCTCCGAGACCTACCCGAAGAGTCTTGGGTGTAAGGTCACCTCAAACCATCATAGCCTATGGAAGAAGGAGAAGGAAGGAGCTAGTAACTAAGGGGGAACACCCTCTCCCATAAAATGGGAGTGTTCGGCACTAGGTGCTTGACATGGGTGTTGTGCGACAAAACAAAAAGATACAATTATATATATACATATAACAAACACATAGCCCAACCTATGGCTTCTTAAAAAGAGGAACTGAGCATGTGCCTCGGCACCGCTACCACGAAGCATGCATCAACAACCAAACAATCATCCCCCAACCCCATTTAGGTTTTCATGTTTCATGCAATGGTTTAACAAATTATTACTACTAGGCAACTATCATCCAGACAAAACATTTCACAAACATATCCATGCCATCCACAACCAAGGTTAGGTAAAACGCAAGAAACCACATGCCATTTCATTTACAAGAGATTATCACAACCATACAACATTCCATCATTCATTTATTTCAAAGGTCCACACATAAAACCCTTTCCACACACAAAACATTTCCGCATTTGAAAACACCTTTTACTTCAAAACACTTTTCATAATCAAAACACTTTTCATAAATAAAGGCATTTTCCACAAAACAACCAAACCACCAACATGTTCATTATTCCAACTTTGTTCAATCGGGGTGATCACACAAGGTTTTCATTCTCATTTAATCAGCCAGTCTTTACGTGCTTATCCATTTTCCATGTTTTAACAAAACCAACCACAGACAATTCAGATATCAATTGCGCACGCAAAGGCCACCAACGGCCTTGATTTTCAGTAGGAAAAGGCCTTTCAATCCAAAATCACAATCAGAAGATAAAGAAACTGGAAGGCAATAGAAACAACATAAAACCCCAAACCCTTCTTTATCCGGTTATTATCTTTATTTAAAGTTCAACTGCATCCCATGGAACAAAATAAAAATATCCCACCCCGCATGTTGCACCAAATAGAGAGATGAAGGTAAACCCCTACCTCAAAAGGTCCCGATCACGTCGCATCCGACGACGTCCTTCGGTGTCCTCCGCCTTCGCCAAACCCGACAAACGCCTCCTATGATGGAAGCTGGAGAAGGAAGGCCGGAAGGAAAGGTGACAAGTCCAGGCTTAGAAGCTTCGTCTTGTCGCTACGATCCTGTGGCCGCTTACGGATCGTAATTCGGAGCTCGGACAATGAAGTTAGAGGAGGAATACTTCTCGATCTTCCAAGAGCGTCGTCGTGCGACAAAGAAGCGATCGATATGGAAGATAAAACATGACCTCGTTCTTATATAGGAAACGAATAGGTAAATCCATATTCAGCGTGTATTAATGAATACACAATGTGACCGTATATACGTTACATGTTTTGATTGGTTAACACACAACACGTCACTCGGTTTCCACGCGTTTTAATAAAAAACGTTAATTTTATTAATATGTGTGTTTTGTTGACCTGAGACATAACTCATAAAAAGGTATCCATCAATGGTCTTAAAATTACCATCTTAATTACAGGATTACGCTGTCGCTGACGGATCGTCAATCTGATACCGTATGAGGGAGATACGGTCGAATTAAGATTATAAAACCCAAAAATAATAATAAATTTTTATAATATTATTATTTGTTTATTTTCCTTGAATTTTATACGCTCAAAAATTGGGTCCCATTTGCTTTCACGCCCAAATATATCCACCACAAATCAATCACCTTTATTTTTATTCTATTATGATAATAATATTATTATGAATATTATTCATTTAAGGGGAAGAAAAAAACCCCCCTTACGCCTCCTTTAACCTCATCATACACCCCCTTTATTCTCCCCGTTTATTTACTTTAATTTATTATCTCATTTAATCCATATGATTTATTATTATAATATACATGGGGAGGTCCATGTATAGCGCCTCACCCACATGCTCCTCATTAACATAACAAATATATAATAAAAATATTTTTATTATTATAATAAAGGAAAACCTCATGTTCAATTAATTCATGAGCATTTCGGGTACGCAATCTGAAAACCCGAAAAAGACATCCAATATTGGACTCATAACTTCCGTCTTGTAGTCAGGGTCACACTGCCGCTGATGGTTCGTGAAACCGAGGTCGCATGAGGAAGATACCGTCAAAATTCAGTTTTCCCATCCAAAATTAATAATTACATTATTATATTATATTATTTAATTTAATTCATAAATTCTCACATTCTCTCTCCAATCTCCTTACCTTCTTCCACAAAAGTGGCGCCTCTCTCTTCCTCATTCCATGCCCAAAAGGCCCCACCTTGTATTCCTTCTCTCTTTTTTTTCATTTAATCTTATCTTTTATTTTATATCATTATTAATATATTTTTCATCTTCTCTCTTCAATCTCATTCCTCCCCAACAAAGTGGCGCCTCCCTTGATTTTACACCATTAGTTCCATTCTTTTTATAATAATTATTTTCAATAATAATGATTGAATCTCCCTAAAAAACATGCAAGATCACCTCCCATCAAAACCCACATGACACACACCTATTTTAAATCTTTATCATTATTATTATTATTATTATTATTATTTAAACACAATTATCATAAATAATAACATCTCTTATTTATCCTTATATCACAAATATCATTGCAATTAATTCAAAACATAATTCTCATTAAATCATTATTACCAGATCTATCAAAAAAACCAACATTATTATTATAATTATTTAGTATAACACTTATAACAAAACCCCAAATAAAATTTATTAACATGTCACCATTTATTATTAATAATAATTATTATTTTTGATGTTCGCCGCATTGACCACATCAAAAAAAACGTTTTTACAAAGTAATCGACCGGAGAGTTCCGGGCCATTACATTAGATACCTCTCAAAACATTCTCATCCTCGAGAATTAAAAACTGACCCAGAAGAAGGAAAGGATCTGAAGAACCACTCCACAAGATACCTCTCAGGGCTCTCGTCATGACAAGGAACCAACCAACAACTCTATGAGTTAGTAATTCCCTCTCCTATGTCAAGATACTATCCGATTTAGGTGGCACTGACTCGCCTGCAAGGGTTTAATCGCATCCTCATTAATGTGTCTTGATTAAGGATCAGGTTTTTCCTTTCCCATATATTAGGTTTTTTTCCAAATTACACTGCACCCAACAACGTACAACCCACACACTGCCCGGACACATGGCTTGAGAAATTCCTTCTCCCATGTTGAGATATTATCCACTTTAGTCTGCACTGACTCGCCTACACGGGTTAAATCGCATCCACATTAATGCGTCTCGATTAGGGATTAGGTATTCCCCTCCCCACATGATAGGGCTCTTCACGTACATTTAAAGAAAAGCGGGAAACAACATAGCATTATAGACTCATGAAAAACAAGTTCCAGGCCCAAAGCATGGGCGAGAATGAGTTTCAACAATTGAGTGTGATGATCTTGAATTTAAACAAAACATAAATGAGAGCATTTAAGTAAAACCGGAAACATCTCTCTTGTTCTCTGGCCTTGCTAGGGTTGCCACTTCTATTGCATGAAACTGTCTGTGTCCCACTCCTCTGCCGTTCTGTTGACGTCCAGGTGCCATAGTTGTTCGGTAAATAGGGAACGCCTAAGCCCATGTAGTAATGAAAAACTCAAAGTTTTAATTATCATTTTATTTCAATTTCTTTCCCAGAACACCCAAATCAAGTAAAACACAAACATGATGATGCATGTACCTTCCCTAGGGTCTCTACCCTGCAATCAATATAGTCTCACTTGGTCGTTCGGTAGGCTCAGAGTCGTTGCATCGGATCACAGGGGGCCCTAAAATCCTGTTTCCTAACAGGTCTTCCCTGGCCTATGTCACGCACCAAGATTAACGAACAATGTTGCCCTACCATCCCATGCAATCTTCACTGTGCCTAACCCCAGACTCCATCCTATCTCTCAACCATCAGCTCTGATACCATTCTGTCACGACCCCCTCCCACCAGAGATGCCCCTCCTGAGCTGGAAATGGTGAAAGGGAGATAATGACCCCTGAGTCCCGCCTCCAGTAGGCCCCGGGTTGGCGACTAGCACCAAGGGTATGAGTTTTCACAAATATGGGAGGCATTACCCTTTTTATTATTTTGGATCGGGAAATAGGACAAGTCAACCACCAAAAAGGGAAAAGGACAAGTGTATATAAATAAACCCAAACCAAGCCCACATGCATGTTTAAACAATTTTTATAACAAGGTACAAGTATAAGGAAGCTCAAAAGTACAATGCCAAGGAAAACAAGAGAACAACAACTGCAACAACTCCAACTGCCCGACTAGTAGGGTCCCACACGGCCCTGGTAGTCCTCCTGGAAACCTGAAAGTAAACATAGGGTGAGCATAGAAGTATAATCAGTAGGGAAACCTAAAGCTCTCGTGCACAAGTGGGGAGACACCCTAAGGTCCCGTGAGAAAACAGAAGAACCAGAAACTAACAAGGAAAAACTATCCACCCAGTCTCACTGGTCACACTCACCAAGTAACACAAACAAGTTTAGTATATATATAGAACGAAAGTATTGGGTACCCCGCACCATTTCCCACTTAATTAGATGTTGCTCTTCCTAACGGAAAATGTCCTGATGCTACCACACTCTTCCCGCCCGCACACACCTGGGCCAACCCACGCATCCCGCCCGCACACACCTGGGCCTCACAACCATGCATCTCGCCCGCACACACCTGGGCCACCACCACTAACCCGCCCGCAGACACCTGGGCCTCATCCCGAAGGTTCTTGGGAATGGTAAGCCTGCCCGAAGAGACTTGGGCTAAAGGTCGCCTGAAGCCATCACAGCCTCCGACACCTACCCGAATATTC
The DNA here is from genome assembly GCA_963277665.1 of Viscum album. Classification (NCBI taxonomy): domain Eukaryota; kingdom Viridiplantae; phylum Streptophyta; class Magnoliopsida; order Santalales; family Viscaceae; genus Viscum; species Viscum album. The sequence goes on along the minus strand of OY728155.1, from coordinate 773,859,379 downwards.
TTGGGTGTAAGGTCACCTCAAGCCATCATAGCCTATGGAAGAAGGAGCAGGAAGGAGCTACTAACTAAGGGGGAACACCCTCTCCCATAAAATGGGAGTGTTCGGCACTAGGTGCTTGACATGGGTGTGGTGCGACAAAACACAAAGATACAATTATATATATACATATACCAAACACACAGCCTAACCTATGGCTTCTTAAAAAGAGGAACTGAGCATGTGCCTCGGCACTGCTACCATGAAGCATGCATCAACAACCAAACAATCATCCCCCAACCCCATTTAGGTTTTCATGTTTCATGCAATGGTTTAACAAATTATTACTACTGGGAAACTATCATCCAGACAAAACCTTTCACAAACATATCCCTGCCATCCACAACCAAGGTTAGGTAAAATGCAAGCAACCACATGCCATTTCATTTACAAGAGATTATCACAACCATACAACATTCCATCATTCATTTATTTCAAAGTTCCACACATAAAACCCTTTCCACACACAAAACATTTCCGCATTTGAAAACACCTTTTACTTCCAAACACTTTTCATAATCAAAACACTTTTCATAAATAAAGGCATTTTCCACAAAACAACCAAACCACCAACATGTTCATTATTCCAACTTTGTTCAATCGGGGTGATCACACAAGGTTTTCATTCTCATTTAATCAGCCAGTCTTTACGTGCTTATCCATTTTCCATGTTTTATCAAAACCAACCACGAACAATTCAGATATCAATTTTGCACGCAAAGGCCACCAATGGCCTTGATTTTCAGTAGGCAAAGGCCTTTCAATCCAAAATCACAATCAGAAGATAAAGAAACTGGAAGGCAATAGAAACAGCACAAAACCCCAAACCCTTTTTTATCCGGTTATTATCTTTATTTAAAGTTCAACTGCATCCCATGGAACAAAAGAAAAATATCCCACCCCACATGTTGCACCAAATAGAGAGACGAAGGTAAACCCCTACCTCAAAAGGTCCTGATCACGTCGCATCCGACGACGTCCTTCGGTGTCCTCCGCCTTCGCCAAACCCGACAAATGCCTCCTAGGATGGAAGATGGAGAAGGAAGGCCAGAAAGAAAGGTGACAAGTCCAAGCTTAGAAGCTTCGTCTCGTCGCTACGATCCTATGGCCGCTGACGGATTGTAATTCGGAGCTCGGACAAAGAAGTTAGAGGAGGAATACTTCTCGATCGTCCAAGAGCGTCGTCGTGCGACAAAGAAGCGATCGATATGGAAGATAAAACATGACCTCGTTCTTATATAGGCAACGAATAGGTAAATCTGTATTCATCGTGTATTAATGAATACACGATGTGACCGTACATACGTTACATGTTTTGATTGGTTAACACACAACACGTCACGCGGTTTCCACGCGTTTTAATAAAAAACGTTAATTTTATTAATATGTGTGTTTCGTTGACCCGAGACATAACTCATAAAAAGGTATCCATCACTGGTCTTAAAATGACCGTCTTAATTACAGGATTATGATGTCGCTGACGGATCGTCAATCCGATACCGTATGAGGGAGATACGGTCGAATTAAGATTATAAAACCCAAAAATAATAATAAAATTTTATAATATTATTATTTATTTATTTTCCTTGAATTTTATATGCTCAAAAATTGGGTCCCCTTTTGCTTTCATGCCCAAATATCTCCACCACCAATCAATCACCTTTATTTTTATTCTATTATGATAATAATATTATTATGAATATTATTCATTTAAGGGGAAGAAAAAAAACCCCCCTTACGCCTCCTTTAACCTCATCATACACCCCCTTTATTCTCCCCATTTATTTACTTTAATTTATTATCTCATTTAATCCATATGATTTATTATTATAATATACATGGGGAGGTCCATGTATAGCGCCTCACCCACATGCTCCTCATTAACATAATAAATATATAATACAAATATTTTTATTATTATAATAAAGGAAAACCTCATGTTCAATTAATTCATGAGCGTTTCGGGTACCCAATCTGAAAACCCGAAAAATGTAGAGACCCGAAGCTTGACGTACATGGACATTACATTACATTTGAGGAATACTTAGTACATAACAAAAACACACACACAAGGATCGTAATAGTTTAGTGTCCTTGGAAACTCAGAACGTAATCTTCTAATCGTGGTGAAAGATCTTCAATATCTCCCATAAAGATCTTCCTTTTTTTAACCTAAAACCTTTCTTTATATCCTGGGGAAAAGAAAACATAAAAGGGTGAGCTCAAATGCTCAGTAAGGGTAAACAAAAGAAATATCAAACACATCATATACATAAGCACATAACTATTGGAAATCTTAACCTGCAAAAGAGATCATAATTTCATAACATGGAGTAAATCATGGCAGTGAAATGTAATCACAATAATCATAACATAAAACATGAAACTTTGTGGCATTCACACATAATCATAGAGAATCATTTCTTGTTAGTCAAGACTCATTGCCAAGACTATCTTAATGTACAAAGTCCCTTTCTGAATCGAGTAACCCTCGTTTCAGTCCTGTTTCACTGAACCGGTATAACCTACCATTCCAGCCATCTCTATCACATGAGATATAAAATCATTACCCAATTCATTGGAGGGAGATATAGGTCCCACCCATCTCATAATGAATCCTTTCTTATGTGTGCCACAAAATCATAAATCATACATCATTCCATAACCCATGTAATACAAATGGGAATCTTAAACATCATGACATCATAAAACAATTCATATAAGATAAATGAATTCATAAAAATAATTCCATCACAACATAATCAAATCAATGTAATAATCGGGATAAAAACAGAACCCTTTCTTATCTTAGATGGAAAATAATTTTGATAAAACACTTGAACTCCATTCTTGAGGAAAATATCCTTTCTTCTTCAAAAACATTTTTCCTTTCTTAACATGTCAAACAATTTTAAAATCAAAGAAGTTGATTAAAAATAAACTTGAAAACTTGTAAATGAAGCTTCTTGGAAATAATGTTTTAAAAATCCATTCATGCCGTATAAGTTAAAAAAACATTCTTCTTGTACTTTTGTCGGAAAAGTCAAAAAGTACCTCATACGAAAAACGATAAAAGATTCCTTTTATATCTTTTACTAAAAACTCACCGAAGGGTAAAATTGGATTTAAACAATTTTAGGTGGATGGAAATAATATTACATATTGAGGAAACATGGATGTGGATGATAAAATTCACCCCAGTAGATACTAAAGTATAAACAATCTCGGATAAAAATGAGATTGTGATATTTCCCTTACCTTAGGTCCGATTTGCTTCATATGTGTCCGAACCTCCTGTATAATGATTTAAATAATGTCATTGACTTATTACAGAATCATATTCATTGTTATGATATCATATATGGTTCACTTATGACATTATATTACCCGTTCTTTTGTAAATTCCATGTTAAAGAAGCGTTTTGGGTAAAATCGTTTCATTTATCATAGGTGTTTTGACTTGTTGTTCTTGACATTATTATTACTTATATCATGATTTACTTACTTCCAGAATATAAATTATGATTTATATATCATATATATTCAGTATATATATATAATAGATAGATAAATGAAATGAAAAACACCGTTCATGGAGACGGTAGTCCGTACGTACGCATGAACACTGTTTTCCTTTCCTTATTGTCTTGAATGGAAGTAAGTAGATGACATACATATATATATACATAAATCCAGTAGCTTTATAATGTCATATATTTCATCATTATTTCTTATATATACTTTATAATCATTCTTAAATGGTTAACATGGAGAATGAATCTCATCGCGTCGTGGAGACGGTAGCCCGTACGTACGTATGAGCGATGATATCATTTCCATAAATATTGAATAGAATTGGAGTGGATTATACAAGATATCAGAATCAATATGATGTTTTAATAACTATGTATAGTTATTATTTACACCATTATACCCATCCATGTAAGGTGGTGGTGGAAAATAGATTACACCACGGCGTGGAGACGGTATTCCGTACGTACGCACGCGCGGTGATTTCCTTTTTCCGTAGGATGGATAAAAGGTTAATTAGAGTTGTTTCATATTTATAATAACATATCAGTATATAAGAAATACTGATGTTATTACTTTATCATGAAACAACTAAAGAAGAAGTAGTTGAAGAAGAAAGAAGTTGAAAAGATCGGTAATGGATATTACCTCTTCTTTGAAACGCCTCTTTGAATCCTCCACTTAGGGAACTAAGATTGGTCTTTGAGGATAACCAGAACCTCTAGGATTATTCTTGGGAAGTGGAGAAGGGATTTTGGCAGGGTTTGGCCGAGATTTAGTGCTCAAATTGGTGTGAGGAGGAGGGGGAGGAGGTACCCTTTTATAAGGGAGGAGAGGGGCACCTTAGGAATTCTTAAAAATATTAATTTATAATAAATCTAACCCCACTTAAAAAACCACCAAAAATGACTCATATTCAAAGATTAGATGAGATAGGGTTGTAATCTCATCAATCAATCAAATTTAGACATGTTTGGATCTTATTTTAAACCTTATCATTTTGATTTATCCTTATTTAATCTATTTAAGTTTATTTGTGGTAATAAAATTCTAAATTTTAAATTATAACAAATAATTACTTATTTGTTGTGCATTTTCCATATTTGTTTACTTTATAACATTATAGACCATATAAATATAAATTTTTAATTTTTAAATATTTTTGTGATTTTTAAACAATTTTATAATATGTTATTTTTGTAAAATAACAATAGTGTCAATTTTGACACTATTCATTTATTTGAATTTAAATAAAATATATACAGAAGATATGTTCGAACTAAAAGCTTTAATATATTAATAAAAGGACATATGTATCTATAAAATTAGTGTATCACATTAAATAGTTTATTTTACTATTTTTAAAACCATTTATTTGGTTTATCTCTTAATAAAATAATTACTACATAATTTTTGTATAATTATTTAATATACTTATTTGTTGTATAAAAATTTAAAATAAAATTCTATGATGAAGATAAATATATTACCTTTCACAATAATACTTTTACTCGAATTTATCATCTTAAAATCACAATATGTAAATTGTTATATTTATTAAATTTTGAAGGTGACAACTTTGGCATCATTTAAAATAAAATAATATAAGTGTCATAATCGCTTTTATAAGGCTCCAAATGGTCAAATATTCGACCATTGGATGCTTATGGTTTATATTTACATGGAAAATAAGTTTTCGTTAGGTATTTGTGCATTTTATGGTCACTATTAGTTTAAAAAAACAATATTCTTGATTTTTCACTAGATAAACAATTTCTGCATCACTATTGTGTCATAATTAATGATAATTATTTAATCCCTAAAAATTATAAATTTATATGATGTAGATAATTTCATTAGCTTTCTGGAGACTATTCATGTTCGAAGTTTCATGAAGTTTATCACTAAATTAAAATTAATATACTTATAAAATTTAAGAGAGTGACATGTTGTCACTTTCTTTGGTTTTAATAATAATTAAGTTATTTTCATGGACAAATGTCCATTAAATGATTCTAATCCGACCCTTAGGTGATATGGGTCGACTTTTAGTCATCCAATAGGATTTTGACATTTGTTAGGGTAATTTTAAAATATTATATTTACCCTTAATTACCCGATTTACCTTTAACTATGGTAAATAAAATTTACCGTAGTTACTATTCATAATTCCCAAAAATAAAAAGTAGTTTATTAACATAATTTGGACCCACTGATTCCAAATATGGAATCCATTTTTCCAAATTCAATACACAAAATATGCAGAAATTAAATTAAAATTAATCCTGTTGTCGAAAGAAAACGGGTTTTTCTTTAAAACATTGCAAAAGATTGAATTGATTTAACCTACGAATTCACGGTAAAATCAATGATAATGACATACATTATATTAAATGGTAAAAATATATTCTATTTATACTTTAAAACCTTTCAATATTATAATTTAACCACATAAGATATTACGATGAAAAAAGTTGTTTTTAATTAAAATATAGCGTGTTTTTACTATTCATTAAAATATGAAAGTTATCGGAAAAATATCAAAACTTTATCTAATGTAAATTTTTACATCTTGATTCAAAAGAAGAATTTTATTTTGTCAAATTGAACATATAAACATGTCAAAAACTAGATTTAATGCGGGTGCGCCATCAAAATGCGGCAAAACTGCATTTTTTGAAAAATACTTATTTTACCCGAAAAATTTATTTTGTTCTTATACCATGTTCTAGAAAATGTGTAAGATGAATAATAATGTTATAAAATTCAAAATTTAGTTAATAATATTCATAAATTCTAGTTCATGACAATATTATAATAATATATCATTGTTTATTAAAACCCGGTATTGCATACAACACACGCTATCGGGGAAGGTCGCGATTGCGTGTAATGAAAGCCAAGTCAGGGTTGCGTGTTATGAAATAATCCTTCGTTGTTTCGTATAAAAGAATCCAACAATATTTCATTTATACATTTCATATATATATATATACTCAATGTTGCGTAGATTAACTATTATCAAAATTGTGTGTAACACGGTCCAAGAATAGTGTTGCGTATACTGCAAGCTAATACGGTGTTGCGTATAGCGCAAGGTAATCTTGGTGTAGAATACAACACAATAAATTAATGAAATTAAAATAATATTTTTCATAAAATCTCGGGATGTTACATTCTACCCCCCTTAAAATGAATTTCGCCCTCGAAATTCGTCGGGGTTATAAATGGTTTACTATTCAAAAGTTTCTTTAATAGAAACCCACATCGTAAAAAGGAATACCAAAACTTGGCTTTAAAAACTAAACTATGAAATGTAACGATTACCCAAATAAACTAATCACTGGGTTTCCACATTGGTGAAAATATGGATATGGAAGAGAAATCTAACCATCATGTTCTGATGGAGAGTGGTAGAGAACATGGCTATGGAAAATCCAGTAATCACAAATCCATAAATTTGTGACGATCTAAGGTACCATCTGATTCATCAGGTATAAGATCACTAGGACAACATTTTTGGTTTTCAAGATCATTTCCCTAAAGTTGAAAATTTGAATTAGAATAAATACTTACTTTATTTTGGTACAATCTCACTGTTGTTCGTGCCTTGAACAATTTCCACTTCATCTCTTAAATAAATGAAGTTGAATTTGTTATTCGTGAAGTGTTAGCAGATCATGTGATAGAATGACGGGTCATTCCATCTGTCTCAAACAAAAGGTTAGCAAAAGTTATTAAATATACATAAGTTATTCCATAGTTTGATTAATCATATATGGTTCCTAAAATGGACTTATACTTCATATATCATACTTCTTAATATAATAAAACTAGTTTCTACTATACAGGGACTTCCTGTAGGTCAGTGGTAGGCGATAAAGGCCAGTCGCACTTCGGTTGTGGGTTCGAATCCCACAGCCTTGTCCGACGCGATGGGCTGTCGCCCGTCCTGCAGGTTGTCCTTTTTCTAAAACTACATTACTATAACATCACATAAATAATATCAAAAAAAAAGTTCTATCTCTAAAAAATACTAACTTCTGTCCAACATAATCCATTCCAACCATTAGGCTTATCCATAATACTGCAGTCCAATCTCATAACATAGTGAAAACGATTACCAGAGATTTAACACCATCGTCGATCCCCATATATCATAAGATATGTTTTGTTGGTCACATTCCAAACATTCAAAGTCCTTAATCGTGTATTCTCTTGAATACCTTAGTGAAAACATGAATGCAGTTAAAAGTTAACACTTTACACATACCAAAATCCTCAAAATTCTATATACTCAAACCATGATATAACCTTCTCCTTATATCGTTCATGAGCTCATGAATACTATCAAACATTTAATTTTCTCCTTTTCCCTTCATTATGCGCATATCATCTACATTCCAAAAATATCTGAATAACCTTTCATGGATACTGGTAACATTAATCAGACAACAGTGTCACAATCCTTACATGTCTCTTTATTCCATAGTACCATGAGATTACTTATACAACATTACACATGATAAACATGTAATCATTCCACTACATTCTTAAACCATTGACCGAGCTTCAAAAATTCTTTCATCTCACATATCATTTGTAGTCTCTTCATCATCATCCACATAAATACTTCCCATACGACCATACTGATTATCTTCATGAGACTTTCCCTTAGGGAATTGGTTTGCATAATGCCCGTACATTCCACATTTAAAACATTTAACCATTGTTGATGTCGTAGCAATACCATTATCCTCATCCATGTTGTTAACTGAACCTTTTCCTTTTCATTTACTTGCTTTGTGTCCTTCTTTTCCACACCCAAAGCATCTTCCAGTTCCCTTGAAACATTCTCCTTGATGCCTCTTCCCACATGATTTACATAGGGGAAATTGAACTTTCTTTCCTCTATGGTCATCATGAAACTCCATCTTTCTCTTATTAGCCGAGTTAGGAAACTTACCAAATTTTACTTTATTGATCATATTATGAGATTGCTGATTCGGCATAATAATGATGTTTGGACTTCCAAATCCCATTTCATTTGGTTTCTCATGAAGAATATCAGTCCATTGTCAATCATATCCTCCATTATCGTGAATCACCTTGTTTCCAGCCATTTTCTAAAACCCAAAAAGAATAGCGTGAGAGGAAAAAATCATAATAAAGGGGGAGTAACATAAATATATAACATCTTTGGTTTAATCTAATATCGTTACCATAGTTCTAGGACTATATCCTATACGTATACTTATCCTTAGGGACATCCCTAGACATACCTTAGAAATATCTCTAGGGATCTCACTAACGTTTTCGCATCCTAGTTTCCAAAGGTTGACTAAACCTTTCCTCTGATACCAACTGTAGAGACCCGAAGCTTGACGTACATGGACATTACATGACATTAGCGGAATACTTAGTACATAACAAAAACACACACACAAGGATCGTAATAGTTTAGTGTCTTTGGAAACTCGGAACGTAATCTTCTAATCGTGGTGAAAGATCTTCAATATCTCCCATAAAGATCTTCCTTTTTTTTACCTAAAACATTTCTTTATATCCTGGGGAAAAGAAAACATAAAAGGGTGAGCTCAAATGCTCAGTAAGGGTAAACAAAAGAAATATCAAACACATCATATACATAAGCACATAACTATTGGAAATCTTAACCTGCAAAAGAGATCATAATTTCATAACATGGAGTAAATCATGGCAGTGAAATGTAATCACAATAATCATACCATAAAACATGAAACTTTGTGGCATTCACACATAATCATAGAGAATCATTTCTTGTTAGTCAAGACTCATTGCCAAGACTATCTTAGTGGACAAAGTCCCTTTCTGAATCGAGTAACCCTCGTTTCAGTCCTGTTTCACTGAACCGGTATAACCTACCATTCCAGCCATCTCTATCTCATGAGATATAAAATCATTACCCAATGCATTGGAGGGAGATATAGGTCCCACCCATCTCATAATGAATCCTTTCTTATGTGTGCCACAAAATCATAAATCATACATCATTGCATAACCCATGTAATACAAATGGGAATCTTAAACATCATGACATCATAAAACAATTCATATAAGATAAATGAATTCCTAAAAATAATTCCATCACAACATAATCAAATCAATGTAATAATCGGGATAAAAACAGAACCCTTTCTTATCTTAGATGGAAAATAATTTTGATAAAACACTTGAACTCCATTCTTGAGGAAAATATCCTCTCTTCTTCAAAAACATTTTTCCTTTCTTAACATGTCAAACAATTTTAAAATCAAAGAAGTTGATTAAAAATAAACTTGAAAACTTGTAAATGAAGCTTCTTGGAAATAATGTTTTAAAAATCCATTCATGCCATATAAGTTAAAAAACATTCTTCTTGTACTTTTGTCAGAAAAGTCAAAAAGTACCTCGTACGAAAAACGATAAAAGATTCCTTTTATATCTTTTACTAAAAACTCACTGAAGGGTAAAATTGGATTTAAAAAATTTTAGGTGGATGGAAATAATATTACAGATTGAGGAAACATGGATGTGGGTGATAAAATTCACCCCAGTAGATACTAAAGTATAAACAATCTCGGATAAAAATGAGATTGTGATATTTCCCTTGCCTTAGGTCCGATTTGCTTCGTATGTGTCCGAACCTCCTGTATAATGATTTAAATAATGTTATTGACTTATTACAGAATCATATTCATTGTTATGATATCATATATGGTTCACTTATGACATTATATTACCTGTTCTTTTGTAAATTCCATGTTAAAAGAAGCATTTTGGGTAAAATCGTTTCATTTATCGTAGGTGTTTTGACTTGTTGTTCTTGACATTATTATTACTTATATTATGATTTAATTACTTCCAGAATATAAAATATGATTTATATATCATATATATTTAGTATATATATATATATATAATAGATAGATAAATGAAATGAAAAACACCGTTCATGGAGACGGTAGTCCGTACGTACGCATGAACACTGTTTTCCTTTCCTTATTGTCTTGAATGGAAGTAAGTAGATGACATACATATATATATATATACATAAATCCAGTAGCTTTATAATGTCATATATTTCATCATTATTTCTTATATATACTTTATAATCATTCTTAAATGGTTAACATGGAGAATGAATCTCATCGCGTCGTGGAGATGGTAGCCCGTACGTACGCACGAGCGATGATATCATTTCCATAAATATTGAATTGAATTGGAGTGGATTATACAAGATATCAGAATCAATATGATGTTTTAATAACTATTTATAGTTATTCTTTACACCATTATACCCATCCATGTAAGGTGGTGGCGGAAAATAGATTACACCACGGCGTGGAGACGGTATTCCGTACGTACGCACGCGCGGTGATTTCCTTTTTCCGTAGGATGGATAGAAGGTTAATTAGAGTTGTTTCATATTTATAATAACATATCATTATATAATAAATAGTTATTTTATTACTTTATCATGAAACAACTAAAGAAGAATAAGTTGAAGAAGAAAGAAGTTGAAAAGATCGGTAATGGATATTACCTCTTCTTTGAAACGCCTCTTTGAATCCTCCACTTAGGGAACTAAGATTGGTCTTTGAAGAAGACCAGGACCTCTAGGATTATTCTAGGGAAGTGGAGAAGGGATTTTGGCAGGGTTTGGCCGAGCTTGAGTGCTCAAATTGGTGTGAGGAGGAGGGGGAGGAGGTACCCTTTTATAAGGGAGGAGAGGGGCACCTTAGGAATTCTAAAAAATATTAATTTATAATAAATATAACCCCACTTAAAAAACCTCCAAAAATGACTCATATTCGAAGATTAGATGAGATAGGGTTGTAATCTCATCAAACAATCAAATTTAGACATGTTTGGATCTTATTTTAAGCCTTATCATTTTGATTTATCCTTATTTAATCTATTTAAGTTTATTTGTGGTAATAAAATTCTAAATTTTAAATTATAACAAATAATTACTTATTTGTTGTGAATTTTCCATATTTGTTTACTTTATAACATTATAGACCATATAAATATAAATTAATATTTTTTAAATATTTTTGTGATTTTTAAACAATTTTATAATATGTTATTTTTGTAAAATAACAATATTGTAAATTTTGACACTATTCATTTATTTGAATTTAAATAAAATATATACAGAAGATATGTTCGAACTAAAAGCTTTAATATATTAATAAAAGGTCATATATATCTATAAAATTAGTGTATCACATTAAATAGTTTATTTTACTATTTTTAAAACCATTTATTTGGTTTATCTCTTAATAAAATAATTACTACATAATTTTTGTATAATTATTTAATATACATATTTGTTGTATAAAAATTTAAAATAAAATTCTATGATGAAGATAAATATATTACCTTTCACAATAATACTTTTACTCTAATTTATCATCTTAAAATTACAATATGTAAATTGTTATATTTATTAAATTATGAAGGTGACAACTTTGGCATCATTTAAAATAAAATAATATAAGTGTCATAATCGCTTTTATAAGGCTCCAAATGGTCAAATATTCGACCATTGGATGCTTATGGTTTATATTTACATGGAAAATAAGTTTTGGTTAGGTATTTGTGCATTTTATGGTCACTATTAGTTTAAAAAAAACAATATTCTTGATTTTTCACTAGATAAACAATTTCTGCATCACTATTGTGTCATAATTAATGATAATTATTTAATCCCTAAAAATTATAAATTTATATGATGTAGATAATTTCATTAGCTTTCTGGAGACTATTCATGTTCTAAGTTTCATGAAGTTTATCACTAAATTAAAATTAATATACTTATAAAATTTAAGAGAGTGACATGTTGTCACTTTCTTTGGTTTTAATAATAATTAAGTTATTTTCATGGACAAATGTCCATTAAATGATTCTAATCCGACCCTTAGGTGATATGGGTCGACTTTTAGTCATCCAATAAGATTTTTACATTTGTTAGGGTAATTTTAAAATATTATATTTACCCTTAATTACCCGATTTACCTTTAACTATGGTAAATAAAATTTACCGTAGTTACTATTCATAATTCCCAAAAATAAAAAGTAGCTTATTAACATAATTTGGACCCACTGATTCCAAATATGGAATCCATTTTTCCAAATTCAATACACAAAATATGTATAAATTAAATTAAAATTAATCCCGTTGTCGAAAGAAAACGGGTTTTTCTTTAAAACATTGCAAAAGATTGAATTGATTTAACCTACGAATTCAAGGTAAAATCAATGATAATGACATACATTATATTAAATGGTAAAAATATATTCTATTTATACTTTAAAACCATTAAATATTATAATTTAACCACATAAGATATTATGATGAAAAAAGTTGTTTTTAATTAAAATATAGCGTGTTTTTACTATTCATTTAAATATGAAAGTTATCGGAAAAATATCAAAACTTTATCTAATGTAAATTTTTACATCTTGATTCAAAAGAAGAATTTTATTTTGTCAAATTGAACATATAAACATGTCAAAAACTAGATTTAATGTGGGTGCGCCATCAAAAGGCGGCAAAACTACATTTTTTGAAAAATACTTATTTTACCCGAAAAATTTATTTTGTTCTTATACCATGTTCTAGAAAATGTGTAAGATGAATAATAATGTTATAAAATTAAAAATTTAGTTAATACTATTCATAAATGCTAGTTCATGACAATATTATAATAATATATCATTGTTTATTAAAACCCGGTATTGCATACAACACACGCTATCGAGGAAGGTCGCGATTGCGTGTAATGAAAGCCAAGTCAGGGTTGCGTGTTATGAAAGAATCCTTTGTTGTTTCGTATAAAAGAATCCAACCATATTTCATTTATACATTTAATATATATATATATATATACTCAATGTTGCGTAGATTAACTATTATCAAAATTGTGTGTAACACGGTCCAAGAATAGTGTTGCGTATACTGCAAGCTAATACGGTGTTGCGTATAGCGCAAGGTAATCTTGGTGTAGAATACAACGCAAGACATTAATGAAATTAAAATAATATTTTTCATAAAATCTCGGGGTGTTACAAAAAATACATCCAATATTGGACTCATAATTTCCGTCTCGTAGTCAGGGTCACACTGCCGCTGACAGTTCGTGAAACCGAGGTCGCATGAGGAAGATACCGTCAAAATTCAGTTTTCCCATCCAAAATTAATAATTACATAATTATATTATATTATTTAATTTAATTCTTAAATTCTCACATTCTCTCTCCAATCTCCTTACCTTCTTCCACAAAAAGTGGCGCCTCTCTCTTCCTCATTCCATGCCCAAAACGCCCCACCTTGTATTCATTCTCTCTTTTTTCATTTAATCTTATCTTTTATTTTATATCATTATTAATATATTTTTCATCTTCTCTCTTCAATCTCATTCCTCCCCAACAAAGTGGCGCCTCCCTTTATTTTACACCATTAGTTCCATTCTTTTTATCATAATTATTTTCAATAATAATGATTGAATCTCCCTAAAAAACATGCAATATCACCTCCCATCAAAACCCACATGACACACACCTATTTTAAATCTTTATCATTATTATTATTATTATTATTATTTTAAACACAATTATCATAAATAATAACATCTCTTATTTATCCTTATATCTCAAATCTCATTGCAATTAATTCAAAACATAATTCTCATTAAATCATTATTACCAGATCTATCAAAAAAAACCAACATTATTATTATAATTATTTAGTATAACACTTATAACAAAACCCCAAATAAAATTTATTTACACTTCACCATTTATTATTAATAATAATTATTATTTTTGATGTTCGCCGCATTGACCACATCAAAAAAAAACGTTTTTACAAAGTAATCGACCGGAGAGGTCCGGGCCATTACACCTTAAAACGGGGAATGAATTATGGAGTTCCATTCTTCTCCATTCTCACAAGATATTGTTCTTGTGCTTTCAAGAATAACACAATTCTATCATTATTAAAGTAGACATCTGATAAGAAGAAGAAAAAATTAATGTAATGACACATTTTTTTACATGGTTCACTACAAATACTTATTTAAGGATCATATGTTATTCATGTTTGGATTTACATGCCTTTAAAACAATGCACATTAGATGGTACAATAGATTTCAAAGAGGCACAGTTCCAATATTGGGTCACACCCTCATTGTATCAATTTTTCCATTACTGTGATATAATTTATTCATTAGTAATGAAATAAGATTATCAACTATAATTAATCTAAAGAAATTAATGACATTAGGGTAAAAAGGGTGACATTGATGAGATTCGATCATCAATTTAAATCTAGATCTTCAATGGAATAATTTGAATATTTTTCTCCAATATTTTCATGATTTTTTATTTTCCTTTTTTACTTTACTTCCCCCATTAATTCTCATTAAAATTGTGGAATAATTTTTCCAAACTTCTGGTCATTAATTTGATACTTGTACCTAATTTAATGGGTTTTAAAACAATCCAATAACTTCTCATAAAATGAAACATGCCAAATAAATTTCCACAGAATTTATTAAGAATTAACAAAGATAGAATTTGTTGTATATATGTCATTCAAAAATCCTATCAGCAATAAGGGTGTGTATAATGTTAGAAACTCCAAGGTCTTGGTGTTATTTCATTTATCATGGAGTATTCCCTATCCAACCACCACATCCATTTTATTAACTAGATATATTATTTTTTCAATTATCTAAATAGACAACTATATTTTTCTGAACTCCTATCAACCATATACAATTAATCTCATGGAATGAAAATTCATGGTGCATTTTATATACCATTTATAGATATCAGAAATCCTTAGAAAATCCTAGAATTTTAGCTATTTTATGGTCACCTATCATAGCATAAAGATTTTAATTAAATTTCATGATTGAACCTATAATAGGACAACATATCTTTCGTGGTGAATACTCCATATCCCCCAAACCATGGAAATCATATAATCATCCTTTATAATGTGATATATACTCCATGGAGTGAAAATTTTTACTATTAAACTAACCAAATATATTTGACGATCTACATGGTGGGACATCTATGTTTTGATGTGTGCCTAAATCCATAAATTTATAATTTAAATAGTTTTAAATGTCCACCAATGACCTATTGCATTTATTCCATTATGAATACTATTCATGGGACCTTGTGGGGAACATAACCAAAATCGTGGTCCTTAGGATGCTATTTTACCATAAAATTAATGTACTAACTTAAAATAAAATATTCTTACGATGTTCACTGTTGAATCTTATAATATTCTGAAAATAAATCTTATAGAGGATGAAGTTTCCATATTTTCAACTTCTACTCAATTTATTGCATGATAGATGAAAAAAATATAACATGAAAACCCAAACATTTCGACATTATCCCCCATTGGATGTTGTTATCAATTATCACTTCACCATACTATAAACTCCTTTTTAATTTCTCTCTCAAATATTTCTCCCCCTTTGAGTGTAAAACTAAAAGGGTTTTCATATTCCATTCCTATAGATTGTGAGAATTCTTAAAACATTGAATATAAATTTTAATTATTTTTTAGGCCTATGTGAGTCAAAATTCAATACAGTAAATAATTGAAATATTTAATTTCTATGATTCTATTGATAAGACCTCCATACCATCATACTCAACACTTCTAACTCCCCTTCATTATATCTCCCCATTTATTCTAAAAAAATGAAATATAAGTTAATACCAAAACAAACCATTTCAAGGTATATAATTGTACATAAAATGGATATAGGACTATGGGACAAACACAATCCATGGTAGGAGGTTATAGACCATGGTTTAACCAATTATTCTCAGATGTTATTATGGCCAATAGTTTTGTAAATATTTTTGACACTTGTGGAATTGTAACCACATTCTCCTACTTGAAAATTTGTTATTCAAACTTCACCTTAATAAAGTGATACATGATCTAGATATACAATGTTGTAGAATGTTAAATTGGATTCATAGGATTCTCTATTACACGTTGGTTTTCATAATAAAATATCATGGGAAACTCCACCTCTTTGATGAGATCCTCCAACTTTTATCTCGTCAATTATTGTTTCATTAAGGTATATTTTACTGAAATATAATCCAATTTATCTATAAAAATAGAGGTCAGTTCTTTCTTCTTTCTAATTCACAAAAAACACATAATTTCAATGAAAACTGATACTCCATTTATATATTTTCTACCTAAAATATCATTAAAACAATATAAATATGAGTTGTAATATAATTATACTTTATTTCCTATTGAATATACAAATGCATAATCATGTGTTACCAGATATACCTCATGATTCACCTTACAACCAAGATATTATCTACCTTGGGGAAACATTAGATATGGGTATACAAAGTTGTAGTTAATAGTATATCCACTCTTATAATTGTAGGATAAAAAAGATTCCAACCATCCCCCAATAAAGTGTTAGATAAACTACTTTCCATTTTTCATGTTTTCTATGTTTGGTTCCAATGAAGATTAAGGTTGAAATAGTATGGTTATAGTGTATAAAAATATTGTTCAATTAATCCTTAAAATTTTGAAGATGATAAATAAATTTAAAACTCATTTTCTTATAAATAATTAACCTAAAGAATAATATATTATCCCAAACCATATAAGTTAAAATTTTTGTACTCATTAACTGGGAAATATCCACCAATAAATTTTACTTTCTTCCTCTGAATATTATGTCCTCAATAGTGATGAGTACAAAAAACTACTCTTAATTAGATAATTTCATATTACTTTTTTATGAAATTATATTGTTATTAATTAGATCCATATAAGACCTTCATAAATATACACATCTTTTACTCATCATCCCTGATAATATATATCATCAATTACTCAATCTAGAATTATTTTTAAGATCAATACCATTTAAAAATATTATTTTAACATCTAGTTGGTAGATTCTAAATTTTCTCTAAATATCCAAAAAAATAATATTTTTTGACTAAATTATTATTATCGATGAAAATTTTTTTCCACATAATTTACATACTCTTATTCATACTCTTTAAACACAAAATTATCCTTGTTTCATATCAATATTTCTTTCCAGTCAAGTTTATTTCTGAACATCCACTTTGTTCAAGTAATATTTTTATCTTTTGGTCTTTCAAAATGCTCCAATGTTTTGGATTTATCAATTTTATCTCACTCTTTGGACGTGGCCTTAACCCATTACTCTTACTTTGTTTTTTATTTAAGCATATCATATTCCATATGATGCAATTGTGTATTTCTCTCTATTGTTTTGATCATCTGATTATGTATTTGTTCGGGTTTATCACTAATAAATTTTTACTCGTCTGCCTCATCCAACATTCATATCTATACAGTCACTTCACGAATCCTTTCGACATATTTATCATCCAATGATTAAATATCTAAATGATTCTCACATGTTGGGCTCTGAGAACCAGCCTAATTTTTATTAAGATCTTATTCTCAATCCCTAACCAAAATATGATCTGGGGTCCAAAATATATTCCCCTATTTTAATTTAATGTTTTTTTACTATATACTCCCTATGATATTTTTAAAACTTTTTTAGACACCTAAATTATTTACTATTGAATGAGTATCCTAAAAATATCAATATTTCCCCAACATATCAATATTTTCATTGGTTTTCTTACTTTTTGTGAATGTAGAATCACGTTATAATAAATCTAATGTGGATCAATATCCATTTTCTGCGATGAAATATGTTTTTATGGGTTATATTATCTCTAGGGATTAATAATTTTTTTTTCATTTATACATTTCTCCAAGAAAAACTATATAGAGACCCAAATCTTGACGTATATAGACATTACATTACTCTTGCAGACTATCTAATACATAACAAAAATAGACACCAATGGACCGTAATAGTTTAGTGTCTTTGGAAACTTGGAATATAAACTTCTAATCATGATGAAAGATCTTTAACATCTCCCATAACAATCTTCCCCTTTTTTTCCTTACCTATAACCTTTATTTTAATCATGGGGGAAAAGAAACATAAAAAGGGTGACCTCAAATGCTCAGTAAGGGTAAGAATGGATAAAATAAAACGAACCATATATATTTGAACTTAAAAACATAAACATAATGTTTAAAACTCAAGATCATGAGAAATGACATAAAACATGGAAGTACGTACGACATAGATCATAATGGACCTTCAATCATTATAAAATAGCATTGGAATAAAACTTGTAATTGTGGAAAAACATTAAGCATATGATATGATTTCTATAGTAGCCAGGGCATTGCTTCCAAGACCATCTTAGTGGACAAATTCCATTACTGAACTAGGTTTACTTGTCATTCATGCCCTGTATTACTGAACCAAATTTACTTTTTGTTTCAGCCATGTCTATCTCATGAGATATAAAACTTTACCCAATGCATTGGAGGGAGATATAGGTCCCACCCATCTCATATTGAAATAATTCTTACGTGTGCCACAAAAAAATCATAAATCATTCATCATAACCCAAAGAATAAATTGGGTTTCCTAAACATCATTCCATCATAAAATAATCCGTTTAAAACAAATGGATATCATTTCATCATAAGAAAAGTGAAACCATATAAATCATAGATACATTTTACCTGAAACATACACATATGAAATAATGTCATCTTAGATGTAAAATGGTTTTGATAAAGCACTTGAAATGAATTCTTGAGGAAAATATACTTTCTTCTTGAAATCATTTTATTTTCACAAAATGCCATAAAATTTTAAAAGAAAAGGATTTAGTTAGAAATAGTCATCAGATCTTGTAGAGTAAGCTTCATGAAAATAAGGTGTTATGAAACCGTAAAAATTTGTTGATGCCATATAAATAAAAAAACATTCTTCTCGTACTTTTGCTGGAAAAGTCAAAAAGTACCTCATATGGTAAACAAAAAAAAGATTCCTTACATACCATGTAGTAAAAGAAAAAAATGGGTAAAAAAGACTTTAAAAATACAAGAAAACATTTTAATAAAACTTGTACATGGTTGATAAATATAACCGCACTAAACACTTACGAATAGAAATATCGGATAAGAACGTGATTGGAATAGTTATCCCTTACCATAGGTCTTATATGCTTCGTACGTATCTGAACCTCCTATATAATGATTTAAATAATGTCATTGACTTATTAAAAAATCATATTCATTATTATGATATCATATATGGAACACTTTTGACTTTATATTACAAATTATTTTGTAAGTTCCATGTTAAAGAAGCGTTTTGGGTAAAATCATTTTATTTATCGTACGTGTTTGAACTTGTTGTTTCTTGATATTATTATTACTTATATCTTGATTTACTTACTTCCAAAATGTAAATCATGATTTATATATCATATGTATATTCATTATATATATATATAATATAAATGAAATGAAACCCACCGTTCATGCAGACGGTAGGCCGTACGTACGCATGAACTCTCTTTTTGTTTCCTTATTGAATTAAATGGAATTATGTAAATGAAACATATATGTACATAAATCCAGTATCATTATTATGTAATATCTTTCATGGATATTTATTATATATACTTTATAATCATACTTGAATTCTTAATCATGGAAAATTAATCGCATCGCGTTCGTGGAGACGGTAGTCCATACGTACGCACGAGCGATGATATCATTCCCATGGTCATGGAATTTTATTGAAGTGTATGTATACTATTTCAGAATCAATTTCACTTTACAATAATCACATATAGTTATTATTTACACCATTATATCGATCCATGTATGGTGGTGGTGGAAAACAGATTACACCACGATGTGGAGACGGTATTCCGTACATACGCATGCATGGTGATTTTGTTTTCCATAGGATGGATAGAATGTGGAATTGGGTTGTTTCATATTTATAACAAAATATCATTATATTAGTGACACTTATTTTATTACTTTGCAATGAAACAACTGAATAAGAAGAAGTAGAAGAATAAATAAATTTGAAAGAATCGGTAATAGATATTACCTCTTCTTCGACACGCCTCTTTGAAACCTCCTCTTAGGGAACTAAAATTGGCCATTGACGAATACCATGACCTATATAATATTTCTAGGGAAGTTGAGAAGGGAAATGAACAGGGTTTGTCCGAGCTTGAAAGCTCAAAGTTGTGTAAAGATGAGAGGGAGGAGGTGCCCTTTTATAAGGGAGGAGAGGGGCACCTTTGGAATCCTCAAAAATATTAGATCAATATAAATTCAAACCCCACATAAAAACCTCAAAAAATGACTCAATTCAATGATTAGATGAGATAGGGTTGTAATCTCATCAAACAATAAAATTTATACATGTTTGGATATTATTTTAAACCTTATCATTTTGATTTATCCTTATTTAATCTATTTAATTTTATTTGTGGTAATATAATACTAAATTTTAAATGGTTATAAATAATCGAATATGTGTTGTAAATTTTCCATAATTGGATACTTTATGACATTTTAGACTATTTAAATTTCAATTTATAATTTTTAAATATTTTTCAGATTTTTAAACAATTTAATAATATGTAATTTTTATAAAATAACAATAGTGTCAATTTTGAAACTATTCAATTATTTGAATTTAAATAAAATCCACACAGAGGATTATTCAAAATAAAATATTTAATAGGTTACTAAAATTTAATATTCATCTACAAAATTAGTGGAGAACATTAAATAGTTTATATATTATTTAGTTTACTATTTATAAACCCATTTATTTGATACTTCTCTTAACAAAATAATTTCTACAACATTTTTTTATAATTATTAAATATACTTATTTGTTGAATATTAATTAAAAATAAAATAATAAGATGAAGATAAATCATATATATTTCATAATAATACTTTTATTTGGATTTATATTCTAAAACACCAAACTTTTAAAATGTTACATTTATTAAATTATGAAGGTGACAACTTTGACATCATTTGAAAAATAATAATATAAGTGTCATAATCACTTTTATAAGACTCCAAACGGTCATTTATTTGGTAATTGGATGATTATGGTGTATATATACACTACCAATACGTTTTGTTCAGGTTTGTAAGCCTTTAAATGGGTATTATTATTTCAATAAATACTATATTACTTATTTTTCACTCAATAAATAATTTCTGCATCATTAATGTATTAGCTATTAAGGTAATTAAATATCCCTTAAAAATTGTAAATAAATTACCATGATAAATAAAAAAAAATATATTTAAAATGAGTATTTATTACTGAATTTATATTCTATATAAACTTATATTAAAAATAATTTAATTATTAAAGTTTAGTGAGACATATTTCACTTTCCTTTAAATAAAAAAACTAAAGGTCTTAATAACCTCCATGTGGGTTCCAATGGATTCCATTACAACCCAAATATTCCTTAGGACAAAATATAATCGTAAAATTATATTAATACAAGTTTTAGGGTAATATAATAATATTATATTTACCCTTAATTACCCGATTTACCTTTTACTATGGTAAATAAAATTTACCATAGTTACTATTCATAATGCCCAAAAATAAAACGTAGCCTCTTAAAATAATTTTGACCTACTGATTCCAAATATGGAATCCGTTTTTCTAAATTAAATACACAAAAGTTGCAGAAATTAATTTAAAATTATTCCCGTTATGAAAAAGAGTTTTAAAAGTTAAAACATTGCAAAAGATTGAAATGTTTTTACTAATGAATTCAACGTAAAATTTGTGGTAATTAAATACATTATATTAAATGGTAAAAATATATTATATTAATATTTTAAAACCATTTAATATTATAATATCACCATATAAATTATTGCGATGAAAAAATTTGTTTTAAATTAAAATATAGCGTGTTTTTACTATTGATTAAAATATTAAAGTTATCAGAATAATATGAAAAATTTATCCAAAGAAAATTTTTATATAATGATTCAATATAAGAATTTTATTATGTAAAATTGAACTTATAAACATTTCAAAAACTAGATTTAAAGTGGGTGCTCCATCAAAAGGCGACAAAACTGCATTTTTTGAAAAATAATTATTTTAACCGAAAAATTTATATTGTTCACATAACATATTTTAGAAAATGTGTATGATGAATAACAATGTTATAAAATTCAAAATGTAGTAAATACTATTCATATCATCTATTCCTTAATGACATTATAACAATGTATCATTGTTTAGTGAAACCCGGTATTGCGTACTACACATGCTATCAAAGAAGGTCGTGATTGCGTGTAACGCAAGCCACGTCAGGGTTGCGTGTAGTGAAAGACTCCTTTGTTGTTGCATATAACAGAATCCAACTATATTTCATTTATACATTTAATATATATATATACACACACAGTCAATGTTGTTTAGAATAACTACTATCAAATGAACATGAAATTGTGTGTAACATAATCCAAGAATAGTGATGTGTATACTAGAAGCTAATATGGTGTGACGTAAAGCGAAAGATAATCTTGGTGTAGTATATAATAAAAGATATGAAAGAAATTAAAAAGAATATATCTCATAAAATCTTGGGGTGTTACATTTTACCCCCCGTAAAATTAATTTTGCCACCAAAATTTGTCTGGGTTATAAATGGTTTATTACATGAGAGTTCATTCCTAAAAACCCACATCATAAAAAGGAATTCCAAAACATTTCTTTAAAAACTAAAGTATGAAACGTAACAGTTACCCAAATTAACTAATCACAGGGTTTCCACATAGGATAACATAGGTGAAAATATGGATATGGAAGAGAAATCTAACAATAAAGTTCTGATGAAGAGTGGTAGAGGACATGTCTATGATAAAGCCAACAGTCACAAAGCCATAAATTTTTCATGATCTAAGGGACCATCTGATTCATCAGCTACGAGGGAACTAGGACAACATTTTTGGTTTTCAAGATCATTTCTCTAAAGTTCATGAATTAAAAGAAATACTTACATGATTTTGGTACAATCTCACTGTTGTTCGTGCCTTGAACAATTTATACTTCATATCTTAAAGAAATGAAGATGAATTTGTTATTCATGAAGATTTAGAAGATCATGTGATAGAATGATGGGTTATTCCATCTATCTCAATCAAAAGGTTAGAAAAAGTTATCAAATATACATAAGTCCATTTATGGTGAGGTTAATCATATATGATTCAAAAAATGAACTTATACTTCTTCTAACATACCACTTAATAAAATAAAACTAGTTTATTATAACCAAGGACTTCATGTAGGCCAGTGGTTCACGCTAAAGGCATGTCGTACTTCGGTTGTGGGTTCGATTCCCGCAACCTTGTCTGACACGATGGGTTGTCGCCCATCCTATGGGTTGTCCTTTTTCTAAAACTACACTATTATAACATTCTTGCAATAATATCAAAAAAAATTCTATCCTTAAATAATACTATCATAATTTATTCCAATCTTTAGGCTTATCCAAAATACTTATGTTCAAGATCATAGTATAAAGAAAACAATTACTAGAAATGTCATCTACCTTGCATGTGAATACCATAATTTATCCCCCATATATCATAAAATATATCTTGTTGGTCACATTCGAGACATGTGAATACCTTAATCATGTATTCTATTGAAAAATGAATACCCATTAAACCATAGTGAAAAAATGAATGCTGTCAAAAGATAACTCTTTTGACATACAAAAATCCCAAAAATTCTATATACTCAAACCATTATATCACTTTGTCCTCATATCCGTCATGAGCTCATTAGTACTATCAAACATTTAATTTTTTTCATTATCCCTTCATTATGTGCATATCATCTTCTTTAAAAAATATTTGAATCACATTTCATGGTTACCAGTACCATATAATTATTGCAAACCACAATAAACCATTACATAGATTTTCCAATGTTCCACAATTACTAAAAATGAGATTCCACAACATTATTTTTGAATCCCTTTACATAAAAACATAATCATTCCACCACATTGTTGTGAAAATCAACATTGCTAATAGTGATCACATGTGACTTCCCTTTGTCCTTTTCCTGAAAAGGTTGCTCACATTGATCATTGTTAACCCTTGGATTTGGGAATTGATTGGCATAATGCCCCATTTCATTTCACTTGAAGCATTGGAGTGTTGGTGTTGCGTTCTCTACATTATTTTCTTTATTCACATCATTAGAAACCCTTTTTCCATTACTTCGACACTCAGCTACTCGATGACCTTCTTTTCCCAACATAACACATTTTCTATTCCCTTTAAGACAATCTCCACCATGCTTCTTTCCACACTTTGAGCATATAGAAACATTCATCTTCTATTCACCATTATTCTGAGATTTTTCCTTGAACTTCATCATTCATTTCTTGTCAAAACCATGAGATGAATATGTAATACCAACTTCTATTTCTACCTTGATAGCACAAAGCACAATTTCTTCATAGCTACTGAAGTCTCTTATAGCTAATTCCCATTGAAGACTTGGTTTTAAGCCACTGAAGAATCGATCAACTTTACTTTCAGGTTAGATGATAAAGCCAGATGCATACCTTGAAAGCCTTGTAAAATTCACTTCGTATATACCAACAGATTCATCATCCTTTTTCTTAAGCTCAAGGAAATGTTTTTCCATCTTTGTTCGAAGGATATGAGGGATGGGATTTTTAAAAAATAAATTCTTGAACACATCCTATTACATGGATTCAATTTCAACTCGGGGCCTCGTATTCTTAATTAGAGTCTACAATTGATCTGCTTCACATTCTAAACGGTAAATAGCCAGAATGACTTTTTCATGTTCCGAATAGCGAAGTATGGAAAATATCATTTCAATGGTACGGATCCATCGTTCATCAACAGGTGGATAAGAAGACCCACTGAATGAAGGTGGATGTTGCCTCATAAAGGACACAATAGAATATTGTTCCCTTCTTTTCTCATTTGGAAGTCTAGAATGTTTCATAGCTTGTGTAGGTATAGCGATAAGATTTTTCACTCCATCTCCCATAACGTTGGTTTGTTCAAGAGGACAATCATTGCATAATCTGTTACATTGATCAACACGGTTCCTTCGGGTTCCACCCAAAAAGAATAGTGTAAGAGGCATAAATCATGATAGGGAAAACAACATAATAACGGGGGAGTACCTTCAATATATAACATCTTAGAGTTAATTATCGGATTTTTACTGTAATTCTAGGACTGTAACCTATACTTATAATTAACCTTTGGGACATCCCTAGACATACATTAGAAATATCTCTAGGGATCTCACTAATGATTTTCACATCCTAGTTTCCAAAGGTTAACTAAACCTTTCCTCTGATAGCAACTATAGAGACCCAATGCTGGACATACATAGATATTACATTACTCTTGTGGAATATCTAATACATAACAAAAATAGACACCAAAGGACCGTAATATTTTAGTGTCTTTGGAAACGTGGAATACAAACTTCTAATCAGGTTGAAGGATCTTCAACATCTCCCATAACGATCTTCCACGTTTTGTTTTCTTACCTAAAACCTTACTCTTAATCCTAGGGGAAATGAAAACATAAAAAGGGTGAGATCAAATGCTCAGTAAGGGTATTCATGGAAAAAATAAAACAAACCATAAATATTTGAACTTAAAAACATGAACATAATGATTAAACATCAAGATCATAAGAAATGACATAAAAGATGGTAGCACGTAAGGAATAGATCATAATGGAACATCAATAATGATAAAATAGCATGGGATTAAAACTTGTAATTGTGGAAAAACATTAAGCACATGATATTATTTCTATAGTCACCAAATCATTACTGCCAAGACCATCTTAGTGGACAAAGTCCCTTCATGAACTGGGTTTGCTTGTCGTTACAGCCCTATATTACTGAAAAAGATTTTGTTTCCATTTCAACCATGTTTATCTCATGAGATATAAATCATTACCCAATGCATTGGAGGGGGATATAGGTCCCACCCATCTCATATTGAAATCATTCTTACGTGTGCCACTAAATAATCATAAATCATTCATCATAACCCAAAGAATAAATTGGGTTTCATAAACATCATTCCATCATAACAAAATCCATATAAAACAAATGGATATCATTTCATCAAAAGAAAGGTAAAACCATATAAATCATAGATACATTATACATGAAACATACACATATGAAATAATCTCATCTTAGATGGAAAATGGTTTTGATAAAGCACTTGAAATGGATTCTTGAGGAAAATATCATTTCTTCTTGAAAATCATTTTCTATTCACAAAATTCCATTAAATTTCAACTGAAAATAATTTTGTAGAAAATAGTCATGAAATATTTTAGATTAAACTTCATGAAAATAAAACGTTATTAAAACCGTAAAAATCTGTTCATGTCGTATAAGTTAAAAAAACATTCTTCTCGTACTTTTGCTGGAAAAGACAAAAAGTACCTCATATGGTAAAAAAGGATTCCATACATACCATGTATTAAAATTCACAAATGATTAAAAATGACTTTAAACATACATGAAAACATTTTTATAAAACTTTCACATGGATGATAAATTTAACCCCGGTAAATACTTACGAATAACAATCTCGGATTAGAATGACATTGGAATAGTTGTCCCTTACCTTAGGTCTGCTATGCTTCGTACATTTCTGAACCACCTGTATAATGATTTAAATAATGTCATTGAATTATTACAGAATCATATTCATTGTTATGATATCATATATGGTTTACTTATTACTTCATATTACCCTTTATTTTTTAAGTTCCATGTTAAAGCAGTGTTTTGGGTAAAATCGTTTTATTTATCATACATGTTTGGACATGTTGTTTCTTGATATTATTACTACTTATATATTGATTTACTTACTTCCAGAATGTAAATCATGATTTATATAACATATATATATTCAGTATATATATATATATAACATATATAAATTAAATGAAACACACCGTTCATGGAGACGGTAGGCCGTACGTACGCATGAACGCTGTTTTCGTTTCCTTATTGATTTAAATGGAATTAATTAAATGAAACATATATGTACATAAATCCAGTATAATTATTATGTAATATATTTCATGATTATTTATTATATATAATTTATAATCATACTTGAATGGTAAATCATGGAAAATGAATCTAATCGCGTTCGTGGAGATGGTAGTTCGTACGTACGCACGAGTGATGATATCATTCCCATGATCTTAGAATTGTATTTGATGCATGTATACTATTTAAGAATCAATATCAATTTAAAATAATCACATATAGTTATTATTTACATAATTATACCCATCCAAGTAAGGTGGTTGTGGAAAATAGATTACACCACGGCGTGGAGACGGTATTCTGTACGTACGCACACGCGGCGATTTCGTTTTCTATAGGATGGATAGAAGGTGGAGTAGGTTTGTTTCATATTTATAATAAAATATCAGTATATGACTGATACGTATGTTATTACTTCATAATTAAACAACTAAATAAGAGGAAGCAGAAGAAGAAATAAATTTGAAAGAATCGGTATCGAATATTACCTCTTCTTCGACACGCCTCTTTTAAAACATAATCTTAGGGCACTAAAATTGGTCTTTGAAGAAGACCAGGACCTATAGAATATTTCTAGGGAATTTTAGAAGGGAAATGGGCATGGTTTGGACGATCATTAAGGCTCAAAGTTGTGTAAAGATGAGAGGGAGGAGGTTCCCTTTTATAAGGGAGGAGAGGGGAACCTTTGGAATCCTCAAAAATATTAGTTTAATATAAATTCGAACCCCACATAAAAACCTACAAAAATGACTTGATTCGAAGACGAGATGAGATAGGGTTGTAATCTCATCAACCAATGAAATTTAGACATGTTTTGATCTTATTTTATAACTTATCAATTTGATTTATCCATATTTAATCTATTTAATTTTATTTGTGGTAATAATATTCTAAATTCTAAATGGTTATAAAAAATCACTTATGTGTTGTTAATTTTCCCTAATTGGATAATTAATGACATTTTAGTCTTTTTAAATTTAAATTTATAATTTTTTAATTTTTTTGTGATTTTTAAACAATTTAATAATATGTTTTTTTATAAAATAACAATATTGTCAATTTTGAAACTATTAATTTATTTGAATTTAAATAAAATCCATATAGAAGATATATTCGAAAAAAAATATTTAATATGTTACTAAGATGTCATATGAATCTATAAAATTAGTGGATAACATTAAATAGTTCATATAATTTTTATTTTACTATTTGTGAAACCATATATTTGATACTTCTCTTAAAAAAATAATTTCTACATCATTTATGTATAATTATTAAATATACTTATTTGTTGCATAAAATTTAAAAATAAAATAATTAGATGAAAATATATATTATATATTTCATAATAATACATTTAGTCTTATTTATATTCTAAAACAACCAACTTTTAAAATGTTATATTTATTAAATTATGACGGTGACAAATTTGACATCATTTAAAATAAAATAATATAATTGTCATAATCACATTTATAAGACACCAAACGGTCATATATTCAGTAATTGGATTATTATTGTGTATATATACACTACCAATAAGTTTTGGTCAGGTTTGGGTGCCTTTTAATGGATATTATTATTTCAATAAAAACTATATTACTTATTTTTCCCGAAGTAAATAATTTCTGCATCATTAATTTATAAGCTATTAAGGTAATTAAATATCTATTAAAAATTATAGATAAATTACCATGATAAAGAAAAACATTTTATCTTTCAAATGAGTATTTATAACCGTATTTATATTCTGTATAAAATTATATTAAAAATACTTTAATTATTAAAGTTGAGTGAGACATATTTCACTTTCCTTTAAATAAAATAAACTAAAGGTCTTAATCACCTCCAAGTGGGTTCCAATGGATTCCATTTCGAGCCAAATATTCCATAAGATGAAATATAATCATCCAATTATATTAAGACAAGTGTTAAGGTAATTTTATAATATTATATTTACCTTAATTACCAGATTTACCTTTTACTATGGTAAATAAAATTTACCGTAGTTTCTATTCATAATGCCCAAAAATAAAAATTAGCCTATTAAAAATAATCTGGACCCAGTGATTCAAAATATGGAATCCATTTTTCTAAATTCAATACACCAAAGTTGCAAAAATTAATTTAAAATTAATCCCGTTGTTAATAAAATGAGTTTTAAAAGTTAAAACATTGCAAAAGATTGAAATGTTTTTACCTATGAATTCAATGTAAAATTATTTGTAATGACATAAATTATATTAAATGGTAAAAATATATTCTATTTATACTTTAAAACCATTTAATATTATAATTTAACTATATAAATTATTGCGATGAAAAAATTTGTTTTTTAATTAAAATATAGCGTGTTTTTACTATTCCTTAAAATATGAAATTTATCAGAATAATATGAAACATTTATCCAAAGTAAATTTTTATATCCTGATTGCAAATAAGAATTTTTTTTTCAAATTGAACTTATAAACATGTCAAAAATATATTTAAAGTGGGTGTGCCATCAAAAGGCGGAAAAACTGCATTTTCTGAAAAGAACTTATTTTACCTGAAAATTTTATTTTGTTCACATACCATGTATTAGAAAATATGTAAGATGAATAATAATGTTATTAAATTCACAATGTAGTTAATACTATTCATAGAGTCTAGTGCATAATAATATTATAACAATATATAGTTGTTTGGTGAAACCCGGTATTGCGTACTACACATGCTATCGAGGAAGGTCATGATTGCGTGTAACGCTAGCCAAGTCAGGGTTGTGTGTAGTGAAAGACTCCTTTGTTGTTGCGTATAACATAATCCAACCATATTTCATTTATACATTTAATATATATATATATATATAAAGACACACACTCAATGCTGCGTAGAATAACTACTATCAAACGAACTTGAAATTGTGTGTAACACAATCCAAGAATAGTGTTGTGTATACTGCAAGATAATATGATGTTTCATATAGTGAAAGATAATATTGGTGTAGTGTACAACAAAAGATATGAATGAAATTAAAAAGAATATATCTCATAAAATATCGGGGTATTACAAACATCCCTTAAATAATGGAGAGAGAAGCGTATATCAATGGCTAATGCTATGTCCAATGTGTTATACATTCTGTTTTACCTTTCAAATACACCATTTTGTTGTTGTGTTCTCATTAATGAAACATTGTAACAAATATTTTTCTCTAAAAGTTAATTCTATACATATTGATATGTATATTACATGTCTTTTTCATGTTTCATAACCTTGATACTTCTCTCAGTTTTATTTTTATCTCTCATATACAATTGTTTACGATAGAAAATAACTTGTATATTAGGTTTAATTAAAATGATATAATATATTATAAGGTAACAATCAATGAAAAAAATAACGTAATTAATACTATATGTATCTAGAATCATCATGGGACCACACACATTTGTTTGATTAAAGTCAACAAAATCTAAGGTCATTTTCTTCTCTGATGAAATAGTATTTATCGCCTATTTCCCCTTTATGAAAGCACCACATGTCTTATATCAATATAATTTTAGATATCGAATATCTTTTTAAGCCTTCATTTTTGACATATTATCCATTTTTTTATATTTATAAACCTCTGGTGCCAAATGATATTTCATTCCTTATTTAAAGGGAAACAAGTATTGTTTTCCTCGAAATATACTTGGCACATATTTCCATTGGTTTTTTATCCCCTTAGTAAGTACTATATGTTAGTTATTTTAGTAGAAAATACCTTCTAATATAAGATTAAATATTTTATAGATTCACATTGATGATTCATGTAAATAATATTATGTCAAAGTCCATTTATATAACGAATTGTTTACTCTATAGTTCGTCTCCAGCCAACCCAATTTTTTCACATCACTTGATTTTTATGATCTTTCATTACTAGATAAAACCATTCCATTAACACAAATATTTAAATTATTTAATACATATTTGGTTTTTATTATTTGGGATGAACACTAAAAATAAATGTTATAGGGGTTTGTATTTTTTTTATTTTTGAGCAATATATCAAAATTTCATTCTCAATTTATCTTTTCTCCAAGGTCAACATAAAACATAAGGTTGTATCTCATAATATTATTTCATCATATAATTTATTATTATACACATATTCATTGAAAAATACAACAAAAACTCTGACATGGAGACTCAAAACCTCCTTATATAATTACTGACAATAATATTTAATAACATGAATGCCAATTCTAGTCACCATGATATGTTAAATTACTAAAACAATGTGTGAAAACCAAAGTACATATTCAAAAGATCTTGGATTCATGTTATATTATCATTAAATAAAATTCATATATGAGATACATTACCCAAAATAATTTTGGAAAACAATGAAAATTTAGGAGCATGTGGGGAATGACCCCAAAAAATCTAATCTCAAATCAAATTGAATGTATAAAGTCAATTTATGTAATTTCATATAGAAAAAATATATACAAAAAAAATTATAAATAGAAAAATTAAATTGATAAACCATTATTTAGTATACCCTAAAACCCTAGTAAACATATAAAATAATATATGTAGTCTCATGATCCAGTTATAAACCTCCCAAAAAATAATTATGTCTGATGTAATGAATAAAACGCTTCTTAATGTGTGTTAAAAGAGATATAAAAGTATAGATTAGTATAAATATACTCAAAATATACTTTATCAAACCTCTAATTTTACTTATTTAATCAAATAATACTAATTCATCTGTGACCATCAAAGATAAACTAGTCATCCAGTGAAAAACTAAGTAAATTCCAACCTTTATAGCTATCTCATAACATATTTTAGACACACACCACATAATAAAATAAGTACATATATATATATATATATATAGTGTCTCATATATACAAAATCCATGAAACAATTCCCCCCAAATTACACCCACCACCTTAGTGGACTATTTCTAACTTCTTACATCCTAGCTCAAAAACATATTTCCAACATTATAATATAACATCAATTTTTGTAATCACAATAACCTTATTATGGGGTAGGGTTCATGGTCAACTAATTTTGACATATTGAAGTCACCCACTCTTCTAGGATGTTGGGTTAAAATATTCTTTCTCATACTGATGTAGTGATTCCTATAGAAACACACCCTTCTCTATAACTCAAATAACATAAAAAGTAATAAAGAAACATGATTTCCAAAAATACCAACAATAATCACCATCACTATAAACAAAGTAAATCATCTCCTCGCATATAGAGATGAGGTTTAAGTCAATGTCTCATAATATTCCCTAACATGTATGAGAAAATATAATAATCAATCCATCTATAACATTGGTAAATACCAACGCCACAACTTATCCCTCTAACGAAATGGGTAGGAGATAATAATCATCTTCTTAATCTAGAATTGGTAAATCCAATAGTCAAACATCATATCTCTATCTAAATGGTTAAAAGATAACATGTTTCCCCCACAAGACTAATACATCAGAAGAAGAGGATGAATTAGGGTGTCTTATTCTTTTTTATCACTTTGTCATTTTATTTTATAAGAAATAAAAAAATTTACACGACAATATTTAGTAATATATATGATATGATGATGAAGAAATTATTGGACACATATATTTTACATTTTTTACAATGAAAGGATAATTTTAATATTATTCACTGACCATGAATTTACATATTTAGGGTTAATACAACACACTACATAGGTTAAAATAGTTATCATAAAGGTGTAATACTAATCTATGGGTGCCCCTCATCGATTCCCATTTAAAACTTCTTCGATATAAGAAATTTAAGAGCGATATGATATTTTGATCACTTATAATAATTTTATCAAATGAATACCACTAGTCCAAATAAGGGTGTTGGCCATGACATTCATTTCAAATTTAAAATCATGATCCTCAATGTATTTCTTTCCTACTTTCTATCCTCATATAATTTCTATATACCCACTATTAATCATTATATATTACTTCTTCATTAAATTATTCTTTAAAACTAAGGAATGATTTCTATAAAATATGTGTAATTAATATTCCACCTGTAAACCACTTAATGTGTCTTTTAAACCATCCTACAACATTAATTAAAACATTCTATTAATATTAGTTTCCAATTAATCTAGATTTAATTTAATCATCTAGTATTTTTTATGTATATAACTCCAAACAAGAAATATTTAATCACCATGTTTAAATTATTAAAAACACAAAGGCCATCGATTAATTTAAAATATTATAGTGTGTTCCATGATTAAACATTGGATACACTTTCTTTAGCTAAATATCATTTTTATAATTATTTTTTATATTGTGATGTTTTTTTTCATAACTCCCCATGACCTAATGCATGTCATATCATGGAATGAAAAATCATGGGGTGTACTTAGTTCGAATGTTATGCATCTTGATACTTGAAAAATCAAGGCCTCATATCTTTTTCATGGAAGAAAATCAATTTTTGAACACTCCAATGAATTTATATGATTGAAACATTTGTTTAATAACATTTCAGTCACATATCAATCCCCAGTTCTCTAAAACTACTATAATCACCTAAAAATTATCATAGTGTGATATATCAACCAAGAAGTGAGTGTCTCCAGTCAAGAACCAATGATATATATTTGACTATATACATAGTATTAATTCCATTCCATGACATGTAACATGAATTTATAATTTTTATAAAGTTAAAATATTATATTTCAAGAATAAATTTCTTATATTTATTCCATGATGAATCTTTCACATGTTCCCTAGAGGGTGACTTTACTAAATTTTCAATTCTTATGTCAGGGTGAAACCATAATATTTATCATTTGACATAGCATAAAATAATATTACAATGTTCGATAATTACTCTTATAGTATTCATTAAATGATAATTACGAAGTGGGACTATTATATTTTTAAACTTCAACTACAATCAATGAGATATTCTTATAGACGCAATGTTACCATGTTATTTCAATTATATGAAAAATATTTCTCAATTCATCTAAAAAACTTTAATATTATTTACACGAGAATATAAAAAATACCCCAAAATTAAAAAATTCCAACATGGAAACCGAAATAGTGAAACATCCCCCCCCCCTTGGATTTTATTTTCTATCGTCACCTCTGTATTCTTGAATATATTATTCAATCTATGTTAGGTATTTATTTAGGATTCAAAATATTTTTCCATGGGTTCTACACATCAATGATAATAAATAATGATCATTCTTGAAACTAGTAAAAGATATTTTAATTATTTCTCTAAACCGAAGTGATTCAATACTCATTTTAGGAAATATGAGAACAAATGAATTTGTACAATGCTCTCTATAATTCTTCTAGATCATCCTCTTAATTTGTTCAAACTCCCTAGAGATTTTTTATCTCGTATATTTTTATCAAAATACAAGAAATAATCATCTATGAATAAATAATTTCCACAAAAATAATTATATTCAATGTGGGAAAAGTGACTTTTTAACCCATTCATGTTGAAGGAGGTGGTTGAACATCAAGGTTTAATAAATGCCTCTTAAATGCTAGTGTGGCCAATGTTTTTGTAATGATATCCACCACTGGTTTATTTTTACCCACATACTCTAGTTTTATAATTCATGATTTAAATTTCTATATTAAAACGTTATATTGGGTTTTAAATTTCTTTGTTTTGGAATGTTGGACAAGATATTTTGTCAGCAAAATAATAATTTGGCAATCACTGTGGACTACCAAGGGAAACTTCACCACCTTTATGAGATTCTTAATTTTTTTAACCCATTCCAATGGTGTGGAATATATTTTTATAGAAATACAACTTTCTTCATCGATATGAAGAGTGTTACTTTCTTAATTCTCCTTGATCCACCCAATAGACTTACTTCTAGTTAAAATGGATCTTAGAAATTTGGTTTTTCTATCCACAATAAACTATTTACCTATCAAAATTTATAAAGGAATAAAATTCAATTACATTTATCATAGAATATACTAAACAATAATCAAGATTTCCCAGATTGTATATAATTATTTTCTTTACAACGGAGATATACTCCTCTTTAGGGAAATTTTTGCTCCAGGAATCCAATAATTTCACAAAAAATATATCCATTGTTATTTCTATTAGACACAATAAGATTCGAGAAACCATCTTGTAAATTGTTTGATAAATTTCATTAACATTATCATGATTCAAAATATTATTTCCAACTATTATTAATCTTCAATCATGCTTTCTGTCATGAAACCCAACATTATTTTGTAGCTCCTTCACATATATTTCTTGAGAAATGAATGTAATTATCACTTTTTTGATAACTTTCATCCCATTGAAGGTTATGAGATAACTAATCATATCCATTTTAAATTATATAGTCATTAACAAAGAACAATCCTATACCATATTCTATTTCCTTCCTCTCTAAATAATTTCAGAAATATATACCATCACTCTAAAATACTCTTGCATTGTTTATACTAAATAAAAATTATCATTGAATCTTTATCTTAGGAATTTCACCTTTGTTAATAATGTTTTCTGTATGTTATACTATTCTAGTGGTTCTTATTTTATTCATAATAGTCCTTCATAATCTACATTGATTTTAATTATCATCATCAATAATAAATCCCACCAGTTACTAAATTTAGACTTATTCTTCGAGAATAACATTAGAAAATTATGTTTTGATATCCATTTTATAGATTCATAATTTTATTCAAAAAACACCATATGAAATAATCTTATTGAATATTGTTTTACCACATTTGCGATGGTTAATTTCACATGAATGTTTTTCACTTTTTCATACCCTTTGTACAAAAATACATCCATGTTTCTATTCAAAATTCTATGCTCATTTTGTTTATTTCAAAAAACAAACTCTGTTATAATAAAAATTTACATCATTGTATTTTCCAAAACCATCAGAGTTTTAATAATCTAATTTTATTCTAACTCTAATTCATATCCAAATTCAATTAATTGACTACGCCACTTCTTCAAATGAAGATGAATCAAATTCATGAAATAGTGTAGTGTAATATGTTATTCTCTTTCTCTGAGTTTATATGTGAATAATTTTATTACCAGAGATATTTAACTCATCAACCTCAAATTTCCCTATTATAAATGGAGTATCTTTTTTACTATTTCTAAAAAATTATTCATTCATTGATTCATTCTATTATTCCACCTTAGATATTGGATTATGATCACCTATTTGAATTGTATCTAGCTCTTCTTATCCTTCAATAACCACACAAATATATGGGATTCTGGATCTATTCCACGATTTTTCTTCATTTATTTTTACATCACAAATATCTATGATATTTTTCATCATTTTTTTAATATACCTATTAATTTTACTCATTAGGAAGTAGCCTAAAAATATCCCATCAACTATTTCTTCTATATATTTTCCTTGATTTTATTCCTTGCTTTTATTATATACTATACTATTGAATAATATAATGTAACTCAGGAATAGTTTTATTTCATACCACATCTCATTTTCTCTCCACAGAATAAAAAATCATCATTATGTTCATACATTACTACTTTAATATATTTCTTCTAATAGTGTTGATAAAAATCACCTTCAATGAGTATTATTTTCACTATTCTGTTCATCATTTTATATCACCTTTATGAAATGACATTTCTTTATAGAGTTCTCATTGATGAAATTTTTTTCTTAATTGTATTATTCTCAATGTAATTTTATAATTCATGAGATTTATATTCCACTGTATTATTTGATTACATTATCTTGACAATTCACATAGCATAATTTCAGACTCTTCACCAAAATCATTTTACATAATAAATCAATTATGTCTTTCCCTATATAAACATGATAACACCAATTATACTATAATAATTAATATATAGATGATGTAGTTGACATGAAATTTTTTAAAAAAATTCATGGTACCACTAAAAATAGTGTGAATCATGTCAAAAAAATTCCAGTCCCACTTCATATTCATTCAATATGTCTTTCTCAATAGTACACATATTATAAAAGAAAACCAAGTATTATCCTGATCACATATAGTATTTTGAATATCTGTTATATCTTTTAATTTTGAAAAATCCTCTATATTTTTTAGATTTATTTGTCCAAGACTCTAATT
Organism: Viscum album; assembly: GCA_963277665.1. Taxonomy (NCBI): domain Eukaryota; kingdom Viridiplantae; phylum Streptophyta; class Magnoliopsida; order Santalales; family Viscaceae; genus Viscum; species Viscum album. Next base: position 773,821,519 of record OY728155.1, on the reverse strand, counting down.
CCAAAGGATATATTTTTCCTCTACCGTTAGGAAACAAGTACTTTTTCCCTTTAAACCTACTTAATATTAACTACAGCTAGTTCTCCATCAAATATAAAATATTATCCTAATATTATATTGTTAGATAGTCCTCGAAAATAGAACATGGACTCTATTACATATTGATAAAGTAGTCTTATGCTGAAATGATAGTGTTTATGTCCTACTATATTAAAAGATACATATTCCTTAGTTCATCTCTAGTTAGATTCTACTTTTTAATTCCATTAATTTTTTCACTCCATATATACTAAATTTTACTATGGTAATAACATATATCTCCATATTATATAGAAATTTTTTACTTCCATTCATATGGGATGAATACCAACTCTCAAAGATCCATGTTCTACTATTTTTATTTTTTCTGAGAAAAATGCCTTCAAAGATAGCTTTTATTTTTCCTTTTATAAGAGGTTGAGTTGAGAGATATGGTTGCCTCACCTCATGTTATTTATCATAGGTCATAAGATGTTAATTTTCATCCTCCAAATAAAAGAAAACTTTTTTTAAAATGAATTTTATATGGGTTTCCCCTACCTTCGTCTTTTGGATTCTATTAGAGTATGATTGAATTGACTATTACATTTAATTTACAACATTGTAACAAAAATTTGATCAGTCATAACAATAAAAAATATTTTTTTATTTAGGGAAAGTTCTCATACTTTATTTCAAATTTTTATGTGAAAAAACTCTCAAATGGAATTTCTTTTCAATACACTATGTCATCGTAATCATAGAAAACCATAGATGTTTATTTTATTAGTGGAAATATTATTCTATGTTTTTCTCTCCAAATATTTCCATAATTGGTGAAATTTCATGACTATTGGGGTTGACATTGTATTTTAGTGGTTTCTATAATTTTCTACAATTATTTATTATAAATAGAAACTCATCTATATTTGGATGTCTCAGCATCACATCTGATCCAACTCTTACACATAGATGATGGCCGATTTTCATTTATTACCTTCTTTATGGATTTTATTCCCATTAATTCACTTTTTTATCAAATATTTATTAGATAACTTCGTAAAATGTTGAGTTTTCATATCACAGTAAATTTTTTGCATTGTTTTTCTTTCTAGATAACATAAAATATTCACGAAAGATTCAAACCTATTCCTTCTTTATTCTAACACGGTATTGAGATAAAGAATCATTTTGTATTTCTCTATGATTTATACCTTGAAATTAGTAATTTATTTAGTAGATATATATTGATAAGGATGAGGTATCTTTATGAAATTCTTTATACAAGTAATTTCATCTTTAATAAAATCAACATATATTTTATATTCCTTTAGCACAACACCTAACATTTTTTCCTTATGTTAGCTATTAAAATATTAGATATCTACATCATGTTTTACTTTCAAAAAGAAAAATCGTTTAACATGATATTATTTATTAAATTTATGATTGTTACTTCTAACATTAAGAACATAATATATATCTAAAATAAACTCATCATTATTAACTTCATGACACATTTCTGATCCTTAATTTTTTTATTCGCTCAATTGATTTATCAATGGGAACCTATTTATTGTTTAACATCCCAATTTCAAGTTTCATCTTAGAGAAAACCTTATTTTCTATGTTTATGTTATATCATATTCAACTCTATTCTCTATATACCATGGTAATATTGATTGTATATACCCAACTATTCAAAAATTTAAACAATCAAACAGATTTTTAACATCAATCTTTTTATTCCATTATTGTAATATTTTATCTACATATAAACAAAATTTATTGATATTATATATATAATTTATTTCAGGTTCATATATCTAAATATTATCTATTTCAGAGAATAAAACACTTTAAATGATAGGAAAAAGTTTATTCTGTCTCACATGCTTGTTATATTCCCCAACATAAAATATAAATAACCATGAATCAAATTTTTTGAGATCTAATTCTTTAAGAGCATATAACATCGTATTTTACAATGGTGGATGAATTCAAAGAATCCTTTTCAAAATATAAACATCCATTATCTGATCCCTACTCACATAGATAGCTCATTTTAATACAATAAACCACTTTGAAGAATGAATTAGAAGGGGAAAACAACCAATTAGTGAAATATAGTGCTAATTGAAGTGAATCTAGGGATAAATTAGAAAATTTTGAAAAAAAATAAATCATTCATGAATGGATTCAGAGTCTAGGATGATCAAACATTAATTAAAATGTCAATATTTAAAAAAAACCAAGCCCAAATTGTTGCAATTTCTTACTAATTCCCATTCATATATTCATTTAAGGGATACAACCTTTATAATTATTAGTCTATTTTCTTATATTTTACAATATAGAAATTTAAAAACTCTCCTAACTAATAAACAAAAAGTATTCCCACAGGTGGGGATCTTATGTAATGCCATGACCCTAAAATCCTAATGTTGGTGCATTATTTTAATACATTTTCATGATTACAAGGAATTAAGTACCAAAGGATCGACCAGTTTAGAAGTCTTGGAAAATAGATTATATACATGAACTTCACATTACAATTTCTAATAGAAAATACAACATAGATAATCTTTTAATAATGCCATTATTCCTCTAAATTAACCTAATATATCAATCATAATACAATTCATGGAATCCTTGGAAAATAAGACATAATAAATGTGTGAGATCAGATGCTCAGTAGGGGTAAATAATTCAGCGGAAGCTATTAACTTTTAAGTTAGGATGTATAATAATAATAGTATCCTTTTTAAACATAAACATGAACATAATATAGAAACAATAAGTCAAAAATTACTATATAATCAGGAAAATTGATATTCTATGAGTATAATAATCACATGTAATAACTAATTCCACAATAATGGAATGAATAATGTTATACATAATAACTACTATAAAAAGGCCTTGTTCCAAGACCATTCACAAATACTCCGTCGAGGCCTTATGCCAAAACACTAGTTTGTCTCATGAGACCCACTGATTCATCCAGGGGATACAGTGGGCCCTGTCAGTCACATACTAAGTCCATTGAATTACACATATGAAAAGGGTGAAACATAACATAATAATTTACATTTATACTTGTTTAAAAAATGTCAATATTATAAAAATAAACAATGAATAGTATAAAAATAAAACATCCACAGTCCAAAATATAATAACTAATTAATTACAATATTCATGATTTTATTATAATAAATCAACCTCAGTCAAGAATAATATCTAGTAAATTATTTTGACATAGTTGAAAATGATCAGTAAAACCATTTGATAGAAATATCCATTTTTCATGAAATATTTAATAATTCACACAATTTATAAAGAAATTCTTTAAAAAGATATTTTTGAATCCAAGTTTCACAGACCACTTTGAAGCTTTTGAATGGAATTAACATTTTATAACAATAATTCCCATGTAAATAAATCCTTATAATCAATTTCAAAACATAGTCATTAATTAAATAAATTTAGAAAAATAAATCATTAAAACATTTAAAATGGGGATATAGTTAAAGGGTACATTCCATAAAACCATAAAATATTTCTTTTCAAAACATTTTTAAGAATAATGTATAGGGATGATAAATATGTATCGGTAAATACTTACACCACAACAACCTCAAATAATATTGAGATTTTGAAATTAACCCTTACATTAGGTCTGATACTCTCTATACGAGTTCAAAACTCTTGTATAATGTTTTTAAAAATTTTATTGATATATATATGAATCATAATAACATTTATGATATCTTATAAAATTATTTGAAAACTTTATATTACCATTTTATTAGAAATTCCAAGTTAATGCAACATTTTGGGTAATGTCGCTTTGTTTATCATACGTGTTTTGATATGTAATTCTTGATCACATTACATAGATCATTATTTGCATAATAAAATAGTGTATAATATGATTTCTATATCATAAGTATTAATTATATAAAAATATATAATAGAAATATATATAAAAATGAATACACTATTCTTGGAAACGTTAGACTATACGTACACATAAACACTGTTTATGTTTTCTTATCCGATTGAATGAATGTAAGTGAATGAAATATAGGAAGATACATATATCTATATAAATATAATTATAGAAGACATAAATTGTCATTTTTTTCATAATTATGAATAATTTTTTTTTATAATCATTCTGGGAAAATTAAAGTGGAGAATGAATCTCATCGCATCTTAGAGACGGTAAGTTGTACGTACACATTAGTGACAATATCATTCCTTTAATGATTAAATAATATGAAACTTGATGGTATATTAATTATAAATAATAATTATCATGTAATATTCATTATTTTGGTCTATTATACTCATCAGTATACCCTTCTAAATAATGTAATTTTGAATAACAAATTACACCCCCACGTGGAGACGGAAGGTTGTATATACACACACACACACACACACGCACATGGTGATATTATTATTCGACAAACGGATAAAATGATGAAAATAATTATCCCATGATTATATTAACATCTAATTATATGAATGATACAATATTTATTAATTTGGTATGGAATAAATATAGAATGAATAAGTAGAAGAATAAAATCACTTTGAAAGAAGGGATAAAACGATTACCTCTTCTTTGGGTGTTTTCTTTTCATTTGAACAAAATGGCTCTATAGAATGGATCTATGACAAAATTTATGCCTCTAAAATGAAGTTATGGAGATTGGGAGGAGAAATGGTCTGATTTTTTCAAACCCACAAATCATTAGATGTGTGAGTTAAAGAAGAAGTGAGGTGCCCTTTTATAATAGAGTTGAGGGACACTTTATGAAAAATCATGAAAAATATTTTTATTATAAACATATTTTCGGTATATAATTGATCCAATTTGATTTATTTAGATAATAAGATGAGGATAGGTTGAAATCCTCTCAACAAATTGTTTTTAGACTTGTTTATCTCATAAAATCAACCTTATCATATAGATTTAACCCTTTGTAAATTAAGGGAACTCTTACCTTGTACTCTTGTATTTTTATACTACATGATCAATATCCTTACAATAAAATTACTATAGAACCTAATGTTTATCATATATAACATTTAATCACTATAAAATTTAGTTTTATAAAAAAAAATATTTTTATTATTTTTATCTCACTTAATAAAATTGTATTTATATTAAAATTTCATTTATGTCAATTTTGAAACTATTTAGTAGTTGATTTTTGTTAAAGTCATAAAAACATTATTCCTTTGAAAAAGAGGAATTAAATAATATCTAATATTTCAATTTCATACAAAAAATGTGTGTGTGTAATTAAAATTTTAAAATTACATTTATTTTAATACTTATAAATTCATTTATTTGAATCATTCATTAATTATTTAATCACAACATCATAATTGTGTCAAAAATAAATAAATAAATCTAATGTATAAAAATTATAAATTAATTATCATGATTTATGAAATATTTTTTTATTTTTAATAAATATTTATAAATAAAGATATCAATCATATAACCCTATAATAAAATTATTGTTGAAAAAGATACATGTTTATGTTATATTTATCTTTACTTTAAATTAATTCATATAACATGTCATTATCACACCCAAGTGGTCCCATGGGGTCCTAAAATATTCATAAAGATGACTATAGTTAGAAATATCTCATAAAATTGGATTATGACATGTGTTGGGGTTGTTTTATATTATTATAATATTATTTTTTACCCGTATTTACCTTATTTACCCTTTAACCATGGTAAATAAAAATATTTACTGAAATTACTATTCATAATTTAAAAAATAAATGGTACATATTTTCCAAATTTGTAACTTATAATCCCAAATATAGAATCCATTTTTTAAAATTCAAAACACATAAGTTTCTTTAATTAATTTAAAATTAATTCTTTAGGTCAAAACCAAAAAGCGGGTTTTTAAGAAGTAAAAATTATCAAAAAATTAACATACATTTATATACAATTTAATTGTCAATTTACATCTAATGATTTAAATTATATAAAATGATAATAATCTAATCTAATTATAATTTATAACCATACAAATATATTTTTAAACAATGTTAATTATTTCAAATAAAAATGTTGTTTTCGATTAATATTTAGTATTTTTCACTATTCCTCAAAATATGAAACTTATCAGAAAAGTACCAAAAAGTTATCCAAACTAAATTTTTATGACCTGATGCTAAAAAATAATTTAACTTCGTCAAATTTAAAATATAAAAGTTTCAAAAATCATATTTAAAATGGGTTCTTCATTAAATGGTAGAAACCATACAATTTTTTTTAAAATACGTCTTTTATCTGAAAAAATGAATTTTTCATTATATTATGTCAATTAAAAAAACCTGAATGTTAAAAATATATGTCATCTTTAAATTCAAACGATATTTAATAACATTTTTAACCACTTTTTAAATGACTAGTTTCATAGGTCGTGGTGTGCTTGAACTCTGTGTTGTGTATGTCGCACATTGTTGAATTATTTAAAAAAGAAGAATATCGTGGAAGATTTGGGAGTTAAATTATCCCCTCCTTCAATAAATTGAATCTTATCAATTTAAAAATTGGATTTAATACTAGTGGTTTTAAATTTGAAACTATCATAATTAAAATACCACATCGAAAAATGGATTAATGAGGCCTCAATTTTAAAATAAAGAATGGTATGTTTGGAGGTTAGCAGGAATAACACATACTATGGTTACATGTATGAAAACATTGATATAGTGGACAAAACTAACCATCATGTTCTAATAGAGAGTGATAGAGAATATTATTAGGAGAAAGTTATCAATCTGAAATCCATAAATCTGTGATGATCCGAGGGACTATTTGATTAACCACAAAAGAATGAACAAGGAAAACATTTTTTGTTTTCAAGATCGTTTTCATAAAGTTGAATAACAAGGGAATAAATACTTACTTGATTTCTGTATAACCTCATAATTGGTCATTCCTTGAACAATTTCAACTTCATTTCTTATTTCAGGAAATGAAGTTGAATTTGTTATTTCTGAAGTGCTATAAGATCATGTGATCCATAAATAGAATGATAGGTCATTCCATATCTCTCATCAAAAGTTACCATGGGTTATCACATATAAATAATTCCACCCATAGTGAGATAATACATTAATTTAATAAACTACAAATAGGGTGAAACTTATACTACCCACAAATGGATTACATTACAATCCTTAAAAAAAGAAATCTACAAATTTAGGAAGAGGTGAACAAAATTGTCATATCATTTATATCTCTTATCTCATAGGATAGTTTAAAGTTGTCACATTCCAAACATGTGAAGACCCTCATCATTTATTCTCATGAGTTAGGGTAATGTATTTAATTATAAAATATCCTTATTTAAAACATGAATGTTTCCTTATTAAAAAACATAGTGAATTATTCCTTAATCCCCAAAAAGCAGCGCACTATATCAATGATTGTATAACCCTCTTGTTAGCAAATCTAAAATCAGTTCCCAATAAACTAGCTTCATCCAATTTATATATTCAAATCCATTATATCATTAACCAAACATTATTATTTTAACATAAGGAACATATTAAGAGATATCATTACCTTAATCATATGTTATCCAAAAATAATCTTACCCTTAAATCAATTTTTTAGTCCACTATAATAATTAAAAATATTTATTAAAATCAATAGAAAAAAAATTGAAGAAAATAATCCCGATATAATTCACTTATTCATAATTCTTGGATCGAAATACATAAATACATCAATCCTTCAAATTTAATGGTAGGCATGGAATATGTCTTTCCTTGGTTTGGAGGTATATTATTATTTCTGGGCATTGAGTTGGGTAATTCCCATTATTTTCATAGATGAGAAATTGAACGCCCTAATAATTGTTTAATCTATGATGCTTTTAACCACAAAGATAACATCTTCCCCTCCATTTGAGATATTCTTCAAGGTTCTTCTTCCCTTCCTCTTGACATGTTTGAAACCAAATCTTCTTTCCTCTATGCATCTTCAAATTTGAACAATTATAAATGTTCATCATCCTCTTATGAAATGTTTTAAAAAATTTATCAAATATCACAATGTTAATCATATATCATGATAAATGTTTTGGAATAGTCATAATATCTTTCTCTCCAGTCATTATCCAATTTTATTGCTTAAAAGCACTAGATTTTTAATCAAACTCAATGTTAATTCATTTCTTTCTGGTTTCCTCCATTAACAAAGACCCAAAATCATAGGGTGAGAAACACATCTCACTGAATAAAACCATATAATCATGGTAAGGTAATTTCAATCAATAACATCTTAGGTTTAATCTTAGGTTATACATGATTGTTACCAAAATTCTAGGGGGTTCTTCTATACTTATCATCAAAGTATATCTTAGGGTTATGATACATAATGTATATTTTATAAATCAATTTCCAATTTTATTGATAAACGTCTCTCTAATACGAACTGTAATGACCCAACCCCAAAAGCCCGGATCCATTGGGTTATTTTAATACATTGGCATGATTATAAGCAATCATGTCCCAACTTACTAATCAGTTTAGAAGTCTTGGAAAATAGATTATATACATGATCATCACATTATTATTTCTAACATAAAATGCGGAATAGATAATCCATCGATAACACCATTATTCCCATAGCTTAACCTTTCATATCAATAATAATACACTTCGTGGCATCATGGGAAATTAAAGCATAATAAAGGGGTGAGATCAGATGCTCGGTAAGGGTAAATAATTCATTGAAAGAAATAAACTTCTAAGGAATGATGTATAATAAAAAAAATAATACTTTTTAAACATAAACATGATAATAATATGGAAAAAATAAATAAAAAATTAACATATAAACATGCACATGTATATTATACTAGTTGAATAATCACATGTATTAAATAATTTCATAATGAGGGAATTCATAATGTTGGACATAATAACTACTACATCAAGGCCTTGTGCCAAGACCATTCATGGATATTCTATTGAGGCCTTATTCCAAAACACTAGTAAGTCTCATGAGACCTACTGATCCATCCAGGGGATATAGGGGGGCCACACGTCACATACTAAGTCGAATTCATTCCTCATATGAATGAGGCGAAACATGACATAATAATTCGTATTAAAACTAGCATACAAAATGTCAATACATTAACCATAAAACAGGAATGGTTTAAAAATAGCACATCCACAATCATACATATCATAACTCATTAAATAAAATATGGAAAATTGTATTATAATGCATTATCCTCAATCGTTAATAATATCCAGTAACAGATGCTGACCTAGTTGAAAATGATCAATAAAACCGTTTTAGAGAAATATCATATTTTCATGAAATCATTTAAAACTCACACTATTTAAAAAAGAAGTAATTAAAAATATATTTTTGAATCAAAGTGTCACATACCACTTTTAAAAAATTGGAATGAATTAAAATTTTAAAACAATCATGTCCACATATATAAATACTTAAAATCATTTTGAGATCATGAACATTAATTTAATATATTTAGAAATCTAAATACTTAAAAAATTTAAAATGATGATATAGTTAAAGGTTACCTTCCATAAAACATTAAAAGATTACTTTTGAATAAAAATATGAAACAATGACATGGATGATAAATATGTCACATTAAATACTAATGCATCAACAACATCGATTAATAATGTGATTGTGAAATTAACCCTTACCTTAGGTCTGATACTCTCCGTACGACTCTGAAACTCATGTATAATGTTTTTAAACATATTATTACATTATATCATAATCATAATTGTATTTATGACATAATATATGATTCTTTTATAACATTAAATTACATGTTTATTAACAATTCCATGTTAATGCAACATTTCTGTTAATATCTCTTTGTTTATCATATGTGTTTTGACTTCTTATTCTTTATAATATAACATAGATCAAGATCTAATTACATTAATAATGTATAATATGATTTATATATCATATATATTCATAATATAAATATATATAGTATATAGATATATAAAATGTAATACACCATTCATAGAGACGGTTTGTCGTACATACGCACAAGAGCCTCAGCCTAGTTGGTGAGGACTCAGTGAGTTCATCCAGAAGACCCGAGTTCAAAACCGGGTGAAAACATATTTCCGCGATACTGTAGTAGTACTATAGAACACAATTCAGTAATGTAACAGCAAGAAATATTCATCTGTTTGGGCTTTCTGGCCACCAGTTTGGGCCTCAGGTCTATTAAGGCCTTCGGTCCACCCAAGGCCTTCGCGATAATAAGGATTTTGGGCCACATCAAAGAAATCACACCACCTTAAGGCCTTGGGTCCACCTCATGGCCTTCGGGCCACCTAAAATTGTGCTAAATGATCATACAGACTCTAAAAAACCAGAATCTAGAACGGGATTCAGAGTAGGTGCATTCACAAAGAAGAAGCTAAGTATATTTTTCATAAATAGATGGTATGTCATTTCTATCGTGACCACTATATGCTTGCATGGGAAGCCTAGCCGAACAACCATGCAAAGGTGGAGAGGTGATATCACGATGAAGAAGCTGGGAGGAGGAGTTCCTAGTATAGTCTGTATATTTCTTAAGACAAACGAGTCATGTAATCTTTGAGCCAACTGGCCTTGTAAAGGTTCCCCCACATCCCTTAAAAGGTGGGTTTTCAAAAATCAATAAAAAACAAGGACTTTGGGCCATTCGGGTAGGTCATATGTACATGTGAATGTTGTATCTGTTTTATTATCATATTGAATGGAAGTAAGTAAATGAAATATATTTACATATATATATATATCATTACATTAGGCTTAATATGTAAAATATTCTATAATTATGAATAATATATTTTTCTTACAATCATTCTTGGATGGTAAAAGTGGAGAATTAATCTCATCGTTCCATGAAGATGGTAATCCATACGTACGCATGAGTGAAAATATCGGTCCTTTAATGATTAAATGATATAAAATTGGATGGTATATTAATTATAAATAATCATAATAATTATATATTCATTATTTATGTTTTTTATTCTAATCATTATATCCATCTGAATAATGTAATGTGGAATATCAAATTACACCATGGCATGGAGAAGGTATACCATACGCACGAACGCATGTTGATATTATTATTCATAGGATGTATAAAAAGATGAAAATAACTTTCACTTGATTATTTTAAAATATAATTATATGGATAAAATGGGATTCATTACTTTGGTATGGGAACAATGTAGAAAGAATATGTAGAATAAGAAAAACTCTCTGAAAGAAGTGATAAAAAAAGATACCTCTTCTTCTAGTGTTCCCTTTTGATTTGAACCAAAGGAATCCATATGGTGGATCTCTGAAAAATGGTAGGCCTCTAGGATGATGTGAGGGAGTTCCGTAGGTGAAATGGTCAGGTTTTAGCTGAACCAAAAGGCCTTGTAGATGTGAGTTAATGCGAAAGGGAGGTTCTCTTTTATAAGAGAGGCGAGGGGAACTTTAAGAAAAATCCTGAAATATTAATTTATTTAAAAAATATTTTCAGTATCTAATTGCTCCAAATTTATTTATTTATAATATAATTTTATTAGGGGTTGAAATCATTTCATATAATAAGTTTTAGATATTTCTATGTCAAAAAATTAACCTTATCTTTTATACTTAACGCTTTGTAAAATAAGTTAACTCTTACCCTATCCTCTTTTATTTTTATAATACATACTTAATATATTTACTATAAAATTACCTGATAACATAAATTAGATTATTTATAAAATTTTTATAACTATAAAATTTATTTTTCCTAATAATTTATTATTATTATTTTTATATCATTTTATAAAATAATATTTATTTCATAAGCTCATTAATATCAATTTTGACACTATTTAGTAACTGATTTTTTATAAAGTCATTAGAAATTGAATAATTATAATAAATGAATTATATCATCCCTAATATGTCAATATAATCCATAATATACGTGGATGTCAAGAAAATGTTCAAATTAATTTTAATTTGATATTTATAAATTCATTTATTTGAATATTTAATTAATGAGATAATCACTGCATTATAATTGTGTTATAAATAAATATATTTTTCTAATGTCTAAAAATTATAATTAAAATTCCATAATGTTGTAAATTTTTTTATCTTTATAATTAATATTTATAGACAAATATATCCATAATATAACATTATATTAAAAAAATTTATGAAAATATATAATTTTATGTTATATTTATCATTAGATTAAATAAATTCTTATAACTTGTCATTATCACACCCAAGTTGTACAATGGAGTCCAAAAATAGTCTTAATGATTCCCATGGTTGTAAATTTATCATCCATTAGGATTAGTACATGTGTTAGTGTTTTTTATATTATTATAATATTATTTTTTACCCTTATTTACATGATTTGTCCTTCAACCATGGAAAATAAATATAATTACTCAAGTTACTATTCATAATGTCGAAAAATAAATGGTCTCTATTTACACAATTTTTTGTTCATGATCCCAAATATGGAATACATTTTTGCAAATTGAAAACAGAGAATTTTCAGTAATTAATTTAAAATTAATTCTCGTTCTCAAAACCAAAAAACATGTATTAATGTAGTAAAAACTATCAAAAGATTGACATGTGTATATGTTCAATTTAAATTTGAAATTAAATAAAATATCCTTAATTATATTAAATTAAAAAAATATAATCTAATTATACTTTAAAATGACTCAAATTTATAATTTGAAACTAAACATTATTTTGATTTAAAAAGTTGGTTTCAATTAAAATTTAATATTTTCACTATTCATCAAAATATGAAAGTTCTCAGAAAAGTACAAAAAATTTATCCAAACAAATGTTTTATGTCCCTAATCTAAATAATAATTTATTTTAATCAAATTTAAAATATAAAATTCTCAAATATTGCATTTAAAATGGATTCTCCATTGAAAGGCAGAAAAAGTGCATTTTTTAAAGAAAATATTACTTTTATCTAAAAAATAAATTTTGTCCTCATATTATGTCTAAAAAATAAAAAAATACGAATTTTAATATCATATGGAATATATAAAATTCAAAATATTGTTAATAACATTCATAACCTTTTTTTAAATAGTTATTTTGAATGGTCGTGGTGCGCTTGAACTTGGTGTTGCGAACATCGAACCCTATAAATTATTTAAAAAGGAAGAATACAATAAAATATTGGTATGTTAAATCTTACATGAATTACATAACATGATTATTTTAATTTATTGGCATGTGTTTGAAATCCTTTCCTCATAACACCAATGTATAATCAAAACAATTTTTGATAGAAGTGCACACTTTATGAAACTCAATGTTTAGGGCATAAATTATAAAAAAATGAAATACCATGTAAATATTGGAGATTCTATTATTCATGCAACCCATGTATTGAAAAACTCATAGTTTTTTTATAATTCTATATTCTGAAAATCTCATTCTAGGTTTCACCACTTAATTATTTATTTCACAAAAAATAGTTTCATGAGATTTGAGTGCTCAACCGGCCCACAATTGATAGACTCGAGGCTAGTAATGTAAAATACATACACAGAACTGGTTTCATGCATCCTATTTCCCAAAATTACTTCTCTAATAATAGTTTGGTAAATAAAATTTCGGTTTTCTCCAAATCAAAGACATACCCATTCCCAGAACCTTCCCACAAAGCATGGATTGTGTAGCATCCATTCTAGTTTCTCACAAGCACCAACCAGGAAGAAAAACTTGTATGAAATCCCCAATCATGGAAAAAAAATTCAAACAAAACAAATTGTAATCCTATTAGTCATAAGCCCTATTAATGAAATCAAGAATAGAAATCTCCAGTTTCCACCCAATAATCAATGATCTACCTTCGGTATCTCAATACATGAGCCCTAATTTATCAATCACCATTTCCTATTTTCAATATGTACAACCAAACCACAATGTATTAATCCTAAACTTATCATATATAAATAATAATGAATTCCTTGTGTGAAAATATTAAGTTATCCCATGTGGTTTGGGAGAGATGCATCATCCAATGATCACGAAATCACCAACTTCTTCTGGGATTCCCATACCATCAACTCCACATCATCCCTTATTTTTACAAATTTAATGACACACACATCATCACTTCCAGATTATAAACTACATTATAATGAATATTCATAAGAACAAAAACTAATCACCTTAAACACTATGGGATGTCATTTTTATTTTCTAATAGGATAGGATGGATGCATCTTTGAGGTTCAACCCTGACACTCTCGTCATTCCATTTCTACCATGGGAGGTTGTATCTCCGAATCCTAGACAAATTTCTTCAGTATACTAGAACTCAAACTATATTTTATCAAAGTTTAAACTAGAAATTTTTAAAACATTTCCAAACATCCTCACTGGATGTTAACCTATGACCATCCTTAAGAAATTTGCACATGAGGATCTATAGCCGATGGATTATAAACAAGAAGAATTTCAACTTGAATTTAAACTATATCCAATTATTTCCACTATATGTTTACCAATTCCAAACCTTAAATGATAAGATTATTTGTAATCTTCCTCCTTGGATTTTAAACTATGTCATTCTATTGTATAATGAGTTAGAGAGGTCCTATGAGATGAGCCATAGACCACCCTACCGAATTCACTAGAAACTCAACTGAAGGTGATGATCCTAAGGTGATTCATGTGACGAGAATTATATTACTTATGTGATAAGCATAATAAGCCTATTTTATGAGAATAGTATATTTCCTCCATTTTATTGGGTGATGCAACAATATTTTCCCTTAATAGATGAGCACGAGAAACCTTATGTGATGAGAATAATATTCCTGTGTGACATGAATATGATCCATTAATTCTCACCTTAATATAAAATCATTTGATTCATATCTTGTTTGATAAAAAAATATTCCTCTGATGATGATATAGGTATTCCTTAAGTTATGAGCGAAATTTTACTTGTTTAATGAGAATATGATGCTTTATATAGTGAGCATGAGTTTCCGCTCATTATGAACTAATGATTCCCTTGGAAATGAGTCTAGGATTCTATATATGGCGCACATCAGTATCTCTATGTGTTCATCATACTGGTATTTATTTCATAAACATATGATTACCTTATTGAAAAAATAGTATTCAATCATGGCCAATCCCGAGGAATATATTTACATATTTAAAATATAATAAACAAATTTTTATGACATGCATATACTCACCCACTATAACAGAGTTTTTTCAGCAAGCTCAAGCATCAAATACTCTAATTAACTTCTTTCCACTTGAAGATGGTGCTAGGAAAATGATTTATGATTATGTATTAAATCTATAAGGGAGATCTCGACTGGAAAAAAATCCTTATGTATAAATCCTTGGAAAGAAGAGTTGACATCTTATTATCCAATTATAAAAAAAGATCTGACAATATGATCCATATTGGTCAAAGTCCACCGACCTTTCAAAACACTAAATCTAATACCACAAGACATAAACAATCTAAGGATACTATCATTAATGAAAGAGGCTACTGGTGTAATTCATTAAAAAATAATGGAAAATTCAAGTTGAATCCATTATCCTTTGATAGTGAGAGGATGAATAACATTGGGAATTCACTTTATCAAAACATTGCGAATATTTGGAGTACAAGCCATTAAAATTCATAGGAAAATTCTTATTTCTCGAGTCCAATGTTTTCCTATAGAATTTAAAGAATTATAATACCCCTATAAATGGTTGGAATAAGGGAACAAATATTACAACCCATGTAAACTAGGAGAACCATTATTTTTGGGAGCATACCTAATTAAGAATTCCATAGTTAATTGTTATCGGATTAGATAAGTTAAGGATGGGTGACCCACTGGGAATTTTCTTAGTATGTGTGTGTGAGTGAAGAGGAATCCCACAAAAAGAACACATGTCAGACATAGTGGTCAATCAATATTTTTAAAATTAACATTTATGGGTAATATATTTTGGCTTTTAAAATATGAAAACTATGGTATTACAAGAGATATATGAGGTTAGATGACTTGGTTCTGGGCTAGTGGAGGTTTGTTCATGAAAAATGGTATCTGAGCTAATACCGACATGATTTTTATAGGATTTTCATGGGTTTTAGACATGGTGTCTATAAATAGGTAGTTTTTATTTTAAGATGGGTGTGGGGTAATACCCATAATAAGTGGAGAGTTAGGGGACTAAATGTTACTACCAATGTCAATAAGGTCCCCCTTTTTTTCCAAGATCCCACCCAATTATAACTAAAAAGATAAATTTGCATGTATATGAGTAGTTTTAGTATGGGTGACTATCACAACTAGTCTCAATGGGTCATGTGCCACGACTCCCCAAGCCATCCTCCAAAAGGCCAATAGCCGGAGACTTGCACTAAGTAGGAATATCACTGTCACGGGAGGCTATATCCTAAGTACTAGTAAAATCCTAAACAGACAAATATCTAAGACCAAACAATGATGAAATGTGAAAATAACTGGTTAAAAATACATTTTTACATCTAAATCCCACAACCAGAGTATGATAGGAAGAAAAAAAAGTAAACTGGTCCAAATACAAGCCCACTAAAAAGATTTTGAAAACAACTTTACCCCAAAAGTACATTGGGGGATGATGTCAAGATACCACATCAAAACAACATGGTCTATATAGTGTCACTAATAATCGATGTGTTCTAGTCCCTAATGAACATTGAAAAAGGGTGAATCTTCTTCACAATACATGACACTTGTGAGAAAATCCCATACGAGGGTGATTAAAACAATACCCGATAGGACACCCTAAAACCAAAATAAAAATAAAAATATAATAAAACTATCTCTATATAGATATATGTCTATCGAAAATATTATAAAAATATCCCTATATACTCAATAAAGATACATAGTCTCAAGGTAATGTCATAACTATAATACCTACATTGGATTCCAACTCAATGGTTCCGCATAACACTCTTTTGGGATAACATACTCCATGATTCTAACAATACTAATGAAATATATATGATAGGTAATTTTCATTGGGTATTCCTTTATATGCACACAATAATAGTTTGAAGAGATATGATGCACAAATGAAGATCAGACCCAAGGCCAAGGGGTATACCAACAACTCAATCTGGATTAAACCACTCGGTATAGGATCAACTTCCATGTAGTTTTGGTCACAATGAAACCAATAACTCCATATAAGGAATGAATATGAGTAGAGGATCTCACTCAGGGACTCATGGAAGGATTCAAACAACTCTATCCAAGAATTCCTACTAAAGGTATCAACATCCTATGTGTAAGAGGAGATTCAATACTAACCCTTAAGGAATGGATATAGGGAACACAACATAAATATACTTGTCCGTGATATAGAGGATAACGGATCTAATCCAAATTTAATAGAGTACATGGAATGTATTAGTGGTATCTACCATGTCCTTTCAACCTTGGTCTATGACAATGAAAACGGCCCATGTTTGTGCCTATGTTGAAGTAAACGGCGTGTTGCTACACGTGTACCTCAACTAAATTCCTATTACATGGATATGTCCATGTTGTCTTGGATTGGCCATGTCTGTATAGGAGTACATGGCATGCCCATGGATTTTTACTCTCAGCCCTTGTTTGTGTACACTCTATGTTACACTTTAAGCTCACCAATGTAGACCACACACTGTGTGACACTTATCATCCACCAACAACCATAACCACCACTAAGAGTGGCCCAATAAAATAATATCTATAACTTACAGACCATGTTTCAGGAATTTTATTGATTCTATGATCCATTTTACATATTTCCAACAACTCCATCAATTTTTCCACCCTTGTGTATTGATTTAATACCAATAATAGTATCCCAATGGGTATTTCCATCATTGATCAATAATATTGGTTTTTTTTCATTCATAAAATTCCATTTAATGGTGTTCTTCAATGTTTCCAAAGAAAAAAAGGCATATACACCAATTGATCCACTGTCAATTTCTCCATCACAAAAACTTCTTGTCATGTAGATCTGATATCTACAATTTTTAATCATTGCGCTAGAAAGTAAGAATGCAATGATCAATTCCTCATGATATTTTGAAAAACTAGACAAATGAAAAATTCTTATCATGAACAATGAAATATGGGAAAGGAGCACAACCACATACATGAGAAATAAAGATTGGATGATATTTTTTTGACCCCAGTCGTTCTCCATTTAAAAAATGTGAAGATTTAATAATAATCGAATGATAATCCCAATAAAACTAAAAAAGATACCCATCTAACAAAAAATATTATATTAAGATCAATCAATTGGTTGATTTATTCACTTTTAATGTACGATTTAATAATGGGGAAGTTATAGAATCAAAACAATGACCTAGCATGAGATGGATCAATCATTGATGAAGAATGAGTTTGTGTCATTATTGATGGTGAGATCCAGAAACCCATTACATGCCAATCATCAATCCATGATCTGGTTGGCATTTTCATGAGAGTTATCCTTCATGGTTCACTCCATGGATTCTCCAAAGCCTCAAAGGTTATGCAACTTACCCAATAATTCCATTATAGTGGTATTCATTAAGAGAATTTTATTTTCTTACATCAATGGTTTAATAACATAATTTTACTTCATTATTTTTTTATTTTACACCCATGATGAAATTTAGATAGACATAGTATGCTGACAAATGTTATGTCATACCTTGGTTAAAACCCATGTTCATAACTCAATAGTTCCCTTATATTATTTATTTGGGCCCTTTATTTAGAAGTTATTCCAGTTTTTTAGAAAAATTATGCACATTAGATATTTAATATTTTTTCAAAAATTATTCCCGACACAACAAACAATATAATCTCATTCCATATCAGTTCCTAATCTCAGAAACAATCCATAAAATATAAAAAAATAATACATGGAAAATATGAGTCATTATATTCTCCCCACCATGGAGATTTATATCCTAAAAATATGAAAAAAGGTATACATAAAAAGATGTGGGTACTAATAATTAATATGAGCCTGGAACTCCCAAATTTTCTTCTAGAGATTTGTGTGATTCCACAAGACATGCACTAAATGAATCATCAAATTATCAAGGATCCTCTCCAACTGATCCGCAATATTTACTGGGAAATCAGTAAAGGTAGATCCATCCTCGTTGTCTATCTCACCATTATCAATAATGTGTGATGGGTAAATCATGTACCTCCTTAGGTATGACATGTAGAATAAATTTTTTACCCATTCTAATTGTGCTGGAATATGTCTCTGGTGTGCCACCTCACTTATCCTATGAAATATTTGTTATGTGCTAGTGAATCTCTCAAAATACCATCCACCCAAGACAATACTCTATAATCCATGTCCAGTTGAAACCCATTGGATTATATGGTCTCCTTCATCAAACTATGAATCCCACCATATTCAGTCAGTATAAAGATTACGATGGTTCTATTCACTCATAATCCTCTCTGGGATGATCTACACCTTGTCTGTTGTAGAACGTACTAACTATGAGACCTTAATTTCCCATTCTATTGGGCCAATCCAACAATGTGGTGACCTATAGGGTCACCCATAGAATGCCTTGAATGGTTACATACTGAAGGTGGAATAAAATCTATTGTTTTATGTAAACTCCCCCAATGGTATATGATCCTCCCAAATACGGCCAAATTGCAACATAGAAGCATGCATGATGTCCTCCAAAACATTTATGGTCCACTCTGTCTGGACAATAGTTGGGTGGGTGAAACAATATGAACAATTGTAACTGAGTTCCAAAATCCTCATGTAATACCTTCCATTACTGATAAGTGAAGCCATAATCATCCTAAGAAATAATAATCTAGGGATACTCATGGATTCAGATTATCTCCTACACAAAGAGTTTTCCTAATCACACAATGGAATTGAACTCTTGGTTAGCTAGGAAGTATCCTGACATGGTGAGTCATTCTATGATCACCCAGATGGAATCATGTCCACTAGAAATATGTGGAAATTTCATCATAAAGTTCATGGATATCCCATCTCGTTCCCACTCTCGAACCTCTAGGGATAGAGCTAAACCTATTGGAACATAGTGATCATCCATTACTTGATGACAATTAAGGCATCGAGAGAAAATCTTTGTAACTCTCTTATCAATCCCTTACCACCAAAATTATTGACATGGTCCTTGTGCATATTTTAAACACCTTTTTGTACCTATAAAGGATATATATGATTCACTCTCATAACCTACCCCTAAAACATCACTGGTATCATTTTGTGTCCAACGAGGAGAATGAAATCCTCCCCACCTTCAAAAAATACTTCAACAATATGTCATGTGGAAATAAAATCACAAAAGGTCTCACATTCAACATCCCCAAGACATGCCTCCATCAATTGATTCAAAAATAGTGTTGTAACATCCATCGAGTGGAGATAAGATTCTTCATCTCCATACAAAATGAATAACAACAATGTGGCCAACTACTCTAATGCCACGTTCAATAACTATGACCACGATATTTTACTAAGAGCATATGTGACCACATTCCCCTTACTATGAGTATAGACAATATCAAAGTCATAATCCTCAAGGAACTCTATATATAGCCTCTATATCAAGTTATGGTCCTTCTGAGAGAAGACATATCTGATTCTTTTGTGATCATAATTGATGATAAAACACACGCCCATCTAGGAATGTATGTTCATCATTATTGGGAATACTACGAATGTTATCTCAACATCATGTGACACAAAGTTTTTGTCATGTGGTCTAAAATGATGTTAACAATAGGCAATCACTAGTTTCCTATTCAACATAACACAACCAATAATGGTTCAGGATGCATCACAAATGACTATGTACTAGACACCCTCCGATGAAAATATCAAGATGGGAGTGATCATCAATCACTTCCTCAACTATTGGAATCCCTATTAGCACATCTTTTTCCACATTCAAGGATACCCCTTTTGGTTCAATGCTATCATGGGTGATGATATCCTATAAAAATCATGTATTTATATTCAATAATAAACATCCAACATAATGAATATCCATACCTATGTCATGCTCTTGGGTGGATCCCAAGCTATCACTACCCCAACCTTGGCCAGTTCCATTGCTACACCATTCTCTAAGATAATGTATCCTTGAAATTGGACCACCTATATCAATAATTGGAACTTTTAGAGAATCCCATAAATATATTTCTCTTAGAGTAAATCCATAATCATCCTCAAGTGTCCCATGTTCTTCTCTACATATTCCTAGTAAAGAATAATATCACTAATGAAGACATTTATGAAAAAGTCTATAAAAGGCAGAAAGATTTGGTTTAGGAGTCTGATGAACACTACCAGGGTCTTCATATTTCAAAATTGAATCACCAATTACTCATATTGACTATAGAAAAATTTGAATGTTTTCTTTGGTATATTCTCATCCCATTCTCATAACTGGTTATAGAATGATATGTGATCAACCTTCAAGAACCTTTGTGACCCACTCAATTGATCAATAGGGTCATTGATCATTTGAATTAGATACTTTTTATTCACATTAACTTTTTTCAAGAAAAGTGGGTCCATACATAACTTCAAGATCCCATGTTCTTTCTAGATGAACAAAACTTGGTCTACCCAGGGTGAAACATTAAGTATAAAAAATTCCTTCCTCTATAATTCATCCAATTGCACCCTCATCTCGTGAATATTTACATGAGAAATTAGACATTCTTATGAAGAAATCAATGACATACTGGTGTGTAAATAAATGTATAATTATATCTCTAGGTGGGGAGGTAAACCTAAAACATCCTCAGGTAATACACCCTCATACTCCGACACCACTATAGGGAATTTAAAACTCATAAAATCCACTATAGAAAGGGTAATGGTAACCAATTGATGTGTAATTATATGAACCCTCCAATGCATGACTCCATCCTGCACATCTTGTGTTTCCTTTTCACAAAAAAATGAACCTATACCCATCAATGTGGATAGACCACATCCTCCACCTGATACAACCAATCTGGTAATGAACTAAGATAACTACCCCAAACTTAAGATGATATCAAAATTCTTCACTGATCCTGTTAGGAGATCCCATCATAAACTATCACATCCAAGAGTCAGGTCACCCTTTTGGAATAAGTGAGTGACCAGTGAGATATCTATAATAGGAGTCTCTAAGCGCAAGGGTTGAGATATTGGATCAAATAAAATAATTAAGTCTCATAAA
Organism: Viscum album; assembly: GCA_963277665.1. Classification (NCBI taxonomy): domain Eukaryota; kingdom Viridiplantae; phylum Streptophyta; class Magnoliopsida; order Santalales; family Viscaceae; genus Viscum; species Viscum album. The sequence goes on along the minus strand of OY728155.1, from coordinate 773,799,146 downwards.
AGATATATGGTAAAAAAAGAATGAATAGAAACTATGTTTATCAATAGTTAAAATAAGTTAGAAAAGCATATATCCTACCACGTATCATTCTCGATGCCTCTGGGTCATTATCCTTAACAACCTATAGCTGTTCTAGCCCCTATCCTCTAGCTCTCTGAGCCCATCATGGACCACCTAGGGCTTGTCGTGGTAACAGGTCAAAGCATGTACCACCTATAGATGCTCTCCCAAATGCTCTTCCACATATGATACCTGATAGACCTCCCTCCTCTAATCACTTCCTCTACCTCAAAGTTTCATCCATGATCTCTCAATCAGACATACATTATGATTTAAAATCTTAATAAAAATTTCTCCTATAATAACATGATTAACACAACATCTCCTCCGATTGATTGAACCCATCCTTTGAGCCTTGAACCACAAATGCTCTATCCTGGTACATTTTGTGTAAACATCTCATACATATAGGTCCCTGAGACTAATTCTATATCTTTGCTGCCAGAATATCTGGTCCTGTGGAACCATTATAGGAAACTGTTGTATGCTTTTTCTCAGTGATGAAACTATCAACCACCAGATCTTTCTCTAGTACACCAAAATTGGTAGGTATGCATAGATTGATAAAACTATATCAGATATATCTACAAATTCTTCTCTCAAATGGTTAAACATTGATTAATTGATCCGAAACCATATCCATCGAGTAGCTAGAATGGTTAGTGAACCTCAATGAATACCCAGTTAAAATCAGGTTGTCGTGGTGAAGCTACAATAGTTTCAAGATATTTCAAACCATCAATGTAGCTGAAGATAACTCCTCTCTAATTTTTTCTTGAATCTCTGACCTTTCCCATGTTTCTTCATCAATATAAGAAGTCTCTAACACCCACCATCATCTTGATGAGATATGGAGAATAATCATTGCAAGGACCACTATATGATCTACTAGTGTCATGATCAGATGGAAAACTCGAGTCACCTCCATAAGCCTGTCCTCAACCACCTAGGGTTTAGGCTTGCCTTAGAACCTGAGGGGTCTCTGTCACTGAAACATATAAAGTGCACTTATCCAATAAACCTACATCTCTAGTACTAAAAGTATCGTATTCTTCTCTTCTGGTAATGGTATAGTGAGAGCACCACCTTGAGGTAACATATTTCGAACTAGGCCCTATATTGAAGCTTTATCACTGAGGGGATCATCCTCATGATCATGGTTTGTAATACTTCCTAGCATACATTGAGAGGTCATCCTGAAATAAACAATATGTACCTAGGTCAATGAGAATATATATAGAAATTCCTTATGAAGGACATGGAAACCAAAACGCACTCCTATACGATGCATGTACCATTTTTTTCCTTTCAATAAATGTTCTCATGTACCATGTAAAAAGATGGTGATTAGTGTCTTGGTGTATGAATATGTAAGTCTCCACACCATGAATCAAGTCCCTGGACTACGAGTTGAACTTGAAACACTTAAAACTATTTCCCCAACAAAATCTCATATACTCTCATATTAAGGTATAACCGAATAATTTGATGCCACTCATTCATGAATCATTACAATAGCGCCCATTACATGACTCTCCAAGCCTACCTACAATAGGTCAGGGGCTGGGGACTAGCATTGGGTAGGTATATAACTAAAATGAGAGGCCATAGCTTATGTACTAGTACACAAAAACACATATCCATGCATAAAAATTTTGAAATGCAAAAACAACTTAACAACCCTGTATGCATACATCTAAATCCCAAAACCAATGTATGATAGGAAGTAAAGGAAAATAAATAGGTCTAAATAAAATCCTACAATAAAGTGTCTAAAAACTAGTCCAACCAAAACGTGAGGTGGGGAAAACTGTCAAAATACTGCAGGAGCACACCTTGGAATGTATATTATCACTAAGAACTACATATTATTGTTCCCTTAACGGCTAAATTAAATGGTAGATCATCTCCACAAGACATGACACATGTGGGAAAATCTAGTGAATGTTTATTATTACAATACCCAATAAGAAACCCACAAACCACAAAGCATTTATAAATTTTAAAGTAATCCTTACATAGGTTTATGTATACAACACACATAACAAGAATATGTTGACATCCTCAACAAAGACACAACATATCAATATTAAGTTACACCCATAATACCAGCCTAGGATTATAGGTCGAAGGTTCCACATTGAACTGGTATGAGAGAATATACCCCATGAGTATGATAACACATATAATGTCTGTCTAAGAGGTAAGGAATTTTGGGAAATTCCATTAGATGTACACAATGACCGTCCGAAGAGATATTATACAAAGAGGAGGAACCCACACAAGGCCTTGTGGTATAAAAAAGTCAATATGTATTAACTCGCAATGTGGAGGATCGGTGCAGTATTGCATTGGTCATGGTGATACCATGAAATCCAAAAAAGAAACAATGACGAATAGAGGATCTCACTCCACGACTGTTGAAAGGATTCCAACAACTCTTTCAATGAATTACTACTAAAGGTATCATTGGTCAATGTGAAGGATGTGATTCTATAATAACCCTTTGGGATTGGATATAGGGAACACACACTAATTAATTTCTCCCAAGTTACCGAGGAAAGGGGCTCAAATAGATCATTAATAGAGTACACAACATGTAGTAGGGGTACATATTGTAACCCTTCAACCAAGGGTCCTGTCAATGTAAAAGAACCATGTCTAATCTAGTGTAGAAAAAATCAACATGTTAATGACCATGTACTTCATCTTGTTTCCATGTAAAAGGCTATTCCTATGTATCCTTGGCATGACCATGTCTGTGTAGGAGTTAACGTCATGCCCATGGTTGTGTACTCTCAACCCATTTTCAAGTAACATATAAGGTACATTACAAGCTAACTAAAGGAGGTAATATACTATGTGACAAGGTCATGTGCTGTGTGATACTTATCTTCCCTTATAAATTTTATTCTCCACTAAGAGGGGCCGACATGACATGTATCTCCAGTGTACGCACTGTGTATTGTAGAATTTTCCAGATTCTAAAATATACTTCACACATTGTTGGACTCTCCTTTTTCCACCATTAGGAACATTCATCTCACAATAAGATCAAGAATCATGTTCCAATGATTCTTTTCATCATCGATAAATATTATTCATGTCTTTGATTCATTTGGAAAATTCTTTTAAATGTATTCCTCATTATGTACCAAAGAATAGAAAAACTGAGTATCTAGAATACTTGTTTTTCTACCAATTCCATACTCACACTACTATTATGTAATTTTGAACCTGGATCAACAATAAATAATTGATTCAACAAAAAATTGATGTGAAATTATTCATTCATTGGGTAATGTCGAACCATGGTCCAAACAACGAATGTCTACGATGAATGAATAAATATCGGGGAGAAAAACAACCAAATATAGGAGGACAAAAACTCATCTTATGTTCCTATTGACCTAAATATTTAAATTTTAGAAAAAAAATAAATGAATCGATAATAATCACAAGAAACTCCAAATCAAACCATGAAAATAATATTGTCTCGAAAAATTACCAATTTATGGATCAATCTATTGGTTTACTGATTTTCATTCATCATATTAATTATGAATATGGAAATAATAGAATCAAAAAAATTTCATGCCTTGAGATGGATTGATTAGTAGTGAAAAATGTGTGCATATTATTTTGATTAGTGAGATCAAAAATCCCATTTCACACCGATCATTTACCCACGATCCATTTGATGTTCACAAGAGAAAGATCCCCTAATTCTCTCTCTAATGTTTCCAAACAGACTCCATGGTTATGCGGCCAACCCTAGAATCCCATAATAGTCATGTTCTGAAATTAGATTTGAGTTATTTTAACCAATGGTTTAATAAAATAATTTTACATAATAACTCTATTTAATTTATGCCCATAATGACATTCCCACAAATACCCCCGTAGATAATTGTTTTATTCCACTGAGGGTAAAACCATTGTTTTGAGCCCAATAGTGCCTTAATAATTTCGATATGATCCCCCCATTTATAATTTATTAAAAATTATCTTTGATAAATAAATGTGGATTCAATTAAATATATTTCAATCATTTATTTCAATCACATTGAGCCTTAGAATTAGAGGTCATCTCAGCATCTTTTCTTGTAAATAATCCATATAGTATCCATAAATAATACATGGAAAATGTAAGTAATTTTAGTAAAATTCTTGGATTTTTTATAAGGTGTGTATGCTTCGGGATAAATCACACTAAAAGAGCATTTGTTATCCATATGGGATAGTAATTAATCTGATAAGTGACCTCACTAGGTAATAAATTTTATTGTGCAGGGATGGAAAATAAGGTATTATAGGAATCCATGGAATCAGATAACTAGGATCATGGATTAGGGAGGTCAGGTCTAGATAGGAACTACACATGCTCAGCAATGTTCCCCAACAAATGAAAATAGGAACCTAGGAAGGAGAACCTCTCATGTGAAAATCCCACATACCTATTCTCAATAAACAACAACCAACTTCCCAATGGCTCATGGGAACCCTTTCCCCATCTTCCAATTAAAACTCATGTAATAAATGATTATCAATTCTCTAGCATATTAATATGAACAATAGAGTGTTATTCCCAATCAAGAAATGGATTATAAGTAACATTAAGGTATGGGGTCATGACAATGATTCCATAAATCTAGAGAATATAGGAAATATGTTCCCCACACTTCCAATTAATGACATTATAGATGATTGTCCTAGGATCACTCTAACATTACACTCCCAAATTATTTGGTGTTAGATGATACCCAATCCTAGAAAAGTTCTACTGTGACACGAGAGTTTCCATGGAGGGCTCCCACCACCCAATTTCGCTGACAATGTAGGGAATCATGAACTGCTAATGAACATATTAGTTTAATGATATAGTCCTTACGACATGATTCCCATACCAAAAGAAGGAAACCAACCTGACTATATGGTATAAAACCTAGATTGATCCTATAGTACTTAAAAATACTGAATCATCTTCCATTTTCCTCACCGCAACAAAGGGTTATTCTTTCTCCTTGTTGGCATCTAGACCCAATCCATAAATATGATGACTAGATCATCTCTCCCAAAATTTGTCCCCAATAATATTGAACACAGATGTCCTCCATGTTGATGAATCTTTTCGTCCTAGAGGTTTTCCCTCAGGTAGAGGAGATACAAGTTTACATGGAGGTCCTTCTTAGGGAACCAACTGAAATCCATGGAATAACTCTCTACAAATCACTAAAGATAATTGTTGAGAAACCACCACCTCATAAAAAAGACAAAACATGGGGAATATACATTATTTCAACCCTAGGTATTAATACCATACCATAATAGTGGAATCTTGGAGGTGAGTCCATGATCCATAAAATTATTATTAAAATAAAAGTCATGCATAAAAAAGGATAATGATTTGGGGTACAAGTGATGAACACCAACGTAATCCAAACATACTCAGCCTCTGGTCCTGCCTCCTCTCCTACCTCTTCCATGACGACCACCACGTCTTCATGGATTTTTTCATCTTTTCCATTGATTTGGAATCTAAAAATCATCACCCTTCTCATATGCACCTCCACCATCAGAGCCATCATGATGGGCATCAGCTGGATTATCCGCATTGTCAACATGAAGGACACAATGACATGTTCCATCAGCGCCTTTATCCCCAACCTCCAAGCGCTCCTCATTATTGGGTTGCCCAATATTCTCAGCACTTGCCTATGCAACCAAATAAGATGCATTAATAACAAGACTTTTCATTATGACATGATGTTTCCTAGGAATTAATATTTTTGGTTGATAGTTGGTTCAAATGATGATTTTCTACCTGCACTGAAATTGGGAAGGCAGATAAACATTAAGTATGGATGTCCATTTCTAAAATTGAGGAACACAATAAATGAAATTCTCTTTATAAATATATTTACAAGTAATATTTTCTAACATTCTTTTAAATACTCACTTTTCATCCATACTTACCAATTAAATCTTATCTACTCGCCAAGTCTATACTAGAATTAGGGGAGACGTTAGGTTATAGTTTGTTTCCCTCCAATGAGAAAAAAATTCAGTTGAGTTTAGATTCTCAATAGACCCACTCACTAATGAATACTCATATATTCTCCATCCTATGTTTACATAGTGATGAGGTTGATGTTTCCTTAGTAGGAAACATTATCTTCTTTAGCAATCTTGCCTCAAATGATGCATTTCCTATCCAATGTTCAACATTTGATCTTCTCCACATCACTTGCTCCTTTGTTTTCCCAAATGTCTCATGTAGAATCCTGGAATGACTATGAAAAATAATAATCTATTGGTTATGAATGAGATAATAATATCCTATGGAACCTCTTAGACACTGAGTATTTTTAGCCATTTTGGACTCTTCTGGCCTTGTATTTCCCCACACTAAATATAATCATTGAAAAAAATGTTGAATTTCTAAAAGAGAACCTCTATTTGAAATTCAACCACCATTATATCCATCACCTGACCAACCTTGGGAGCCTTAGGATCCTTTAGGAACTTGAACAAAATTTCTGAATGGTTGGATTTGTTATTTTTTAGTTCATTAAAATCTTAATTTATATGTATACCACCAGATATTTGATTCATTTGGTACTAAAAGAATCATATTGTTATATGAAATCCTTGAATAAGAGTCCCCCTATGTCCAAATTATTGTATTGGTAGTATAAAAATAAACAATTTATTCCCCTCCTATAGTGACCACATGTTCCCCCAGTGTCCCCTTTAGATAATAAGTAATCTCTCCATCACTAAACACATCCATGATTAATGAAATCACCATAAAACAATTTTCTAAAAAATATCATTATGTTTCTGATGAGTAAAAATAAGAGTATATTTATTGAGAGGAAAAACCTTAATCAATAAAACCCCTAACTTGTGATTCCACAAATCAGTCATGATAGGAAATATACCTCAAAATTATTGATGATACATAGATTATGAGATATCCCTTACAAAAGCAAAATAAATATAAATGGGTAACTTAATCTTCTTATTCTCTATTACCCATAGAGACCATCAACGTAGATGTCCAGATCACTAATTTTATCCATGAGATTAAAATTTACAAAAAAAACAATTTCCATGCTCTTTAGAGGACATCATTTTAATTATGAATTTGTCAAGAAAGAACCATCAAACTTCCTATATAATCATAAAAATCAATAATTTTTTTCTCATTAACTTGAGTTAAAGAATATGGTTCTCTCCATTTCACTAGGATAGAATCTGATGACTCTTGTTACCTGAGACATATAATGAAGCTTTCAATAGTTTTCTATATAGTGGATCATTATAACATTACAAAACTATATTATATTATATCTACTCCATGAACATGAAAAATAGTCATGGGAAAAAAATACCAATACAACACTGATGATGCGATCAGTTCTCGAATTTCTTACCTAAAAGTTGTAGAGATGAATTGAGCCTCGATAAAACTTAAAAAAATCCATATATAATATTTGATTACTATAATCATCCACTTATATACTATGAAAACATGATCTTATCCTCATTTAAATAAAATAGTGACCTAGAGTAACACTCCAACCAATTCTCCTCTCAGTGTGGTTTGATAACAGAAACATTAGAACATTAATATGTACATAAACTATAATGATTGTCCCAAACATTACAGGGACTGAAATTTTTATGAAGTTAAAATCTTTTACCAGAATCCATCATCATCTTGGTGGATCTCCATATTTAGTTCCTCTATCATTTTATCTATGTCCTATATAAGAAATGTGTCAATGGCCACTCAAATTAAAAATAATGTGGAAAAGAACAAGTAACATACATAAAAAATCAATGGAAGGGATAAATATATTCTATTGATGTTTAGTTTTCATAGGAGTTGTTTTAAGAGATGTTTTAGGGAATTATCGTGATGATAGGATTGGATGAATCATCTCTCTGAAGTATCCAAATGGATTAAATAATTTGATAATAGTGCATAGTTTTTCAGGAAAGCCGTAAAACTAACCAAAATGTTGTCTTACTCATTGTCACCTCTCGTACGAGAACAAAATACCACTATAGAATAAAATAATATTATTACACTGATGAAAAAACAACAGCCAATCCTATTTTTGGAAGCACTGTAGATTAGGGACATTCAAGAATAATTTCAAAGAAATAATACCATTAATGGTCCTCATCATGGGAAATATCCCACAATCCACTTTTTACACAAGAATAACATGGTATATTTTTTCAAGGGTGATCTAGTCCACGTTTCATCATATAACCCCTTGAGAATAAATTTCTCATGCTCTCAGAGATTAATAAGTTATAATAGGCTTACGTGAAGAAATGTATTACCTACATACCCTACAATAGATTCTTTGGACACACCCTAATGGAATAATTAGTCATTATGAACTAGATTTCGGACATGGAAGACTATGACTGAGTAAAATTGACTAACAATTTTGTTCTTTTAAAATGTATATATTTCACCTCCAATTATGCTGAAAATTGTAGTGAATTACATCAAGTTTCATATAGAGGGGATCAAATATTCAATTATTGGATATCCCAAACTTAAATATCTTAATCTCATGGGACATTTAAAGAATGACTAAATAATGTAGAGCCCTCTATGGTCAGCTTTCCTACTCTAGTGGCCTCATTTGTTTCACTACCCCGTAGGTATTGAAAGATATAGTCTAAAAAAAGTAAAATCATGAGTCTACACTAGGTAAAAAGGTAGTGTGTACCACTACGGGAAAAATGGGTATTTGCGACAGGTTATTTGCGACCGGAATAAATCTCGTCGCAAATAGCCCTGTTAAAAACTTATTTGTGACGGGGGTATTTGTCCGTCGCAAATAAGTAGTCTTTTGCGACGGGATAGCTTTCCCAGTCGCAAAAGGACTGGCGCCCTTTGCGCGCCAAATCGCGGGAAACATATTTGCGACGGGGGAATATTCCCGTCGCAAATAACTGGCGGCGGTAAAAGGTATTTGCGACGGAAATATTCCCTAGTCGCAAATAGTATGTCGGCAGGTGGTTATTTGCGACGGGACCCATCGCAAAAAACTATTTAACCGTTGACCGTAATAAATGCTGGCTAAGGTATTTGCGACGGTACCCGTCGCAAATGGGCCCATCGCAACTAATCTAACCTATAAATAACCCCATCCGTTTTATTCAAATCATTCTCAAATTCCATCTTCTTCTTCTCTCAAAATTTTATTTCTACAGTTCAGTTTTTCTCAAGTTTAATTTTTTTCTCCGGAGTTGATATTGAAGTTTTGAAGAACGATCAGAGATCAACCTCAGATCAATTATCAAGGTATTTATATTTATTTTAATTTAATATTAATTTTTAATGTTTTATTAGTTTTAATTATTCTTAATTAGTTTTAATTTAATTATGTTTACATTGTTTATTACTTAATAATTAGTAATAAATACTAATAATTAGGAATAATAACATTATTTAATTATTAATATATTTTATTATTAATATTAAAATAATATAATTTTTTATATATATACAATTCTCTTTTAATCTGTGTGTTTGCTGTCTTCACATGTAATATTTGTATATGGAGATAGAAAACACACAGATGAAAGGAGAATTGTATATAAATTAGAAAATTATATTATTTTAATATTAATAATAAAATATACTAATAATGTTATTATTCCTAATTATTTGTAATTATTCCTAATTATTGGTAATTATTCATTTAATTACTCATAATTAAGAACAATTACCAACAATTACCAATAATTAGTAATAATTAGTAATAATTAGTAATAATTAGTAATAATTACCAATAATTAGTAATAATTAGTAATAATTAGTAATAATTAGTAATAATTAGTAATAATTACCAATAATTAGTAATAATTACCAATAATTAGTAATACTTACCAATAATTAGTAATAATTACCAATAATTAGTAATAATTATTAATAATTATCAATAATTAGTAATAATTAGTAATAATTATTAATATTTATCAATAATTAGTAAGAATTATTAATAATTACTAATAATTACCACTAATTAGTAATAATTAAGAATAATTAGTAATAATTAAGAATAATTAGTAATAATTAAGAATAATTAGGAATAATTACCAATAATTACCAATAATTAGGAATAATTAGTAATAATTAGTAATAATTAGTAATAATTAGTAATAATTAGTAATAATTAGTAATAATTAGGAATAATTAGTAATAATTAGGAATAATTAGTAATAATTAGGAATAATTAGTAATAATTAGTAATAATTACCAATAATTAGTAATAATTACCAATAATTAGTAATAATTAGTAATAATTACCGGTAAATAGTAATAATTACCGGTAAATAGTAATAATTAGTAATAATTAGAAATAATTACCGCTAAATAGTAATAATTAATAATAATTAGTAATAATTACCAATAATTAGTAATAACTACCAATAATTAGTAATAACTACTAATAATTAGTAATAATTACCAATAATTAGTAATAATTAGTAATAATTTGGAATAATTAGTAATAATTACCAATAATTAGTAATAATTAGTAATAATTAGTAATAATTAGTAATAATTACCAATTATTAGTAATAATTACCAATAATTAGTAATAATTATCAATAATTAGTAATAATTAGTAATAATTACCGGGAAATAGTAATTATTACCGGTAAATAGTAATAATTAGTAATAATTAGAAATAATTACCGGTAAATAGTAATAATTCGTAATAATTAGTAATAATTACCAATAATTAGTAATAATTACCAATAATTAGTAATAATTACCAATAATTAGTAATAATTACCAATAATTACAAATAATTAGTAATAATTAGTAATAATTAGTAAAAATTAGTAATAATTAGTAATAATTAGTAATAATTAGTAATAATTACAAATAATTAGTAATAATTACCAATAATTAGTAATAATTAACAATAATTAGTAATAATTACCAATAATTAGAAATAATTACCAATAATTAGTAACAATTAAGAATAATTTGTAATAATTAAGAATAATTATCAATAATTACCGGTAAATAGTAATAATTAGTAATAATTAGAAATAATTACCAATAATTAGTAATAATTACCAATAATTAGTAATAATTACCAATAATTAGTAATAATTACCAATAATTAGTAATAATTATCAATAATTACCAATAATTACCAATAATTAGTAATAATTAGTAATAATTACCAATAATTAGTAATAATTAGTAATAATTACCAATAATTAGTAATAATTACCCATAATTAGTAATAATTACCAATAATGAGTAATAATTACCAATAATTAGTAATAATTTCCAATAATTAGTAATAATTACCAATAATTAGTAATAATTACCAATAATTACCAATAATTAGTAATAATTAGTAATAATTAGTAATAATTACCAATAATTAGTAATAATTAGTAATAATTACCAATAATTAGTAATAATTAGTAATAATTAGTAATAATTACCAATAATTGGTAATAATTAGTAATAATTACCAATAGTTAGTAATAATTAGTAATAATTACCAATAATTAGTAATAATTACCAATAATTAGTAATACTTAACAATAATTAGTAATACTTACCAATAATTAGTAATAATTACCAATAATTAGTAATAATTACTAATAATTACCAATAATTAGTATTAATTACTAATAATTACCAATAATTAGTATTAATTACCAATAATTAGTAATAATTACCAATAATTACCAATAATTAGTAATAATTAGTAATAATTAGTAATAATTACCAATAATTACCAATAATTAGAAATAATTAGTAATAATTAGTAATAATTAGTAATAATTACCAATAATTACCAATAATTACCAATAATTAGTAATAATTAGTAATAATTACCATTAATTAGTAATAATTACCAATAATAAGAAATAATTACCAATAATTCGTAATAATTAGTAATAATTAGTAATAATTACCAATTATTAGTAATAATTACCAATAATTAGTAATAATTAGTAATAATTACCAATAATTAGTAATAATTAGTAATAATTACCAATAATTAGTAATAATTACCAATAATTAGTAATAATTATTAATAATTACCAATAATTAGTAATAATTAACAATAATTAGTAATAATTACCAATAATTAGTAATAATTAATAATAATTACCAATAATTAGTAATAATTAATAATAATTACCAATAATTAGTAATAATTACCAATAATTAGTAATAATTAGTAATAATTAATAATAATTACCAATGATTACAAATAATTAGTAATAATTAGTAATAATTAGTAATAATTACCAATAATTAGTATTAATTCGTAATAATTAGTAATAATTACCCATAATTAGTAATAATTACCAATAATTAGTAATAATTACCAATAATTATTAATAATTACCAATAATTAGTAATAATTATCAATAATTAGTAATAATTATCAATAATTAGTAATAATTACCGATAATTACCAATAATTACTAATAATTACCAATAATTAGTAATAATTACCAATAATTAGTAATAATTATCAATAATTAGTATTAATTAGTAATAATTACCAATAATTGGTAATAATTAGTAATAATTACCAATAATTAGTAATAATTAGTAATAATTAGTAATACTTACCAATAATATTAGTACTATGAAAATAATAAAAAATTTATATAATATTAAAATTATCAATATTTGTAACATGTTTTGCTTTATTCTCTACATATTTAATTCTTAAAGGGTCAATTTTTAGGTCTATCTCAATAAAAAGTCTGCGTCAGTCGTGTATGATCTAAACTCTATAATTATCCTAGCTTGAGTGTTTTTTCTAACAAATTATTCAAAACCAGTAATGCTTTTATATTTTATAGAGAAATATGGAACAACGAGGTCGTCAACAATCATTATTAGGTGACCGCATATGGATAAATCAACATAAAAATCCAAACTGTTCTGGTTTAAATCCAGTATATGTAGAGGGTGTGGAGACTTTTTTATTATTTGCGGCATCAAATCTAGAATTTGTTTCAGAAGGCAAAATAAAATGCCCTTGGAGAAAATGTGCATTGAGAACGTTTGACACGTTTGACAAAGTGGGAGAACATCTCTTACGTTTTGGTTTTCAACCAGATTATGTTTTTTGGTATCAACGCGGTGAACACAGTTCCAGAGCAGGTGATACCAACTTGATTCTGGATCCATCCCGGTTTCAAGATTTAGTACATGATGTTGCAGGTTCATCTGTTCAGTATGGGATCATCTCCTTCTTCTCGTTATTTAAGAAACATCTTTGCAGAAAGCCTTTTGATCTCCAATTTTACATACTGGGATATGTTATTAGACATAGAAATTACAATACTAATTTTATAAAAGTGATGAGATGGTCATTTATATCCCATTCAGCCCTTCTATAAACCTTACTATGCAACCGATACACGACCAACATTATCTGGCAATTATCAATGAAATACATTTTTATAGTGAATACATGTATCCATTTTCACTCAAGGGTATTAAAAATGTTGTAAATGTCTTTATTTATTGGGGATATAAATATATATGACCTACACTGCATAATAATGGGGTAAAAATTTCTTATATATATTCTTATGTTATATGATTTATGTGGTACACATATGCATGTACATGATATGAATGTGATGGGTGGGATCAAAATTATATATCCCTCCATTGAATTTGGTTTTGATATTTTTTCATTATATTCTATTTATGGTGAATGATATGTTATCATAAGAACAATTTGTTATGTTTTATGGAAGTTAAACTTTTCTTTATCCTTCTAATGTCATCTTTTATGTTTTATCCACATTACAGTGTTTCCATTATGTTATCATGTTATATCATGCATCATTATTCAATATTGCATTATCACCCATCTTATGTTACCTTGATAGGACTTTTGGATCACATGTGCTTATTTAAATTTTTATATTCTTAATTTATTCTCTTATTAGGCATAACCATTCACCCAATTCTCAAGTACATCCTTAGGGTTTCCATTGGAGTTTTTGAAGAGAATTGGATTTTTAACAAAATGTTGGGGGTGTTCATTTTTTCCATTTTATTTCTATTTAATTTTGTAATTATATGTACCAAATTTCCAAAATACATAATTTTTCATGATCTTTTGGGGTTGTATTTAGTGTATCTTTATGTAATAAATCATGATTTAAAATTTAATAAATTTATGGGTTATCCTAACTATGAATTTGGTATTTGATAAAAAAAGATTTGAATTGTTACATTAGTTTTATCATTCCATATAAATTCTAATTTATCATATCATATAATTGAATTATCATGTTTTTGGTCTATATTGGCCTCCATGTATTCAATCTTATAGAACTCATGCATCCAGATGATAATGATCATTGATTAGGTGTCAAAAAAAAAACAATGAAGGAATTAAACACCATTAGGATATCCCAAAACATAGAGGGGTATATATTCCATTGAATGATGGTGTACTTATATTTCCTTAATAGGGAGATGATTTACTAATAGTCCTCTTGTTAATATTTATATGAATCATAATATTTGATAGTGGATACCATAGTCTCCAACTAATGTGGGCTTTCCAAATCGTTGTGAGGAATTCAACTAATCATATTATTTTATATGAATCATAATATTTGATAGTGTTCCTTTAATTTCACGTGAAATTAATTATTTAGTTTTTAGAATTATAAAATAATTTGAGTAAATGACTTATCATAAAGTGTTCCTTTAATTTCACGTGTTATCTATATATTCAATTCATAATAAGTCATTTACTCAAATTAATAATTATTTTAATTCATAAATGTTTTCTTTATTAAATTATTCTCCATTAATAAATTCAACCCTAAATATTTTAATTTTACAGTATAAAATAGATGAGTGCACTTGTGTTTCATCACCTCTTATAGTTCCCATGTCCCTCAATCAATCATTTGGTTCCACAACAACACTATTGACCATGTGAGTTGTATTGCTTCATTGAAAATCGTTTCTATGATATAATATCTTCATATACTACACGTGTATTGAAGGGTTATTCTTTGATAGTACTAGCTATTGATTTAGTACTTATGAGGGATCGAGTATACTATTCTTCAAAAAGCGATTATGGAAGAAATCAAGTTCTTGAGATAGGTCCGGTGGGATTTCTAGTCGAAAATTTATCTCTTCAATATGATCATTAATCTCAAATGGGATGATCTATATAGTAATAAGTTTTACCTTCTTCCAAAAACTCAAAAATATCATCCATGATGATATATAAAGGAACACTTTATGATTTTCCTCAGACTCTAGGTCTCATCAATTATTGTCCCCATATATTTTTTATAGACATTTTTCTTATTTAATTTGTTGTTACATGGACTGAACGTTCTTTTAAATATTTTAATGAATATATAGTCCTATTATCTACTACTCTCCAACTTCATTCCATCATGTTGGAGTCTGAAACCTCTTGTCTTACCCAGAATCATAAGCTTCCTATATAATTATTTAATGGAAACTATTTTTATAAGATAACTTTAATAGGTTAAAGTGATGGTCCCAACATCCATGGAAATCTATTTAACATGATATTATTATATCCCATTGAGTTTGTATGTTCCTTGTGGAATCACTATGAATTTTAGGGTGATAAACAATGATGATGCTCAGATCCGTATCACATATTTGTGGAAGGCTTCTCCAAAACCTAACGGTAAACCTCATATCTCAATAAGATATAATAGATAATAGAACTATAGGTATTATAAAAACATACATTAGTTATATCTTGTAAATTTGATCATGGTAGAAATATTATTTGATATCAATGAAATTTGATGACCTGTGAAGGTGATTGACTACCACCCAAATGGAGCTATTGACTTTAGGTTTCATGGGGGGTAATATGATGAAATCTGTGGTTTGTTATTCTCATTTCCATAATTTAAGGGGAAATGGTTTAATCAAACCCTTATACTTATATTTTATAGCCATTACATTTTTTCATACAAATCATAATGATAAAAACTATGAAATTTCCCTATTTATGTTATCCCATAATAATATTCATTTAAAAAACTATAAATATTAGTGGTTATTGAATGAATTTATAAGGATGAGATATGAACATCATCCATAATTTTCTCTTCAATTCTAGTTTCTATGGGACACATATCTAGGTACCAAAACATAAAACTCCATGTTTAGAAATGTTAAACTCTATAATATTCAGTACCTATTTCTACAGAAACTCATTATCATTATAAGACTTCATGAATCTCTTACCAAGGGATACATGAGAATTTCTTGAATAAAGGAAGGATGAATGGAATTTTTCTATTCCTATATCTATCTTTTTATGTCCAATAAAATTGGATCCCATAAAATCCTCATCATGGATAGAGTTTCATGATATTTTCAACTCATAGCATTTACTACTTCGTTTTCTTTCCCAAGATGATTATGAATTTAATAATAATAATCTCTGATCAGTTATAACCACCTCCATTAGATTATATTGATCTCATTTTTTGTAAAGATATACATGAATATTTCATGGTCCAGAAATACCGCTATAGAAAATTATAAATTTTTATTTTGATAGTTATTATGATAGATAATTATTTTTCACAAGGAATAGGTGATGAATTTTTCATATTTTATGAATATACATTCCATGATCTTTTTGGGCACATATCTATAGATCATAAAAACTCCTCCACTATTGGGTAATTGTAAAAATTAGCCTCTCCTTTAACTCTTTAAATATATCTTCTCAATCATCAGTCTAGAAAAACATAACATCCTTCTGAGTAATCTTGGTTAGTGGGATTGAAAATCATTATAAGTTCTTAAAAAATAAATGATATTACCAAGTTAATACAATTAAAATATATAATTATTTCGTAGTTTTTTGTTTATGGAAATTTAACCATTTTATTGAGGATTCACATATATATTTTTTAGGGGATAACATGCCCCATGAATTTTAATTTCACCATCCAAACCATACATTTACTATAAATTTAAATATTTAAAATCCCTAAAAAGGATATTTAATTGCTCCCCATATTCCACCATGATTCTGGAGTAAATAATAATATAATATATAATGTATTGAAATTTTTTTATAGGTAATATAGTAATATTCTATTCATTAAGACCATAAATATTTTTCAAGAATTAGTTAGTGCAAAGATAATAAAAAATAAATCGTAGTTCCCATCACATGTACGAAAAGTAGTCACAGGGACATCATCCTCCATTACATTTTCTTGGTATCATCATGACTACAGATCCTCCTTAGAGAAGTACATATCTCCACATAGTTGATTGAACAAGTCATTAATCCATGGTAGATGTTAAATGTTTGTTATCATGATCTTTTTGTGCTCATAAAAATCAATGTAGAGGAACATTGACCCATCCTTACCCTTGATAAAGAAGACCAATGAACTCCATGGAAAAAGGAAAGGGTATATATATCCTTTATCCATATTCTCCTATAACTGTTTCTTCAACTCCTCATGTTAAAGAAACAACCATTTTATATAGACTCTTGGATATTAGAAAATATCAAAGTATGATCTCAATTTATCTCTCTACCTCACATCTTGGTAGTAGACCAGGAAATTATTTCTGAAACACATCAATGAATTACTGTACAAATGGAATGTCTTCAAGTATGATATTTTCATAAGCCTCAATAATTTGGGTGAGATATGATTTCATACAAGGAAATAATATCCTTACTTGAGAAGTTAGTAAAAAATAAGATTCATCATCCTCCATTCACTTTAATAGAATTGTATGGTGATTTGTGATAAAGAGGGTGATTTCCCTATCTTGGTAATTTATATTGGTTCCCTATAAGAAATTACCATCCATTACAAGAATAACATTGAATTCTTGTAGGGGTGTATCAAAAGATTTTTTGGGAAACATGGACAACCAATTTGGACAACGGATGAGTTATATTCTTCTGAATCATTAATTAACCAATTTTCTTATCTTCAATGATAACATAGATTCAATTTTCTAATATGGTGTTTGAATAGTTCTACATAACATGTGTGATATGAAATAATACATAGAACCAGAATAAAATTGTATATTCTCCATACATGAATGAATGAATAGTGTACCAATCACCTCTTCTTTATTATGATCCCCCATAAAAGTTATGATGTAATATGATATCCTTTTATCATATGGACATGAAGGTTATTATCATTGGTTATTGTTGACAACCCTTTTCTTAGGGAATAAATTCTGTTAGTTTACATATTATTTTTAGTTTAAACATTGAATGAAAGGATAATGTTTTACTAGAGAATTTAATTCTTCTATCACATTTGGGGGTTTCTCCTATCTACAATTTCTAGCTAGGGGACCATCCTTCCCCACATAACTAATTTACATATCCCCTTCAATAATTTTCATGGGATTCTTCTTCCCAATCGTATGGCAAGTGGTATGATGAAATTTTGTTCCCACATGACATTTCGCCATCTCACCACCAGAATTAAATTTCATTCTCCACTCCCAATATCTAGACCTATGAGACCCTTGTGATTCGTTGATCTCCATCTCAAATTTTGGGGCACCGAACAATTTCCTCATAGCATCAAAATTCATTAATGGTTAAGTATTTTTATTAACGTTTATTTAAATAACCAAATAAAGGGTTAAATTTAATTTATAGGCTAATGAAAAAGGTAGAGGAAAATAATGAGAGATTATTGATGTTTTCCTCATATGACTTGACAATTTTTTCATCCATTTTATCTTTGATAAGGAAATTCCTCCCAGTTTTATGTAGGAAAGTGTGAGGACGAAATTTTTTTGAAATTGTTTTTGAAAATCCTTACACTATATCTCATTGAACTCCTTTTCAGGCTTCATATTTTGACCAACATCCACCACTGATCAGAATCTCCCTCCATAAGTTAAACATAAATAATGACCTTTTCTTACACAGATTATTAACGAATAGAGAAGATATTTTCAATGGATTATATATATTTATACATGATTAAGTAATTTAAATATACACTAAAAGTTAGAGTCCATTTTCTCAAAATTATAATGACTTAACCCCAGCTTCCCAGAGCTGGTGCCTTATTTTATTACATTGGTATATAAATAAAAAATATGCATCCTGAAGGACATAGTAGTTTATTATATATGGAGGCAAGATACTTATATAAGTTTAACATTTCAACATGAAAAGAAATAAAATAGATATAACTTTGAAAACATCCATAACTCCAAAGGTAGCCCTAGAGTTCACTCATAATATACTTCTTCACATCTTGAGAAAAATAAATCATATGAAAGGGGTTATATAATATGCTCATTAAGGGTAAGCGATATAGTAGAAGATATCATAAACATAAACATTGGGCATGGTGAATAAATAAAAACACATGCCTTTAAAAATATAAACATGAACATAATATGGAAAAATATAAGATGATTAAATAATTCCATAAAACATAACCATGGATGTTATACTAGTCGAATAATAACATAAACTTTCAAATACTAGATTCATAATGAGGGAATGAATAATGTAGGAAATTATAACAATAACGTCAAGACCTTATTCCAACACCATAAATATCCATTTTTTCAAGGCCTCGTACCAAGACCATAGTTTGTTTAACAAGACCTACTAACGCATTGAGGGGCTATAACCTACCCTGCATGACACTTAATAAGTCCAATTAAATCCTCATTTTAAGGGGATAAAAAAACAACATTTACATTAATATTTAAAACTAACCTATGAAATGTAAAAAACATTCTTCGATCATTAAACATAAACACTTACCATTCATACTAATCTGGTGAATAGTGTCATGATAGAACAACCATATTCAAACTAATCATAAACCATTGAAAAAAAATTGTGTATGATAACATAAAACATTAAACCCATTTAAAAATAAAAATAAACAATAGTGTTGAAATGGGTGAAAATACTATTACAAAAACATCAATTAATTATTATGATAAAAACCCTTTTAATTTTAAAAGGGGAGTTGTATTGGAAAAATATTTATATAAAACCAGAAGTGATTTTATGTAGAATTGTAATAAAAAATATATATTTTATGAAAATAATGGCTGTTAAAAAAAATATTATAGATTTCCCAGGAAAATAGTTTATAATTGAGAAATTCCCTTGAATCAAGCATGTAATTCAGGTTGGATTTTTGAAATATCCTCTTAAAATGTTAAACTACCAATAAAATAATGAAGGATTCTGTTTGATACACATATTTTGAAAATTTAAATAGAATTTATTTAGAGTAAATAAGAATAAATAATTATTTCATTGAGGTAAGTAGATAATAAGATTAACCTGAATTAAAATGGATGTTTGGGTAGAAAACTTTTACCTTATGTATGAAGGTGTTCCTCCCATGATCTAAATAACCAGGACAATCAAATTTGGGTTCTTAACTTTTTATATATAAAACCATCCCAAATTGTTTTTGATTTATTACATTATTATTATGCTCAATAATGGCCTTTTAATGGGTGAATAGATTCAATTTCGTAGTTTGGTTATGTTTTCTTCCTTGGTTTTCATGTTGGGTTAACTTACATTCACGTACGAGTAAACATGTTGAAAGGGAATGGTTGTCCAGAATAGAAGTAGTATTTTATTAGTAAAAAATGAAAATTAAAAGGTTATAAAATTTCATTTGCTTATCCGGAGTGACGATGAATCATTATATAAGATATTAACGATAATTGTCTGGGTTAATTGCTGTTTTTTTATCATAACAAACTCATTTTGAATTATAAATTAATAATGTGTGTAAAAAATGATTACAGATCATTAAATAAGCTATAATACGTACATTATAGACTGGTTATACAATAAAAATGATTTAATGACCATAATTAAAGATGGGAATATAAATTAAAACCCACCATCCTTGAAGGTGATAAATTAACACTTATTAGAGAGTGTTGTAACTTCTAGTATAAAATAAGGGGAAAGGAGATATGATAAATAATTATTAATTTATCATAACAACCTTCCAATACATGTAATTTATTAAAGTCATCAAAACATTTTCATTAATGGAGGTGATGAAAGAATATGAAAAGAATGGAATATGAAATAAAATACATGAATATAGGTGTTGGTCGAAGTAGAATACTCAATAGGGGGGTGAATAGAGTATCATTCAAGATTTCTATTAAAAAATAGTAATTTTAAAACACAAGGATTCTCCAAATGTAAAATAAAAAAATTCCATTTGTAGTGAATTTATAAAATTCCTAAATGATCAATTTGATTCTCAGAAGAATGATTAGGTCTCAATTATTTTAATCTGAAAATTTCTATAAATTTTGAAACAAACCTACTGGTTTAAATAAAATATAAACACTTTCTAAACTAACTATTAGAGTTTGTTTTTTTATATTCAATATGAAATAAAATAGAGTGTGAAATATAATAAAACTATCAAAAAAGAAATGAATGCAATAGGTTTAGTCTTAAGTAGAGACCTAATCCTCTCCACTTGGTGATCACCTGCCACCAAGAAGTTTAAATTAATAAATATTTCTGATCCACACCATGGATTGGTGCTTACAACAGCACCCATTGATGTCCAAGTACAAGTACCTCTACCACAAGTCTACATGGGAAAAGAAGAAAACAGGTCACACTTGACCTCTTCCACACATAAAAGAAGGATAGAATGTATCAAAAATATTTGAAACTAAGGATATTTAGTATCCCTTAGTTATGCACCAGAGATAGCTTGAGTGTGTCAAATAGATACACACACTTCTCAAAAATGTATGTAAAAAAGAACACAATAGGGAATGGATTTTAGAGTTGACTTTAGAAGGCCTTATGTGTTATGTAGTGCAGCTCTGGATTCCTTGTCATGCAGGAAGTGCATCTTGAGTCCTTCACTGGAAGCTGTGTCAAAAAATTGAGTGTTAGGGACTTTGGGTTCTACCTTCCAGGATAGAAAGTGCTCCCTAATTTTTGTGTGAGTGGTAATCGATGAAGCACTACACAATTAGGCTTGAACATTATCTCTCAAAAAGATCTTCGTCAAATTCTTGAGTACAACATATAATCACAATAACATGAACATGAAGAGTTCTTTGTGTATTCTACATATGCATGTGTTCTCTATTATGTCTACTATACTACTTTCTCGCATGATCTACTCTTATAATATTTTTCTTGAGGGCCTAAAAGTGGTATCATCATGATGGGTGCACAACATCCTCCTACTGCATATTTTCCTCAGAATATCTTACAGACAACATTAAATATTGTTAGAAACATTAATTTTTCTAAATATGACTGTTTATAAAATGCTAAAACACTTCATGAAAATATGGTAATGTATTGAAGAAACAGTGTAATTGTGAGTCGGAGGAGAAGTTCTATCAGAACGATGTCACATGAACTATGTCATATGACTAGTGTCTCAAGAACGGTGAGTCCTTCCACACCATAGAGCGGTACCTCTAGGTGTTTTGGAACTGATAGTGGTGGAAACTAACTAGTGAATGAGAAACATAAGAAGATTCTCCTCCTTTTCCAAAAATATTGCACCGGAGTCAGTATGGAACTGGTGACTATGTCACAAAATCATTAAAGGACCAGTAAATATGTCACGTCCTTTTCAAAACATTGATTCACTGTCTGAGAGGGACCGGTGACTATTACAAGTCCTCTAAGACAAAAAAAATAATCTTTATGTATATAATGAATGACTCAGGTCCTTCCGTGTTGGATCATAAGTGGTGGAATATCCTTTGTGAAATATTTTGATCCTCTTAAGTGACTCCAATAATCATAGGGATCTATATGGGAACAGAAACACTGGCACATCCTTCGAGAAATATTCGGCATGCTCTGTATAGGACCAATGTCTATGCATCATACATAGAAACATTTGATTAATCTATCTTTGATAAAAAAAATCTATTGTAGGGTAAGAGAAGGTAACCATAATTAAATGATATTACAAAATGATAGAATAGGAATGACGATGTGATCATACATTATTTATACCTCAAAATGATGTGTGATTTTCAAAAATTAAGGAATGATATGTGATTGTCATGCCTTAAGAGAACCCAATAATCTTATGGTTCCAACATTCTACCCCTTTTGATAATCACAAATCATTTCATGAATAACAAGTGTGTTAATGAATAATAGAAATGAAATATCTTCATGCATTAAATATCCCCCTTTGAGGATTATTCAGAAAAAGGGAAAGAGGAAAAAGAATCAATATAATTTCTTTCAAGAATAAGAAATTGAAGTTATACATTCAATATATTCAAAAAAATACATGAAGAAAATTATCATAAAAGAAAAAAATATTCCCATCAATGAATTACAAGACTGTTTCTTGTCCTTCACCAAAGACTCAGTGGATGCAAGGTATCGAATAGCTAGATCAGCAGGTAAAGCATTTGATGGTGTAGAATTGAAAGGTATTACATTATGGATAGTAGAAACAAGTGAAGTTATTTTACTAGAGTATGTTTTCTCAATAATAATTGGCCTAATGTTGGAATGGGCTTGAGTAACATGAGCCTGATAGGTAGGCACAACAGTAACGGAGCCAATACTAGCAGTAAATGGAACCACTATGGCCTGGATTTGAAGATGCAAGTAAGGCTTCAAAAGGGTGAAAAACTTCTCAATAATATCAACAAAAAAAGTCATAGATTTCTAAAAATCATCCTATTATCAATAAACATTTTGATCATAGGGGTAAAAGATAGGATTTTATACATCTAGTTCTTGAAGGCTTGAGAACATGATGCAGCTTTAGATTTTCCACAAGAATTTTGATATTGTTACTCATGTCATGTTTTGTGTAAACATTATTGAAGTAATTATAAAACTTTTATCCAATTTTCTTCAAGGAAGAAAAGGCATCATGAGAACAACTATAGACTAAACTAGTGAAATTCTAACTATTCTAAAAAACCTAAGATAAATTTTCCTGAGCATATTCACTGATTTCACCAGAGACAGGTAGAGATGGAATTGAAACACATTGCAGTTTCTCATGGATTTAAATCTTAAAATGAGGCATGTTGAACTGATTGAGCTGAGATATTACCCTAGGCAGGGAGTCCATCATAGACTCCATTGAAGATCTGTACTTAGATGAAAAACTGTTGATCCCTTCCACCAATTTCACTATTTTAGGAGAAGGCTTGTAACTATTGGTTATAACTGACTCTGTAGTTGATATGATATTAGGTTGAATCTCTTTGACAACACCTCTTACTACTGACTTTACAACAGAATTAACTTGACCAGCAACAGATTACCTCAACTATGCCATCTTAGATGTATGACCATAATTCCCATCACCCAATTTGGTATTCGCTTCTCTTACAAGATCTATAGAACTTTTAATTGTAATTTGACCTACATCTCTCACTAAAGAACAAATTTACACTTTAAAATTTTCTAGTTCATCTTTGGTGATAAAATCACTTGGAGCAGGTGCTGGTCCTCTCAGGAAAGGAGCCATTCCTTCCTCTATATTCACATTTTTTTCCTCTATAGGTGTCACTCTAGTAGAAACGATAGGTAGTTTGGGAAACATGCTTGATGCATCATGTCTTTGAATAATATCCTTATAAGGTAGATCATCACCTTCAGATTCACCTGTGAATCTGAGATAGGTCACCATCACATGAGTAATAGAGGGAATAAAGATTTAAAAACGTCCACTGGAAAAACTTGGTGTCCCTATATTCTCAACAGGAGTTTCCCCACTATCAATAGGAGTTTCTTTTATCTTATTTCTAACATCGGTTTCAATGGAAACATAAAAAAACCAAGAAATTTCAGCTTCATTTGACTCCAATTGTTGGATGATGTCAACAATTTCTTTACTAGGCTGTTTCTCCCCCTCAGATTGTGTAGGAGCTTAATGAAATTGAGAAGTAACTTCTTTTCCTTTTCTGGAAGCTGTTTCTACCTGAACATTACTTTTGGATAACTCAATAGATTCATTCTTTCTTTCTTCAACAAAAGGATTAACTTCTGGTGGCTCATCATTTCCAACTGGTTCATTACCTTGATCAACATCTAACATATCAACAACACTAACTTTTCCACCAGAATCAACTTCCACAAAAGCATCAATTTGTTCACCAAATTCCCCAACAAATTCTTCATCTGAATATTCTACTAGTTCATATGATTCCAAATCAGGGTCCACACAATTTTCTTTCTAGAGGGAAGATCAACTACATTGAATTTTTCATATAACTTGTCATCATCTACAATACAATACATCATCTTGGGGTTCCAACTAATATTTATCTTCTAGAAAATATCCTTAGACAATCAATAATCATCCTTGTCATACTCTTCCCCATTTTCCCCAATCATTCTTTTATACCTTTGCATCATATAAATGATCCTTGAATAGAACATAGAGGTAGATTTGCATGTGGTTTTGATCATGTCACTCATTTGTAGTAAAATGTACTTACACAAGTTGATCTTATGACCATTCAAGATCAGATACAGAAGAAAAGTTTCTTGATACTTCACATTAGATAAATCACATTTCATTGGGTAAATCATATTTTTAATGAACTTAAATTGAAAATGAGTCTCACCATCCAACTAAAAAAATACTCTTCTGCTAGTTCCATCTCCACTAAGATAACCCAATGCTTCTTCAATACCAAAGATATCACTAGGAGGTGGAGGTCCTCTTGGATAGTCTTCACAGACACCTTCCTAATGTAACCATAAACATACTACCGACAGTCTTGTGGAAAAGCTTACTCTATAACCATTTTCACGCTCCATACCATATAATTACCATCATTATCCAAATAAATCTAAAGATATAGATAAAATTGTGATGCAATATTTGGATATTAGTGTCTATCCTCTTTAATTAACCAATCCAGCCATCCCTGGACATTTATGACATGAATAACTAAGGACATAATTGTCAAAAACAAATTTAGATTGTTTTATTTCATGGGCACAACTGCATGTGTCACGACAATAGGGCTTACAGACACTTATAGAGTAAATATGTTTCTCTTCTTTGAATATTTTCTTCTTTAAATATCTGAGCTCGAGGGGAACATCATCTTTACCATGCAACTAATTCGTGTAACTTTAGAAAGAGATACAAATTTAGATTTGAGATACTGAGGTATTTGGTGGCATGAGGTAGAAAATAAAATGGGTTTATCAATTGGGTTTTCAATAAATTGTAAGGATTGATTTATGAATGTAAAGAGTTAGAGGAGTGAAGTAGGGAATGTAAAGTGAAAAATTTTATCATTTGGGAATTCTGAACTTATTTAAACATGTACATGATTTTTAAATTAATAAATAAATAGATATTGATACAACGAAGCAATTAATTCATAAAAAATAATATAGTCATGCAAACACTGAATCAACTCTAAACAATTGGTGAGTTAGTTCTCTGTGAGACCAGTGAGTCAGTCACGATGTGAAACCGGTGAGACAGTTCACCTTGGAACATAGAAAGAATTTTTCAATCCTAGTACATGTCTGATGTAACTCATTCTCTCAGAGATTAAAGGATTGGTAAAGGTATCAACAAGCTGATGTTTATTTCCAATGAACTCAAGAGTAATATCTCCCTTTTGATAATTATATCTCAAAAAGTTATGTCTTAGATCAATATTTTTAGCTCTATAATGGGAAACTTGATTCTTATACATGTTAATATCACTTGTGTTGTCACAGTTTATGTGGATATGTATAAATTAAAAACCATAGTCCAGTAAGGTTTGTTTTATCCACAAAATCTGAGCGCAACAACTATCAACAAAAATGTATTCTAGTTTAGAAGTTGATAAAACTACAGAATTTTATTTCTTACTACACCATGATATTAGAGACTTTCCAAAAAATTGGCATGTTTTAGAGGTGATCTTTCTGTCTAACTTGCATCCACTGAAATTGGTTTCTGAATAAAAAACCAAATCAAAGGATTGTCCTCTAGGATAGAATATTCTTAAGCAGTTTGTATATTTGAGGTATTTGAAAATTCATTTAACAGCTTTTAAATGAGATTAATTTGTATTTTCATAAAATCGGGCACACATACACACACTAAACACAATATCAGGCCTACCAGTAGTTAGGTATTGCAAATTCCCACTCATTCCTCTTTATGTATATTGGTTAATTGACTTTCCATTTTCATCATGATCCAAATTACATATATAACTCATAGTTGTTTCACTACTTTTAATGTTATTAAATCCATATATTTTAAAATATCTTTGGTATATTTACTTTGATTAAACATAATACCCTTTATATTTTGAAATATTTGATATCCATGAAAATAATTAATCTCCCCCATTAAAATTATTTCAAATTCACAATGCATCATTTTGGAAACTTCATTACCCAAATAATTTTTATAAGATCCAAAATTCATATCATCAGCATATATTTGCTCAATTATTAAATCTATAGAAATTATCTTTATGAATTAAGTAGGATCAATAATTCCTTTTGTAAAAAATTTTGAAATAAAAAAATTAATTAATCAATCATACCAAGATCTTGGATATTTTTTTAATCCATATAAAGATTTTGATAATTTAAAAACACGATTAGGAAAATGAGGTTTTGAAAAACTAAGGGTTGTTCAAAAAATACATCCTCAACTATATAACCATTTTGGAATTCACTTTTGAAATCCATTTGATATAGTTTGAAATCCAAATGTGATGCATAGGAATGTAAGATCCTAATTGCTTCAATCCTAGATACTGGTTCAAAGGATTCTTCATATTAATTTCCTTCTTCTTGATTATTACTTTGTTCAACAAACCTAGCTTTGTTTCTAACAATGTTACCAGCTTTATCCACATTATTCCTAAACACCCATTTGGTGCCCATGGTCAAGTTATCTTTGGGTATATCTACTAAAACCTAGACTTTTTTTTCCAAAACTAATTTTGTTCTTCTTGCTTAGACATCACCAAAAATTCATCTTTGATTGCATCGTTGGCATTTTTAGGTTCATGTTAAGACAAGAAAGATTGACGTTCAACCTGATTTCTCAAGGAAGATCTAGTTTTTATTACTTTTTCAAAATATCCAACAACAACATCTAAAATACGGTTATAAGGGTCCTTGTTAGTCTAGAAAGGGTTGGACAATATATTACAGGCTCTTTTATAGGTTCCATTTCAAGTCTAGAATCTAGAAAAATTCCAGAACTAGAAATTTTAACAAATTATTTAACAAGATTACCAGATGGGTTTTCATTTATATTCAGGTTTGATATATCTTCTTTAAGAGTATATAGGGAGATCTTCGAATCATGTGGATCTGTCTCTTTGAATTTAACATGAACGTATTCTTCCACACATTTGGTTCTTTTGTTAAATACACTATAGGCTTTACTGGACATGGAATAACCATGAAATATTCCTTCATCACTCTTAGTGGAATACTTATCTAAATTATCCATAGTTTAAATAATATATACATTACATCCAAACACATTGAAATAATTTACCATTGTTTTCATATTATTCTATAATTCATATGAGATTTTCTTAGGGATATGACTTATCAAGACTCTCTTGATTATGTAACAAGCGGTATTAACACCTTTATCCCAAAAATAAATTGGCAAATCATATTCAGAGAGCATTGTCTTAGAAATCTATTATAGGGTTATATTTATCATTTCTACTACAAAATTTTTTTGAGGTGTCCAAGGGGCATAAAAGTTTGGTCCATATCTATTTTGAGTAAAAAAAGATTCAATGTCTTGATTTTCAAACTCATGGCCATGATCACTTCTAAGATATTTGATTCTAAGTCCACTAAGGTTTTCTAAAGATCTAGAATACTTATTAAAGTAATTATATCCTTCACTTTTATGTGCTATAAAATAGGTTCAATTATACCTAGATAAGTCATCTATAAGAACATAAACATAGTGCTTCCCATTTATACTTGACACTCTAGAGGGTCTAAATAAATCCATGTGATCTAACTCAAGTGGTTGAGAATTTTTTACTTATTTCTTTGGTTCGAACGATATTTTATATTTCTTTCCCTTTTAATAAGGATTGCACACTTTATTTTTTGGAAACTCTAGCATGGGTGGGTAAATAACTAGTCCTTTTCTAACTAAAATCATTAGTGGGTGGGGGTTAATTTGTACTAATCTTCGATGCCAAAGCCAAGATTCCTTTTGAAATTTACTATGACTGGATACATTTTGTGAGGCTATAGAATCTAAATTTACAGCATATACATTATCACTTCTATGTGTACTAAATACTAACCTACTTTTGGAATCAAAAAATGGCATGATTCATTTTTAAATTTGACATTAAATACATCATCCAATAATTTAGATATCCTGAGTAAATTATACTTCAATCCATTGACATAATGTTCTTGGGAAATCAAAAGAGAGTTATGGTTTACAATATGACCTAAGAAAATGATTTTTTCCTTTACCATTGTCACCAATTGTGACATGTCCTCCATCTATCTTGATGAGATTATTGAATCTTGATTAATATCAGGTCTTGTGTCATGAACATCCATTGTCCAAGTACTACATATGTCTATAGGACCACTTAAGGAATTTTTCCTATAAAAAAGATCAAACAAGAAGTGTTATTGGTACCCATACCTGTATGGGTCCATACATATTAGTAATAAGGGATTTATGAAACTAAATATGTATAATAGGTTTATTATAAGTAGATTCTAATGATTTTGAGAGACAAATATTATTTGGTATAAAATAATGTGAAAATCTAGATGATGTAGATGATCTACTTGAGATAGAACTTGATGTACAGTTTTGATTTTTGGATAGAGGGGCTGATTTTAATGTTTTGGTTGTGATATATGTTTTGGATAAGCTTCTTTATCCTGGATGATATCCCAATCCATTAGTATACCTAAGTTCTATCTATTTACCAATTAATTTAGTGAGTTTGTCTTTCCCATTGGTAAACATTTTTAGATCCTTCATTAATTATTCATTATATAAATTTAGATCATTATTTTCTTTTATAAGTTGTGAATTTTTCTCCTTCTCAATAGTGAGTTCAGATTTAATATTTTCTGAGAATGAATTCTCTTTATTAAATGATTTATACTTATCTTGTAGTTCATTATTGGTTTCTTCCAATATATTAAAAAATTCAAATAGTGCATTTCTGGTCAAATTTTTAAATTATGATTCATCATTAGAATAATAATAATTATTTGTAGGTGATTCAAGGGTTACCTCATATGTGTTTATCATGAAACACATGTTTTCCTTTTCCTATTTCACATCTTGAGAAGAAGCAGATTCATTGGAGCTATCCTCGGAAGCACTCCGTGTGACTTTCATGTCATTCTTATTTTTCCTATCTCTATACTAATACTTCTTTTTATATTTTATTTTTGGACTATCTTCCTTTACATGTCTCATTCTTTTTCAATCATAGATTACAATTTCTTCAGATTTATCAAGATTTTTTGAATCCTTTTTCCAATTACCCTTGATTTCATATTTTCTATTGCAGTTAGTCTTTCTAAAAAATTTCTTCCTATTATAAAATATCTTGAATCTTCTTTCCAGTGGGAACATTTCATATTCACTATTTGAGACTGATTATTCAATACCAGAACTATCAACAACAGTCTGAACTTCTTCTTTATCAATTCTTTTGGGGGTAGTAGTACTGAAGGAAAAAAAATATTTTGTGGCTCTTCCTACACATGATTCACTTTTAATTATTCCTCATACAACCTTAAATTACCAATTAGTTTTATGACAGGTAATTCGTTGATGTCAAATGAAACTATAATAGAGGCAAAGGTTCCTCTCAAAATATCACGTAGGCATCGAAGAATCTCCATGATTTTTTCTTTGGCAGTAACATCTCTTCCAAGAGAAATAATTATGTTGAAAATATCATTGAAACTGATATACATGTAAAAAATAGTATCATAAGTTTTCATATTAAAGTTATCATATTTAATAGTATCTGTATTAAGCCCCATTTCCTTAACATTGGTTGTTACTTCATGAGAAATAGAACGAGTGTCCCAAATTTCATAGCCATATTTTCATGATGAAATAAGATTAAATTTCACATATCCATAGGAATAGTATAAAGAATTTATAACATTATAGTTGTGATTATAGGTATAGTTACTTAGGTCATCCCATGTTTTCCCAGTAGTATCATATAACTTATATTCTTCTTCTACTAAAGACCATATTTCAAAACCCAGGAACTCTATGTGCATTTTACTTTTGATTTTCCATTGTGCATAAGTGGTTCAATTAATTAATGGAGGTTTGTTTTAAGAATCACCTTCTATTCTATTATTTATTATGAGATTTTAGAAAGATATTTAATGGGATAAAATTTTAGAAATAAAATAAATTTTAAGATCTTGATATACAACTATAATCATAGTCAAAAATATTGTTAAAGAATATGAAAAAAACATTGAGAACCATAACTTAACAAAGATAGTCAAAAATCATATGATACCAAATTTTGGTCAAAATAAAATACTCAAGTGGGGGTGAATTGAGTATCTATCAAAATTTCTATTAAAACAATTGTTATGTTAAAAATCAAGGCTTCCCCAAATTTATAATAAAACAAAGTTCAGTTGTATTGAATTTATAAAAGTCTTAAGTGTTCAATATGTTTCTCAATAGATTGATTAGGTCTCAGTTATATTAATCTTTGAATTAATATTACTTTTGAAAAAAACCTTTTATTTTAAAAAATATATAAAAACTTTCTAAACAGACTATCTAGGTTTGGTTGTTCATATGCAATTTGAAATAAAATAGAGTGTGAAATATAAACATGCAAGAACAGTGTAAATGAATACAAGGGGTTCAGTCTCAAGTCGAGACCTAATCTACTCCACTTGGTGATAACCTACCCCCAAGAAGATTAAATTAATAAAATGTTATGATGCACGCCTTGGATTGGGCTTTACAATAGCACACTTGGCTATCCAGGTACAAGTACCTCTACAACAATTATACGTGGAAAAAACTACAAATACATCACACTCGACCTCTCTCACACTTAAGAGTGGGATAAAAATGTTTCAAAAGGATTTGAAAGTGTGGATATTCAGTATCCTCCAGTTATGAACTGGAGACAGTGAGAGTGTATCAAATGGATACCCACACTCCTATAAAATGTAAGTAAAAAGAACACAATAGAGATAGAAATGTAGAGTTGAGTGAAGAAGGCTCGATGTGTTATGTAGTGCATCTATGGACTTCATATTATGTAGGAAGTTCAATTTGAGTTCTTATCTGGATATTTTCTCAAAAAATAGAGTGTCGTGGACCTTTGGTTCTACCATCCAGGATAGACAATGTTCTATCATTTTTGTGTGAGTGGTAGTCGATGAAGCCGAACACAGTTGGGCTCGAGCTTTATCTCCCAAAAAATCATCATACAATTCTTGAGTTCAACATGTAACAACAAGAATGGGAATATGAAGTGTTCTTCCAATATTCTATATATGCATCTGTTCTCTATTATGTCTACTACAATGATTTCTCAGACAAGATTATCTGACAATATATTTCTTGAGGGCTAACAGGTGGTATCATCATGATGGGTGTGCAACATCCTTTTACCTCATACTATCCTCAAAATATACTACAGACAACATTGAATATTTTCATAAACATTAATTTGTCTAAATATGACCATTTGTAAAATGTTCAAATAATTTATGAAAATATGGAAAAATATAGTTGAAACGATGTCACAGTGAGTTGTAGGATTGGTGCCATAGGAATGGTGTCACATGAACTATTGAATATGACCGGTATCCCTATTTTGGTCAGTCCTTCCATGCCTTTAAGTGGTGACATCATGTTTTGTTGAATTGGCAGTGGTGGCACCAAACAGATGACTGAGGAACATATGTATATTATCTGTCTTTTCCAAAAATAATCAACTGGTGTCATTATAGAACCAGTGACTGTGTCATGCCTTCAGTGTGGGACTGGTGACTGTGTCACACCCATTGTAAAACAATGATTCACTGTCAAAGAGGGACCAATGACTGTTTCAAGCCTTTGTAAGAAAAAATAATCTATTTTTATATAATGAATGACTCGGGTACTTTTCTATGGGATCGAAAGTGGTGGCACATCCATTGCAAAATATTTGGCTGCTCTTAATAGAGTATAATAATCTTAGGGATCTTTATGAGACTGGAAGTGTTGGTACATAATTTGTGAAATATTTGGATTCTCTATATAGGATTGGTGATTGTGTCTCATTCTTAGAAACATTTGAGTAATCTATCTTGGAACAAAAAATTAATAGTAGGGTAAGGTATGGTAATCATTATGAAATATTAGTAAAACATGATTGAATAGGAATTATGATGTGTTCTATAACACCCCAAGAATTTATAAAAAATATTCTTTTTAATTATATTGATGTCTTGTGTTTTACATTACAACAAAAGAGTCTTGGACAACACACAACCCTAACTTGGCTACATTACACGCAATCGCGACCTTCCTCGATAGCGTGTGTTGTACTCAATACCGAGTTTCACTAAACAACGATATGCTATTGAAATATTATTAATTCTAGCCATTATGATTAGTAATAACCACTTTTTTAAATTTTGTAAATTTCATCTTTCAAAATGGACTTCATTTTTGGATTTGGAATATTGAAATTAGCCTAGGGTGAAATTTTTGTGTATTTCTGAAAACATTCAATTTTTGATGAATAGTGAAAACACTCGGTTACTATTTAAAAACCGACTTTTTATTTAAATAATTATTTATTTTATTTAAATTTATTTTAGGTAAATATTGACACATAATACCTATATATGTTCAATGTAATTCATTGGAGTCATTTTATAATAATTTTAGATATATAAAAATTTTATTGAACTGTTGACTGTCTTTTACCCACCTCCTAGGAGAATTTGCAAATTTACATAATACTTAATTTTACTTCTTTTGTGAATGGAATTTCAAAAAATCCGAGAGACATGGTTGATTTCAGTAAGTAAAATTTGGTTCAATGCGATGAAAATAATTTTTGGTGAATAGTAACGTTTTACTTTTATTTACCATGGTTAAAAGTAAATAGGGTAATTAAGGGTAAAAATGATATTATTATTACCCTAACACATGTCCTAATTCTATTGTATAAGTGTAATTCGACCCAAAACAACCTTAGGAAAAAAATATTACCATTTAGGCCCACATGGATTAGATTAGGACATTTAATATCAATTTATTTAAAGAAGGGTTAAAATAGTTAAAATCAATGTTTAATATGTAAATAATTTTTAATATAGGGTTATAAATAAGATAAATTAGACTATAAATATTCATTAGAAAGATAAAACGATTTTATACATAATGCTATTTTATTTATACTTTTTAGAAATTAAATAATTTAATTTATTTTTGACACAATGATGATGTAGTAATTATCTTATTAATGAAATATTGACATAATTGATATTATAAATACCGAAATCAATGAAATTTTAGGCCTTTTATGAATTAAACTAATTTTATAGGTTAACATGACTTGTTATTATTGATTTAGTTAACTTTTTTCGAACTAATCATTCTGTTATGATTTCCCAAAAATAAATTACCAAATAGTGTCAAAATTGATATAAAATAGTTTTTAAAACAAATATTATATTATTAATTGTTATTTTATTCCTAAAAATCTAAGGTTCTGAAAAATGACTTAGATAAGGTTATATATATTATGAATAAACAACTTGGGGTTCGTTTGGCTTGTTATGGTATGTTTGTTAACCTTATTGTCTAAGAACACAAAAAGACCCGGTAAAAGTAAAATTATCAAACTTAAAGTTAAATCTAACTGATAAGGTTAAAATAGTAGACTAAACTTTCCAAAATTCAATTGGATGAGAGTATTTCGACCCATCCACACCATATCTTCGAAATAAATCAATTTGGAGCTATCTAAAACTGAATATGGATTTATAATAAAATAATATATTTAGTTTTTCCAAAGGTGCCCCTCTCCTCCCTTATAAAAGGGCACCTCCTCCATCTCATCATCACACCACTTTGAGCCTTAAAGCTCTGCCAAAACCTACCAAATTATCTTCTCCACCTCCCTAGAAATATCCTAGAGGTCCTGGTCTTCTTCAATGAGCAATTTTAGTTCCCTAAGAGGAGGTCTCAAAGAGGCGCTTCAAAGAAGAGGTAATGTCCGTTACCGATTTTTTCAAATTTATTTCTTCTTCCACTTCTTCTTATGTAGTTGTTTAATTATGAAATAATAACATCAGTATCACTCATATACTGATATGTTATTATATGTATGAAACAACTATATTTCACCATCTATCCATCCTACGGATAATGAAATCACCGCGTGTGTGTACGTACGGAATACCGTCTCCACGCCGTGGTGTAATCTATTTTCCACCACCACCTTACTTGGAGGAGTATAATGGTGAAATTAATGAATATATATATGATTATTTTAAATTTATATTGATTCTGTAATATTATATATACACTTTAATACCATTCCACGATCATGGGAATGATATTATCGCTCCTGCGTACGTACGGACTACCGTCTCCACGAACACGATGAGATTCATTTTCCATGATTAACCATTCAAAAATGATTATAAAGTATATATAATGAATAATAAGGAAATATATGACATAATAATTCTACTGTATTTATGTATATATATGTATGTCATCTATTTAATTTCATTCAATTCAATAAGGAAACGAAAACATCGTTCATACGTATGTACGACCTACCATCTCCATGAACAGTGTATTTCCTTTCTTTTTATAGATCTATAATATATATGTATAGGATGAATATATATTATATATAAATCATTTTTTACACTCTGTAATTATGTAAATCAGGATATAAGTAATAATATCAAGAATGACAAGTTGAAATGCATACGATAAATGAAATGATTTTACCAAAAACGCTACTTTAAAATGGAATTTACAAAAGAACGGGTAATATAAACTCATAATTGAAACATATATGATAATATAACAATGAATATGATTATGTAATAAGTAAATGACATTATTTAAATCATTATACAGGAGGTTCGGATCCATACGAATCATATCGGACCTAAGGTAAGGGATAATTTTGCAAATCTCATTTTTATCGGAGATTGCTTATTCGTAAGTATTTACTAGGGTTATTGCTATCATCCATTTCCATGTTTTATAAAAGTGTATTCATTTATGTTTAAATTAATTTTTACCCATTATGACTTTTAGCCCATGGTATTGAAGGAATCTTTCTTTTATTTACCCTACAAGGTACTTATTGACTTTTCCGACAAAAGTACGAGAAGAATGTTTTTTCAACGTATACAACTTGAAAAGATTTTTTACGGTTTTATAAAGTCTTATTTTCGTGAAGCTTCCTCCAAAATATTTCATGACTATTTTCAGAAAAATCGTTTTCTTTTAAAATTGCATGGCATTTTGTGAAAAGAAAATGATTTTGAAGAAGAAAGGAAATTTTCCTCAAGAATTCATTTCAAGTGTTTTATCAAAACCATTTTTCATCTAAGATAACATTATTTCATATGTGTATGTTTCAAGTATGATGTCTCTATGACTTACATGGTTTCAATTTTCTTATTATGAAAGAATATCCATTTCTTTTATATGGATTATGTGATGATGGGATGATGTTTATGAAACCCATTTTATTTATTGGGTTTTTATAAATGATGTATGTTTATTTTGTGGCACAAGTAATAATGATTTCATTATGAGATGGGTGGGACCTATATCTCCCTAAAATTCATTGGGTAATGATTTATATCTCATGAGATAGACATGGATGGAACAGTAAGTTTATTCGGTTCAGTGTTACAAGACTGAAACGAGGAGTGAACTCAATTTAGAAAGGGACTTTGTCCACTAAGATGGTCTTGGCAGCTATGCCTTGGCTACTATGGAAATCATAACAAGTGCTGAATGGTTTCCAAAATTACATGTTTTATTCCGATGCTATTTTATCATGATTTATGTTCCATTGTGATCTATGCCTTATGTACTTCCATGTTTTATGTCATTTCTCAAGATTTTGATTTTTAAACATTATGTTCATGTTTTTAAGTTCAAATGTATATGGTATGTTTTATTTTATCCATGCTTACCCTTACTGAGCATTTGAGCTCACCCTTTTTTGTTTAATTTTACCCTAGGATTAAAATAAAGGTTTTAGGTATGGAAACAAAAGTGGAAGATCTTTATGGGAGATGTTGAAGATCTTTCACCATGATTAGAAGATTACGTTCCATGTTTCCAATGACACTAAACTATTACGGTCCTTGTGTGTCTGTATTTGTTATGTATTAATTATTCCTCAAAAGTAATGTAATATCCATGTATGTCAAGCTTCGGGTCTCTACAATTGGAATCAGAGGAAAGGTTTAGTCAACCTTTGGAAACTAGGATGCGAAAAATTTAGTGAGATCCCTAGAGATATTTCTAAGGTATGTCTAGGGATGTGACTAAGGGTAAGTATACGTACGGGTTATAGTCCTAGAATTGCACTAATGATCTTAGAATTAAACCTAAGATGTTAGATATTGAAGGTACTCCCCCTTTATTATGTTGTTTTCCCTAGCATGGTATTTGCCTCTCACACTATTATTTTTGGGTTTTAGACGATGGCTGGAACCCGAAGGAACTGTGTTGATCAATGTAATGGACAAAGCAATGATTGTCCTCCTGACTAAACCAATGTCATGGGAGATGGAGTTCACAATATTATTTCTATACATTCACAAGATATGAATCATTCTGAATTTCAAAATGAGCAGAGAAAGGAGCAACGTTCTGTTGAATCCTTCATGAGGCAGCGCCCACCTTCATTCTGTGGGTCTTCTGATCCCTTAGTGGCTGAACAATGGATCAGTACTGCTGAAAAGATATTTTCAGTTCTACAATGTTATGAGTATGATAAAGTCATCTTAGCAGTATATCGTTTGGAAGGTGATGCGGATCAATGGTGGAATCTTATCAAGAATACGAGGCAAAGAGATGAAATTGAGTATATGGAATGGGACGAGTTCAAGAACTTGTTTTTCAGTAATTACTTCCCTCGTGTTCTTCGAACAAAATTGGAAAAGGAGTTTCTTGAGCATAAGCAGAAGGATGATGAATCTGTTGGTATATACGAAGCTAATTTTACAAGACTTTCAAGGTATGCATCTAGCTTTATCATCCAACCAGAAAGTAAAGTTGATAGATATTTCAGTGGCTTAAAACCAATTCATCGAAGGGCATTAGCTATAAGAGACTTCAGTAGCTATGAAGAAATTGTGTGTTGTGCTATCAAGGTAGAACTGGAAGTTGGCATAACATATCTATCTGATGGTTTTGACAAGAAACGAAAGATGGAGTTCAAGTAGAAATCTCAGAATAATGGTGAAAAGAAGATGAATGTTTCTTTATGCTCAAAATGTGGAAAGAAGCATGGTGGAGATTTCCTAAAAGGTACTAGAAAATGTTTTAAGTGTGGAAAAGAAGGTCATCGAGCAGTTGATTATCGAAGTAATGGGAAAAAAGTTTCTAGTGATGTGAATAGAGAAAAGACTACAGAGAACTCTCCACCAACACTTCAATGCTTCAAGTGCAAGGAAATGGGGAATTATTCTAATAAATGCCCTAATCCACGGGTTAATGATGATCAACATGAGCAACCTCTTAAGGAAAAGGATAAAGGGAAGCATCATGCGATCACTATTTATGATGTTGAGTATGAAAATTATATTGTGTAATGATTAACTGTTTATATAATGGGATTTCAAAATAGTATCATGGAATCTCATTTATGGTATTGTGGAATTTTGGAATATCTATGTATTGGTTTTCAATAATTATATGGTACTGGTAACCATGAAAAGGTGATTGAAATATTTTTAGGAAGTAGATTAAATGCGCATAATTAAGGGATAAGGAGAAAATAATATGATAGTAATCATGAGCTCATGACTGATACAAGGACTAAGTGATATTATGGTTTGAGTATATAGAATTTTTGGGATTTTGGTGTGTGGAAAGTGTTAAAATTTAACAACATTCATGTTTTCACTAAGGTTCAATGGGTATTCATTCTTCAAGAGAATACAAGATTAAGGTATTCACATGTTTGTAATTTGACCAAAAAGATATATCTTATGATATATGGGGGATAAATGATGGCATTCACGTGATTGTTATGTGACATTTCAAGTAATCATTTTCTTTATACTGTGAACTTGAACCGAAGTATTTTAGATAAGCGTAAAGATTGGAATGGATTATGTTGGAAATAAGATAGTTCAATATTATTGATGGGATGTTATAGTAATGTAGTTTTAGAAAAAGGACAACCTGTAGGATAGGCGACAACCCATCGCATTGGACAAGGCTGTGGGAATCGAACCCACAACCGAAGTGCGACTGGCCTTTATCTCCTACCACTGGCCTAAAGGAAGTCCCTGGTTAGTAGAAAGTAGTCTTATTTTATTAAGCGGTATGATATATGAAGTATAAGTTCATTTTTGGAACCATATATGATTAATCTAACCTTAAGATGGACTTATTATTTTTTCTAACCTTTTGTTTGAAACAGATGGAATGACCCATCATTCTATCACATGATCTTCTAACACATCACGAATAACAAATTCAACTTCATTTCTTTAAGGGATGAAGTGGAAATTGTTCAATTAACGAAAAACATTGAGATTGTACCAAAATCATGTAAGTATTTCTTTTAATTCATCAACTTTAGGGAAATAATCTTGAAAACTAACAAATGTTGTCCTAGTTCCCTTATATCCGATGAATCAGATGGTACCTTAAATCATCACAAATCTATAGCTTTGTGATTGTTGGCTTTTTCATAGCCATGTTCTCTACCACTCTCCATCAGAACATGAGGGTTAGGTTTCTCTTCCATATCCATATTTTCACCTATGTTCTTTTATGTGGAAACCTAGTGATTAGTAAATTTGTGTAACCGTTATGTTTTATACATTAGTTTTTAAAGATTGTTTTTGGTATTCCTTTTTACGATGTGGGTTTCTATTAAAGAAACTTTCAAGTAGTAAACCATTTATAACCCCAATGAATTTCGAGGTAGAAATTCATTTTAAGGGGAGTAGAATGTAACACCCTGTGATTTTATGAAAAATATTCTTTTTAATTATATTGATGTCTTGTGTTGTACGTTAACACAAAGGATTCTTTCACAACACGCAACCCTAACTTGGCTGCATTACACGCATTCGCGACCTTCCTCGATAGCGTGTGTTGTACGCAATATCGAGTTTCACTAAACAACGATATGCTATTGAAATATTATTAAAACTAGCCATATGAATTGTAATAACCACTTTTTGAAATTTTGTAAATTTCATCTTTCAAAATGGACTTCATTTTTGGATTCGGAATATCGAAATTAGACTAGGGTGAAATTTTGGTATTTTTCTGAAAAATTTCAATTTTTGATGAATAGTGAAAACACCTGGTTACTATTTAAAAACAGACTTTTTATTTAAAAAATTATTTATTTTATTTAAATTTATTTTAGGTCAAAATTGACACATAATACCTATATAAGTTCAATGTAATTCATTGAATTCATTTTCTAATAATTATATATATATATATAAAATTAATTGATTTTTTTACCGTCTTTTACCCACCTCCTAGAAGAATTTGCAAATTTACATAAAACATAATTATACCGCTTCTGTGAATGAAATTTCAAAAATTTGAGATACACGGTTGATGTCAGTAAGTAAAAATAATTTTTGGTGAATAGTAACTTTTTACTTTTATTTACCACGGTTAAAAGTAAATAGGGTAATTAAGGATAAAACTGATATTATTATTACCCTAACACGTGTCCTAATTCTATTGGATAAGTGTAATTCGACCAAAAACAACCTTAGGAATAAAATATGACCATTTAGGCCCACTTGGATTAGATTAGGACATTTAATATTAATTTATTTAAAGAAGGGTTAAAATAGGTAAAAGCAAAGTTTAATAAGTAATCATTATTAATATAGGGTTATACATAAGATAAATTCGTCTATAAATATTCATTAGAAAGATAAATAAATTTCTTACATAATGGTATTTTATTTATAATTTTTAGACATTAAATAATTTAATTTATTTTTGACACAATGATGATGTAGTGATTATCTTATTAATGAAATATTGACAGAATTGATGTTATAAATACCCATATAAATGTAATTTGAGACTTTTTATGAATTCCACTAATTTTATAGGTTAATATGACATGTTAGTTCTGATTTATTTAACTTTTTTCTAAATAATCATTCTGTTATGATTTTCACAAAAATATATTACCAAATAGCGTCATAATTGACATAAAATAGTTTTTAAAAGAAATATTATATTATTAATTGTTATTTTATTTCTAAAAATATAAGGTTTGGCCAAATGACTTAGATAAGGTTATATATA
Organism: Viscum album; assembly: GCA_963277665.1. Taxonomy (NCBI): domain Eukaryota; kingdom Viridiplantae; phylum Streptophyta; class Magnoliopsida; order Santalales; family Viscaceae; genus Viscum; species Viscum album. The sequence goes on along the minus strand of OY728155.1, from coordinate 773,757,461 downwards.
TTATTAATAAACAACATGGAGTTATTTTGGATTGTTATAGTAAGTTTATTAACCTTATAGTGTAAGAACACAAAAAGACACGGTAAAAGTAAAATTATCAAACTTAAAGATAAATCTAAATGATAAGATTAAAATAGTAAACTAAACATTCCCAAATTCTATTGGATGAGAGGATTTATACCCATTCCCACCTTAGCTTAGAAATAAATCAATTTGGAGATATTTGAAACTGAATATGGGTTTATAATAAAATTATATATTTAGTTTTTCCAAAGGTGCCCCTCTCCTCCCTTATAAAAGGGAACCTCCTCCCTCTCTTCCTCTCACCAATTTGAGCCTTCAAGATCGGCCAACCCATGAAAAATTATCTTCTCCACTTACATAGAAACATCCTAGAGGTCCTGGTCTTCTTCAAAGATCAATTTTAGTGCCCTAAGAGGAGGTCTCAAAGAGGCGCTTCAAAGAAGATGTAATGTCCGTTACCGATTATTTCAACTTTATTTCTTCTTCCACTTCTTCTTCTTTAGTTATTTTATTATGAATTAATAACATCAGTATCAATAATATACTGATATGTTATTATATGTATGAAACAAAAATATTTCACCATCTATCCATCCTATGGAAAACAAATCACTGCGTGTGCGTACGTACGGAATACCGTCTCTAGGCCGTGGTGTAATCTATTTTCCACAACCACCTTACTTGGATGAGTATAATGGTGAAAGTAATGAATATATATGATTATTGTAAAGTGATATGTATTCTGTAATATTATAAATACACGTTAATACAATTCCACGATCATGAGAATGATATCATCGCTCGTGCATACGTACGGACTACCGTCTCCACGAACGCGATATGATTAATTTTCCAAGATTAACCATTCAAAAACAATTATAAAGTATATATAATGAATAATAATGAAATATATGATATAATAATGCTACTGGATTTATGTATATATATTTATTTCATCTATTTAATTTCATTCAATTCAATAAGGAAACGATAACATCGTTCATGCGTACATACGACCTACCGTCTCCATGAACGGTGTATTTCTTTTCTTTTTATAGATCTATAATATATATGTATGTGATTAATATATATTATATATAACTCATCTTTTAACTCTGTAATTATTTAAATCAGGATATAAGTAATAATATCAAGAACGACAAGTCGAATCACATTCGATAAGTGAAATGATTTTACCAAAAACGCTACTTTAACATGGAATTTACAAAAGAACGTGTAATATAAAGTCATAATTGAAACATATATGATATCATAACAATGAATATGATTATGTAATCAGTCAATGAAATTATTTAAATCATTATACAGGATGTTCGGATCCATACGAAGCATATCGGACCTAAGGAAAGGTAGAATTTTGCAAATCTCATTTTTATCTGAGATTGCTTATTCATAAGTATTTACTGGGGTTATCACAATCATCCATGTCCATGTTTTATAAAAGGGTATTAACGTATGTTTAAATTCCTTTTTACCCATTCTGACTTTTACACCATGTTATGGAAGTAATCTTTCTTTTATTTACCCTACAAGGTACTTTTTTACTTTTCTGAAAAAAGTACGAGAAGAATGATTTTTTAACATATACAGCATGAAAGGATTTTATTACAGTTTTATAAAGCCTTATTTTAATGAAGCTTCCTCCAAAATATTTCATGACTATTTTCAAAAAAATCCCTTTCTTTTAAAATTTCATGACATTTAGTGAAAAGAAAATTATTTTGAAGAAGAAAAGATATTTTTCTCAAGAATTCATTTGAAGTGTTTTATCAAAACCATTTTTCATCTAAGATAAAATTATTTCATATGTGTATGTTTCAAGTATAATGTCTCTATGATTTAAATGGTTTGACTTTTCTTATTATGAAATGATATCCATTTCTTTTATATGGATTATGTGATGATAGGATGATGTTTATGAAACCCATTTTATTTATTGGGTTTTTATGAATGATGTATGTTTATTTTGTGGCACAAGTAAGAATGATTTCATTATGAGATGGGTGGGACCTATATCTCCCTCTAATGCATTGGGTAAAGATTTATATCTCATGACATAGACATGGCGGGAACGATAAGTTAATCCGGTTCAGTGTTACAGGACTGAAAAGAGGAGTGAACTCGATTCAGAAAGGGACTTTGTCCACTAAGATGGTCTTAGCAGCAATGCATTCGCTACTATGGAAATCATTACCAGTGCTGAATGGTTCCCACAATTACATGTTTTATTCCCATGCTATTTTATAATGATTTATGTTCCATTATGATCTATTCCTTATGTACTTCCATGTTTTATGTCATTGCTCAAGATTTTGATGTTTAAAAATTATGTTCATGTTTTTAAGTTCAAATGTATATGGTATGTTTTATTTTATCCATGCTTACCTTTACTGAGCATTTGAGATCACCCTTTTTATGTTTTATTTTCCTCCAGGACTAAAAGAAAGGTTTTATGTAAGGAAACAAAAGTGGAAGATATTTATGGGAGATGTTGAAGATCATTCACCACGATTAGAAGATTACATTCCATGTTTTGAAAGACACTAAACTATTACGGTCCTTGTCTGTCTGTATTTGATATATATTATGTATTCCGCAAAAGTAATGTAATATCCATATATGTCAAGCTTCGGGTCTCTACATGTTCGTACATGATTTATTCCTTAAAATGATGTGTTATTATCAAAACATAATGACTGATATGTGATTTTCAAACCTTAAGAGAGTCCAATAATCTCACTGATCCAACAAGAGGGATTTACCTCTTGTAGTAATCTTCCTTGTAAGCCTATTTAGGGGAGAGTATTTTGTATTTTAATGACACTAATGGTGGATGGTTGTGGGGGAGGATCTTGGGAGGATATTTGATTATAATTTATATAATGAACAAGGCATGAGAGTAGTGTAGAGAAGAGGGAAGTTTGGGTGGGTTTTATAGTGGGGGAGAGGAGGGTTTTATTAATATTTTAATAATTAATTTATTATTTTTCCATAAGACAAAAAATATTGACAATTCCATGAATGAAAATTATAATATGTTCATGAGAGTAATAACCAAGGGTTCTTACAACAACGATGATTCTGGATATAGTGCATTTAACTCATAATGTATATATACTATAAATTACAATTTTCACTATTCATAATATTCAAGTATTTTTTGAATATCCCAAAAATTCAGGCTAAACATTTTTTGACACGTAGAATCCAAATATGAAATCCATTTTTTCAAAATTAATTTTCTAAATATAATAGATTTATTTTGTTACTAAAATCATTATTTACTTTAAAATGTCGATTTAAATTTAAAATTAATTTTATAATAATTTTAAAATTTAATTAAGGTCTTATTAAATAATCCTAATATTATAAGACATCATAATAGTGACTTTGGAATAAATTTTATCAAAATGAATTTTTTTAGATCAATTTATTAATTTAAAAATGTAATTAACTATTTATTACTCACAAAAATACAAAAACATAGTTATTAATTTCTCAAATACTATATTTCTTTTATAATGTATTTAAATTTTATTTATACCTTCATGGGTGTGGTTACTATTCGTAATGGTCATATTACTATTCATTAGGGTACGTTACCATTCATTAGGGTCGTGTTACAATTCCCCAAAATGTTAGTTGATCTTATCAGACTCTAAATAACATACTGAACACAACCGTGTTTGTTAGTTTTGAAAAATTAAAATCACATAGGTGGTTAAATTATGTTTACTGTCTAGGTTATAACATAGTGGTGTTTTATAGAGACTCAGTGTTTCATGCATTCAATATTAAATTTATTTGAAAAATCACGGGTTGTTATAATAACTGTATCAATTGTTTCATCCTATGTATTATGTGGATTTGTAAATTCTCGCTAATTTAGGATTCAATTCAAGAGTTCATTTAATAGACAATGTATTGGCAAGAAGTTCATGCTTACCAATCCCATCAGTTTTGGCATCCCATTTGGGAGGTCATCACATTTCCCATAACAATGGTTATTATCATTATTTCTCCTATTTTCATCCACTAACAAAAAATAAATTGAAAAAAATAGGGGTGAGAATATTTTAACTATTAATTATATATATAGAAAACCATGAAATTTTAAGAGATAACTCAAAAATTGTATTTATTTTTTATTCTTGGAAATTTATAGGTTTCAATCTAATTTATCCATGATCTATTTCATAACATAAAATCTTATGGGAAATTTTCATCCCTTAATAATAGTTCACAAGGGTATTGTGAATTTTCAAAAAAATATCCCCTAGGAGTAGTAAACTAGGAGTGTAGCAAGGACTGTTTTTAGGCACCATGTGATTATGGATTCATGTTGAATGCAACTTTTAGGGGTTATTACACTGAGGTACATCTATTCCAGATCCACATTGACTTCTAGGAACTAAATATGTATATATTTTCTTCAATACCACAAAATCTATACATAAACAACATTTATAGATGTTTTTCTATTCTTATACATACCATTAATGCATTCACTATAAGTTTTTAATCGTAATCCCCATAAATAACAAGACCTGGATTTGATACCAACCATGAAAAGGAATATTTTATTACATCTTAATTCATTATTTATAATAGAAAGATTCAATTAATAAACACCCAAATGATCATGAGGCCTACTGAATTTGGAAAATTAGGTAAAAATCTTAACAACATGAAATAGAAATATAATGTTGTAAACTAAAACTCCATAATATTCATTTAAAAATTCATTTATATTTTACAAAATAATGGGGTTACCACAGGATATAAATAAGATATGGATGAGATGTAAATACTAGTTAAGAAATAAAAAATTATTTAATATGTTATAGGAGTACATTGGAGACAATAGTTATATCAAAGTAAGATAAGAATAATTATAATTTTAATATTGAACAATGAGGCATGATATAACATAATAACAAAATGATAACATAGGAATGGGTAAAGAAATAAAACATGAAATCATAAATATATCAATTATAATCAATAAGAAAACAAAAAAAATTGTACTTAGGATAAACTATTATTCACTATACATGTAATCTCATAATATAAAAACATTACCCAATACATTGGAGTGTATTATAATTCTGGTCCCACAAGTCACACTCATATAATGTACATGTATATGTGTTCCAAGTAGATCATACAATATAAGGATTTATTTGATTATTTTTAGCCAAATTTTTAAGGGTTGTGGTTTATAGACATGTAAATACCCAAAAAAATTAAGGATATATATAATTATGCGAATTTCCTTAAGTGGAAATGGGGATGGGTCTTCACTACACAAATGATTATCCTAGAAAATCGTAGGATAAGTTTGGAAGCATAATGGGTGAACATAAATGTTTATAAAATGGGTGAATGATAGTGAATGTGTTATGTCATGAATTTCAAATAATATGGGCAGTAAGATGGATTTTCTATAAACCAATTTTTGTCTTTCATGGTCACATAATACACACCATATATATTTAAATTATTTAATTTTGACCAAAAAATTTGGTTTTCACAAAACAATTATTAAAAAATCATTGTTGGATAATTAACGAATTAGGGATTCAAAAATATTTTCTAGCTTATCCAAATAATTTCATAAGTATTGTTATTTACGCTTTAATTTAAAAAATACACATTTTTTTAAAAAATATAATTTTTTCAAAATAATTGTTTCTTGACCCTTATATATATTATATTCCACTTTATAAAATTTTATTTTATTTCATATTTAATATATATTATTTAATTATTTTATTTTATTTAAATGAAATTTGTTTAAAAAATTAATTCATAAATAGTAGTTTCTTGATTGAACATATATATTCCCCAAATATAGAATTTGTATTTCATCATATCAAATATCTAATTTTCATCAAGCTCATTATTTAATCAATTAGAGAGTACTAATACAAAGTGAATAAATAAAATAAGTATATTATTAAAAAGAGAATATAAAAATTTATAATGTTAGGGTCTTGATACTTATCCCTTTATTAAAATGGTGAATGCCTTAAGTGTAAGATATGTAGTGGAGAAATTTTATTGGGGCTGTTCAGCGAACACGGTTTTGGTAATGATCTCAATGAGAAACAACTTCTACCATGCATAATTTATTTCATGCTTTAGTTGATTAATCTAGACATTGAATTTTTCAATGGAGAATCCATGTGATGTGGTCCCCATAAAAATAATTGAATGATGCTTTTTTGTAAGAACTCAGTTCTTCATTTCAGGTATGGATCTTGATTTTGGGGTGTTTTGAAGATTAAATGGGAGAATGTTGAAATTTTTGGTGTACATGCCGTGTACATAAGACTACACACCAGGTACCTAGTTTCTGTAGGTATCCATGTACTAGTTGTGTAGCAGCTGAGTACATGGCCGTGTGAGGTGACCTGGAGACCGCCTAAATCGGGGGCCTTTTAAGGCAACTACACAACATGTACATTATATGAAAATGTCATGTAATTTTATTTTTATTGGTTAAATCAGAGCAGGGATGTGTCTAATCGATAGAAACACCTTCTTCTAGCCCTACCTCATCCAGGAGTGACAGAAATCACTAAATCTTCTCTGAGCCCCCTATCGGTCGTCTGTTCTCCGAATCAAACACCATCGATTGTGTTGGAATATCCTTAGCGAGTTCTTAATTCTTCTTTAGACTCTCTCCTTGATTTCTCCTCCTTCATGAGTTATTCAATGTTGATTTTATTTGATATTTTTGTAGATCAACGACGTTCTAGGTTGAATAAAAGGATGAGATTCATCTACATCGACCGTAAAATAACGAGGTTGGTGTTTTATTTCATTTTGTAGACTTCCTAGGAATTATATGTGAAAAAGTTACAAATACCCTAGTTTAGGGTATTGCTTGTTTATGTAGTTTAACCATGTTAATTCCTACCATGAAATGTTGCTTGAGTATGATTTTTTATTGAAAATATGTTTATTTACCTTGCTATGAATGTGGTTTACCATGTTTGATCTGATATTAGCAGTTGGGTCTAGAATTGCCTATTAGGATATGTTTTTTCTATGCCTATTAATATTTGGATGGAGTTGATATTATCTGACATGATTTAGTTATTCTTTGTAGCTATTTATCCAAGTAGTATTTGTGAATTACTTTGGCTATTGAATATCGTTTGTGAACGATTGAATTACACAGGGCTGTGGGAACCTGGTGTAGTGAGACCATAAGGGGAATTGGCGTTGAGTGCTTTATGAGATTGTATGGTTCTCTTTTCATGTTGCGAGACCATAAGTGGGGATTGACGTTGAGTGGTACCTCAAAGTATCCATAGTTACCATTAATAGACCATAAGGGGAATTTACGTTCAGTTATTCCTCATAGAGTCTATAGTTTATTGTTAAAATAATTTTGAGGGAATTAATGGTGAGTGTTTTTTAGAGTCTTAGTTTATATGAGAGCAAAGGGGTTAGACTGTGTGAGCTTTCCAAGGGGGTAGTTATATATTTATGGTTAAATTATAAGTTCATCATGAGGGGTTAGGCTATGTAAAATTACCCAAGGGATAATTATGAATGATTTTTTGAATGATTGATAATTTAAATGAATGTAGATGAACCAGTATGATTGTTTACATATGAATTATTCCTTGTTTATTACTTCGTTTTTCATTTTTTCCTATCATATATATTCACTAACAGTTAGGAACATATCATTGGGTGGTTGCATTCTAGGATCCATCTCTCACATTGTTTGGGTCATTCTTCTAGTCCCAAACAGATTATATTATTGCAGGTATGGATAAGGGAAAACACCCTTCTATATCAGGCACTTGACTATTGTGGAGCTAGGGAGCATGGGACCAAGCTGAGGCTTGTGATGCTATTAGAGTTTACTTGCCTTATTTATACATTTTTTAGTAATGAATTCCAGAATTGTGTCTTTTTTGGTTTCTTTTATAGACACTTTTATATGAATCATTATTTACATATATATGCTACAGTTTTCTATTTACTTTCAGTCTTCTGCTATTTACTTATTTTATGGCATTACTATTTCTACTACTATTATATGTTTGTTTCCACTATGTAACTCTGCCAATGAGGTCATATTTTTTCCACTATCATACCCAAGGACCTCTCTTCTAGTCTCCATCCTTTGGCGTTCATGAAAATGCACTTGAGTCCTTGTGACCAACGATGTACAGGGCACATTTGGGCGGCACCTAGATCTGGGACGTTACAAGGTGGTGTCAGAAGAATTATTATATTCTTTGACTTATTGTTTATATCCTACAGATAGAGATATTAAGGAATAGGTAGTTGGTAATAATCTTTTCCCGGGAGTAGCTTACCCGTGTGTATGGAAAATCCAAATTCCTCGATTAATGCAATTTTTCATTTTATTCAATTATTACAGTTGATTTTATTTCACCATTGGGTAATTCATATGTTTTGTGATGTTATCATTTATAATATTGAAGTTCAAATTCTATTGTAACATGATTAGATGAGGGTATTCTATCTCATGCATCATATTGGCACTTTTTAGAGATCAAATGTCATACATTCTTGTCATGCCATTTAGGGCGCATTACCGATTGCATGTTGCTGTCATAGATGTCGTGCTAGATATTCGTGATGTTGTGATAGTTTCTTTGATAGAATAACAACTGTTTCATAGGGTATTGGATTTTTTAGGGTTTATTTTGAATGAATGACAAACATTGGTCCTTGAGATGTTATAGGCCCTCATGGATTGGAATTTCGTAGATCTAGTCATTGATTGCACCGTTATACTTTGTGATATACATGAATATGATTCCAAGATTTGATTAATGTGTAGTATGGCCCCCCATGGATTGGAATTTTGCGCTTTCATGTTTGTTTTAGTGTTTTTATGGGGTTTCAGAGTAATTTCTAAGGCTAACTATCTAGAAAAACCCAGAATACACAGTGTGTAATGATGAATACCCTCCAAGTTTCCTTCTGTTCAGAAAAGAGCAACTTTTCTTAGGTACAGATCGTGTACTATATGAACACTCCATGCAGTCCATAACTGTGTGACTGGCTGTGGGGGCAGAGACACGGGGTTGAGAAATCATTGTTGGAATACTCTGTGTACTGGATGTACATGTCTTGTTGTAGAGACTATGTTTCTTGACATGTCATTTATGACATGGGTTGGTTAAATCCTTCTAGTACATTCCTTGTATGGAATAAACACGCCATGTAGAGTCAACCATGTCTCTGATCATGTGACTAACAACACGGGCAGTTGAATCATAAGTTTTACACGCCATGTTTAGTGTGAACAAATAGACCAGTTTTGTTCTAGGAGAACAATATAGTTTATCCATGTAGAGTAACTCATGCAAGGGGGAAGTATTCAAGTACATGCTGTCTCAAAGGATAACAAGGCATGTGTATTGGGTGTTACATGACCAGAGTGGACAGAAGTACACATTCAGGTAAAGGCTTAATGGAACATGCTATTTAGGGTTTATACAGGCCGTGTATCCATGTTTTGAAAATCTTTAATGTTTTCTTTCTCCAGTTCCATTCCTAAAATTCTAAGCTTTAGTCCATAATAATCATGAGATGAGATGTGCGCTTGACATTACAGAGTTATTCAACTAAGACATCCACTTTTGTATGATAGATACATGACAACGATCAGACATCGAACATGGTATATTTGGGACTACCAAAATATCTTCTCTTCATTCCAATTTTGGAACCAAAAATCATTCTAGATACACGTGATGATGAAAAGTTCCTAGAGGGATTTATGAAGTTTATGCAGAACTTCCCAGGATCATCACATCTTTCCCCGTCTATGGAAGAGTTGGTGTGGGCTTTTCAGTAGTAGTATCCTCCACTTTCATAGTGGATGGGGGACCTCATGATATAGATTCATGGTTAGAAGCCATGATATCTATCTTCAAACATCTTGAGACGCCTCTGAATATGAGGGTGAAGCTTCCTACAAATATTCCCAGGGATTCCACCAAGAGATGGTGGGATGTGATATCACCAGTGGGATTCCATCAGGTTATGGCTTATAATGAGTTCCAGAATAAATTCTATGTCTATTTCTACCTAGATACATTAAGGGATGATAGAGCCTAAATGTTCTTGAGTTTGGATAAGGGTACTCTCTCAGTCATGGTGTATTCTACTCGCATCAGAGAGCTGCATCGCTTCACACCCTTTCTTAGGGGTGATTTGTTATTACTAACAGGGATGTTTGAGGATGGTATTAGCAATGACATCTGATCTTAGGTGAACATCATCAGGTTGATGAACATATCTTCCATAGTCCACTAAGAAATGATCAAAAAGCACAACCTGGGGGATTCTGGAGCTTTGGGTTTGGGTATTTAGGCATCCAAAGATGGTGCTTCTCTGGTTGATAGTAGGAAGCATCGCAGGGAGTCTACACATGGAGATCCCAGTAGGTGGGATACACCTTCAGGTAGCATGGTGGTATGATATTAGTGTGGGAAGGGCGGGCATATTTGGCCACATTTCCCAAGAGACCCAGTTGAGTGCCGATCATGAGGAAATATGGGTCATCTTCAGCTTTTTTGGCAGTTTTTTCACCAGCAACCAGTGATAGATGCTCGTCTATGACTCATAGTTCAGGAGAAGGACCACCAGTCTTTTATCAGTATAGGAACTGGAATTCGTCTAGCAATTCAAGATGAGGTGGATGTCGTGGCCATGGTATCTAGTCGCCAGACATTCAGTGACAACAGGGTGGATCAGCTTAGGGTGGTCAAGTAGGGTCTCAGGGCCATGGTACATGTCAAAATTTTTCAGTGGATCATACCAAATAGGGGCAGGATACTAGACCCTCTATAGTTAGAGGTATGATTCTTGTTGCCTCTGTTTTATCTTCTACACTTTTTGATATAGGGGCTTCCCATAGTTTCATATCCGATGCTGTTTTGGAGGGCCTTGGGCTCTGTATCTTTACATATGATGATATCTTGATGTTATACACTCTTTTGGGAACTAGACCGGCCAGTGTACGTCATTGAAAGATGTTCCCTCTTGAGGTCAGCTAGTGTCACTTCTTATGGGTCCTCTGTGTATTAGAGATGGCAGGCTATGATGTCATTCTCTGAATGGACTAGTAGGTTCCCTACCATGCTATTGTTGACTTCAATCATCATACGGTGAGTTTCACATCACTATAGGATAGTTTTTTTTATACATAAGGGTGAATGGGATGTCATGGGAAGTAGAGAGGGTCCCTAGCATTATGGGTTGGGAATATTTAGAGCATAGATTTCTAGTCTACACAAGGATGATCATGGGACATTGCAGATGGACATCCCTATAGTGGTGGATCATTTCGGGGATGTCTTTCCAGATGGAATTGTATGTTTTCCTCTAGAGCGAGAGATAAACTTTTATATTGAGCTTGTGTCATGAGTGGAACCAGTCTCTATTCATCTATATAAGATGGCTACACAAGAGTTACAGTCGCTCAAGAATATGTTGGAGGAGTTTCAAGAAAATGGGTTAATCTTAACCAAACCTTATCTATTGGGTTTTCTTGTCCTATTTGCAATTAAGGAAGATGTTACCCTTAGAATTTGTATAGATTATCGCAAGCTGAACCAGTTGAAGGTCAAGAATAGATATCCATTACCAAGGATTAATGATAAATTTGATCCACTTTGAGGAGACCGGGTGTTCTCAAAGATTTACTTGACCTATGGTTATCATCAATTGAATGTTTTATCATCTGATATACCTCTTATAGCCTTTTAGAGTATGTATAGTCTATACAAATATGTGGTTATGTCATTCAATCTCAAAAACACACCTACAGGTTTTATGGCACTGTTGAACCTAGTGTTCCAACCATACTTGGATTCTGTCAAGGTGGTTTTTTTGGACGATATCTCTGTTTACTCTCACCCCCAACATGACCATGCTAACCATATTGAGATCGTTTTGATTAAACTGGGAGAGAATTAGTTATATGTTATGCTCTCAAAATTCCACATTATGATGGACCAGATTCACTTAATGGGTCATATTATCACAGAGACAGTAGTATCTATAGACCTAGAGAAAGTGAGAGAAGTAGTGTCCTATGAGCATCCTAAGAATGTATTTGAGCTATAGAGTTTTCTAGGGCTGGCTGGTTACTACAGGTGTTTTATACAAGGCTTTTCACACTTACCAACTCCATTGACAAACCTGACTAAAAATAGTGTGATGTACCTGTGGATAGATTCTAGTGATTCAACCATTCATGGGCTAAAAGGGAAGATGACTTAATCACTGATACTATATTTTGAAGATCTAAGAATGATCTATACTGTTTACCATGATTCCTCAATTATCGGGCTTGGAGCAGTGCTTATGCAACTGGAATGAGTCATTATGTATGGGTCTCGGCAATTGAGTCCACATTAGAGGAATTACCTGACACATGATCATGAGTTGGATATAGTTTTTCATGCTTTATGTTGTCGGAGATATTATTTTTTGGGTGATAATTTTGTGGTTTTCACTAACCAAAAAGTCTCAAGTATATCATCACTCAGCATGATCTGAATCAATGACAACAAATGTAGGTTGTGTACCTTCAGTCCATTGAATTTGAGTTTTTCTACATGCTTAAGAAAGGAAATGCAGTGGACCATGAGTGGAGTAGGAGGAATTAGATAGATGAAGTTCATAAGGATACAAGTGAGTGGAAGCTTTTTTCTTTATTCTCTAAGATGCATTTTGTAGTGCACAATAGATAGGGGAAGATATTACTTTCTTCTCTAGGTGTTACCTATACTCTATGTGATCAAGTGATAATAAGGTAGCTATCAGATACTGAAGGCATAGTTCTATGGGAGGGTGAGTTAGCAAAGGACCCTATTCCCGGATAGACAATAGGCGAGGATGAGATCTTGAATTTTCATGTCAGTGTATAGGTGTCAACATACATACACGAGGAGATGATACGAGATTTTCATTCTTCGATATGGATAGTTTATCCTATTCTCACCAAGATTTATGTAGATCTTCACTCTCAGTATTGGTGGCCAGGTTTGAAGATGAGTGTTATAGGTTTTGTCATGAGATGTTCCACCTGTCAACAAGAGAAGGCAGAACATCAGTGACAAGAAAAGATTTTTCATCAGTTAACGATTTTTTAGTGGAAAGGGAATGATGTTGTGATGTAATTTCTGAAACGATTATCGAGTTTTCCTCAAGGGAATGATATATTTTGGGTTTTCATTAACAGACTCACGAGGGTTTCACACTTCTTATCGATCAAGGAGAACATTAGTGTGGATGAGCTGGGAAGTTTGTACATCCAGAAGATTGTATTTTTACATGGGGTTACTCACTCCATTGTTTTAGATAGGGATGTCTATTTTACTTCTTGGGTCTGGCAGGGATTACCGAGATCTTTGAGTACATAGGTACTTTTGAGTATAGCTTACTGTCCCCAAACAGATGTCCAGACCAAATGTAAGATCTTGGTGTTGGGGGGCATGCATCAATCATGTTCCCTAGATTTTGAAGGTTCTTGGGATAAGTACATACCTCTTCTAGATTTTACCTACAATAATAGTGTTCATGTGACTGTTAAGATGACACAATATGAGGCTATATAAGGTAGGCCAATCCAATCAACCATATGTTGTCTAGATGTAGTAGAGGTAGATATTCTTGGACTTCTTCTTCTCCAGGAGGCCACATAGTAGATAGAGTTGATTCAAGAGATGATAGATACTGTGTAGTCACAATAGAAGTCTTATGCTGATCGACAGAGACGACCTATGGTGTTTGAGGTCAGCGATCGGTTTTTCTTTTACGTCACACCAATTAAAGGAAACAAGAGTATTAAGAGAGAGCAAAAGCATTCGTCGAGATATATTGGGCAGTTTGAGGTTTTGGATTGAGTCCAACTAGATTCCAATCATTTTTAGTTACCCTAGAGGTACTATTCTATGGACAATGTCTTTCACATTTCTAAACTACGACATTACTTCTCAGACCTGTCTCATATTTTTCAACCTGAAGAGGCTAATCTAGATGTGGATTCATCATCTGAGGAGTATACTATATAGATTTTTGATCACAATGTGATGGTTATCTATGTATAGTCTATTTGTTTGTTACCGGTGCTATGGTAGAACAAGGGATTATAAGATGAGACACGAGAGAGGGAGGCTGATGTGAGATCGCAGTGGCTGGAGCTATTCGAGGATGCTTCTCTGCCACATTATTAGGGAAATTCAAGGATTAATTTCATTAAGTGGGGAAGTTTGTGAAAACATGGATCTTCATTTCATGTATGCATCTTGATTATGGTTGTTTTTGAGAGAAAAGGGGATAATCTAGATATTTTAGGAATACACACCATGTACTTAAGATTACATGTTGTGTACCTAGTTCTAGCAGGTAGCCGTGTACTATCCATGTAACAGTTGAGTACAGGGTAGTGTGAGGTAACCTAGAGACCACCTAAAGAAGGTGTTGGTTAAGGAAAGTACAGAAAAAAGTACATTAAATGAACACACCATGCATGTTTCATTTTATTTCATAAATTGTATCGGGGTAGAGTCTAATTGATGGAAACACCTTTTTCTAGCCCCGTCTCATCCAGGTGTGACATAAATCACCAAATCTCCTCCATTCCCCTGATCTGTTGTCCTTTCACCGAATCAAATGCATTTGATTGCGTTGGAATTGAATTGGTGAGTTCTTCCTTCTTCTTGAGCCTCTCCTCCCGATTTCTCCTCTTTCGTGAGTCATTCGAGGTTTAAATTTTTTTATATTTTTATAGATATACGACATTATAGGTTGAATGAAAGGTTGAGATTCATTTATAATGATCGTACAATGTCAAGGTAGGTGTTTTGTTCCTTTCTATAGATTTTATTTGAATTATAAGTGCAAAAAATGCTAAATACCATAGTGTAGGGTATTGCATGTTTAGGGAATTTAACCCTATTAATTCCTATAATGCCTTGGTTTATTGAGTATGTGTGGTTTCCCATGTTTGATATGATATTGGTCTATGTGTGTAGAACTACCTGTTAGGTTGTGTTTGATTTCCATGGCTAGTAATGTTAGGCTAGAGTTGATGTTATCAAAAAATCCAGTGTTATGCTTTTTAGTAATTTAGAAAAGTAGTATTTGTGATTTAATTTGGATATTGAATATCATTTGTGCACTATTGATTTACAGAGGGCTATGGGAACCTGGTGTAGTGAGGACATAGGGGAAATTGATGTTTATCACTTCCCCAGAGTGTGTGTTGTACTTTTCACCCTGTGAGACCATAGGGTGGATTGATGTTGAGTGCTTCCACATAGTGTCTATAGTTACTATTATGAGCACACATTAGGAATTGAACTTGATTGCTTCCTCATAGAGTCAATAGTTTTTTTTATTAAAATACTATATGGGGAATTGAAAGTGGGTTCTTTCTCACAGTGTCTTAGTTTTCATGAGACCAAAAGGGTTAGATTGTGTAAGCTATCCTTGTGGGACATTATATCTTCATTGTAAAATGATAAGTTGAACCAGTGGGTTTGGGAAATGAGAACATTCCCAGCAGTTTACTTATGAATGATTAGTTGAATAATAGATAATGTAAATTAATGTTGTTGAAACTGTATTACTATTTACTTTTGAGTACTTTCTTGTTTATTACATCGTTTTTCATTTTTTCCAGTTATATATATTTACTGAAAGTTAGGCAGAGATCATTGGGTGGTTGCCTACTGGGATTGTTCTCACACCTTGTTTGGGAAATGATTTTGAGTCGAAATGGATTATATTGTTTTAGGTATAGACAAGGGAAATCATCCTTCTACATTATGTACTTGACTGTTGCGGAGCTGGGGAGCATGAGACTAAGTTGAGGCCTGCGATGCTGTTGGAGTATACATGTCTTCTTTGTACTTGGTTCAGTAATAGATTATAGCATTGTGACTTTTTAGCATCTTTACAAGATACTTGTGACGTGAATCATTATTTACATATAAATTCTATAGTTTTTTATTTACTTTTAGTCATTCATTTTTTACTTATTTTATGGTATTACTGTTTCTTCTACTATTATATGTTTGTTTATACATTGTTACTCTTCCAATGAGGGAAAGGTTTCCCCACTATCACACCCAAGTCCCTCACTTCTAGTTGGTAGCCTCTGTATTTTAGGGAAATGTTCATGGGGCCATGTGCACAACTGGGTATAGGGAACCTTTGGGAGACACCCAGAACCGGGACGTTACACTTTTATAGGGTTTGATCCTACTGGTGGAGTTCATCACTTCCTTTTTCTGTGTCCATTAAACATTTTCATAACCCTTAAATTATGTTTATAAAAAATTGTTGTGTAGTTAATATACTTTAAACAATTAAAAATCAAAATGGTCTTTGAAATATGACATGATATAAATAATAACAGTCTAAAAAAGTGTAGTTCATGTGTTTTCTATAACATTATGTTTTAATAAAGAATTTACGCATTTTAAAATTTTAATTTAATTTATCAAATTATGGGTCCTAATAGTGGTTGTATTATAAGAAAATATGTTTAATGTATTACATGGAATTCCCCTACTCCACATCTGTACTATCGTCCCATCATTATACCCCCACTTCCTTGAATACATAAACAATGGTTTAGTAGGGGTTCTCCACGAAAATGTGACTCCCTTTGATTCTTATAAATCATACATCCTTAATGATGTGTATTACCAAAGTGTGAAAAAAAAATCCATATATATGTGTCTGAGAATATAAAATATCCCAATGGATTGACACATTCATCAATGGATTCTTGGGATGACTTGACAGGAAATTTCATTTTTACATTCCACATGCTAGAAGAAACACCTACAGACATCATACTTCATTTAACTATTCCAAAGAAGATGATGATATATGAAATCACCACTTTATCCTATGAATGGAAGGGTCCATTAAATAATGAGGAAACATATGACACATATTTAATGGTTTCTTATAAAATTAGTGTCTCAATTTTTTCTATCGAATAGTGGGATATAGCCAACTAGAAACTGAACAAGTTGAATTGTTTTGATTGCATGGGTAGACCCAATCAACAATAGCCTATCAGAATTTGATCCTTGTCCTCCATCACTATGGTATCCATAGATCCAAAAGGATATGAGTCTACTTATGTAGATTCTTCCCCTTCATAAGAATATGATTCCAAAACATGGAATCCTATAGACTATCAGTTATATTCTACTTTCAGTTCTCACGATTCTAAAAAAGAAGACCCAGATGAAGCTCATCCTTCCTTCAAGATGTGGGATCTAAAACTTTTTTTGAGCCAATAAAATTGAAATTTTCTGTAAATAATGATTCATGGCTGACATTGATCATCACAATTATGTCTCTCATTGAAAAACAACAGTATTACATGTTCATGAAACAACATTTTGATGTATTTACCTGGATTTATAAAGATATTCTAGGACTCAATCCTTTGTTTCCTTCCACTAACTTATCCTTTATATCAGTTATAATTGATTAATATAGGAACCTATAAATACCCATCCCTACCATGGTTTGATGCTTTATTCTAATGTTTATTGTTTGATCAATCCCAACATCATTGTGATAGTTTAGTACCCTATGTGACTACAATAACACATACACGTATGAAAGACGAAAATAAAAAATTGAGTTTATGATAAATTGAATGACCTCATGTAGAATTTCCTGAATGATGAAATTACTCTCCCATTCACTAAGTTGTTTATTGATGAATCCATCCCCTTTAAGGAACTTTATAACAAGGATGAGTGTTACATGGAAAAAAAATTTGGATGGCTCATAAAGATGAGTATATTCGCATATTGAAGGTATATTAGGGAAAAGTTTTCTACCAAGTGATTTTATTTTTATTGATGAATATTTTGGGATACAATTGGTAGATAATTTATTTTATCTTAAAGACCCTCCTTTATAAAATAGTGGATTCGTATGTGGATAACAAAGTGGATAAATCCAAATAATATTGGGAAAACCTAAATAATCATGAGACAATTTTTGGCTTGTTCTATACCTATCACTTGAAGAAGAACAACATGAAGTGTGAATTCCATGTCAATTATGGATAATCTATTGGGTATGTTTCTTAAAAAAGTTGAATTTAGATTGACATAGAATAATATCATGATTGACATTATGATTCGTCCTCTATAAAATATTTAAGGGCTTCAATGCCTTCAAATACATATGGATTATAGAAGACATTTTTTCTGAAATCTAGTATCAAAATTTAAGAGAACTTCTAAGATTATAAAAAACACTCCAAATATTATTCGGACGATGAATTCTAGGATGCATTTGAAAACATAGAGTATTAGCTTCTATGTTCTCATGTTCTGTTTTCATCTATCATAAGGAATCCTCAAATCCTCTGTGTGACTTCCTTAGAATCGTAACATTGGGATCTCTTTTCTTAGATTAATACTAAATAAAAATTGAAAATATATCTTATCATAGTCTCATAAAGCCAGATAATGAGGTGAAATAATCCTCCATCAAGAATAACTTACTTACATAAGCCTTTTATGATTAAATGTTTTTTCACTATCAATAGTATCAAGAGGAATAATTGATCTTCCCAATAAACCTATTAAATTACATCCATAATAATCCTATATTGAATGGATGACTGGGGTAATCGGTAGTGATCCTTAAATAGTATTAAATCATATTTATCTCTCATAATTTTGTGAAGGTTGAATAAATTAATGAATTATGAGATGCACACCCAAACCCTAAGGATTTCCCCTGGATGTTTAAATCATAAATGTATTAATCCTCTCCAAAAATCAAACAATTCCAGATTGGTAGATAAAGTTCAATGACTCATTGAAAATCCCAATTTTTAGTATGATTAATAACCCTAATCTCAATACATATATCCTTAGTATTATCATCACCACACTCTCATTGTCCCTCATATTGTACTCATTCCCCCCCATACAAAAATTCTCCAACAATGTGGATAACTATCAATCCCACATCACTATCCTTGAGCTCCCCCTCAAGATCAAGGTTCCACATGTACACATGAAAGCCAATTTTGACCCCATTATAAAACAAATAAATGGTGGATACACTATCAATAAAGAAGAATTTTATCCCTTTTCTAGAGCACACTCATGATTCGATGGACCAATTTTACATTAATATGAATGCGACTTATGTATCACAATCTCAAAATTTCTGACCAAAAAATATAGTCACCTCACTTACCTATTCAGATCATGATTACATATTCATCCATGTTGTGTATAGAAATATTTATCACTACTATCACTCATGATAAAGAGATAAAAGAGACAAATTACCTCTTTATTAGTTATTCCCTAGATAGTCCCTAAAATACAAATAAAAATAGAATAAGATTCCAATTAAACGAATCCTTTTATTGAGTACCCTCATCATGTAACTATGTCATCTAACTGAGTTAATCATGATAAAATATTATAGTTTGAAGAAAATTATTCCCATTTTTTTGACCCCAACTCTGAGAAGGTTCTATATTGACAAAACATTGTTAAAATCCACATATTTTTCAACTATGTAATTAACTTAATGTTTTTAAGTGATCCATGATAGGTCATGAGGGGTCACCACATTATAATTGAATCTCACCCATAAGATCCATATATTATGCTAGTTTGGGACCACCATCATTTGTTAATGTACGGAATTTACCAAGAAGTATCACACTTGTTAGATTCGTTAAAACATATTATATAAACCACTAGAGAATCTCCATTACACAAAATATTCTAGTCCCTTTATTATATGGTGATTAAACATCGGGGGTCCCTACTCACCCTTGATAAAAACAAAATATTTTTTTATCCTTAACCCGCTGTATTTAGTTCTCATATAGGATACATCCATTCCAATCCTAGTGGTCATTAATTTATCTTTAATCAAGTTTAGAAAACCACATATCATCCACTAGTTTATAATTCATCACACCATTCTCATAAGTAGTGGTACTAACAGTCAATCCATTGATCTAAATAACCTATATTCCAAGTAAACCATCTATTAAAATAATACATTCTTCTACAATGAATTATTAAATATACAGATATTGGAACTAAATACAATAATCACTAATATTATACGAAAAATGGTAGACCATGGAAAAAAAGCTCTACCCTATAATGTTCTCCAAAAACATGTGTGCATACTAGATGATGACTTATACTTCCACCCAGGTGACTCATTACACCTTTGTATATAAACGTTTTGTAGTTATTATCATTGAGGTGAAACATACATCATCCCAAAACAACCATATATAATTAATTAAAACCAAATAGAGTGTCCAAAGTCAATTTAGTTGTGTTTTAGGCCATTTTTGAGAATATGCTCCAAGAACTGTATAACCTCAATGTCCATCAAATCCTTGTGACCAAATATTTCAACAATAAGGATTTCTTTCACTCCATCATCCAAGGTGATTTGGTGTAACACATAATAACAACTACAATATAAAGAAGGAAAACATCAAAGATAAAATTATCATGGGAAGATCCCTTCACCGTTATTAAGGTTTACTCCAACAGTAAATACTAATTGATCTCCATGGATGTGGAGTGCATCAAAATCCAACCAATGAATGGTTTCATATATAATATTTGGTATAACCGTAATTTAAATTCACTTAGTCCTTAATGAATGTCTCTAAACTATACAATTATTTAACCCTAGCTATATGACTTTAAATTGGATAAAAAATCGTCCTCTTTATAAGAAATTAGACTACATGGGTAACATACTAGCTGGATGTTTCTAAATTGAAAACCCTATTACATTCATTGTGACTTTTGGGTACTAGGAATGGGTTGACATTTCATGAACCCAAACTACATGTAATGTGATCCAAGATTCATGACATTATAACTTATAGAAAAATTCATTTTTGTATAAAAAATAAAATATAGATTAATATAATTTTACACTATCACACTTTTGTGTTAGTATTATGTTAACCCATTCCCATTAATTTTGTATGGATTTATTTCCACTATAAGGGATTTATAGGGATGAATGAATCATTACCTTGGGCCTAATCACCATTACACCATTGGCATCTCATCATCCATTACATAACTTGATGAAGAACTCCATTAAATTCAGTTCAATATTATCACATGGCATTAAGACATTTCTCCTCTCAGGATATGGGTTTAACCCTTAGATATATTGACATAGCTCATAATGTTCCCACTTTATGATAGTTTAATACTTAGAGTGTTGATATCTACCAAATAATCCACTGAAATTAACCTTTACACTTTCATTATTCCTTAGTTTGGATCCCTAACAATATTCCATTCCCTAATATACTCCCCTATGGTGATGAAATCATTCTCCAAATGAGGTTACCCGAACACAAAATATATTAATATTACACCATTTTAATGAAAAAACGAATATATTATGGAATAATTCAAACCATAGGGCCAAAAAAGTTTAGTGAATGTAAAGACTAGATGCATAATAATATTATTTCAGGATATATATTAATCAAATATCATAATTTTATTCTCTTATATTACACTTATTAGGCATTTCTATTTAAAACAATTATACATAACCCAGTGAAGATGGTAACAAAATAATGGGTGTTCATTGATTCCCAAGAAGGGTAAACCTGAGAGATATTAATTGATGGTAATATGAAAGAATATAATATGAATAAACATAGAAGATAATAATCAAAAAAAATTATGTTCATTCCCAATCATTTATTAATCATAAATCATGAGTCTAGTAATTATGCCTTAGTAGTTCAAAATACATGATTCATAAGAGTGAGGAATCATAATTAATAAATAATGAGGCTTGTGATAAATTCAAATGAATAAGAATGTTTCATAATAATTGTCGCACAATCAAAATAATGGAAAATAATTTCATTATTTAAGTCTCAGTTCCAAGACCATCATCATATAGTGTAAAATTTCCCATAATGGATTGGGTTCTCTCCCTATAATCTTTTCATCTATAGAATGTGTTCACTACCTATTAAATTCATATTATCAAATTATATATAAATGACTACTAAATTCATTGATGGATTTAATTTACCCACTAATAACATAATAAATATCATAATATGTTTACCATAATAAGATATAAATATTCAATAATTCATAAAAAATAGCTAAATAGAATGGGGTTTGAAATAAATTTCAAAAACACATAATCATAATCCTTATTAAGAAAGAAATTGGTTGTTGTCATCATATAATATCCCCTATAAATTATACGCACAATGAAGGGTATATAAATATATGAAAAATACCTTTAAAAGTATATATTGAACATTCATTGAAAACATGACAAAATTATCTTTTTATTTTGATAACATTATTAACAAAAATTTATATATTATTAATAAAATTATTTTATTATAAACACCCATATGAACTTGTAAATGAAGTTTAAAATAAAATGATATTCATGATGGTGATAAAATCAATTCATTCAACAAAAATTAAAATAATGATCCCTTTCATACATTTTGTAAAAAAGTTATAAATAACTTATTCAACAAAAAATTTAAAAATTAATTTTTAATTTATTTTGGATATAATTATAATATTGTTCATAATTTATTAAATATTAATTGGATCAAAAAAATAAAATTAACTAAGAAAAAATTAAATGAATATAGACGTAGGAGAAAAAAGTTCACTAAACAGAGAGGAAATAAGGTCTATATTTCTTATAAATAATTTTTTTATCCTTTTATATGAAAAATAGAAGATAATTATCAAAATATGAGCCCTAAAATTGTTGGTTGGAGATATAATTGTGAATATTTATGGCTATTGTACGATTTATATCTTCCTCATATAGATCCTTATTTATTTGGGTGAGATTTTTTGGATAGTATCATCACGATGCCTATAGACAGTATCATGGTGTGCAACTGTGAGTGGAAAACTATGGGGGAATTTACATCTGATGATGTTAGTCTATAAAAAATTGAGTCAAATCATATATCAAATGGTGTTGGATGATAGAGTTAAGACTCAATAGGTACATGATATAGGTGGTTATGGGTGATGTATAATTTGGTCTATTACAGTTTGGGGTGATGTAGTGGGACTCATTGGTGGATTGAAATAGAATTGGTGGGCCACAGAGATGGTGCTATTGGGTTAGGTGGTAGATATGGGTGAAGACAATAATAATGAGATAAGTTAGTGAAGGTGAGGCTATGGAAGATAGATAGGTTACATGAGTCATTGACCTACACATGCCTAGGACTATGGGCCTCTTTTATTGGGTGTTTAATTAGCACTAGGTCTACAAGCTTCCATTTAATGGGATTTATCTTTTTAGAATAAAATGTTGTTCCTTTTTTTCAATTAAAATGGTGACTTACACCATACTGGTTGAAATTATGAGATGATAATGAAATTAAAATATGAAAACCCCAAAAACAACTTGAGTCAAAAAATGGGTTTTAGAGATAATTCTAATTTAAATCTCCCAAAGGATTTTCAATCATAAATAATACTGATTAATGATGATATTTTATCATTAAACACTACCTTTAGTCTTGAATTTCTTCGTAAACATTCTTTAGCATTAGTATTCAAAATTTATATTTATTATTCATATATATTAGAACTGGATTCATAGATATCATATAATATTAAATTCCATTATAATTTTCAAATACACTTTTATGAGCAATTATTCATAAAAATAAACCTTTTTGGTTATCTTTACTAAGTGGTTTATTTAACAAACATATGCTTGTTTCTTTTCGTATCATTTAAGGAGTTAACTGTTATATTTCCCAAGCATGTCTTGGTCTAAAGGTTATTGTACATGCACACTTTCTATTATTAAGCAGTATCAAAAATATTAATCTAGTTATATGTCACATATTTATTCATTATATATATCATGTTTAATCATTCCTATATAGTGGTGATGACAAATGAATTACATCACTTCATATGTATGATAGTCCATATAAACTAGTGAGTAATTATTTGATTTTCTAATGAATAGATGTAATCGAATATAAATAATAATATATCTTTATAGAATCATTATAATTTCCTTAATATAAAATTTATTCATTAAATAAATCCATTTTACTATCAAAGTTTATTATGCATGGAAAACCAATCACATCGCTTCATGGTGGTTTTAGACAACATGTATTCACAAAGGATATTATCATTTCTCATATGATGAAATGGAGGATGAAAATTGTTGTACCATTAAAAGAAAATATTAATTTATATTAAGGAAACATATTTCATCAGGTTAATATTGTTTTATATATTTTTGAGGTGGTTATCTAAGAAAAAACTCATAATATATCGATAAATGAAATTACCTATTATTTGGGAAACCACCTTTGTCATACACCTTAATCCTTGAAAAGAAAAACTTTATGGACGACCTGAAGCTAATGTATGTGTCTAAAGAATCAATAAATATACTTTTGTAGTTATTTTCTAATATATAGGGCTAATATTTTATGAATAAGTGATGGGATCGTGTTCCCATTTTTGAGTGAGCTTAGTGTAAATCTTGTAAATACTTCAAACCATTAAATATAATATTCTTATTCATGTGAAAGTGGAACCATGGTGAACCAATTTCAAAAATCAGAAAAAGGGTGGGTAGAAATACCTTCAACCAACCACATTTATCTAATTTTTAGAGATATATTATTCCTCAAATCTTGGATTAACCCCCATTAATGTTACGTCCCAAGTAAATAATTAATATTATATTTTATTATATATGTCTATTTATGAATTAGATAGTGTTTTTAAAAGGTTTAAAATGAGAATAAATCCAATCTTAAGCAAGGAATACTCTAATATTTTTAAAAGATTATTTTACCACCTTTTGATGGAGAAACATTATTAAATCTATATTTTGACAATTTTATAAGCTCTTTTTGTCAAAATAAACTTATTATTTAGTATTGGGACATTGAGATTTAAATTGGATAATTTGTTTAGTATTTTTCTGGCAATGTTCATTTTTTAATGAATAGTGGAAAATACAACATTATAATTCAAAACTTCTTTTTAATCTAATTTAATTATATGGATAGATTATATTTTTAATTATTTTTAAAGTGTAAATATAATATATTTTTACCATTTAGTCCAATTTTTTGTCATTATAATTAATTTCACTTTGGAATTGGGCATAAACAAGTGCCAAACTTTTCATAGATATTGTTTAAAAACCCGCTATTTGTTTTGAAAATGGGAATTAATTTTAAATTAATTATTGAAATTTCTATGTTTGGAATTTTTTAAAATGGATTCCATATTTGGAATCAGAGGGTCCAAATTATGTAATTATGACTCCTTTGTTTTTGGACATTATGAATAGTAACGACCGTAATTATCTTTAATTATCATGACTAATTAGTAATCGGGTAGTTAAAGATAATAAAATAATATCATAATAATAAAAAATGACCCCAACATGTGTCATAATGCTACTATATGTGTCATGGACGACCATGGGATGCCTTGTTCCAAACTTTGGGACCCCATGGAATCACTTTTGGGTGAAAGTGACACTTTATCATTTTAATTTTAAAGGAAGGAGAATATCACTAAAGAATACATCACCTGAGTAAAACATTTTTAGTTTTTCATGTGTAAATGATATATTAGACTATAAATATTCATTGGAAAGATGAATATATTTCCTACATCATTGTATTTTTTTATAGTATTTAGACGTTAAATAAATTAAATTTTTTATGACACCATGATGATGCAGCGATTACCTCATTAATGAATGATTTAAATAAAATGAAACTATATTGTAAAATATAAGACATAAACTTGTAAAAAACTTATTTTATGAGTATATTTCGAACACTTATCATCCTATCCTCAAAATATATAAATTTTGGACCTTTAAAATCCGAAACTCATTTTAATATAAAGTAACATTTCTTGACATTCCAAGAGTGCCCCTCCTCCCTCTTATTAAAGGCCCCCACCTCTACCTCCTTACCCACATCTATCAAGCCATTGTCTCGGCCAAGCTCTACTCATTTTATCTCTCCACATCCCTCCCTTCATCCTATAATCCTTACCTTAGGTAGAAATCTCTTCAAGGAACCCTTTTGGTATACACCAAGAGGAGTTACTCGATTTAAAGGTAAAGTCTTCTCTAATGTTCTTTTGTTTTATATTGCTTATCCAACCCCCTAAATTGTTTTTTATTAATTTATATTGTAACAACACCAGTATATTCAATATAATAGTATGTTGTAATAAGAATTATTCTAGCTACATTTACACACACCTACATCTAATGGTTAAAGAGCATTCTTTTTCCGTGGATGGTGAATTTCTGCCTCACGAAACGATGATTGTTCAATATTTTTCGAACACCTTCAAAGGTGGCCGTTAAGATGTCAATATATTTATATATGATATATAATATGTTTATTTTTTCCTTAATCTTCTTTATTTTTACATTTATGGCATACCATTATGGTTTCCATTATGGGTAAACGTGATATCTTCATTTTAGGATGTGCGGACTACCGCCCCCTCAAAGTGATTTGATTCATTAATGCCATTTGTGGGACATATAAAGGATGGAATTAATTATATTATATATGATATTATACTAGAATTAAAATATACCTTTATATCATTATGAATTCATTCATTTAAATATGAAATAGAAATAAAAGTAGCGTTCATGCGTACGAACGACATACCATTTCCATGAACGGTGCATTTCATTTCTTACCTATAAATGTTATGTAATATTATAAATGAAAGTATATACTAGATATATATGATATATATGTTATATACATCATTAATATAATTCTGGATGTAATGGATATTTTACCACATGAACAACTTGTAATTATAAGGAGATTATTTTTGACCCAAGTACCATTGATCGAAAAAAGGACCGTTATTAACTTAAATAATTACACAGTGTTCATAAGCTGGTAATAAGTGATATAAAAGGATTAATGAACATGAAAAAGGTTCTGAAGAAAGTTGAAATTAACTCAAGTTTAATATTCAGGAGAGTAAATAATGATCGAGTCAAGTCGAATACGAGGTAAGGGACTTCGTGTCAATCTCCTTTCATTGAGAAATATTTTGTTTTATACACAATTTTCTTTTATAAGGTGTATATACCCCCTTTTAATTTTACGTTTATTCAAAAGGAATCTTTTTTATACGAAGATTTTTAATAAACTACAGAAGGGAATGTTTTTGTTGTACGTATGCGGTGACAACAACCTCTCCACCGCCGTGACCATTATTTGAGTTTCAGCTTCCTCTAAAAGCCATAACATTTTTTTAAATGAAAAATAAATACCATGTTTTGGTTTCTTTTATTTTGGTATTGAAAATCTTTTAAATAAATTTTATTATTATATCAATGTGTTGTATTGATATCTTGTGAATGAAATGTGGAAATGTTATGTTTCCTTTATGCATGTTTTATGTGATACTATTATGTTATGGTTCTTGGGCATTATTTATGAATACTGTTAGTTCTATGATAAACTAAGGGCTAGTGAGCCTGATATAGCTCTCTAATGCATTGGGTAGCGCGAAGGGGTTAAATGCTAAGTTTTCTCTAAATAGATTTATGGAATATACTGTGATGAGTATTCCCAACGTAACCATGAGGGTTACTCCCTAAGTAAGAATATTATGAATGCATCAAGTTACCTTTATGTCTTATTATTTCAATGATTTACTCAGGATTTGATGAGGTATGTTAAAGTGCTTATGTTTGATACTTAAAGTATGATTTCATTAATTCTTATGTATACATGGAAAAAAAATTCATTCCATATTTTTATATACCTTACTGAGCTTTTTATGCTCATCCCATGTTTTTGAAATGTTTCTCACAGGTCAAGGGCAAGATAAATGATGTGATGATTGTGTCAATGAGGTGTCATGAAATAATCCATGTTTGGTTTTAAATACGTTTCCTTTGATGGGAAAAGTGAATATTGTCTTTAATGTAACCACCTTGTTTAATTGTGGAATGTAATGGATGATTTGTGATATAATTCTCTAAAACTCTAAACCTGAAAAGATCCTCAATGTGTAATCTTGTAATAACTCATGATTAAGTAATTTTTAAGGCTGGGGCCTTATAGTTGGTATCAAAAGTCGGTTTAGATAACTTTAGGAGTTATAATTCTATTAAATTATTATCCAAAAATATATTTTTTTATGGTAAAATTGAAATGATATAGCATTTGAAGATTACCATGTTGCTTCATCTAATACATGTTTGTTCAGAATGGTTTGCTATAGAGGAAAGAGGGAAGTAATACTACGAAGGAATATAGAAGTAAATAACCTTCCGAATCAGCATCCTGAGATGGTCGGAATTGGAACAGAACAGTTTGTTGCAGTAATGGCATAGAGGACTCAAGCAATAAATGGTGGTGGTATCCATGTACGAGATCATCCAGATCAACCGCAGTGGAACATGTCAGTGGTGGAACATTTCATGAGGCAACATCCCCCATCATTCAGAGGATCATCTAACCATGTGCTAGCTAAAGGGTGGATTAAAGCACTGGAGAATATTTTTTATGTCATGGGGTGTTCAGACAATCAAAAGGTTAGTCTTGCAATTTACCGTTTGGAGGGTGAAGCAGATCAGTGGTGGCTGATGGTTAAAAATATCAGGGACGTTGATGAGATTGTTGCTCTCGATTGGGATGAATTCAAATATATGGTTCTTGAGAAGTATTTTCCTAATTCTGTTCGACTTAGGATAGAAAAACAATTCTTGGAATTGAGGCAAGAGGATGACTCAGTGGCTACTTATGAAGAATGGTTCACTCAATTGGAAAGGTATTCCCCAAATTTTATCTGAGACCTTGATAGTAAAATAAATCATTTTTTACATAGGATTAAATCCAAAATATCGAAGGGCTTTAGCTTCTCTCATGTTCAAGAATTATGAAAAGCTTGTTCAATGTGCTGAGAAGGTGGAGATGGAGTTTGCCTATTATCAAGTGTTCTATAACAACCAATAGAAGAAGAAACTGAGGTGGCATGAGAAAGGGAATAATTCTTCAAAAAGGTCTGATGGAAAGAAAACTAAGTTTCTAGTTTGTGATAAATGTAGTAAAAGGCATGCTGGGGAATGTCTTCTGAATTCTGGAATGTGCTACCGATGTGGTAAGATGGGACACAAGGCTCGTGACTGTGCTGAAGAAGATCAGGGTGATGGTAAGACCAAATTTGATTTATAGGTAGTGAAATGTTTCAAGTGCAATGAGATGGGTCATTATGCAAATGAGTGTCTCACAAATAGCTCGAGTGATGGGAAGCAGTCCAACTACAAGCAGAAAGGGCTAGTGAAATAATTTTCAACTACATCAATAGATGTTTGTCCATCAAATGAAGTGGTATCAGGTACTTTTTTTGGTTTTTTAGATTATGCCAGTGTGTTTTTTGTTTCAGGGTCTACACATTCCTTCATCTCTGAAAACATTTCTAGTAAAATTGGAACACCATATCAATAAATGACTCATGAACTAGTGTTAAAAACACCTGGGGAAAATTTTGAGGCAAAAGTTATTTATAAGAGTCTTCCTATCCTAATCCGTGGAAAGAACCTACTTGAAAACCTTATTGTTTTACTTCTAGTAGAGTTTGATGTTATCCTAAGTATGGATTGGATCTCTGTTTACCGTGCTAATATTGATTGTAGAGATAAAGAAGTTTATTTTTAGAATGTTATTCAGTTTGTGTACAATAATGAACCCTTACAATTGATAACTTATCCAGAGGCCGAGAAACTTGTAAAAGATGGAAATTAATGTTACCTTGTAAATATTTTTTAAAACAAAGTAACTATTTAGATTAATGATGTGCCAGTGGTACATGAGTATCCTGATGTTTTTCCTAATTAGTTGCCTAGAATAATACCAGATCGAGAAGTTGAATTTACTATTGACTTTGTTCCTGATGCTAAGCCAATTTCAAAACCCTCCTATCGAATGGCTGAAATTGAACTTTTAGAGTTGAAGGAGAAATTTCAAGATTTATTAGAGAAAGGTTTCATCCGATCTAGCACATCACCATGGGGTGCTCCTGTTTTATTTGTTAAAAATAAAGATGGTTCAATGAGACTATTCATTGATTATAGAGCCTTGAATAAAATCACTGTTAAGAACAAATATCCTTTGCCTTATATCGATGATTTGTTTGATCAGCTTCAGAGAGCTCAGTATTTTTCAAATATTTACCTGAGATTGGAGTACCATCTATTGAAGGTAAAAGAAGCAGATATTCGGAAGAACATGATTCGTACAAGATATGGACATTATAAATTTTTAGTAATGCCTTTTGGGCTAACCAATGCACCTGTTGTATTCATGGACCTTATGATTAGAATTTTTGCTGAGTTCTCGGATAAGTTTGTGGTTGTTTTCATTGATGATATTTTGGTGTTTTCTAAAAGTAAATAGGAGCATGAAATACATTTAAGGGTTATTTTTCAAACCATAAATGAAAAAAAATTTTATGGAAAAATAATCAAGTGTGTGTTTTGGTTACAAAAAATTCCTTTCCTTGGTCACATTGTTTCTAAAGATGAGATAATTGTTGATCCTATAAAAACAAAGGTAATGGAAGAATGGATAAGACCCACAAATGTAACTGAGATTCGTAGTTGTCTTGGTTTGGAAGGCTATTACCGATGGTTTGTTAAAAAAAATTCACGGTTATCTAGTCCAATTACTAAGCTAACTCGGAAGTGTGTTAAGTTTATCTGGACAAAATAATGTGATGATTGTTTTGAGGAACTGAATAGAAGATTAGTGAATGCTCCAATTTTTGCAGTACCTTCTAGGAATGGGGAGTCTTTTATCTACAGTGATGCTTCATTGAAAGGACTTGGTTGCGTCCTAATGTAGAATGATCAGGTAATTGCTTATGCTTCACGTCAATTGAAAACTCATGAGGTAAATTACCCTACACATGATTTGGAATTAGCTGCTGTTGTTTTCACATTAAAAATTTGGAGGCATCATTTGTAATTAGTAAAGTGTGAAATATATACCGATCACAAAAGTTTAAAGTATATATTCCCTCAGAAAGAATCAAACATGAGATAGAGGAGATGGCTAGAATTAATCAAGGATTATGATTGTACAATTCATTACCATAAATGAAAAGAAAATAATGTGGATGATGCTTTGAGTCGAAAAAGTAATGCTTCATTAACCATGTTATGTTTGGAACGTGATCCTTTTGTTAAGGATTTAATGAAATTTGGAATAGAAGTTTTTGGTACAGGATGTTATTCTATTTTGATTCAAGTATCAGTGAAATCTTCTCTATCAGACAGAATTAAGAAAGCACAGAAGCAAGACAGTGAGTTGCAGAAAAAGGTAGAACTGGTTCAGAAGGGTAAGTTGCTTGAATTCAACATTGATAATGATTGTGTTTTGAAATTTGGGAAGAGGTTGTGTGGGCCATGTGATTCACAATTGAAGAGAGAGTTGTTATATGAAGCTCATAGTTCTCCGTTTTCATTTCATCCAGGTAGTACTAAGATGTATATAGATCATCAAGATTACTACTGGTGGGATGGAATGAAAAGAGGTATTGCTGATTTTACTGTGAAGTGTTTGACTTGTCAATAGGTTAAAGTAGAGAGGCAGTTACCGAAAGGGATGCTTCAACCTTTACCGGTGCTAGAGTGGAAATGGGAGAGTATATCTATTGACTTCATTGTGGGATTTCCGAACACACCTCGAGGTAATAATAAAAATCTGTGTTATTATTGATCGTTTGACTAAATCTGCTCATTTCCTTACTATAGGAGATACATTTTCCCAAGATCAACTTTCTTATTTGTATCTTAAAGAGATAGTCATGTTACATGGAGTTCCCCTCTCCATTGTATATGATTGTGATCCTAGGTTTACTTATAACTTTTAGAAAGGCCTTCAGAAGTCATTGTGTACTAAATTAAGTTTTATAACAGCTTTTCATCCTCAATCAGTTGGACAGTCAGAACGAACAATTCAGACTTTAGAGGATATGGTACGTGCTTGTTCAATGGATTATCCGGGATGTTGGGACCAAAATCTTTCTTTGGTTGAGTTTTCTTATAATAACAGTTTTCATTCCAATATACAGATGGAACCATTTGAGGCATTATATGGGAAGCGGTGTCGAACTCCAGCTTTTTGGGATGAAGTAGGTGAAAGGAAGTTGAGGGGACTGGAATTTGTAGAAGAGTTGGAAGAAAAAGTTCCACTGATACAGAGACACATGAGAACAGCTCAGAAAAGGCAGAAAAGTTATGCAGACAATAGGAGGAAGGATCTCTCTTTTGAGGTAGGTGATCAAGTTTTTCTCAAAGTATCACCATGGAAAAGTGTGATGCGATTTGGTAAGAAAGGAAATATGAGTCCAAGATTCATTGGACCATATGAAATTCTGGATAGAGTTGGATCAGTTTCATTCTTAGTGGCTTTAGCCTCGATTTTATATCAGGTACACAATTTTTTTCATGTTTCAATGTTAAGGAAGTACATGCCAGATCCATCTCATGTTTTGATTCCAGAGGTAGTTCAGCTGGATGAGAATATATCTTATGAGGAACAAACGGTCCAGATTCTTGACCACAAGGATCATGTGTTACATAATAATTCGATTCATCAAGTAAAGGTTTTGTGGAAAACCCACACGAGTGAAGAGGCAACATGGAAATCTAAAAATGCAATGATGGATAAATACCCCCACTTAATCGATAAGTAAATAAATTGCGGGGATGCAATTTTCTAAAGGGGGGAAGTATGTAACATCCCATGTAAGTAATGAATAATATATTTTCTTATCTATGTCTATTTATGAATTAGATAGTGTTCTAAGAGGTTTAAAATGTGAATAAATCCAATCTTAAGGATGGAGTACTCTAATATTTTTAAAAGATTGTTTTACCGCCATTTGATGGTGAACCATTTTTAAATATATCTGTTGAAAATTTTATAATATCTATTTTCAAAATAAAATTAAACTTTATTATCGGGACATCGAAATTTACATTGGATAATTTTTTGGTATTTTTCTGACAATGTTCATTTTTTAATGAATAGTGAAAAATACTGTATTTTAATTCAAAACTGCTTTTTCATCTAATTTAATTATATGTATAGATTATCTTTTTAATTATTTTTAAAGTTTAAATAGAATATATTTTTACCATTTAATCAAATGGTGGTCATTAGAATTAATTTCACTTTGAAATTGGGCATAATCAAGTGGCAAACATTTCATAGATATTGTTTCAAAAAACCCCGCTATTTCTTTTGACAACAGGATTTATTTTTAAAATAATTACTACAATTTCTATGCTTGTAATTTGGTAAAATGGATTCCATATTTCGAATCAGAAGTTCCAAATTATGTAATTAAGACTCTTTTGTTTTTGGACATTTTGAATATTAATGACGGTAATTATCTTTAATTATCGTGTTTAATTAGTAATGGAGTTGTTAAAGATAATAAAATAATATCATAATAATAACAAATGAACCCAACATGTGTCATAATGCTACTTTTTGTGTCATGGACGACCTTGGTATTCCGTGTTCCATACATTGGGACCCCATGGAATCACTTTGGGGTGAAAGTGACTATTTATCATTTTATTTTTAAAGGAAGGAGAATATCACTAAAGAATGCATCACCAGAGTAAAACATTTTTTGTTTTTCCTATGTAAATGATATATTAAACTATAAATAGTCATTTTAAAGATAAAAATATTTCCTACATCATGGTAGTTTTTTTATAATTTTTAGAAATTAATTAAATTAAACATTTTATGACACCATGATGATGCAGCGATTACCTCATTAATGAATTATTTAAATAAAATGAAATGATAATGGAGAATCTAAGACATACACTTGTCAAAAACTTATTGTATGAGTATATTTAGAACCCTTATCACCTTATTCTAGAAATATATCAATGTGGGACCTTTAAAATCCGAAATTCATTTTAATATAAAGTAACATTTCATGACTTTCCAAGAGTGCCCCTCCTCCCTCTTATAAAAGGCCCCCCACCTCTACCTCCTTACCCACATCTCTCAAGCAATTGGCTCGGCCAAGCTATACTCATTTTATCTCTCCCCATCAGTCTCTTCATCCTAGAAGCATTACCTTAGTCAGAAATCTCTTCAAGAAAA
This sequence comes from Viscum album, assembly GCA_963277665.1. Classification (NCBI taxonomy): domain Eukaryota; kingdom Viridiplantae; phylum Streptophyta; class Magnoliopsida; order Santalales; family Viscaceae; genus Viscum; species Viscum album. Next base: position 773,723,131 of record OY728155.1, on the reverse strand, counting down.
CCTTTTGGTACAGACCAAGAGGAGTTACCCGATTTAAAGGTAAAGTCTTCTCTAATGTTCTTTTGTTTTATTTTGCTTCTCCAACCCCCTAAACTCTTATTATTCATTTCTTTTGTAACAAAACCAGTATCATAAATATACTAGGATATTTTTATATGATTTATTCGAGCTACACATACGCACACCTACATTTAATGGTTAAAGAGCATACTATTTCTGTGGATGGTGAATTTCTGCCTCATGAAACGTTGATTGTTCAATATTCTTCTAACACCTTCCAAGTTGCCCATTATAATGTCACCATATTTATATATGATATATAATATGTTTATTTTTTCCTTAAGCTTCTATAATTTTATATTTATGGAATACCTTTATGGTTTCCATTATGGGTACACAAGATATCTTCATTTTAGGAAGTGCGGACTACCGCCCCCTCAAAGTGATTTGATTCGTTAATGCCATATATGGGACATATAAAGGATGTAGTTAATTATATTATATATGATATTATACTGGAATTATAATAAATCTATATATCATTTTGAATTCATTCCATTAAATATGAAATAGAAATGAAAGTAGCGTTCATGCGTACGTACGACTTATCGTCTCCATGAACGGTGCATTTCATTTCATACCTCTAAATGTTATGTAATATTATAAATGCATGTATATACTGGATATATATGATATATATGATATCTACATCATTAATATAAATCAGGATATAATGGATATTTTACCACATGAACAACTTGTAATTATAAGGTGTTTATTTTTTACTCAATTACCAATGATCGACAAAATGACCGTTATTAACATAAATAATTTCATAGTGTTCATAACATGGTAATAAGTGATATAAAAGGTATAATGAACATTAAAAATGTTCTTAAGAAAGTATAAATTAACTCTTGTTATTTATTTAGGATATTAAAGAATGATCAAGTTAAGTCAGACATGAGGTAAGGGACATCGTCTCAATATCCTTTCATTGAGGCATATTTTGTTTTATACACAACTTTCTTTTATACGGTGCATAAATCCCATTTGAATTTTACATTTATTCAAAAGGAATATTTTTTATACGAAGCGTTTTACTAAATGAAAAAAGGGAATGTCTATGTCGTACGTATGCGGTGACAACAACTTCTCTGCAACTGTGACCATTGTTTGAGTTTCAGCTTCCTCTAAAAGCCATAACTTTTTTCAAATGAAAAATAAATACCATGTTATACCTTTCATTTATTTTGGTATCGAAAATGGTTTTCATAATGTTTTTATTATATCAATGTGTTTTATTGATATCTTGTGATTGAAATGTGGAAATGTTTTGTTTCCTTTATACATGTTTTATGTGATACGATTATGTTATGGTTCTTGGGCATTGTTTACGAGGACGGGTGGTTCCGTGATAAAATAAGGGTGGGTGAGCCCAATATAGCTCTCCAATGCATTGGGTAACGCGAAGGGGCTAAACGCTAAGGTTTCTCCCAAGAGATTTATGGAATATATTTTGATGGGTTTTCCAAACGTAACCATGAGGGTTACTCCCTATTATGAATGCCTCAAGTTACATTTATGTCTTATGATTTATATGATTTTCTCATGATTTGATGAGGCATGTTAAGGTGCTTATGTTTTATGAGTAAATTTTGATTTCATTAATTCTTATGTATACATGGACTAATGTTTCCATTCCGTATTTTTATATACCTTACTGATCTTTTTATGCTCTTCCCAAGTTTTTGAAATGTTTTTCACAGGTTAAGGGAAAGGTACATGGTGTGATGAAATTTTCAAGGAGGTGTCATGAAAGAGTTCATGTTTTTTTTAAATATGTTTCCTTTGATGGGAAATGTGAATATTGTCTTTAATGTAACCACCTTGATTAAATGTGGAATGTAATGCATGATTTATGATCTAATTTTCTATAACTCTGAACCTAAAACGATCCTCAATGTGTAATATTGTAATAACTAAAGATTAAGTAATGTATAAGGGTGGGGCCTTATAATTAATCTCTTTAACCCATATCCGGGTGATAATGTTTTATCATGGTTACTATTCATAATGAGAAAAAAAATGAAATTTAACTATTTATGAAATTTGAAGTGGTGGTTAAAAATTTAAAAACAATTTTAGGAAAATTCAATTCATATTATTGGAATAAGAAATTAACCTTTAAAAACATAATAATTTTTTTTTAGAAATATATATTCTTATCATAAAACTGAATATAATCAAATTAATTTCCAAGAAGAAAAATTAGATGAATATTAAAATACTTAATTGAATATATTTTTTGGCACTCTATTCCATTACAGAGTTTAGAAAAATGACACAGGGAAATACCCTATAAAAATTAGGAAAAGACACACAATGAAAGTCATTGTTTGCAAAGGCTTGAACATTGGATCGCCTTAGCCTAGCCAACCACTATCAGAGAAAAAGGTACTTGTGTTCCACAATTAGGCACAAAAGAGACTTGCACACCCAAATATCTTTTTTCCAGGGTCTTATTTTTTCTTATAAGTAGACCCTTAGGTCATTTATTTGAACGAATGAATTTCCCTAAATCCTAATTGATGCTCGGGTCACCCCTGTTCTTAACCCAAGACTTCTAAAACATTCAAGGTAGTTATTTTACACCTAAAGTGGTGGAATTGAAATAGGATCATAGGAATTAAGTCCTTCTAGTATTTAAAATCTATAACACTTGCATGCCTAAATAATTCAACCTCCCTAAATCCAAAAAGCTTGCACACCACCTATTCATCTCACAGGAACTTGAGTGCCCCACTTCTGGGAATACCTTTGAATATTCTTGAAGACTTGAGAGAGGTCTCTCCCAAGTACTAACATTCAAGTTATTCTACACTCAAGTGAACATCAGGATTCCCAACCCTACCTATTCACCCATACAATCACTCAAGTACCTACTTGGGAACCCCTCTATGATTCCCCATCTCTCTTTAGTCTACAAAACATTAAGCCTACTTCAAATCCATTCATTGAAAGGATTATTCTTCATTGGATCCCTTATCTAAAAGTTATTTTATAAGAGCTCCACCAAAACCCCATGAATTATCAAACCTATGAGAATGGCACATCAGCGTGTCTTCTATTTGGGTTTGTATATCCTCAGTCAGATATTTCCCACATTTGTTTCATAATGGGGTTAGGATTCAGGGAGTGTCTGTGGGTTTGTATTTTCACAGTCACATGGACACTTCGCCCTGGAACAGTGTTGGGATGTCCCCAGTTCGGAGGATTGGGTTTTGGGTTCTGATATAACCTTATCATCTATTAAACACATATCCTCAGGTCTTTGGTAGGGAAGGTACAGTTTACACTTCATTTTCCATGCATTCAAATAAAAAATATCTACCCCTACTAATATATTCTATGGCATCCATACTAGTGTAATTGCTTAACCTTCGATGTTGAAGGTCGCGGTCTTGCTATTATCAACATCCTTCACATTCACTCCTTCCATACATTGAACCCTTTTCCAATATAAATAGAATAGAGGTAGGGCTTGTCGGCTCACCCTCTTCCCATGTTTCCTCGCCCTCATCGATTGTTGCTTCCACAAGAGTTCCCTCTTCCACAAGCGGAGGAGGAAATGTGTGGGTGCCTTTGTTGAATCCATAACATCCTCTTGTTTCTCACACCTAACATGACTAACATGGGATTAGATATTTATCACGTTCACAACATTTTTATAATGTCATTAACTATGAGAACTCATATTCATATTTAATCTAGGATACATAGGATGCTTACTTGATGGCCCGAGCTCAAAAGGGTTCCCTTCCAAAAGGGTTTACCCAGTCATGTCCCATCCAATGGTATGATCTCAATCGTAATCCCAAACACGATGAATTAACTATGAGAAATATGATTCCCATCATAATTGGTATACATAGGAAGATTTCTCTCAGCCCGAGCTCACTGGATATCCTCTTCTAGAATCCAACCCTAATTCCCTTAATCTGGGCATCCTCCTTAACAATAATCCCCAAATTAAACACCAAAATCCCCAAGGAAACTTTTTCAAGATGTAAACCAAAACTCATTTATCTCAAAGGACTATACTCTACTATGAGACTAAATCAAACTACTTGGTTTTTTATTCCCATATACATGGGATACCTAGGAATCCTTCATGAGGTTCGAACATAAAACTTCAAATTTACCCCATTCTCCTTGAAAAATATTACTAACAGGTTATAATCATACCTGGAAACCCATATTCTATCCCTGTTCCTTGGGATTCTTAGGCTTTTTTCCCACACCAAACCATGGACAAGAACCTTTCACTTAGATTTCCTTGCCATGTGACATTAAATTTTATGGATAGGTCCTTCTCACATGACCTTACAAGGTATTATGTGTCCCATTATGTGGAATCGAACTACAAGGGTTCTTATTCCTATCACTAGGATATGTAGGTAACCCATTTTCTGGGTTTGATCCCAATATAAAAAAACCTTAATCTCCCTCGAAGACACTAAATTTTAGAGTTCCCCACTTAGCGGTTTAAAAACTAGTATCATAATAACAATGATTAAAAGAATATATGAATAGCATATGAGAGGATACCATTGATGGAGAACCTGTAATACATGCAGATGTCTCCATTAATTAAGTTCGTCAAATATATATGGATGATTTTAAATTTCACACATGATAATAAGTGATTGAGAATTAAAATGGAAACTTGTGTTATACTTGGTGAATTAATAAGGATTCATGAAAATATCATAAATATGTAGAGCATGTTGAAAATTAGACAATAATTCCCCTCAATAGGGTGTGATGAGTTAGACCTCTCATCCTCTCAAACAATGCATGTTCATAAGTATCGTAAATTCCAAACATAACAAACTCTTTAAACTAGAATGTAGGTCCCTTTTGGATATTTAATTGTTGGTTGTTTCCTTTTCCTTGAATAAATACAATAAAAACTGACTGGAAGTAGTTATTCTTAAACTATAGCACATGTCTCACAGAACTATGAAAAAAATTGTAAACTCGACATGAATCATTAACCAAATTAAAAATGGTACCCACATGTTAGGACCCTATCAATTGATAAATTAAGGACAAACTAAGGAATCAATCATGTATGTATCCATCTAAAATATGTTTATTTAATGGATTTTATAATTGTTTTCATGTTTTTTCTTAGAAATTCCATCACTCCAAAATGGATTTCTTTAAGACAACATCAGTGAATTTCTCAGCCACTGATCAAGCTTGATCATCATCCACAAGAAGGAAATCAACACCTACTTAGTGTCTTCAACACTGGGACTCTAATGTGCTGGTAAGGGAGAACCGTCAGCACAGTACTATCCCAACCTTAGAGGCTGCCCAAAAATCTCTCCAGGATAATAACAACCCAGTGATGACCAATGTTCAAGAAGGTGAGGGTGCCAACTACAATATTCAACTATTTTGGGTCCTATCCCCAAAAGACTACAACCAGTCCCTCCAGTTCTATAGGGATTTGGATCAAGTGGTTATTCAGGGACTCAATTCAAAGACATAGGGGTCCTTGATGAGGATTCCCACCAACAATCGCTGTCAGTAGTATCATGCAAGAGTAAACCCCCCCAACATGATGGTGGTGTTTCCTCTAGACATTTGTCCTAGGTCCCCAAAACCTAGGCGTACAAGAAAAACTTCCATGGACAACTTACAGTCAACAGGGAGCAGGTTCTTACCTTACCGCCATCCGAAAATTTCCATCAACCAAAATTGATGGTAAACAACAAGCGGTCACATACACATGTTCGTCCTAATTCCAATGCCCAAAGTACTCATCAGGTACCAACCATCCAATCCCACCTGGAAAATCTGGTGGAGTACCGTGAATATGCACATACATCTGTTTACAAATTAACAACTAGTCAGTAGTCTCGTCTGACCGCATTTAAGGAATCTCACCAATCAAATATGGTGGAAACTAGTAAATAGAAACATACACCTACTTAAACTCTTCAATTATGCCAGTAGTCTCATATTACAGTATTGAAAAAGAAAGTCAACAATGATTGATGGAAAATAGCTAGCAGGTACATACACCTGCTAGAATTCATGAACCGTACCAACAGTCTCATTTGGCATCACCCATAGAAGTCAGCCGGAAAGCTTCAATGTCAAATCTGGTGAAGTATCAAATCTATAACCCCTAACATGATTACATTCACTACTCATTGACCAGAAAATGAGTAAAATAGTTGTCACATACACGTACTCCCAATATGGAATGGACGTATATTCTCATTCTGGTTCTTGAATTCACCAAACACAACTTAGCAATGGTGAAAGGGATGACAAAAATTCAAATCCACATTCTGGAATCATGAGAGAATATCATAAAAGAAAATTTATATGTACAAGGGAAAAAGATAAATAAATATGTTCCCAAACCTAGGATGACACATTAGTAGGCCATCCCAGAGCAGATACATGCCTCTATTCCTGTCCAAGAGGGTTATGGGGAAAACTCCCCCATATCTTACGGACCACAGGATCAGGAACATACAACCGTTCCAATTAGTGGTAATTGGAACATTCTCATAACCACTTCAATCAAGGCACATACACCTACCCATTATACCCGATTATCCGAGCAAGTATCCCTAACTAAGTGTAAGAGAGCATCCAAGAATAAGTCTCGCTAAACAGACTTGGAAAATCAAGATCAAAGCTACAATGTTTCTCCTCTTAATGCTATAATTCTTGAATTCCTCAAATAGTTATCTATTACAGCTCAAGATCCTACCCTCTCATTAACAAATTATGGGAGTAATAGTAGTAATTCTGAAGATCCCCATTGAAAACTTCATCATGAAGGATTCCTTCTTGAAATTTCAGTCAATATTAATAGCCTATCTCCTAATGAGATCCATGGAATCCCTCCATCTGGCCAGAAGACCATGTATCTAGTGGATTTATACCTTGCTGTAATCCACAATAGTGGTCCTCCTCATGATGGAATTTTCTACCAAATTTATCCCTGTAGTAGTATTTTACATTATCAATATAATTCAATAATTGACTATGTAGTGATGAAAAAGCCCTCCTATTTCATGAAACATGCCTATACAAGGCTGGTCATGTCTGATACGATGTCATTAAATGTTGAAATAATTTCTCAAATAGAAGACATGTTAAGGGAACCGTCAGAACCCTAACCTCCCTTAGGTTATTTTTTATTTTAATATAATAGAAGAAAAGGTGACTGATTGCATTTTTTTTAATAAAAAAATCAAGAAGTTTCCACATTGGTCTGATAGAGGGAAGAAACATATTGTAAAATATGATGAAGATATGTTAAACATGAGAAAAAAATTGGCTATGGAGAAGTAAAAGTCATCTTTTGAACATTGGAAAATTCTCAACACAACATTCCAGAATTGATTGAAGAATATTGAATACATAATCTCTGCCTCATCTTATTGAAGACTCTTCATCATTTTTATCCAAAAGTATTACATTATGATGAATATCAAAATCATGTAAAGGTAATATAAGGTTTTCAATGCCATATTGACTTGGAATCTCTCTTTGATTCCCAACATCAAAAAGGTTGAAAAGAAGTATAGAACCCTTCAACGTGCATGACTCAATGCACAATAGAGGTTACACAAGTTAATTTCATACTCCCCATATGGTGTTTGTATAAGTGGATAGGGTTAACATTGGGCATTTCATTTCATTGCACTCGAGAATTAGCAATTGCTGCAAAATGTTACCTCATGAAATGTTATTTCCCATAGCCCGCTACAATCAACAGATTTTGTACGTAATCAAGTATATGATCAAGAACATGCCTCAACTAGATCTCATCAGAGCTAGGCCCAATGAATGAAACTTGTTGAGATACATTGGCATCAAGAATCTGATAATCATAATCACAACTCTTGCTTAGTTTATGTTAGCCATTAGATGACACAAATGTCTGAAATAGCACAATGATCTTATGAAATAGGTTATTTTATTTTTTGTCAGATAGTGCACCTAGCTAATGTCTGAACCAAAATTTTCAAAATCAGAAGGGGAGATGCATGAATCTCATCAATAGAAGTTCTAGAGAACCCCCAACCTATAGGTATGGGAGCTTGGTTAATTCAGACATTGAATTCAATAAACAAATTTCAAAGGTTTGTAGAAGAAGAATAGGAACAGCCCCAGCCTGCAGGGATGGGGGGATTTTTCACATCTAAAATCCCCTCCTCAATGGAAATCATTTTCTCCAGATTAGGTAAGAATCCACAAATAGAACAAACAAATTAATTATCCATGTATTACCATAAGGTAAATGTCCGCCAAAAAATTACTAGGAATTTAGAAAAGAGGACAGTAACGTCTTATAGAAGATACAGAAAGAGACGATCTTACAAAGATACTGATAGAATTCCATCAATTCCTTATGCGTCAGAAAATTTCATTAACGCAATTGTAGAAGATCCTCTAAAAATGATTATAGCTTAGGGGAATCAAAATATGGAATTCATATCCATATTATGGTACACAATAAAGAAATTGAAGAAAGTGTTTGTACCCAAAATTAGAGGCTTACCTTGATTGTAGGTATGCCTTCAAATAATCAACTCTCACCCTTTCGAAATAACACATAATGCATTTTGTTTCATGTTGTGATCCCATTATGGGTACTCCTAAAAAAAATAAGTAGTAAAGCTTAGTTGTTTTGTGAATTCATTATAGAGCCAATATTTTGTATGGTAAATATTTTTCAAATATCGATCAATTACTAGATGGGAAAATCGCATTCAAGAATTTCCTTCTTCAATTCAGCTCAACGCTGCAGAAGAAAATAGTTTTTGATATTACAAATTGTATGTAAATGGAAAATAAAAGAGTTTCTAATTTCATTGTTCTATGGTAAGGATTAACATATTCCTTAAATATGAAACTCCCTTAAGAAGAGTTGCTGCCAATTTGTGTGGAAAATATGTATGATGAGTTATGCACATAATTGATCCTAGTGAAATAAATAGTAGTGTTTTGAGGCCTTTTTTCAAATTCCCAGTAGGTGGAACCAACACCGGCCTGCCAAACGGCACCACCAGAACTGACTGATCAAGCAGAATCATCATCAGATGAAGAATTGTTCTTTGGTTCGATCAATGTTATCCACTTAACAGACTCCTTTACTGATTATATTCTAGTCATGATGAGCCTGAGTTCCCTATACCTAACTATGAATCTAGAGGAAGAATCCATGGTCGAGGATATAAGGAAAGACATGGGAATTCGATAATCCACAATTTTAACTCAACCCTAGCTCAAACTGTATATGCGGCAGAGACTCATGGGAAACCATTTAGCAGTCTCAAAAAGAACAAGGAAGTCCCCCATACATGACATAATTAGTCCTAACATGATTTTATTATAGGAATGACTATAGGTTATACCATCACTATCTTTGCAAGTAGATATACCTAGTTAGACTAATCTAACGAAGCTAGGAGTATTTGCAGTTTTTACTCTGACATAGGGTACATCTACATCAGAAGTGTCAACTTGAATGGTACCTGCAAAAATATATCTCCATAATGTGAAACAAATACCTCTATACCAAAATTATGATGTTTTGAAATTCTTGCCCCATGACCCGACCAACTTTTCAATTTTTGATGCCTTGAATATTTGAAAATATCATCAAGTACTTATTTAGGCCTTTCAAAGTCCTCAAGAGTTTAAAACCGAAGTTGTTGAAGGTGAGGTTTACATTATAGAGAATGATCATGAATAATTACATGTAGTTATATCTTTTATGGATTAAAATGAAGATGATGTATTACATGGACATATTAGGCCCATGTATCTCTTTGGCAGGTCCAATGACATAGACATCCAATGAGCCTTCATTAATAATGGATTAGAAGAAAACCTCATTCCTATTTGTAGTCTTAGTCAATTAGGCCTCACTAAATCTAACTTATCTCCTTCCACATTATTGTTTCAATGTTTTGAAAAGATTGAGAAAGAACCTCTAGGTGTTATTACACTCAGAACTCAGTTAGAAGATCTTGTGGGTAATTCAGATTTTATTGTTTTCCGTCTGGATAAATCCATTTACATTATGTTTCATAGGCCTATGCAAAATCAAAATGCATCCATACCATCGTCATACCACCAATGTATCAAGTACTTTTTCAACATCAAATTGGAACATTTTATGGTGACAAGGCTCCAGTCAAAACATTTGAATCTCAATAGGTACAGGTAGAATTTTATAACACGAAGGGAACGAGGTTCATGATGAAAGAGGTAACCAGAATCAATGCTCCAAATGGTTTGGAAAATATCCTAGAAACCCATTTGAAACATTTGAGTACATATTATGTGTTTCCTATAAATCAAATTGAAAGGTTAAACCCAATTCTAAGAAGTCATCTAGTGACTTCCATGATGTCAATTGTGAAAATCGAGCTTGACAGCATGAAAGAAATTATTAATTTACCAAAAAGTGATGAAATCTTAAATGTAAATGTCTTCATTTAATTCAATAAACATAATAAATCCTCTACATCACCAATTAGACTAGAATAAGTTGTATCAATACTATAGGAAGACAAGGATATTTATTAACAACCCATCATCTCCTCTTTATTACTCCATGAAGACCCTTCATTATCAGTAGGGTCAGAAATGGTGGCCTCTTCTTCAGGATGTCCAAATACTAACTCCTTCCCTAGAATTGAAGGTTTTCCTCCATCACCTACTATGAAAATAGAAAAATAATAAGTGACACATATGGATGATTAAGAATAATAATATCTTAGGTATACTCCTCCACCATTTGAGGAATGTGTATTTACCACTATGGATGATCTCAAAGAAATAAATCTAGGTACAAAAGAAGATCCATGCCCCACTCTAATTATTGCAGTCTTGACATCTGAAGAGAAAGAGATGTATACCTCAATTATAAAGAAACATCAAGATATATTTTCTTGGAACTATACAAAAATTCTAGGTCTTAATTCCTGATATAGCCACTCATCATTTGGGTCTTCCAAAAGAACATCGAGGATTCAAGCAGGCAGTAAGAATAACGCACCTGACTCATGCCTCTAAAATTGATGATGAGGCTGATAAGCATATAATGGATAAAAGTGTCATAGAGGTTCAATATCCCAAATGTATCGCCAATATTGTCCTAGTGAAAATGAGGAACTGGGAAAATCAGTGTTTTAATTGATTTCAAATATCTTAACCGGAATTTCCCTATAGACGAATTTCCAGTTCCGATCACATATCTATTAATTGATGCAACAGCTAGTAATGAATCGCATTCCTTCATGGATGGATACTCTAGGTACAATCAAGTCAGCATTTCCTTAGAGGATGAAGAGTCTATAGCCTTTAGAGCCCATCAAGGTGTGTTTTTCTATCAGATAATTCCCTTTGGATTAAATAACTCAGGTGCAACATATCAATGTGTCATGCACCATATCTTGAACCCTTCTTAGGAAAATCTGTCAAATGTTATGTGGATGATCTGGTGGTTAAACACATACAACTTTCTGATCACCTAACTGATTTAATGACCATATACAATAAACTTCGGCAACATAGTTTGGAGATAAATCTAATGAAATGTGCTTTTGGAGTAACCTCAGGAAAGTTCCTCAACTTCATTGTATGCCATCGTGTCATTGAAGTAGATCATGAGAAAAAAATCAATCCTTGTCATTTCACCACCTCAAAATTTGAAAGAATTAAGAATTATCTATGGTATCTTGGCCAATATTTTGGTCTTTATCATGAATTTGTAAGGAAAGTGTTTGAAGTTCACTAGATTAATGAAGAAAGGGGTCACCTATCAATGGACTGAAGACTACTAAGAGGCATTTGATTCCCTCAAAAAATATCTATTGAGTCCACTAAAATTATTGAACCCAATAGAAGAAAGAACAATTATTCTCTATGTGACAGATTTATAGTGATCACTGGGTGCCTTCCTTTCCCAATAGAATGGTATTGGTAATGAAAACAAACTTTACTATCTCAGTCGAACTATTCTTGATACAAAAACACAATATTATAATATAGATAAGTGATTCATGGCATTAATCTTTTCAGTTCTAAAATTGAGGCACTCCCAGCAACACGATAAGGTCTAACTGATGTCTCGCAATAACCCGCTAAAATTTATCCACATTTTTCATATGATTACATGGAATTTGGAACGTTGAGTAGTTATTTTGCAATAGTTTGATATCTATTTTGTGTCTCCGAAGGAAATAAAAGGCCGTCCTTTGGTGGATTTCATTGTTGAACATCCATCATGGGAAGATATATCACTTAATACTGAACATCCTGATGAAGAGGTCTTCTCTATTCAAGATAATCCCCAAACATGGGAAATTTACTTTGATGGTGCCTCCATAAGTCCAAAATTGAAGAGAACATAAAACCATAAACTCAACAGAGCTGGGTTAGGAATTTTACTTATATCACCATAAAATGTAGTGTTTCCATAATATTTCTTGTTGTCAGAAGTAGTACCAACTATGAGGCATAATATTAATCTCTCATCACATGCTAGAAATTGGATCTTTGGGTAAAAGTGAACCAATCAAAAGTGAAAGGTGATTCAAAGTTGGAAATCAAATAAATCAATGGGGATTATTATATCTGGAACGAAGAGTTAATACCTCCTTTTGATTATGTTAGAGGGTTAATGGATGAATTTACTTCAAAGCCGACATTATCTTATGCCACGTGATCAAAAAATGCCCAAGATAATGCACTGGAGAATGTAGCTACAACCCTGGTAGATCCAAATCGAGATGATACAATCATCAGTATTTCCGACCATTGTGTGGTCTCACCTTTTGTTCAAACTAGAATAGTGAAAATTAATGAAATTATCCATATTTCTAAGCCATATGGTCATACCACAGGATGTATGACACCCATCATGTAATTCCTTCAAAATGGAGTACTTCCACGAGATAGAGATGACAAAATAGATCTGATGATGAGTGGAAAATTTTACTCTTTATGACACTTCAGATCACAAGAATATCCTCTAAAAATGAGGCTTTGATGGAATCGTTTTTAGGTATATTAATGGAGGAGAAACTGTAGCTATCATGAAAGAAGTGCATGCAGGAGCATGTGGTGATCACCAATCTAGGAATATTCTTTCTGATCAAATTTGAAGGCTTGGATACTTTGGCCTTTAATGACGCATGATTGCACAGATTTCACTAAGAAATGGCATCCCTTCCAAGTGCATGAAAACTTCATTCATCTACCCACATAGTTTCTCTATAGACTGATAAATAATCATCTCCATTTTTCACATGGTTAATGGATGTCGTAGGACCTTATCCTCTAGCTACGGATAATAAGTTCAAGTATATTTTTACAACTACTGAATTTTTTCACCAAATGGTCTGACGCAATACCTCTCAAAGAAATTGGAGCCAAAGGCATTGTTATTTTTGTGAAAACAATCATCATCACCATATATGGTGTCCCTCATACTATATTTCAGAAAACGACACCATTTTCTATTCTATTGAGGTAAAGAAGTTATATGAAGAGCATAATATCAAATCAAACCATTCATATTTCTATCATGAAGTGGCCAATGGACAGATAGGGGATTTCAATAAAATTATATAAAACATACTCTAGAAGATGGGGGATAAAGATAAGAAATCATGACCTAGTAAACCTTTTCATGATTTATAGGATTACAAGACTACTACCCATACACATACTCAAGAAACTCCCTACTAATTATTGCATGTCATAGAAGTAGTGCCGCCAATTGAAATTTAATTTCCATTAAACAAAGTTTAAATCTAGGATCAGTTGTCTACAGATGTAAAGTATCAAAAAAAAATTGATGTGTGGGAATGATTAGATAAAAAATTATTGCATACTTTTAAACATTAAGAAGTATATCATAACAAAATAGTGTGAGCCTTTATCAAAAAAAATTTCTTCCATTAATTTCTTCTAGTAGAATTGGTATTCGTCCTTTAGTCTCCAATGATACTTGGAAGGAAACCTCTAAAGGCAGAGAAAAATTGGGATAGACTTTATTACATACATAAGGTCCACTTAAATAGATTATATTCCATAATATCAATGGGTGGTGAACATATTACAACTATAACCAATGTGTGATTCTTGAATAAATAATTTTTGTAACTACACACAATGTCCTCAAAGCATGACTCTAAACTACATATCATAGAGTCCATGTCAAAATACATTAAACTTCATAACAATCATAAGCATCCACACTACACGATGATAAAATACATAGAATATTTTTCATTGTAGCGTGACGTAAAACATCAAGACATAATATTTCCTTGTTACATGACATTAAACAGTACAGTTAACATCTCTTCTATTTGATGTTAATATTTTCCATATGAAAGAATCATTTACATCATTTGTACTCATAAGTGAAACATGAGTTCTATTCCTCCCAATGTTTGATTATGATCTACATAGGGGCCTCATTTCATGAACTATGTGTGGCTTGATTATCATTCATATGAGATATGTTGATATTCCTAGATCACCAATCTGGGCCCATCCATAAGAAACTCAAAAATTTAATTTCCATTTTCCTCCTCCTGTATATGAACCATTTTTATACATAGTGGTATTTTTAGTTACATGACTTGATTTTCATACAATCGTGTGTCTTAAATTTAAATAATTATCCTAGAATGTGTTTAAATCCCTCATCTCCCACATCAAACTCAATTAGTGTGAGAAATAATTTTTTTATGAAAAATGTTTGGCTTGATTCTAATCCATATGAGATACATAGAGATGTCTAGAACTACTATCATGTGCCTAGACATGATAAAACCTATTTTATTTCCTATGTAAGAGTCAAACATGCATATTGAATGTTTAAAGAACTACACATGGATTGATTTTTATCTATATGGGATATGTAGTGATTCCTGGGTTTAATTCCTTGGTTTAACCACAATATTCCCTTTTTTATGTCATAATCACTCCATTCCCTCATAGCGTGACTCCAAACTACAGAACATAATATTAATTCAAAGGAAACGAGGAATATATCCATTTTACATTTGAGTTAGATATATTTAAAAGACTCCAAATCCATGGATAATATTAAATTAAATATTACTTATGTGCAATGAAAATTACCACCTTTCATATTTTACACACTTAATCTTGACTATTTTTTTATCTTCATAATCATTCTTATGGTTTTTGGATGAAGAGTTTCTAATATCTGGGAACGCTTTTGCCTGACTGTGTAGTACGTGCCATTAGGTGTCCTTATATAGGCTACCTATATAACAGGTAATTCAATCAAAAGATTCAACTATTTGGCTATGCAGTACATGCACCAGTTGGCCCAGCATAATAAAACCCCCATAATGGGTTATCCAAATAATCATAATTTCTTTCTTGGTTTATATTCATTATTTCCCATTCAAAATTTGATAACAATATATAATAATCTATATTTTAATCTAGTCATTCGTGTATATTTGTACCATTACCTTTATCTCAATATTAAAGTCTTCAAACCCATGGTTTATACATTTCTCTTTTCATGTGTTCAAAGTAATATGAAATATCCTTGGATAACTTGACAGCATATCATTTTCTTTTCAATTTTTGTTCCTAGTTGTATGACCTAAAACTACAAACGCCATAATCCCTATGTTTTGTTCATACCTTTGTTGAAATATTACTCCACTGATTATATGGAAATCATGGTTGGAAATACCCTATCCATGTTTAGGTACCTTTCTTCCTGAACCAAACTCTGTGCTTGGGGAAATTAGAATCTCCATAAAAATTCTTCGGTTTTTATCAATAGAATGTCAAACTTCTGAGAGATTTTTTTCATGACTATATAGTATGTTTCCCTAGGTGGACTTGCATAAAATATTCTGACATAATAGGCATGTCAGTCACAAGATTAAACTTTTTGGCTACGCAGCATATTCCCTATTCGGCCAAACATAACAGAACCCCCATAATGGGTTTGTCAAATAATGGTAACTCTGTTCTTGGAAGATACTTCCTCTAATTCCTTTAGCATTTTCCCCTATCATTTTTGAATTTAGAAATTCCTAAATCAAATATTACAATTCATATGTTCCATACCTATATATGGTAGTTTGTTTCCAAACAAATTATTAGGAAATTGGAAGAGTCACATTCCTTTGGTGAAAGCTAAAGTCCTAAAATTAAATCCACACAATGTCCTCACTGCATGACATAAAATAGAACAATATAATTTCCTTACAGCATGACTTAAAATTGCACAATATAATGTCTCCACTAGATAACTTAAAACTAAAAAACATGATATTAGAAATTCTATTTTTTGAAAAATGTTAACCATTCCTTATACACCAAATTTTTGATGGAGTTTTTTCTTATTCAAGACATATGTTGACATAAATGACTCCTTGTTTTTAAAATCACTTTCTTTCGAAAAACAACCCACTATTGTATTGAGTCACTGAAATATTATTATTTTTCTATTAATAATAAAATGTTAAATTCCTAACAGAATGTTTTGGCTGACTATGAGGTATGTGACAATAGGTGGCATTGCATAACTTTCCTAGATTACAACCATGTCAGACAAAATATGCCACTATTTGGCTATGCAGCATATGCCCTAGTCGGACCTGCATAATAGAACCCCCAGAACAGATTTTTCAAATAATGGTAAC
Source organism: Viscum album (assembly GCA_963277665.1). Lineage (NCBI taxonomy): Eukaryota > Viridiplantae > Streptophyta > Magnoliopsida > Santalales > Viscaceae > Viscum > Viscum album. Next base: position 773,706,365 of record OY728155.1, on the reverse strand, counting down.
TTCATTCTTGGAAGAGACTTCCTTTATGTTTAGACTAGTTTGAGAATTGTTGACCATTAGAGTCATGACTCAAAATTCCCCTTGGAAATATTTAAAGAATATTATAAATATTCTTAGCCCCGGAGTATTTTTTGTGATTTAATTTAAAAATTTATGGTCAATGTTATTCGACCTTAAACACTATCCCTTTTTTCTCCAATATGCATGAATATAAACTGTCAATAACAATAGACATGGTACTCACCTGATTGGGAACATATAAAATGAACTATTGAAAAATGTTGAGTATCAGCACATGAAACGTAAATTTTTTTATGGTTTAGGTAATATTGAGAATTAAAAATGCAAGAGATACAATGTTTATGGGGTTTTCTATATAACCATATTAAATATCAAACTATTCTTGCTAGGCCCATTAGCTTAGGTAAAAAAATCATGGAAGAATGAATGCACATATTATTAAAGATAAAATTAATTTCATTTGTTCAAAAAATATCACAAATATGTTTTCAAAAATTGGAGTCTCTATTCTATCATAAATTACAAGAGGTTTTCTATATAACTTTTCATTTTGTCAATAACCACTTGAGCCCCATCAGCTTCTTGTTGATGTTCTTTTAGCCGACCAGCTTTGTTCTCTTAAGCATGATGAAGTGATTCCTTAGCATTTGAAATGGATTTTGCACCATCCTTATTGACTTCTTCTATTGAGTTATGAAGATGGTCAAGCTCCCATGTGACGATATCTAATTCTTGTTAAAGATGATGATGTTGAACAATATTTTGTATAATCTTTTGATTTTGTTTTTTGAATGTTCCATTATGAATGGCTTCGATTTGGGTAAGCATTTCATGGAATTTTTCAGGGTTAACCAATAGATTAGTTTTTATCCAATCTTTCTGAATATTATTATCTTGCTCCCTCTTTTGGATAATCTCTTTTTCTACGGTATGAATTTCTAGGTATTCAAAATTGCCAAATACCGGCACGAGAAATAGAGATGAATGTCATGGAATTCATGAACACAACTCCTTAAGGGGAATTTTAGATATTATTTTTCATATATATTTCTATGCTTTGTGACGTGAATGAATAACGGCCTTTTGTAGTTTTGGGGGTGATGCGGAATCAGAGTCGTAAGGAGGGACATATTCTCGGATTAGTGCACTTAAATAAGTGCCATGTTCTGCTCCATCCTTAACAGTGGTTACTTGACCTCCTAATATTGTTTGAGATGATGCAGAGGAATCACCTCTAGATCTAACCATTGAAGTTTATAGACCTATATGGTGAATTAAATTATGGTTATGGTTAGTTTCAATAGATAACAGAAGTGAGTACGACAACAATATCCATATCTATTACCTCACAGTAGGTCGGAATATTGAGAATAATCCTCCCCAATAAACTTAGTTTTAACAGTTTAATTTTATATCTCTTCATGGGGAATTATATCTTTAGTTTTCTCAGGATCTCATTACATTTTTGAGAATTCCCAATTAGTTGTTTAGCATTTACTAGAATTTCTGTAGTATGGCTGCAACCCTTGGTCGTCTCTTGATGGAGCCTTAGATCATTAATTTAAAATGATGGTTTTGATTATTAATATATAAGGGGAATGAGATTTAAAATATATTAAGGTCTTATGATTAAATATTTTAATAGAAAAACTAAAGTGAGAAAACAAGTTAGAAACAAACAAGATTAATTAAACATGATCAACCCAGGGTAGTATCATGGTGCTCATCTTTCATCACCTCAAAAGAAAGAGTATAGATCTTTTAATCCATGTTTTTAATCATCTATTACTATAATTTTACTCAGTTTATACTAGGATACCTACTAGGGTTCAATATAAATCACACAATGATTCACCGGACACCGCTGAGGATTGGGTGATTTGTGTTCGTCCTCATAACTGAAACTCACCAAGGAAACACACGAAGAAATAGATGTACTTTTAGTTTTTTATGTAATTTCTTTGTGATACTATTACATAAATTTAAATTACCTTGACAGTGCATATGTTAGTTCAATAGACCAATATGAACCACACAAACACCACAATTTAATGAAGGAGGGAAAAGGGATGAACGGTCTGTTAAACATCACATGAAAGGGTACCCAAAAACATGATCATTTGAGTTTGAGTATAAAAAAATAGTATATAACTCAATTATATAAAAATAGATTATGATGAAAGAAACATAAAACGTGGAATTAAAAATATCATTCAAAATAATAAAAGTATGAGGCTTGGGATTACATAATGTTCCTTCTTGGGTGATCACAGGGGGTTTAGAAACCCATGAGCGGGGCAGAAGAAGAAGATGTTGAAGTATGACCTCCCATTGACTACAGAACATATATGTATATTGAAAATACTCCTTGGGGACTGCCAAATGGCAGCATCTTGCCTCCTGGACAAACTGCCAAATGGGGAGCCCAAGGTGACTTTTTATAGAAAATTGGAAGGTGGTTTTGGGAACACAAATTTATTCAAACAAATTATACCTAATGTTTTGGACATTTCAAAATTTCATCTCCCTTAGAAAAAATAGAAAGTTATGTCCCCACTTCTTGAAAATATTAACCAAAAGTTTGGAATCAATCAGACAAGTGGATCCGGAGATAAAAACAGATTACAGAACGCAACCTTTTAATTCTCAAAAATTTGGTGTTCTAGACAGATCTGGTCCGTTAGGGCCCTTTCTAAAGTAATTGGGATTTTTTTTCTCCATAAGAGTTGTTTCACATTAAATTTTGGACTATAATACCAAATATAATACCATTTATATTCATGTACATTTCTAAACAGGAAAAACAGTGGGCAAGTCTTCATTGATCCATGAAATTTTTTCCCATTTTTCTTCCACTTCATCATGGGCCTTCCAAATCATCTCCTCCTACATTGAAATAATCAAAACAAGTAACATTTCCCATTTTAATAGTGATAAAAACAAAATAATGGTATCATACATGATGTTCAATTTGTAATTTTTTTATAATTTTCAATACAAGTCAAGTTTAGCACAGTGGCGTAAAGGTGAAAATGAAATATTGAATCATGGTACGATCACACCCCACAACAAAAAAATTTCACTCCTGGTCAATGTATAAAATCCTAATCACGTCCCATTCCTAAATCAAAGGATTGAAAACATCCATGATTCTGTTGGAATGAAATTCATCCTGTATCGTTTATGGAATCAAAGATCCTATCATTTTTCTTTTCTCTCATTTAAATTTGTTCAACTTCATTTGTTCACCCATGCACCTTGTCGCAACCTACCTCACCTAAACTTTTTCCCGCTTCACTCAAGGAACAAATGAAAGTGGATTTATGATCTTTCCCAAGATTTCATGTGATCTTACCAAATGGATTCCATGATTCTCATTTCACAACCGTCATAAAATAGTGTGTTACTCAAGGGGACTTCCAACAGGTTGTTCTGAGGTTCAAGGGATGGTAAGATTTAATGTTTAAAAACAAAAGGCAAAAAAGGAGGGTATAATCTCTTATGCACAAAACATGTCTAAATTCATCACGTTTTTACAATGAATGTACACACTCAACCCCCACAAAGTGTATCACCTCAACTCACTCTCCCAATTGTCTATTTTTGTGGGTCACAACCAAGCCGTGAATTATAATGAGTAAACATCTTCATTTATCCATTTATTTACTTTTTTTTATATTTTTTATTCAATGTACAAAGCTATTTTTTAATGTGTAGTAATTTTTGAAGATAATGAGGGAAACATGTTAAAAACAATGATGTAATATGGCTTGTGAACCCATTTTTAATGGAAAATGTAGGCACCCTTTATATCATCCCCTAACAACGATTATCTCCCTAGAATCTCCATGGAAACACCCTCTCTCCCACACTTTCCGAAAATAAAACAAGTATATACACAAGATATGGGTATGTAGGGATATATCATCTTGTAACGTGGCTACCTAACATGCATTTCATGGTCTCTATGGCTTAAGAAGAATAAAATAATATAGGTCAATTGTACAAAGAGATTTTCAATGAATGATTACTTATATCATAAATTTATCATACTTGCATATTATGGCATCAAACAGAATCAAGGAAAGTTCTAGTTTCTCTACCTGACTTGAGACTCTAACAGAAGTGATTAAAATGAATAACATGCAATAAAGGGATTAGAATATCTATGGGGTAAGGGATTAAAATATTGGTTAGTGATAATGACGCATGGGTTTCCAAAATTCATTAAACACCTACCAATGACTTGAAAATATAAATTCTAGTAAAAGAATCCATAAAAACATTCATATGAAAAATATTTTTCCAAAAGAAATGGAATTTTCTGCACAACATACTCAAGCATGAAAAATGATTTTGGATATTCTTTTTAAGATCATTTTTTATCTAAAAAAATAACCAAATAAAAAATGAAAACATATATTTTTTTAATGTTAATTTTTTTTTTAATTCTAATTATGACATGTCACCATCCCCCACACATAAATGTTACATTTTCCTTAATGAATGTATTTTAAATAAATATACAATAAATAAAGTTAGGGAGAAGGGGAATCTTTCTAAGTGGTGTCATATATAGAATTTATAAGTTTGATTTACTCCATGATATTATTTCGAAAATCCTCATATAAGTGTTTGAGCCTCTGCCCATTGACAGTAATCTGATGTCCAGTCTTCTCATGAAAAACATGTATCACACTAAAAGGGTAAAGCTCAGAAACAGTATAAGGACTAAGCCATCGGGAACAAAGCTTACCTAGGTGGAGCTTTAGTCCGGAATTGTACATGAGGACCTTATCAAAAAAATGAAACATCCAATGATGAATCATGATATCATGGATATCCATTTTCTTCTCTTTATATATCCAATAGTTCTCATATTCATCACATCAAATTTCTTCTAACTCTTGAATTTGCAACTTCCTACGTTGAGATGCATCTGAAATATTCATATTACATTATTTAACAGTCCAATATGCATGGTGTTCTAACTCCATCGGTAGGTGAATATCCTTTCTAAACATAATCATTTATGGTGACATTCCGATTGCAGTTTTAAAAGTTGTACGGTACACCCAAAGTGCATCATCCAAGCACAAAGTCCAATATTTCCTATTAGGTGGTACCATATTTTCCAAGATTAGTTTAACTTATCGATTAGATATTTTTGCTTGTCCATTAGTTTGGGGGTGATATATAGGTGATAATTTATAATCATACCCATACTTACGAAGTAAATATTTCATGTTGTGATTGAAAAAAATGTGAACCCTGATCACTAATGATGAATCTCAGTAAACCCAACCTACTTAATATTTGAGACCTCACAAAATCAACAACCACTCGAGAGTCATTGTCCCTAGTGGCCTTTTCATCCACCAATTTAGATATATAGTCAACGGCCAATAATTTGAACATAAAGACAAATGAATTTGAAAAAGGCCCTATTAAGTCAATGCCCCAAGAAAAAAATAATTCACTAAATAACATGGGTTGTCTGGTAATTTCATTCCTCTTGGAGATATTCCATTTGAATTAACAATGAGAACATGACTTGAAAAATATATGGGAATCCATATAAAATGTAGGAAAATAAAGTCCTGAGTCAAGGACCTTTCAAGCTATATGTTGAGAGCCAACGTGGCTCCACAGGCCAAGGTGTGCTAGAAGGTCAAAACCGAGGTGAACTCATAATGAGGGAGACATCGACAAACTACTTGGTCATAAAAAATTATACAAAAATATGGGTCATCCAATGTGTACCAATGAGAATTATTCTTAGGTATTTGGGATTGTGAAGTGTTGAAATCAGTGGGGACCCTATATGTTTCTAGAAAAATCACAATGTTCGCATACCAAGGGGTATGGTCCACAACATCACAAAGATTCTTATGAGGGAATAATTTTCCAATGGGGAGGGGGGAGTCAACAAGATGGTACAATGGTGGATAAATCCTAAAAATGTGGTCAGAAACCACATTTTAAACTCCTCCCTTATCTCCAGTCTCATGGTCAAACTCTTGGAGGAGGAGCATCTGCTGAATGAGAAAGATCTTAGCTTCAGGTTTCTTTACATGGAAATGAAGGGAAACATGATCTGAAAAGACAATGATTTTTGACCCGGTAAGATATGAATGTAATTTTTCCATGGAAAAACAATTGAAAGAAGTTATTTTTCAGTGGTTGTGTAGTTTTCTTGTGTTGTGTCATGGGTACGAGAGGCATACACAATGACATGAGGAGCTTTCTCAACCCTCTGTGATAAAATAGCCCCAACTGAAGAGTTAGAGGCATCACACATAAGCTCAATGGGGAGATGCCACCTTGGTGGTTGGATGATGGGAGGTGATGTGAGAATCATTTTTAGTGAATTGAAAGCATCCTCACTATTTTTATGAAACACAAACTCAGAATAATTTTGTAATAACCGGGAAAAGGGATGTGTGATCTTACTAAAGTCATTAATGAGTTGGCAGAAAAAACCAAAATGACCCATGAATGATCACACCTCATGAACACATTTTGGATATGGAAGGGTTGAAATTAATGCAATTTTTGATTTATCCACTTGAATTCTCTCTTTAGAAATAACATTCTCATTAACTATCCCCAGTCAAAGCAAGAAATAGAATTTCTCGTAATTTAATACAGGATATTTTTTATGAAATGACAGAGGATAGAACCTTGGTGAGCCAAATAGTCATAAATTAAATTTCCATAAAACATGAAATAATACATAAAAACATACATGAAATTATCTAGGTACTCAGAAAAAATACTCAACGTACATATCTGAAAAGTACCAAGAGAATTACATAGACCAAAAGGAATCCTTTTGTATGAAAATGTGCCAAATGGACAGTTAAATGTTTTCTTTTCTTTATCCTCAATAGCTTTATAGATTTGAAAATAACCCAAATATCTATCAATTAACCTATAATGGGACTTACCAGATAATCATTCTAGCATTAGGTCAATGGAAGGTAGAGGAATGTTGTCCTTCCATTTGGCTTGATTCAGTCGATGGTAGTTAATATAGACTCGCCAACTGTTTTGCGAACATGTTGGATACAATTCATTCCTTTCATTTTACATAAATGTTATTCCTGTTTTTAGGATCAATTTACACAGGACTAACCCATTTACTATCAGATATGAGATAAATGATCATCACCGAATGTAATTTACTGACTTCCAATTTTACCACTTTAAGTAGAGTGGGATTAAACTGGTGTTGAGAATGTATTATGGGTTTAGCCTCATCATCCAAAATTATATGGTGAATACAAATAGATGGGATAATTCTAGGAATGTTATCCAATGTACATCCTATTGGATTTTTACACTCTCTGAAAAGGATGTGGAGTTTTTATTCCTTTTTTTGAGAGAGGTTATTAGCAATAATGATTGAGAGTTTCTCAATACCCTAAACATAGGAATATTTTAAATTAGATGGATGTGTTTTTAATTCCATCTCTTGTGGTTTTCGAATGAGGTAGGGGATTTACGGGGAGTGAGATCCATAAAACTGTCTATCTGCTCAAGATTATTCTCTAAACACAAGGAATCTATTGAAATGTGATTTTCAGAATCATCGATGATCACAGTTACCTCAGAATGAACACACTCATCAATTAATGAACAAAATTTACACTTTTCAGAACATACAAAACAATCAAAACATGAATCAAAACTCAAATCATCCAAGGGTGAAGAAGAGGAAAGTGAATCAGAGAATGGGTTGAGGAGAGAATTGTGTGTGTGTTCATTTTTTGAGAGTACATCCATCGAATAAACATGAAGAGTGGAGTGATCATCAACAGGGTGTTTCATAGCCTCAAGGATGTTAAAACATACATTTTCTCCAACAAACTCCATGGGAAATGTATCATTGTGAACATTGATGACCACCTTTTCTCTTCTAAGGAATGGCCTCCCATGTATTAGAGGGGCATGTCATTGGGTTCGGGTATCGTCAATCTCAAGAATGTAGAAATTAGAAGGGAAGATGAGATTCTTCACTATTACAAGGACACCCTCAATCACTCATATTGAATGCATTGTACTCTATTTTGCATGTTGCATGACAATGCCTATTGTTGGAAGTTGTCCTACCTATAGAGGAGTATACATGGAGTGAGGCATTACATTAAGGGAAGCACCACAATCTAACATTGAATCTGAAAAGAATGTCTCCCCTATGGTACACAGTATTGTGAATGTTCTCATATCCTTGCATTTGGTTGGAAATGATGGTTGAATCAAGGTTGATAAATTCCTTCTCAAGTTGTTTCCATCATTCCCCTTTAGCCTCCTTCTATGGGTGAAATGCTCTATAAAATTTTTCATAACAGGGATTTTTCTTGAATGTATCTAATAAAAGAATATTAACTTGAACTTTTTTAAAAGTATCCATTATTTTAGTATCAATATAATTATTAGTATTTTTCTTAGATTTAGAGCCTTTGGGGGAATGGAAGAGTAATGGATTGTTTATTTGAATTATCAAAGAAAATGTGATTACTTTTTTTATTTTATTTTTCTTCATTGGAATCAATTATGGGTAGAGAAATAGTTTTTTCAAGAGGGGGACATACCTTCTGTATAGGATCGGTAGAAGGATAAACTTCATTACCACTACGAAGTGTAACTGCACATACATTACATTTTTCCTTTGGAATCACAATGGGTTGGGGTGGTAGTTTTCCAGAACCTTGCATCTTAACCTCATCGATGGTGTTTACCAATTGACCCACATGAGTTCGTAGGTCCAGAATTGCCGATTGTGTGGTCTGTTCGAACTGGTGGTTAAGGGTTGTTAGTTGTTTCAACATGTCCAAAAGGCGTGGATCAGATTTTGGAGGAGGAGGATGATTGTATTGAGATGTTGTATAATATGAAGGATGTATCCCCTAGCCTTATTGATGCCAATTCTTATTGGGTAGCTTGATATTCCTCCTTGTCAGTACTGGGGTTGTGCATGCCACCCGAGGTTTGGATTTTCCCTGAATGGTTCTTTCTTGATAGAAGAAGCTTGTTGGAATGGACGCCATAGGAACACGGATTCCCAAGACTTAGAAGGGTATGAATCTCATCAATCTTGTAATCTACCATTTTTTCTAGATATGAATGACTTACCTCATGAAATCTTCGGGTTGGTGCAATAGTTTGTGTACCAAATTTTTGTGCATTTTGATCCATGTTGGGTATTAATTAATGAGCAGTGGAATGAGTTTTGTCAAGTATGACACCACCAGCTACAACATCAATCATACCATGATCCATGGAGATAATTCCCTTATAGAATTATTTGGTTAATATTTTTTCACTAATCTGGTGATATTGGTACCTTGAGAAAAGCCTTTTGAATCTCTCCGCATATTCATGAAGGGTTTCTCCTTGTGACAGCCTAATTCCATAGATTTCATTCCTAATTGATAATGTTCGGGTGGCAAGGAATTACTTATCTAAAAAGAGTTTTTAAGGTAATTTTTTCCTCAATAGTGGTAGGAAAATAGTATATCCAATCATTGGCTACACCATCAAGGGAGAAGAGGAAGTCCCTAAACATAATTAAGTCCAAAGACACATTTTGAGGATTCATGGTGGAGCACACTATATGAAAGTCCTTAAGGTGTTTATGAGAGTCCTCACCAGGTAGACCATGGAATTTAAGATGAAGGTGGATGAGGCATGATCTCAGCTCAATTTTGGCTGCTTATTCGGGATATTGGATGTACGCAGGTTGCTACTCAACATCTAGGGTGGTCAGTTCTTTTAAGGATCAATTATTTATAGACATGTTTTATTGGGTTTGATTTAGTTCAATTTTTGACTGTTTTACGGCTAGTTGTAGTTCCAAAAGTGGTTCATCAATGTTACTTGATTGACGTCATCAAGATGCCTTGATTTGGGAGTGGATTTTTTTTTCAATTTCAGGTTCCAATTCAAGTAGTGTTTCTTTACTCGATCTTATCATGCCAAAATGATGTCCAGTTTGATTGATTGAATGTTTGTTGTTGTTTTTTTAAAAAAAATTATGGAATATTAATTATATAAAAATACGTAATATATTAAAATTGGAAATAAAAGATAATGATATACTACAAAATTAGAGAGAGATATGGAGAATAAGAAGAAAAATATAGAGAGAGGAAGAAAACAAAAAACAAACCAAAAATAAAAAAACACACAAAAAAAAGAATGAGGGTGGTGTGTTGAAAGGATACTAATTATGAAGTAAAATTAATAAATAAAAGTAAATAAAGAAAAAAATGATCTTTTCTCCCTGGAAACGGTTCCAAAATTTGACCACGAAGTCGAGCGCATCAAATTAGTTGTTTAGTTTTTACTAAAATTTCTATAGTATAGAAGCAACTATAGGTCGTCTCTTGATGAATCCATAGATCATTAATTGAAACAGAGAGATTTAATTATAGAGATAGAAGGGTAATGGGATTTAATAAAACTTGGGGTTTGATTATAGAAGATTAAAATATAAAAACTAAAGAGATAAAACAAGGTAGTAATGAACAATATTAATTAAACGTGATCAACCCAGGGGAGTATCGTGAGGCTCATCCATCATTGCCTCAAGATAAAGGGTATAGATATTTTAATACATTGTTTGTAAAACCTATTACCATAATGTTACAGATTTTATACTAGGATACCTCGTAGGGTTTAGTTTAAAATACAAAATGATTCACCAGGCACCACAGATGATTGGGTGATTTGTGTTCGACTTTATAACCGAAACTCACCATGGAAACACACGAAGAAACCGATGTACTATCCAGGTTTTTATGTTATTTATTGTTGATACCATGAAATAAATTTTAATGGCCTTGATAGTGCATATGTGAGTTCAATTTACTAATATGAACCACACAAACACAACAATTAAATGAGGAAAAAGGGATGAACGATGTGTGAAACATCACATGAAAGGGTACCCCCAAACATGATCATTTGAGTTTGTTTATAAAATTACAGTATATAATTAAATTAAATAAAAAGTTAGGATAAATAAAAAAATATACAACTGATAATTAAGAATATCATCTAATATAATACAAGTATGAAGCTCTGGATTACATCATGTTCCTTCCTGGGTGATCACATGGGGTTTAAAACCCATGAGAGGGGAGAAAGAATATGATGTCAAAGTAGAACATCCCATTGACTCCAAAACCTATAGGGATGTTTAGAAGACTAATTGGGGACTCAAAAATGGAATAACCATGCCTCCTGGTCGAACATCTGAATGGGGATCCCAAGGCTCCATTTTATTGAATAATTGGATGGTGGTTTTGGGCACACATATTTATTCAAACCAATTGTACCATGTGTTTTTTCCATTAGACAATTGAATATCCCTTTTCAAAGAACTGTATAGTTGTATCCCAAATGACTAACTTTCTCTAAAAGATGACTGTCATTAATTAGACTGGTGGATCTGGATAAAATTACAGATTACAGAACGCCACTTTTGATATCTCACAAATTCAGTGTTCTAGACATATCGGGTTGTTTGGGCCCTGTTCTAGCATAAATGGGCTTGGGATTCTTCATAAGAGTTGTACCCCCTTACATGTTGGACCAGAATATATAATATGATCCCATTTGGATGCATAGAGTTTTTTTAACTATTAAAAAAGTTGATAGGTCTTCATGGATCCATGAAATTTTGGCCCATTTTTATTCCACATCATCATGGGCCCTCCTAATCATCTCCTCCAACATTGAAATCATAAAAAAGATACATTTCCTATTTTAATAATGACAAAAACAAAATATTGGAATAAAAAATGAGGTTCAATTTTTTATTATATTTCTAATTTTCAATTCAAAACAAGTTTAGCGCAGTGGTGTAAGGGTGAAAATGAAACATCGAATCATGGTACGATCAGGATCCTTGGAATGAATCTTAGGAAGATATTCTATCTCAAGATTTTGTTAAGACAATGTTTCCGCAATGGTAGGATTGAAATTAATATTAACAATTACTTCTTTCATCATCATAGAAACAATTTCTTTACATTAAATTTCATATTTTAACCAATCATGGTTAGAAATTTATTCATAATAAGATTAGTAGGACGAATAATAAAAAATCACCCCATTTGATTCTATAAAAGAAACATTAAAATAATATAAATCATTTTTTATATTAACATGTTCAAATAATTCTTCACAAGATATTACAAGGTTCATCACAGCATCCAATGATATCCCATATTCCAGTTTAGTCTCACCCATGGGAACAATCGATGTGTTTTCATTGCAAACTTCAGCCGACAAAATTTTCTCCCCGAACAGCTTCCTTAGCTACATTTGTGGGGTCATCATTAGCTATTATAATATTTTTTGGTTCATGTGATGAACCTAGATTTTCACAAGATGGAAGTTTGTGGTTGTCACATTTAATGTCTTATAAAGAGATGTTAATTTACCAAATGCCTCATCTCTTCTAATAGCAGGAACATGAGTAGTACTGGGTACAGACATTGGTTCCTTTGGACTCAATGCCTCTTTAGGATCATCTAGGTTAGTATAAATTTTTTCTTGTTTCAAATCACAATCAATAGTTCCTCGATGCTTATCATTATTATATTATAGATAACAAACCGAAGAAACTACTATAATTCCAAGATGTTTAAACACTTTTTTCATGAATAAGACTAAAATTAATGTTATTAGGAAGGATTACAACTACGGAGAGATAATTTAACCATGATATTATTTCTTCAATGATTTTGGATCTTCTTCTTCATTGGATAACATGCATCATCATCTCCGAAAAATAGGTATTGTAGATTGAAATTGTTTTTCTACCTCATCCTTAATGGCCAGTTGGCGTAGAGATATTTCTCCTAATTCACATCGTGATCCAATAGCTCCAATAGCAGTGCCACTAGGTCTATATTTTGGTGATGGAACTTCAGTATATTTTTATTTATAAAAAATCATGTTAAGATGATGTTTCCAATGAGTAACAATGCTTTGAATAAATTCAAATTGCAAAGAAGAAGAGAATATGAGAAAAAGGAAACACACATCTTCAGGATCCAAAAAATACACCACTATTCTTCCAATGAAAGATTAATCCCTTCAGTGGTACCATGATCTATCATTTCCTTCACCTACTTCATGGTGGGAATTGATTTGTTATTTGCGTATATGATCATTTCTATCTCTTAAGTTTAATCTCTCAATTCATAAATATTTTTCTTAAATAAAATATCAGAATAAGCATGTAGATCCAATATTTCGGGAATATGATTCCCTTACCATAGATTTATCCATGTGGTTTCAATATAATAATATAAAATCATCCATGTTTGAATAGCTTCTGTTCATATATATTTAGAGTGAATTTTATAGGTTTGTAAAGAGGATCCTACAATCCCTGATTTAAGATTCTTCCAAATTACCATTGTCACAGATGGGGGATGAGGAAATGAGACTCATCGCTCTTCGGAATAATGGCGACTAGATCACCTCAGTACAACCTCAATAGGGATTTATGGGGTGGCACTATTAACTCTGAAAAGTGGATTATATCTTGCATGAGGTCTCTTCGGTTAATTTGGAGCCTCATCACCTCCACCATATGTCTCTAGTGAGTCGGCCCCTAATAACAAAAAATTACCTTCTAAACGAAGGGGTTCCTTACTACTATCTCTCTTTATACCCACTCTAGGGACATTGTGGCTTAATACCCCTTCGGGTTACAATACAACCCCGTTTTCGGCATGCCATAAAGTCAACCTTTTAATTGCATCAACGATAGGTAAATTAAATATTTCCCCAATCTTCTCTAAAAATGTCACAAAAATAGATGTCGGGAGACCATTGAATGTTTCTCTAATATGATAGGCACATGGGGGGGATACAATAATTTTTTATAGACATTTTAATTGACAATAAAATATAGAAGGAGCATATACATTGCATATGATTTCACCGTCAATCCTGGTGGCCAATATGCCATCACTCCAAGCTAGCATGTATTCCCTTCTCTCTAAACAGTTCATCCGATAAAAAATGAATTTCCTTGTGGATATATTCCCATAAGGTGAGAGAGGAAATTCCCTATATATACTCAACATGGCCTAGACATCATAAGTGTTTAGAAAAAAATGTGAAATATCAGAGAAGGCCTGAACAGATGGTCAGAAAGAACTTCCAAAGAAATATACCCCACTATTCAGAGCATAAGATCTAAAATGAGTGGAGATCCACCACCATAACAACTAGAATGGTCCCAGTATTATAATAGGAGACTTCCCATTATAAATATGAAGTATTCTCCTATGAATCTTTTCAAAAATAGGAGTTTCCAAACATACAATCCTTCTCTCATCCCTCTTATCCATGATAAAAAAAGTTTATAGCCTTACGCCTCCTTTGGAATCTTGGACTGGAAATAAATACATGCTGATCCATATGGCTAGAAAACCTATGAGATGTGACTTCGTAGGAATTTTAGAATTTAATTCATAACCCTCATGTCAAAATCTCTTATATCTAATGTTAGACAGAAAGTGTCAGGTGTACCTATATTCTCTTCCTTTGGAGAGTTGGATAGATGAGTGGAGGTGGGGCATTTTTCATTCTTATTTACTATAAATATATCCATCCACTCCTCTGGATGAATATCCCTTCTTGTTTGGGAATTTTTGGTGGTCGCATTCTTGAGTTTTTTAAATATTTTCATCAACTCCCAAACCAAGGATGGTGTCTTCTCTGATTTCTTCCATGTCACCATAGTGGGAATAATCTCAACATGCATATCTACAAGGATTGGAGATCCAGATATCTTCTAGACATCCCACAAACTGATGCCTCATTCTCCATGTGTAAATTGGATAGTGTTAGTTTTAAGACTCCATCAACTTATTAACTGTGAAAAAATTGTCATTCCTATACACATAGGTTTTTCCAACCCATATAGCCTCATAAATCCAAACACCTTTTGTGTTATTTGTAAATTCATAAAATGTCTTGCTCAACAAATATGCCCAGATCCATGAAGGTTTTACACCCCCACATGGGAATAAATACCATATATTCTTCAAGCCTTTGGATTGATCCATCTGAGAGTATCAAAAGATGGATGAATAATAGTGTGGCCTCATCTCTGGTATGTGTGCCATAAAATTTGGAGCACGTGGTCTATAATGCATGATATGAGCCTTATTTTTTGTCCTAGCATTATCATATGAGCCCCGTAAAGAAAAATTGGTAGACAAGATGTTGGTATGGTCTTCAAACCAGGAAAGTGGAATATAGATCCTTAGTTATGGAATATTGAAATCCTGCAGATGACCATAACTATACAAAGACAAATAAGTTCTCCATGGAAAATTGAAGGGATATTTCTTTAGATATTTTTCCATGTCTCGGAGTGTGGTGTCAGAGACATCATAATAGTCATAACCAACAACATTCATCATTTCATCAACCCTCTTATTATCCAATTCATCAGCGGTTCTGATTCTTTTGGGATCCATTGGACCTAAAAAATTGACCAAAAATCATATTTAATGTAAGTTCATTTTTAATATTTTGACAAAATGAATGAGAAATAATTGACCAAGGAATTAAGGCATGCAGGTATTCACTTGGTGTGCATGTATAAAATAGTGCGCATGTGTAGCGCCCTAGTTCTGGTGTGCAAATTGAAACCATAATGAAGAAGGGCGATTAAAACAGAAGCATTAGAACGAAAGGACATCCATGAGGAGATATGGATTTCTAAAAGTCCCGAGAATTTTTGTGGAAGTGAAGCTGATATATATAAGAGATGTGAGTCACCTTTCGTGCCAGAATCATGCGTTCTACCACTTGCATTCCCCATTTACCTTTTCATATAAAGCATATTCTCCACATTTCCCTATTTTTTCAAATTTATTACTTTACCTCAGTATAGAATCCTCTATTAATTTTGGATCCAATTCTTGGGGGTGCTTGTGTTGAAACTCTATTCCATCATAGATTTTAAAAAAAATTGACAGAGGACAATGCCTTATAAAAAAGATGAGAAAAAATTGAATAAAATAACGGTTTGAAAAGTCTTAAACATTGTATCACATTAGTCTTTCCAAACACCATCAGCGCACAAGGTACTTCCATGCCAAAATCTATTTTTTACCTGGGTACTATTTTTCCAATAAATAGACACTAAGGGCCTTCATTGGTACAAGACAATTTCCTCGTAGCCTAATTTCTACTCTGGTCACGCAATTGCTTTACCCAAGTCTTACAAAACATTAAAGGTAGTTTTTAACACCTTAATAAGATCAATTTAATGCGTATAAGGAGAATTATGTCATTTTAGTGTTTGGAATCCCTTATACATGCATGAATAGAGCACATAACCTCCCTAAGTCAGAAACACTTGTGTGCCACCTATTCCTCTCACAAGAACTCGAGCACCCCACTTCTGGGAATACCAATAAATACTCTTGAAGACATGAGTCAGTTCCCACTCAAGTCTAAACTTCCTATATTTTCATCACACAAGAGAACATCAGCTCACCCAAGCTTACTTGTGCTCCCATACTTGCATGCCAGTACCTACTTGGGTTCCCCACTCTGATTCACCTACTATCTTTAGTCTACATGACATTAAGCCCTCCTCAAATCCATTCAAGGAAATGATTATTCATTATTGTCTCCCATGTCTAAAATGGATTCTATTGAGACCACCACCAAAACCTCTTGAGCTTTCAAACATTTGGGAATGAACATCATTGTGTCTCCAATTTGGGTTTGTATTTCTGTAGTCAAAGGATTCACACAATTGTTTCTTAATTGGGATAGGTTTCATGGAGTGTATATGGGGTTGTATATATACAGTCATGTGGACCATTTTCCCAATAATAGTGTTGTGACATTCCTAGTTTTGATAAATATGATTTGGTTTCTGACCTCCCCCTCTCATCTCTAAAATCGTAAACCTCATGTCTCTGGTAGGGAAGGTATAGTTCACTCTTTCTTTTCCATTGAATCAAAGGATATGTCTCCCTCCCTTACCGAGATCCACTAGGGAATCCATCCTAGTGTAATCCCCTATCCTTTGTAGTAGAATGTTGCAATCCTGCTTCTCTCTAGTTCATTTACCTTCACTCCTTCCTTACATTGGACCCTTGTCCAATGTAAAGAGAACAAATGGAGGGCTCGTCACCTCACCCTATTCCTAGGTCACCTCTCCCTCGTCCATCATCACCGTCATAGGCTCTCTTACACTATCATAGGGGGAGAAGTTTTGGTGAGTTTGTTGAATCTTTAACATCCTAATGTTTCTCACACCGAGAAACACTCATGTGGGCTTAGATATTTGTCTCAGTCACAACATTTTTACAATTTCTTGAACTATAAGAACTCTGATTCTTGTTCAAACGAGGATACGTAGGATACCTGCTTGAAGGCCCGAGCTCAAAATGGTGTCTTTTCATAGAGGTTTACCCAATCATATACACAAAAATGTGATGTTATCATGCATAATCCCAAACACGGTGAATGAACTATGAGAACTCTAATTCCCATATTAATAGGGATGTGTAGGAAACCATCTTAGGGCCTAAGAAAGATGGATATCATCTTTAGGAATCCAACCTGAATTCCCTTAATCTGGTAATCCTCCATGGGAATTATCCCCAAAAAAAACAACCAAATCATCAAGGAATAATTTTTAGGTAGTAATCACAAACACATTTCTCTCAAGGAACTATAATCTTCTATGAAACTCATAAAACTACATGGGATTTGATTCCAATACACTTGGGATATATAGGAAGCCTCCTTGAGGTTCAAACCTAACAATTCCAATTAACCCTATGTTCCTTGGGCCATATTCGTAACATGGTATAATCATACATGAAAAACCATATTCATTCCACGTTCCTTGGGCTATATAGTCATAGGTCGCACAACAAACCATGAATAAAGACCTTCCACTTCTATTTCCTTACCATATGACATTAAACTGTATGACCAATTCCTTATCAAATGACCTTAAATGGTATGATGTGTCCCATTAAGTGACAATGAACTATGGGGGTTCTTATTCCATTCACATGTATACAAAGGTAGTCCATTTTAAGGGTACGATCCCAACATCAAAACAAACCTTCATCTCCCTAGACGATAATAAATTCTAGAGTTCCCCCACTGAGTGGATTAAAAACTAGTATATTCATAAAAATGATTAAAAGAATTTATAAATATTATATGAGAGGATACTATTGATTTAGAACCTTGAATACATACATATATCTACATTAATGAAGTACCTCTAATATATACTGATGATTCTAAATTTCACACATATTAATTTGTGATTGTAAATTCAAATAGAAACATATTTTATACATAGTGAATTAATAAGGATTAATAAAAATATCTTAATTTATAAAGAGAGTCTTAGAGTAGACAATAATCCCCCCCCCCAAAGGGTGTTATGAGTCCGACCTCCCATCCTCTCGACCGATGGATGTTCTTAAGTATCCTAATGTTCAAAATTATTGAACACTAGCGTTAGGAATGTAAGACCCTTTTGGGTAAAGAACTGTTTGATGTTTCTTATTCCATTAATAAATCCAATGAAATCATCCTCAAAGAAGTGATTCTTAAACAATAATATACTTTTCATAGAACTAGAAAAAAAATATTTTATGCACAATTCATTGAAATCATTCTTAAATTTTGATGAATTTAATTTATTACGATTAAAAAACACTACATACATAAAAACTGTATTTAGAAGAAAAGCTTCATTTACCTTAAAATGATTTTAATTTCATTTTATCCAATTGATAACCAGTGAATTAATTTCATAAATGTGAACAAAATATATTTTCTCACAATTTTAATACCATGAATTAATTTTTAAATTAATCTTATATACGATAAAAACAATTCTCAAAAAAATATTCCAAAGCAGTTATTTTGGATAAAAAAATTTAGATAAGGAAATTAAAAATTATTTTCAAGAATTATATTATACTTATATACTATATAATGTGCTCAAAATTACGATGTATAAGAATTATTCACATAATTTTAAGGATTCATTTTTTATATCAAAAATTTTCATTTGTTAAAGATAAATATATTATAAATTCTTGGGGTGTTATATTGTAACACCCTTATAAGGATTTCTCCCCCATAATTCTATCACTCAGAAACCAAAAAAATTAGGATATATATACCTAATCATATACTTAGGTTCCTACATTTATTCCTTTTTATTTTTGATACCTCAATATAACCTTAAAAATGTGAATATTATTTTTCCATATCACTTTATCTATACGGTGAATTATTTTTTATAGTTTCTCCTCATAAGATAGATCTTTCTCTAATGGGTATTCTTATGAGTTCTGTACATGTGAACGATCTATTATGAAGATTTTTAAAAGTGATAAATTAGACACATTATGATATTGGGATACTATTGAAGGAATCCACAAGTGATAATCCACCTTTCATATATTATCAAGAATACAATAGGCACTAATAAATTTGGGGAATTGTTTTCCCTTCATTCTAAATATCATAAAATTCATCCATAGAGATATTTATTGAACACTTTATCAACAGATATAATCACCAAAAATCACTAATGATCATCATAATAAATTTTTTATCATTGTGAAGTTTCACCAAGGTTTTTTATGGATCTAACCATCCCATCAATTTTCTCAGTTTTCTAAGTTCGTAATAACTTTCATTCCCCAACATAATACTAGTATGTTAGAGTCCTATAATTTTTTCCAGAGTGGGATTCATAAGGTTCTATATGATTAATTGCGGTCAATCATTTCTTTAATGAAAACTAAACATGGGAAGGAGTTTATCCAAACTTCATTTAAAATCCATAGAGTGATCTATTAGAACTTCTTTGATGGTCTGAATAATCCACTCAGACTAACTGTCAATTTGAGGATGATATGAAGTAAAAATATCAACTATGTTTACAAATATTAGTGAATAATTATCCAAAACATTTTGGTAATCGTCATATATCTATTATATAGGATGGAGAGTGGCACCGCATAAAAGTTACCAATTTTTTGACTTACATCATAACAATCTCTTCAAGAGAGAAATATTATCTAATAGTTATGAAATGTCTGGATTTGTTTTAGGAGATCAAATATAACCTCAACATTATATTTGATTTAAATGTATTGGAGAGTCACATGATGAAATATATGGTGATGTTTTCCCATTTTCAATAAATTATGGGTAATGGTTGTAGCATCCCCATTGAAATTTTTATCTCAACATTTACATTTTGGAACACTATGCTCTGAGATACATACTCCCCAGTATCTATCATTATATTTTCCTATAGTATGTTGAATTTAACATATCTATATCTCTTAAAAAATAGAATTTGAATAGATAATGATGAACTATGAGATTCATACAATTGCCCCACCAATTATTTTATTGATGAGACACATAATTGGTTCTTAAATATGATCATTCCATCATTTTCATGTTTGAAGACCATGAAAATTCTTATTGATCCAGATATAGGAATTAAATATAGTAAATAGGGGGAATTAAATGGCCTTTTTGAAAAATAATTATTGTATTTAAGGGTTATATTATAATTAATATTGTCAGTGCAACCAAAATAAAAGAAAACGAATACTGGATATATTTATATTGGTTCAGATATAAGTGTTCCTAGTCTATTCTTCTTCCCTATCATGAATTGAGAGATAAGACACCAAAAATAACCAATATAATGGATTATTAAAATGAATTTATTCCATATAGAGTCAAAACCTAATTAAAAATACATTTACCTCCATGAATATTAAACCGAAACTGATCATCATTTTCCTACTCGGAGACATAACATAAAAAACTTATCTTTTCTCCCTGCATGGACAACCTAATACATTACTTTTTCTGGAATCAAAACTCATTTACCTACCTTTTAATGGTAATATTAACATGTTATAATTATTTACATAAAAATAATTGGAATAATTTGAACCATAGAACCCGATTGAACACTTCATAGTTTGAGTGTTGAGGTAACCTTGTGATATTCAATAGCAAAGGGTAAAAATATTTTAGTTAGTTTGAAAGAATATTTGTGTCACCAAATAATGAACCAATTTTATTGTTTATAAGTACCCTCAACCTCAAAATTAAATATTTCACTATTATGTCAAATCTATAGATATAGTTTCTTTATATGTAGAATTTTCTAATATAATGTCTTTGAAATATGAAATTATCTCAAATAAAAGAATTTATATAAAACCTAAAGTGACTCTATAATATTTTTCCCATACTTAATTTCAAGATAATAATACATTTTTGAATGGGAAATAATATAATCATGTGTCTTTATTGAAATCATTTAAAATTAATAAAAACTAAAATGTATAACTTTTTAGAACATTAAATACACCATTGAATAATAATAATTAATATCATTGAAATAACCCCTACCAATAATCATGATTGAATATTCATATTTCATATATTTTGAATTTGAATATCTTATGTTCCATAAATTTCTATATGAATATTCTTACACACTTATACCAAGGAGAATCTCATTTAATTATTAATTTGTTAATTAAAAACATGTTTGCATTGATTACAAATAATAAATAAGTAAATTTGGGACAAAAAGTGAACAATTTAAATACATAATAAACATAAAGCTAATTAAAATGTCAATTATTATTCAAAATACAACATATTTCTACATTTAATAATATCGTGTATAAATTACATAACAACATACCCAAATCCACAAAAATGATTTACACATTGAAATTTTTCACCATGTATTTTAACCAACATAACTAAATCCATGTATGGGAATTCACATTCTTTTCACCTATATGATTTCAAATGAGTGAATTCACATAAATGTTTCTCATTCTCGATTTTATATAGTCGATTCTAGAAATTTTTAGATTGTTTGAGTAATAAAATTTTGGACCCAAATAAGACATGATAAATGATAAAATTAGTTCTGGGTTCAGGTGACATATATTTATATAATTTCAATATATTTCCATCAAATCTACAATACCATTAATCAAAATTCTATATATCATGTTATCTCCCAAATACTATACAAAATTAGTTCAAAAAATTATTCGAATTGACTTTGAAAACGTATTGTAGATTATAAACAAAATTATGATATGATAATGGCCGATTTATACATTTATTTCCTCTAATTAAATGTATATAAATTTTTTATCCTAACAAATAAATAA
The DNA here is from genome assembly GCA_963277665.1 of Viscum album. Lineage (NCBI taxonomy): Eukaryota > Viridiplantae > Streptophyta > Magnoliopsida > Santalales > Viscaceae > Viscum > Viscum album. The sequence continues at coordinate 773,684,070 of OY728155.1, read as the reverse complement.
TATTAACTCATTTAGAATATCTTTAGTCCATATTATGGCCAATATAAATAAAGAAACTCAGTATGGAAAACTAGCTATGTAGATCCACATTTGGCTATGTGTGTTCACATTTGTCTATGTGGGTTCACATTTTGCTATGTGTTGAATAGTAAGAGGGCTATGTGGGAATAATAAAAATAATGTAAAAATTATATTTTCATGTAACAAATTTTGATTTTAGAATGATAACATAATATGAAACAAGTAGAGAAAGTAATTCCCAATAAAAACATGAAATTAAAAGATATTTTATATAAAGAAATATGATGATATAATAATTATTAAGAATAAATTAATAAATGCACAATTCAAAGTAATAGTAAATATAAATTAAATAAAGCAAATAACCATTTGTGATTATAAGAAAACAATTGGGTTTAAAGAGCTAGTCAACATTCTAGCCCTTTTTTAAAATTAAAAAAACAAGTAAAATTTCCGAAAATTCTCCACCTTTTTGATGTTATCAAAATGTTAAAGTTTTAACAGAAAAGTTATCCTCTATTAGAATTTATAAACTGTATTCTTATATTTTATTAACATATTATCTTAAATATAAATTAATACCAAAATTATAAAAATCCTTTCCAAACATTAATATTTCAAATGTTTTATCAAGGATCCATGATACACTGAGTTGAATTTTAAAATCAATTTGTAATAAAAGGAGAAAATCTTCATTATATAGTTTTTTTATTAAAACTAAAAGTTTAGATAGCATGTTAAAATCATCAGGTATGTATTATAAGTTTTAAAATAGCATTATACCACACACATATGTACTTAAATTAAGAAATAGTAATATGAAAATAGATTCTAGATTTAAATATTTCATGTAAATATAAAAGATTCATCATATAAATCCAATAATAATATCCTTAAATTCATTCAAAAAAATCTAAACTTAAATATACATCATTCTAGGATCAAATTGTTTTTCTCAAACATAGTAAAATTTAGGGTGTTAATAAAGATATTAGAATGTTTATTTTCAAGGGAAATAAATTCTATATTTATATTCCCTTTTTGAAAATGATCTCAAAGAGAATTAAACATAACATAAATGTTTGATCTTCTGGAGTTTTTTATATGTTTTTTTTTGGAAAAATAGATAGGATAAATATTTTTATATATACATTTAATATTATTAAAATTAAAATAAAAATCCACAATTTTTCCATTCTCTATAATGATTGAGAACAACAGGTAGTTGTACGTATATATATAAAAATTAAAAAGTTGATATTACAACAAAATTTTATTTCTATGAGGTTCGAGAAACTAAAAAATTTCAATATAAATAAAAAAATACATGAATTACTATTTCTATATATCTTTCATCCACCAAAATCAGAATCAATAGAACATGTCAAATCAATGTTAGTCATTGTAGGGTTATATTAATAAATATTTGAATAACCTTTAACATATATAATAATCATTTTATCTAAATTAATAAGATATCCCTCGGGTCTACATCAATATTTATAAAACATAGAAACTAAAAAAATAAATCATTACTTGACTGAATTAAAGATAATAAACATAAAATCATACCCCTATATATTTTAACATTAAAAATTTCTAGATTTATCAAAATATATTTTTTATGTAATACTCATGGGGGTATTTTCACTTTCAGAAGAATATAAACCAAATATTAAAATGTATTCTTATAATCCTATGATATTTTTAATAAAATTACATCATCAATTTGGAAATATTTCTAAAACAGGGAATAATTTTTATTCCTATATCATACACTTAACAAATTCAGAAGTCATAAATTTTGAAAATTCATTACAAATATTTTAATTTAATGATTTAAATATAATACCCCAACATAAATTTTAAAAATTAAAATATCATCATAAAATTCCATTACAAGTAAATTAGGGTCAATATTTCCCTTAAAAATATTAAATTTGAAAAAAAACTTGTTAACCATTCATCTAAGATCAAGGAGCATGATTTAAAGAATATAAATCCCTTGATTGTTTTCCAAAATGACCAGGATTATTTTCTTTTTCAAAACTAGGGGTTTTCTAAAATATAATTCTTCAATAATATTACCATTTTAAAAATAAATTTTAACATTGATTTAATGTAATTTAAGTTATGAGAAGTAACATAAGATAATAATATCCTAATTGCATCTAAATAAGAACCAAGTGAATAAGTTTATGTAAAATCTAATCTTTATTCATTTTAATATCCTTTAGATACTAATATATCGATATTTTTAACTATATTTCCAGATTTTCCAAGTTTATTTCTCAAAATGTACTTTTCCTAATAACATTAGAATAAAGTGGTTGAACAACTAAATTGCAAAATTTATTCCTTATAAATGGATTGTATTCATCATGCATATCCAGATACACTTAAAATAACTCATAACCTTATCAATATTTTTGGGTACAAAATCTTAAAAAATAACATGATAATATCAAATATTAATCAAATATTTTATGGTTTGAAAATATGATTCAATATTACCAATACCATTAAGTATAAAATGATATCCATGAGTCCTATATTATTTTTCATGAATATTTACATATTGAAAGGAAATATTCTCCCTTCCAATAAGAGTAAATTTATCTAGAGGTACTTCCTCCAAAAAAATTAAAATATATCAATTCTCCCTAATTTTGATCGACATAATCAACTCTTTTATATAAATATTTTTCATCAAACTTAACATAAATATATTATCCAACATCCATGGTTCTTTTATTACAATACTCTATATGCCATAATATTATTTGAAACCCATAAGAAAATAACATCAACATATTTTTCATCAAAATTATCTAAATCATAATTAGTATTAATAATAAGACCATTGCACCCAAAAAATATATTATAGAATATTTTAGGATTACTTCCCGTAAAATGATTATAAGTTGTTCATTTTAAAAAGGATCTTAAAATAATTATACTAGTAAAATAACAATATATATTCACAGCTTCTACATATAAATATTTAGTCTTATAAAATTCATTTCTCATGTTTCTAACTATTTCTTGAAGTGTTTTATTTTTTCCTTCCAGCCACACTATATTATTTGTGGCATTTTAGTTGAAAATATAGTTAATATACTAACATTATTCAAAAAAAATGGACAAATTCAGGATTCTATAATTCACCACGATGATAAGATATAATTTATTTAATTAGTCATCATTTCTTATTTTGAACCAATTTAAAAAAATAGATAAACATTGATGAATTTTTAGAATTATGAGTATAAAAGTTAACCAATTTACATATTGTAAAATCATTAATAATAAATAATAATAAATTTTTCTACCCAAAATAACAGGTTTGATAGTACCAAGTAAATCTAAATGAATGTGATCAACATGTATTATAGTTTGTACATATTAAACAGGCTTGAATTATATTTTTTTACACTTTTATTAAGAATTAGAAACCAGGGTGATGTCCACTTTATATTTCGGTAACAAAAAATAGTTTCTTTGTTAGAAAACATGTGCATTAACCTAATATTAGCACGTCCCAACCTCCATGGGAAGAAAATGTTATTATATTTCACATCATTTAAACATTAGAAATTTTGATCATTAATTAAATAAAATTAATTGAGTAAATGTGGCCTTTTTTTATTTCCTAAAACAAATTAGATTTATCCTTGAAAACAATACATTAATAATTTTGAAATTTAGTAAACATTCCATTATCCTATAGCTGAGAAATGATTAATAAATTATGTTTTAATAATGGAAAATATAAAATTTATAAATAATAACATAATTTCAATTCAAACCATTTGTAAAACTTTTATAACCCCATTAGAATTATCCACGAAAGTAACATTACTGGTATAAAGATAGAAATACTACAATTTATATTTCTTGATAACCTATAGTCCATGTTACAGACATCTATTTTGATGCTCCTAGGACTAACAACCTATATTAAGAGATTTAATAATGTTTGGTACCCATGAAAATTTGGGTCCAATGGGATTAGATTATGAATTTTTTGGAATCCATGAAGATTTCAAAAACATGATTATAGTAAATCAAAATGATAAATATTTTAAATAAAATCATTTGTATCTCCAAGAGATTGTGGAAATATTATAGAACACACAAATTCTCAATGATGTTTCATTTTAAATATAAATCCAGTACCAGTATATGATAATCCATTAATTATATTATTAGTGAATGTCAAATACATTTTGGGTAAAGTATTATCATAACCAAGACTAGTTCTCATTTTTCTCAATTTATTGAAACTGATAATTTTATAAAATTTTCTGATAAAATTTTAATAGATTTTTCAATGAACTATTAATTTCAATTTTTTAGTCTTTCATTAACCTTATTTAAATTATAGAACTTAATTATTTAAAATATGTGACATTGGGAGATGAAATCAACCTCTCTCTTTAATTTATAATTTTTAGTGTCATTATTTTACATATTTTCTTGAACAATTTCATGATATATATGTGAATTATTGTTATCATCATAGATATATTTTTTCATATTTTAACTCTCCTTGAGAAAATCCTTATTTTATATCATAGGGTTTTCGTATAAACCGATGATGTTTTTAAACTTTATTCTAAAATCTATCAACTTATAACAGAAATTTATCAACTTTGGGTTTTCATATTCAAATTTAGAGGTTGAATAATAAGTAGAATGAAATAGTTGATTTGGTGATTCCATTATGCACAAGTTTTCCAAATATTTTTCATAACTACGTTCTTCAGCAGTACATCATTCACCTATAAACCTCCACCCATGTTCTATTTCATTCATTTCATTTTTCATTATTTTATTTTATTATTTCCATCATTATTATTGGTAAACCAGGATGGATGTGAACCTTATTCCTACTATCATAACAAACTAAATAACGAGAATCATTTGAATTAAAATTTACATTATTATTGTAATTATGATCCACCTTAGGATGGCCTTTCTATGATCTCATTGAGTGAAATTTCATCCTTTATATCCACATTTTTTAACATTGTTTTTTTCATTCCATTCTATTCTATTAAACAAAAAAATATAATTGTAGGTAGAAAAAATTTATTTTTTTTGAAATTTACACCTCCTTTAAATTACCTTATTCTAAAATATTTTAATTCTCTAACTCAGATTGTAATAGTGATATAAATAACATTAAATTTATTTTAGTATAATTTATTACTTTTATCAATAGTACCTTTTATAACATTCCACTTCTCAGGATGTTTATTAAGTACTATTCAAATAATCAAATTATTTTCAAGAGTTTCTCCCAAAGAGATCATACCAATTATAATACTATTAAATCTATAAAACCTTTGATTTACAGTTCTATATCCTCTAATTTTAATTTCTTGATATTCTTCTCCTAACATATGAAAAAGATTTCTGATATGTTTACCTAATAAAAGATGTGTAACTTGCATAATTTTATAGATTTCATGGGATATTTTACAAGTTGAAACATGAATATACCCTATTTTATTTATTTTTCAATATATTATATTCATCACCTTATAATTTAGAACATACTTAACTATATCATTTCTATATAATGATTATGGTTCACCTTCTTGAAGATTATATATCTTTTCCATGATTATAAAATGATCAATGCTAGGTTTTTTTGAGAAAGATCTCCTCTGAGATTATAAAAAACTATAATCACTAATATCAAAATGAGGTGATGTTTTAGGTATAAATTCATCATTTGATATTCTTCCTTCAACAATAAAATGATCTAACCCTCCTTATATTTGTTTTAGTAAGTGGTTAGAAAAAATAAAAATATATTGAGAGAGAGAGACAAGGTTCAATCCTTGATACTAATTGTTGGTATAAAGATAAGTTGACAATATATAAAAGCATGGGGTGATTTGGAAAATTAAAAAAGAATTAATGAATATGTTTTTTATATCATAATTATTAAATTTAGTATAGTGGTAATAAAAGAAAATGAACCCCATATATTTTTATAGTTTTTAGAGTCTAATTGATCATAGTCCACTCTTCACACCTCTCATGAAGTGAGAGATTTGAAACCCACTATAACACCTATAATGGATTCATATAATTTCTTTTCTCCACATGGATTCACAACCCAAATACAAAAAATTTCTATCCAAGATTCTGAAACCAAAAATGAAATTAATTTTTCAACCTAGATAAGAAATCCAAACAAACATCCTTTTCCATGGGAAGGAAGAACTCGCTACCTAACCTTTTTTGGGAGTCACAACCCAGTCACCCACCTTTTTTGGGTAGTATAACTCATTACAATTATGTGCACCAAAAGGAAATTGGAATAAGAAGTACCTACAAAACATATTTATCAATTCATAGTCTGTGTGTTGAAGCTTCTAGTAATTCTCCAATAGTAAAGGGTTAAATTATTTTAGATCAGATCGTAAAAAATTCTTCTGCTAAATAATTCTACACTTATATTGTAAACAAGTATGCCCTACATCATCATTATTTACAGAGTTGGTTTTATAAACTCTATATATTGAGTTTCTCTATGTGAAGCATATTTCAAAAATGAATACCTTGAAATATATATTTATCACTATAGAAACTGACACCATTCATTTATAAATATTAAATCTCTAGAGATTACTATTCGTTATAAAACATAATGATACATTATAGAACTATTTAGTTCTAGTGCCATTGGAGAAATGGAAATATAAATAGTAGGTTCATAGGTGAAATTAATCTTCTCCCACTAAGATATTTATATCCATAACCCTTATCAAAATTATCAAATATAAAATCATTCTTAATAAAATGGGGAAAGGAAACATAAGAATATGTGAGATTATATTCTCACTAAGGTTTAACAAGGGAGGTGTCGAAAATTGTGTAGGTATAATATGAGTATATTGGTATTAGAACATAATATTAGTATTTTAAAATAATAATCTTATTATAAAAGATCATAAACACAAGATATGGAATGAATATTACCAGTTAATAAGAAATTACTCATAAAGGAATTAAATATCATGATCTATGAGAGCATAATCTTAACATGTGAATTGGAATTGTGACATAAAATAAGTATAGAAAATCATTACATTGGTAGTAAAAACTTATTTTTAAGAATATGATAGTTTATTATGTTTACTCCCCAAACCAATTTATTAGCAAAGGATCACTCTCCAATCTATAATAGGGGACAAAGTGCCTTACTAAACTAGGATGAATCCCCATTCTAGTCTTATTTGTCTCATGAGATCTCAATATTTACAAATTTCCAAAGTGATACATATAGGTCTAAGCTATTAAATATTGAAAATAATGCATACATACATGTTCTATAAATTCATAAAACATTCATCATATCAAGACTGATGAAGGAAATGGGTCTTATAAACATTTTATCATTATATAACCCTCCTAAAACTTTTGTGTTCTAAAAAATTTCATCCTGGAATAAACTATGGTTGGGAAAAGGGTTTCAATAAAATATTCTCATCAAAAACATAAACCATTTTTATAATGAACAATAATATTATGTTTGTATTATGAACCCAGTAAATCATAAGTAACATAAAATGATTTCATCTTAGATGGAAAATTATTTTAAAAGATCGCATAGGACATTTAATGAGGAAAATAAAATTTCCTCATTGGAAGTAACATTTATAAAATAAATATTGATAACTAAATTCAAAATCATTTACTATGAAAATATATTTCTAAAAATCTAAATAAATCATTAAAATATTTAATATTTTATTTAGGAAAAAATAATTCAGGCTATACACATTAAAATAAGTATTCCTTTTACATTTTTGTAAGAATAGTCAAAAGGCAAATTTTTTAGGGAAATGATATGATTAATCATTTTAATTTTTTAAGATCCAATAATTTTTAAAAAATAATTTAAACAATATTTGAAAATTTTATTTAATCTCATTTGAAAATATGTATTTGGAAGGAAAAGTATTTTCAATCATATAGGGAAATAAAGTTGATTTTTCTTAAAAATAATTTCTTCTTGTCTTCAGTATATAAAAAGATTTAATTGATATTAAAAAAATTATTTTACTAAAATTAACATATGAGAAAAATAGTCATAAGTTTCTTGAGAGGTATTTCATAATATTTCTTCATTATAAGCATAAACATAAACAATATCGATAAATGATAAGATTGTTTCATAAAACCCTTATAACTTTCATATAATATGAATCATAATTCCCATGAAATAATTAAATATAGTAAAATATAAAATATTGTTATAATATGTAAATTCATGATATTACATGTAAAAGGGTATATAAATACACCTCATTGAATAAGAATGATGCATACCATAACATATGTCCCAAAGAAGATAAACTGCGAAAAATAATCCTTATCTAAGGTCTTGACTTCATTCATACTTGTAAAACCCACATTTATTATAAACATTGATTTAATAAAAATCTTATAATGAAATATAATTAATTATTTCATCACATAAATAATTTATTTATGATCTTTAATTACCTTTTTACTAACAATCCTGGTTAAAATAATATTTCAGGTAATAATTTCATTGTTTTTCCTGTATGTCTTGATTTTTTATTTCTGGTCCTATTAATTTGATCATGGTTAAATAACATAAATTTATTTTATCTTTCATATAAATATCGTATATATTAATTATATAATTTTATAGAGTAAAAAAAAATTTGTGATAGAAATTGAAATAGACTGTTCCTAAAGACAGTAGGCTATATGTATGCATGAACATTGATTCCTTTTTTCATGAAGGATGTTAAAAATGAAGGTGAATAATATATCACCATTAAATAGTAATTATTATATCATATAAATCGCATATATTCTGTAAATTTATTCTTATTACCTTCCATGAAATTCCTAAGTAAAAAAATCACATCACTTTGCTAGGTGACAATCTTTCAGACACATGAGCGATATTATCAAATTAGAAAAATGGAATGTAAGATGGAATATTTGATATTATAATTTAATAATTATTATAATATCATAAATATCATATATATAAATTAAATCCATAGTTATATCGAGTCATGAAAAGTGGTGATGGAAAATGAATTACATCGATTTGTGAGGTGGCAGTCCACCATACACAAAATGGGAGGATTCTTTTTGGTATTTGATGGAAGATTATATGGATATAGATTTCACCATTAGAATAATAAAAAATAACTATATGATATATAATGGTTTTATTATATAATAATATTTTAGTAAGATATATAAGAGGTGGAAGAAGAAATGAAACAAAACACAAGGTTAAAAATTTTATCTCTTCTATAGACATCCTCTTTATGCTTATAATTAATGAATTGTTAGGATAGGTTAATAATAACACTAAAGAATATAGTATTTTAATTGGTATTTAAGAAATATATTTTAGCTAGTATTTCATGGAACAAAGTGTTTTGTAGGTGTAAAGAATATTGGAGTGGTCATGACCTATTATAAGTTGGGGAGAAAACATGTTTGGAAAATTGTAAAGTAATAAGGTGTACCCATGTTTTTCTCAGGAAAAAAGTGTCCCAAATGGGACATTATCAGACCTTATAGATTATAAATTAATAATATAGAAATAATATTTTATTTGGAAATTTTATTTATTTATTTTACACCTTATATTTTTAATTTAACCCTTGGTAAACATGTTTTATCATTAATCATGAGAATTAATTTTTAACCACTTTAATATTCATTTTGACAAAAAAATATGTTGAAATTGTTATATAGCATGAATTATTCTAATTAAAAATATTGAGTTGATTTTTAAATATTTGATTCACATAAGTGGTAAAAAAAATATGAAATGAAACTCAATGACATGATTAGGATGTTATTTTCCAAAGACATAATGTTTAAAATTTTAAAATGATATTATATAAAAATTCAATACAAAATTTATTAAAATGCAAAAAATTATTAATTATAATATATTATTTATGGTTTTACTTTTATTATTTTTTAAAAAATTAAAAAAAAATTAATTATTTAATTAAATACATAGTTTTAAATAAAAAAATATTTTTTTATCTGATCATTGAAAAACTAATGTTCTCATAAAATTATAAAAAATTCACTCAAAGATAATTTTTATACTTATATTTAAAAACTGATGTTTATTTTTCAAATAAATTTTCTACAATTTGAAAACTTTTTTTTATTTTTTATATGAAAAATATAATAAAAACATTTTTTAAAAAATTTTATTTCTTAAATATATAAGGATAATACTAGATATTAAGTTATTTTTATGAATATTTTTGGTTTATAAAAAATGATTATACATAGTATCTAAAATATACTTATTTAAATTCATAATTACATGTTTATTTATTATGTTATAATGGTATTTAAAATAAATTAATATTAATTATAAATCATTGTTCATTAAAACACAGTCTTTCATGTAAAGAAATATATCGATGAATTTGAATTTATTAGAAATCAATTAATAAAATCTATGGGATTTACATTATACCCCACTAAAAATTAATTCTCTATAAAAATATTGTAACTTTGATATAAAAAACCAAAGGATAGTTACTCATTATTAGATCCTCATGATCCCATGTGTCTTCCCAAAATTGGTGGATTTACGACCAAACACTAACCAGATGAGCGAACGTATTTTATAAGACATTATATGTACAATCTAGAATATAAAATAGTTATTCTTTATAACAAATGTCTTTATGTAGTGGTAAAATTGATAAATTTATTACATGTGATAGATCTGATCTATAATTATATATGATATATACATGGAGCAGATTGTGACCAAAAGGGAGGTTTAATGGAAGCAGAAATTTTTAAGCTGCCATCGAGATAAGATCAACAATATAAAATGGAAAAATATAAATTGGTATTAGTTTTCCCTTATTTCGAAATCTCAATGCCTTTTTCCAAAGATACATTTATAGAAATATCTTCTCTCCAACATCAAATTATAGATCCAATTTATGATTATTTACATAACATTTCTATCAATGTTGTTATTCCCTTATGTGTTGTTGAATGACTCGAAACTTATAAAAAATTTATTTAGATAGATCAGGGTCCAACATATTTATTTGTAAAACTTCATTGAATAATGTTGGAGTTACACACATTTTTTAAATATAGGGCTTCATAAGGGGATATTGTAATTATCAAGTTAACGCTATTGTTATATGTAAATTGAAACAGAGGAATGTGTTATTCCCATCCACAGTTGAAATACATGGAGAATGATGTCAATATATACTCTAGGGGTTTAACTGTTCTTTGAGAATGACCATATGTTTGAGGGTGACACAATGTACTAAAACATAAAACTATATAACGATCATACATATGACTTTTAAATAACATCAAGATAATCCTCAGATTCCAATAAGAAGTAATGAAAAGTGGTAGTCCATGACAACATACCAGATCCTCAATGAATATCTAAGAAAATCATCCATAGAGAAATATTAACTAACTATAATGTAGTGTGTTGACATTGTATGTAGGTTGATGATACACCATATATCATTGTGTCTATTTGATTTTTTGGGGATTCCAATAAAAAAAACCCAAAGTGATGTCTTTCTGTTTTCAGTCTAGTATAGGAAATGGTTCTAAATTACCCATAGGATTTTTCCTATAACCCTTATCTTTCTATCATACCATGCACTAGGATATAGACTCAGTTACATCTCTCTACATTTAAACCCACTAAAAATACTCTTTAAGATCTCTATACATCTTTATAATTATAGATAGAATTCATAATTAAAAACTACGAGCCTCTTCAAACATCTCTTTCATCAAATCAGGTATGGATGTATCACACACACATTTTTCCCAAACCACTACATTCCATAAAAATATAGGTTAAGAGTAAGAACATTTATCACCTTCTCCTAAATCTCTACATCTTCACTCCCCACCTCTTTAATATTTACATAGATAGATGGTTGAACATTCTATTATGAATGATAATATTTCTCCACTTCCTTCAATGTTTCATGATCAATAATTTTAAAATACCTAAATATTGGGACTTTTTTTATAATAAACATGGATAATCAGGATTGATACCAAATCAAATCATCTACAACAATTTTTTCTTTACCATGTTGGTAATGTATCGAGGAATAATAATCTTTATTCACCTTTAACCATATTTTCATGTCTTTTTTCCCTCCTAATATGAGAATATATACCATAAGCATTGGTGATAAGTATATATATGAAACATTTCTCTATACTTTCAATTTCTCCATATCATCAATGAAAAATTACCATAGCTAAAATCAAATCACAAGATGGGTAGTTTTTATCATGAACATTAAATTTTCTGGAGGCATAAGCTAAAATAATTTCATTCTACATGAGAATAAATACCAATCCATTCTTGGATATATCACTATAGATTATAAAACCCTTATCCACTATAGTTTAATGTAATCCTAGGTGAACAGACTAAAATTCCATTCAATTGCATAAATGTTTCCTCTCATTCATTTATCCATGGCAACTTCAATCCCTTCTGAGTTTACTTGGTGATTGGATTAAATAGTGTCACACACATGTACTTTATTTAAGTTACTCATTCGTCTTATATTCGTGGCCTAACATTCCTCCCTATGGATCCCCTTGGTCCCACATGAATTTGAAGAATTTTGGACACTTTTTGAGTGGGGAAAAGGGGGTGCACGATTTGGGCACACAATTTTCTCAAATGTGCATGAAAACTATGTTTCCTTGTCCATATCAATAAAAAAATTGTTAAATTCCATTTTTTCATCCCATTTTTTTTATCCAAACACGCCCCTTTCTTCACCCATTTGACTCTAGTATCCATGGACGCCTCCCAAGCACCTCATACCTTCCTTGAAACTCCATTTTAAAGGGGGATTTGATGGAGAAACATCATACATCCTAAAGTTGTGAGTTTATTCTTTAGTTCCTACTTCTTTCCTGGGGTTTATTCCATTATTCTTAAAGTTAATAATGTATATAAAGTAGATTTTATAACCTAGGGTTTTATACTTGATTTCTTGGTTTATTCTCCTGTTTTTAGGCTTCATCTATGTCCCATGTGGGGTGGCGGTGGTGTGGTTGAATTTTCGCACAATGATTCAAGGGTTTGGACACTTGTGGCAGATGATTCAATGTGTAATAAATGATAGATGAGTTAGATATTATATGATTCTATTTTTTAACACTTATCCTTTATTATCCTTGCTGTGAAATTTGGTTTTGGTAATGTTTGTTAAGAAAATGATTTTTAGGTTCCAATTTTGTGTTAAATTAAGTGTTTTACATGTCTATTTTATGTTAGTCCAATTGGGGTTGTTTATAACCCATGTAATGAATTTATTGAAATGTTTTGGGTGATGAAAATTCTGTTTTTGTGAATATGGGTATGTACATAGTGTTCAAACAAGTGTTTTAAGGGATTTTATGAGAAAAACATTGTTAACTTTTGTGAAGTTATTTTATTGAAATCATAATGGTTTTATTGAGTGGTGTAAGTTTTTAAAAGAATGTGTATCTAATTGTTTGAGTTCATTATGACCAAAAATGATGTGTTAATGTTCCTATGTCTTTTGGTATAATGTGAAAGTGGGTTGAGCACAATGGGGAAGCTTGGGTATCTACGAGTGCAGATATGTACTAGTACGCTAGTGATCCAATGTGGTATTATAACTGTTTCACTGAGAAAAATGGATAACTAAAAAACCAAAAAAAAAATTAATGATGGTTGGGGAATAATTGGTAAAGGGTATGTTCCCTACCAGTGTATCTTTCATGAGAACATATTTTTCTATCGTTACTTTAAAATGAGGTATGAGGTACGTTGGGCCTGAAACTAACTAGTGCCTAGGGGAATTCCTGAGATTGGTGCTTAGTGACCATTTTGTATTTATCTTTGGAATATAGTGGTTTTTTGGGGGAATAAATAGTAACTTTCATGTTTTATTGAAATGTTCACACTTATGCAAAGTTACCACTGAAAACTATTTATTTTTAAAAGTTCTATTATTTAGAAATTATTTACACCACTTCTTGCTTATCAAAACCAGCATGGGTTTTATCTTGTATTATTTAATCTATGGAATCTATTTGTGGTATCCTATTGTGATTAGGATCACACCCTACTTACACCACTTGTGCATAAGTAGACTTGATCATGTTTGACAAAGGTAAAGGAAAGGCCTATGGTGATGGTGGTTCGGGTTGTTAGTTCCCTTACATGGTGAAACATTGTGGAGATAGCTTGTTGGAGATGAATCATTGTTATGTGGAGTACTTGGAGATGTTTGCTTCTGCTTTTGACCGTATTTGGACCTATGGTTATATGTTTAAACCTATTTATTCTATTCTTGATTTTTTTCATGACATCTTTGGCATGAATTTTCAGATTCATTTTATCGATTGGTTCTAATGATTTATGTATCCATAATCGAGTAAATCATTCCCAAACCAAAATATATGATGCCCGAGAACATGTTACAGATCATCCGGATAGAGAATTCCTTTTGGGGCATGTCAAAAAATGTCTTTTTTGTCAGTTTTGATGGCAACCCGATTCAGTTTGTGACAAAATGGTATCAAATGAGGTAAATATTTTTAGGTTGCATTATTATTTTTGGATGAGTTGGGCTTGGAACGAGTTAGAAGTTTCAAGACTCTTATTTTTGGTAATTAGTATGGTGCTTAGACCATATCTATCTTTGCAGACCTCAAGTCCTCATGGGACATTGGAATAGTTCATTTGACTTCACTTCCATGTGAGACGTGTGGGCTGCAGACTATACATGGACATCGAGTGTGGGTGGGGTAGTTGTTTCTTTTATAATTGTAATGTGTCATGATTTTTTATATTGGATGTTATTTATAAAATTATCATATTTTTTAACTAATTTTTTCTCTTATGACTTTCTCCTTTTTTAGGAACCTACCTCCCTAGAAAGATCCCATGCACCCACCAGAGGAAGACAGAGAGATTCCTACCTCACCAATTGATTAGAAGCACGTACAGGACTTAGTTCAGGCTATCCAATCTCTAGTACATAAATTAGAACCTATTCTAGATTTTTTTAGAGAATATGAGGTTGGTCCTAGGACAGAAAAATCCCATGATTTCATGAAAAAAAAACCTCATAATTTCCATGTAGCATAGAACCCCAGGAAGCAGATTAATGGCTCGAAAAGATCAAGCCCATGTTCGAGTTCCTGGATACACCCAAGGAGGTGAGGTTGAAGTGTACCTCTTTTCTGTTAGAGTGTACGAACTACAAGTGGTGGGAATCAGTACTTCAAACTTGAAAGAATGAGAAGATGTGCTAAAAAGATTACAAGGTCGTCTTTAAGGAACATTACTACCCTAATGCCTTTGTATATGATAGATCCTAAGAGTTCATGGATCTTATTCGGAAGAATATTTCTATAATGGAGTACACCAACAATTTATGTGAGCTAGTTTGGTATGCTCTTGAAATCATCTCTAATTAGAAAGATAAGGCCCAATGGTTTGAGAAAGGCTTGCGACAAGAAATATAATCCAAGGTTTTCTTATTTAAGATGAGGGCCTATGTTGAGGTGGTTGACTAGGTGTGTATGGTGGAGATTGACCAAGAAGGGAGGGTTGTTTTCTTAGGGATAGTATCAGTATTGGATTCTGGAAGATCATTAGAGAGAAAACTAAAGTTAAATGAGTATGTGATGAAGGGAGGTGGTAGTTCAGGCCACTATTCCATGAAGTCTTCATCTATGGATTCTGATGCGAGATATGTCATGTACCACTAGTGTGGGAGGTCGGGGAACATCAGACCAAAATGCACATTTATTTCGAATCATTGTTATCATATAGAGTAATGGGTCATTTGGAGCACGTTTTCATGATGGAACATCCACTTCAGAGTGTGGTAGGATCAGTGGCTACAAGAGGAGTGCCTACTAAGTCAAAGCCATCGAGGACATGGGATCTTATTTTGGTGTCCATGGTGGTAGGGTGTGGTCATATTTTTATAAGAGAAATTTTAGGGAATAACCACTAACTATAGTTCATCCACATGGAGAGACCATACATCTCCATGCGGTGGATCAGGCTCCAGAAGGATCATAGGCTGGACCATTGACAGTTCAATGTACCATTTTGATTGAATATTCTTTAGCTACAGCTCCTTTTGATATCAGTTCCTATGTTTCATTCATTTCACCCATTTTTTTAACATACTGAATTTTATAACCTAGTTTTATTCATTTCTGATGGAATTGGTGATGCTTCTAGGATAGAAGATGGAGAAGGGTCTTAGGTTCCCATATTGTGTTATTTATGTGTCACGGGTTGAGATGGGGTGGGAAATATAGGTCTTACATATGGATTTATTTTACATAATTCTAGGAAAGGATTGGCTAGTACACTTCTAGGAGCATGTCAATTGCTATATGCAGTGGGTCAGTTTCACAGCACCTGATGGGAGTCATCAGGTTTTTCATGGGGAATGGGATCCTCTGTCGAGTTGAGCGGGACCTCCACACCCAGAGTTGGGAGATGTTGTTTTTCAGTTTTCATCGCTCATGATAGAGAACGGCTTTTCCCTCAGAGTAGGATGTGCAGTTCTCGATTTATCTGGCGTATAAAACTGAAACGAAATATCGTTCCTCATATTGCATGGACCCCACCGAGATGATGGAATTAATGATACAACTAGACAAACTATAATACAAATATTCATTCTCTCGAGCATCTCTCCTAGGTCTGCTCTTGTGTTGTTCGCAAAAAAGGATGACAGATCCCTCCAGTTGTGCATTGTATAACGGAAGATGAATAAGGTAACAATCAAAAACTAATTACCATTCCCCCAAATATATGACCTGTTCGATCAGGTGATGGGGGAAAGTTGGTTTTCTAAAATAGAATTGTGTTCGGGCTATCATCAACTCATAGTGAAAGAGGCAGATATCCCAAAGATAACCTTCCAAAGCAGGTACGACCACTTCATGTACTTGTTCATGCCCTTCGGACTAAAAAAATGATCTAGCAGTCTATATGGAACTCATGAACATGGTGTCATATCAGTATCTCAATTATTTTTTCATTGTATTTGTGGATGGACTCTTAGTTTATTCAGGATTTGAGGAGGAACACAATAATGACTTGTGGATCATTCTAGGAACCTTAAGGGGGCATAAAATTTATAAAACATTTTCCAAATACACTTTTTGCATCAAGGAAGTAAAATTTCTGGGGCATGTGATCTCAGAGCAGGGGATTTTGGTGGACCCTAAGAATATGAGTACCATTATTTCGTGGGTGTATATGAAGAACATGTTCTAGATCAAAATATTCCTTGGCCCTACTAGTTATTATATGTAGTTTGTTCAGGATTTCTCTCGACATGCTTCACTAATGACCATGCTCACCCAAAAAGGGGTAAAGTTTGTATGGGGCCCAAAATGATAGGAATTATTTCAAGGAGGTGAAGAAGGGATTGACTACCACTCCCATTTTTATTTTTAAAGAGGCTGGAAAGTGCTATGTGGTGTATTGTGATTCTTCAAGTATGGGCCTTGGGTGCGTGCTTTTGTAGGATGGTCACATGGTTGTGTATGGATCTCTTCAACTCCGACCACACAAAAATAATTACATGACACATGACATAAAGTTAGATAACTTGATGCACTCATTGAAGACTTGTAATCAATACCTCTTTTGAGCGAAGATTGTGGTCTAATCTGATAAAACAATCTTGACCTATATCTTTTCAGAGAAGGACCTCAACATGAGGTAGTGTTGTTCGATCGAGTGCAAGTGGGGGCTCAACTTTGACATTGTATGTACCCCAGGTAAGGGGTAATGTGGTGGTCGATGCCTTAGGAAGAAGGGTCCCAATGTAGTCTTTATGGAAGGATAGAGAAGAGTGGACTCTGATGGCACTCTTTGCTCAGATGCATGTGAAGATCAAGGAGCAAAATGGGGGTGTGTTTTTGGAGATATTTTAGTTGAATCATTCTATGGTGGATAAAATTTACCGAGAATATCCAATTAATGAGCTTTTTCAATAGTGGATATAGTTTGTTCATGGTGGGGAGATGTATTCTGATTGGTCATCATCTCCCAAGGGAATCTTGTGCTTTAAGGGGCTTTCAGTAGTGTTGTCATTTCTTCTGAAGGTTGTGATGGAGGATAGACACAAGTCTGAGAGTTCTATCCATACGAGTGCCAGCAAGAAGTAATATGATGTATGTTGGAAGTTATGGTTTATTGTTATGATATGGGACATCACAGACATCGAGTCGAGATGCTACACATGTTAGTAGGTGAATGAAGAGAACTAAAGGCCCTACGGTTTTCTCTATCTATTACCCATTCCTATCTAGAAGTGGGACAAGGTATCCGTGAACTTAATTGGTGGATTTCCTCATACACCTCAGTGTAATAATTCTATTTGGTTGGTGATTGATCTACTGACCAAATCATCCCAATTCATTCTGATCAAAGATACAACTAAAGTGGATTAGTTGGACCATTTTTATGTTGAATAGTTGGTAAGGTTCCATGGTGTGTTGGTATCAATTTTCTCAGAAAGAGACCCATGTCACACTTCTCGGTTTTTCTAAGGAATTTATAAGGCCTCGAGGTCTCAGATTAAGATGATAATAGAATACCATCCTCAAATGGATGGTCAGACAGAGCGGGCGATTCATATTTTGGAGGACATGCTCTATGGATGTGTTCTAGACTTTAGAGGTTTATGGGATATCAACATGGAATTGGTTTAGTTTTCTGGTAATAATAGTTACCAGTCTATGATTCCAATGGCTCCTTTTTAGTCACTCTATGGTCAGCCTTGTCGGTCCCCCCTATGTTGGTTTGTGGTAGGTGAGAACTCACTACTGGGGCCATGTATGGAAGAGGAGAGGTCTGAGAAGATCTAGTTTATTATGCAGTAATTATTGATAGATCATAGTCTCCATAACTAAAATACTAACCAGAGGCATCTATACCTAGAGTTTTCTGTGGGTGACAAGGTATTCATGAATGTGGTCCCCCGTCTAGGACATCATCAATTAGGAAAGAAAGGGAAGCTCATGTCGCATTATATCATACCTTTTGAGATCACAGAGTGTATTGGAATGGTGGGATACAAGATGGCCTTACCTTATTAGTTGAAATCCATCAATGACATATTACATGTCTCATTGGGTAAAAAATACAACCCAGATCCATCCCATGTACTGAATTGGGAGGAGTTTGATATAGAGCCATATTTATCTGTTTTTGAGCAGTTAGTATGAATGGTGGACTTACAAGAAAAGGTGCTTTGTATAATTTCTATTCCACTAGTCCGGGTTCTTTGGATTCATGATAATGATACACATGAGACATGGGAGTGTAATTCATGGGTTGAGGAAGTGTACCCATTCCTATTTTTTGTTCAAGCTCCAGGTTTACTTTTTGGGGTGGAAGGTTTTCATGGTGGGGAGAATTTTCACAGCCATATACTTCATTTAAGGTTCTTGTTTCTATTATATATTTTACCTATGTTTCTTCCCTATGTTTTCCCTATCACACATTGAATTTAAAGAAGCTTTTTGAGACTTTTTTAGTGGAAAAACTTGGGTGCATGGTTTGCTAAACCGTGCTAGAAAACCATGTGGCCTTGTCCAAATTAATAAAAATGTTGTTAAATTCCACCACCAGGATTTATCCAAACTCACCCCTTTATTCTCCCATTCTAACCTAGAATCAATGAAAGCCTCCCAACCACCTCAAACCCTCCATGGAACTCCATTTTGAAGGGCGGTTAGGGGGAGATACTTAAAAATTCCTCAAGAAAGTGAGTTTATTCCCTAGTACCTCCATATTTCAAGGGATTTTTTCCCTTAATATTGAATTTCGTAATGTCCAGAAAGTTGGGTTTTGAGACTAGGGGTTGATCTTGGATTTACTAGCCTATTCTTGTGGTTTTAGAGAAGATCTAAGTCCCATGTTGTGTGACGATGGTGCGTTTGAATTTTCGCACAAATATTCAAGGGTATTGACACTTGTGGTAGGTGATTACATGTGTAATAAATTCTAGTTGAGTTATATTTTAACAATTTTTATTTTTATAACACTTATATTTCATTATCCTTGCTACGAAATTTGGTTTTGGTGACATTTGTTAAGAAAATGATTTTTTGTTAACGAATTTGTGTTAAACTGGGTGGTTTACATGTCTATTTTATGTTATGAAAATTGGGGTTATTTTATAACCCATGTAATGGATTTATAGAAATTTTTTTGGTTTGGTGAATTCTGTTTTGGTGAATATTGGTATTCCCATAGTGTTCAATGATGGGGTTTTAACAGATTTTTTATGAAAAACAATTTTAATTTTTTTGATGTTCTGTTAATGAAATCCTAATGGTTTTATTGAGTGGTGTAAGTGGTGAAAAGCCTATGTAGCTACTGTTTTGAGTTAATTATTAACATAACAGAATTTGTTATTTTCTAATGGCCTTTGGTATCATGTGAATGTGTTTTGAGCCCAAAGTGGGAAGCCCAAGTATCTAAGAGGGCATATATGTACTAGTATGATAGTGATCCGGAGCAGCATTATCCATGTTTCGTTGATGAAAATGGATATATACAACACTAAAAAAATATATTCTTGATTTTTGGGGACCACTAGGTTATCAGTATGTTCCATCCTAGTAGCTCGTTCCTATGAACAGAATTTTCTATGGTAACTTTACACCGAGGTATGGGGTACATGGGGCCTGAGACTAACTAATGCCTAGGGGTGTCCCCGAGATTAGTGATCATTGACCCTTTTTTAATTATCATTGTTATATGGTCGTTTTTTAAGGAAAAATATATTATGTTTTATGTTTTATTGAAATTTTCTCACTCATAAAAAATTTCTATTGAAAACTGTTTACATTTAAAGGTTTTATTCTTTATAAATTATTTCCACCACTTCTTGCTTATCAATCATGGCAAGCTTTTTACCTTGTATTGTTTAATCTATGGAATATATTTGTGGTATCCTATTTGTATTAGGATAAAACCATACTAACAACCCTTTGGTGTAAGTAGACTTGATCATGTTTGACACAGGTAAAGGCAAGGTCTTGGGTGATGGTAGTTCGAGTTTTTAGTTCTCTTCCAGGGTGTGGCGTTGTGGAGACAGCTTGTGGGTGATGACCCCATGTCGTGTAGAGTACTTGGGGATGTTTATATTATAGTGTTTTTTGTCTTTGGAACTATGGTTATATGTTTGAAAATATTTATTCAGATCTGGATTTTGTTTAATTCTTTTTTGCTGTGAATTTTCAGATTCAGTATATCGATTGGTTCAGATGTTTTATGTATCCATACTCAGATAAATCACTTCCAATCCAAAATATATGATACCCAAAAACTTTTTTGACCCCATGGGGATAAATAATTCTCTTAGTTACTCTTTACAAGATGGGTTTTGGGTGAACTTTTATGGTGAACATATTTGGATTGTGGCAGATAGTCATGATAACTTCTCCACAAACCATCGATATTATCTTTCTATATTATAGAAAATATAAATATTAGTCACCATGGTTGGTCTGAGATAATATTCAATACTCACTGTCTTATAAGGATCTACCAATATGTAATCTCTTGAGATTATATTATACTAAAATTAATCCTTTTGTATCCAAAATTCACATTTTCAAAATGTTCATACAGTTTCTCCTTCAATATGGTATTTCATAAAAATCTCAAGATATCTTCATTATCTTCAATACACATTGGAAAATAAGAATATATTCTATAAATTCTACTGATAACTGATCATGGAAATCAATAAATATAGTCTTTATTAGGGTAATGAATATAGGAGGGGAATTAGTAAGACTAAATGAAATCACTATATACTCATAGTGTCCCTATCTATTAAAAAAATTCTCTAGGGATCATCCTCCTTCTTGACACTCAATTGGTGATATCCCATAAAGGTGAATCTTTGAAAAATATTGATCCCAATGAGTTTGGTCAAACAAATAATCCATAATGGGTAAAGTATACTTGTTCTTAATTGTGATAATGTTTAGCTCTTTATAATCAATGCAGAGTCACATCGATCCATCATTATTCTCAAAAAAAGAATGGTTTCACTTCAAGGTGAAACACATGGAAAAATAAATCCCGTGTAAATATCGCCATAATTTTTTTTCTAAAATTTCCACAACTCAATTGAGGTAATTATATAATGAGTCATTGAAATAGGTGTGGCACCAAGAAAGAGTTTTATTGAAAACATAACATCCCAATTCAGTGGAAGACTAGGAAAATCCTATGGAAAAATATAAAAAAACAAAATCACATTATAAATTTCAATGATGTTGAGTTCTCCACAAACATCTGTGATAAATTCCTATTTTTAATAGAAAATAATACACATGAAATAGATTTTATTTCCATTAGATTTGATATTTATCAGCACAATGATAGATGATCATTTTTTATGTTTAGATATCAAACATTACTTCCCTTCCTCAGTAATTGATATTGGATTCATATAGAGAAAAAAACTCAATACCTAAGATAACATAAAATTCAACCATATTAATAAATAAATGATTTTTTGGAAGCACAATCCCAAAAAATTTGACCAGAGAATAATCACTGACTATAGATGTGATCATTTTACCATCATGTGGTTTCCCTGGTAATTCAACATCTCATCCTCAAGGTGGTATTTTGATAGACTTATAATATTAATTAGATAAAAATTATTCGGTAAATACAAAATAAAGAAAGGATTTAATAGTTTTATAGTGGATGGTAATTGTACGTTTCACAATGTTGTTATAACACCCCTTATAAAAAATTAGGATCATATGAAATTTATCTTTATAACTTAGCTAAAGAGGTCTGTGATGTTGACAATCATCATTAGACATGATATTTAAGCACTAGTTATCATTATCTAACATTCTCCCATAACATTATTAATTTATTACTAATAAAATTATATTCCACAAATGAAATATCTGTATCCCCTTAAATAAAATTTACTACATGCCTTATTCTACACTTAGAGCATGAAAAGAATCTTATATTCTCCTCAACGTGGTCATTAGAGTTTTCATTAATTTCCAAGCCTCTTTTGTTATTAAATGTTGGGAAAAATCCCTCAAGGAATTATCTAACCATTTTTGATGTGATTGTGCTTGTTGAAAAAGTGGACATCTGTGTAGTGATTGTTGACAAAGCAAACCATGACGTACAAATTTGTTGACAAAGGTGATATCATGGTGGCATGTTGAGTTCAAGGGTTGTGGTTAACGTTCCATGTTTGATTCAAGAACATCGAAAAAGAATGGATAATCTGGAGGTGATACAAAAAGAGCATATACAGGGTGTTTAAATGCCTATAAATAGAGGTCAACCCCTCCTCATTATGTGAAGAGTTAAACACTTAGAAAAATCAGATCTCTCGTCGTGAAGGTGTGGTGGTCACGCAAGTGGTGTGTGGCTGTGCAAGTAGAATTTGCGCCCTAGGTGATAGTTGCATACCTATGGTGGTTTGGGCGAAGAAGTAAGTGAGTCGCCCACATTTAGAGTTGAAGAAAGAGGTTTCACACAAGTGATTGAGGTGGAATTGTGCGCCAGGTTTTGAAGAACCGCGATAGTTGATGGTTGTGAACCAATATTGGTTTGGGCATAAAAGGGTGTGAGTCGCGCAAGTTTAGAGTTGGATAATCTTATGTCACCCAAGTAGTTGAGGTGGACTTGCGCGCCAGTTATAACTTGTGCACTGATACTTCCACGCCAACATAGTGAAGGGTGCCAGGTAAGGTTGATTAACGGAAGTGATTTAGGGATGTGTGAAATCCAGAAGATTACCTAATACCTTCGTTGAAAATTTAGATTCATCTACGGGTGAAAGTTGGACTTCAACAGAGCATCTACATACAACAGAAAATGCATTTATTAGTGATAATGAAGTAACCTACATGTCTATAAACTATGAGTGGATCCTTTCCAAAGCAGTGTCCAACAGAAAAGGAAGAATGTGATCCTCCCCACAGGCAGTGAGCCAGAGAGAGAGAGATAGAGAGTGACCCTTGGGAAAGTAGTGAGCTGACCATAAACATTGTAAAGGCAATGAGCTTGGGAATAAAAGTGATGTATCCCAAATATTATAAACAATAGTGCGCTTTTAGTGGATTTGGTACATCGGCACATCGCCGGTGTATAATCCTTGGACCTAGCCCATTGAGGGTGAACCAAGTAAAAATCACTGTGTGCTATGTATGCTTTAGTTTCTGTTTATACTATGCTGCTAGAAAGAGATAGAAGAGAGTCATTCTTAACAGTGAGAA
This sequence comes from Viscum album, assembly GCA_963277665.1. NCBI lineage: Eukaryota > Viridiplantae > Streptophyta > Magnoliopsida > Santalales > Viscaceae > Viscum > Viscum album. The sequence continues at coordinate 773,659,671 of OY728155.1, read as the reverse complement.
AAGATCAATAGAGGAAGTTGTTTTAATTTGTCATACCATGATTCACCCCCCTCTCAGGGTATTTAACCTAGTGGACCTAACATTAAAACATTACATTTAATTGGTAACTACAATATTTATTTACCTCTTGATAGCACAAAATTTTATTTCTACAAATCTAATAAATTCCCTTATAGACAATACCCATGAAAGAAATGAATTTAATCCAAAAAATATCTAGTAAACCTTAATTTCACATTGGATGCTAATTCATAAAGCATACCTCACAAGTCATGTAAAATTAATGTCATATGTACCAATTTATTCATCATTTATCCTTTAATTCGATGAATTACTCCTCTGTTTTAATGTGAAGAATAAGACAAATATATATATATATATATATATTAAAAAATAAGTTCATAAATACCCACCAATACATGGATACAATTTCAACTTATTGACTCATATTCTGGACAATATTCCACCATTTACCCAATTCTCCATCCAAATGATAGAAATGAAAAATTAATTTTTTCGGCTACAAACACTAGATAGTAGAAAATATCTATTCAATGGTATTGATCAAATTATAAGAAACTAGTGTCTCAAAAGAATAAAAAAAAGAAGTTTTGTTCTACTTTAAGAAAGGATTAATAAAACATTATTCCCTGCTTTTCTCATTTGTATGTTCAATATGATTCATAGATTGAGAAAGTTGTTTGAGCATAACATTGAGATTTTTCATTCTATCTCCCTTGACATTTGGTTGATATGAAGAAAACTGATTGCATTATTTGTCACACTCATTATTAACAATGTCACTTCAAGTACCATCTAATAAATGAATAAATAAATAATAGATTAATAAATAATCATCATAGACTTTAATAACATAATCATGAAAAATCGATTATATTATTTCTGAATCATTAAACATTATTTTCAATCATTAACACCTTAGGTTTAACCTTGGCCATTCATGGTCATTATTCAATTCCTCATTTCTATTTCATAAATATAATGTGAATTAACCAAATAAAATACTCCACAAGTGTCAAAAAATGTGCTTAGTAACACTCATTATCGGATACTAGTTGATTCTCGAGTAAATCATGACACACATTTTTCAAAGTAATTTTCGAATGTATATATGTTCCAAAAAAACATCCACATTTAGAATTGATATGTAGATTCATTAATAAGTAAAACACATAATCCATTTATAATGAAAACTTTAGGATGTAATATAATACTTAAGCTCATTATAATGGTTCTCAAAAACATTTCTCATAATTGTTTCCAAATGTTAACTAAGTATTTCATTGATACCAACTATAAGGAACCAATATTTTCATATATAAATATTAAATCTCAATAGATTAATATTCATTGTATGGAATATCAATCCACACTAGAACCATTTAGGTCCAGTTTTTTTAAAACTCAAACACATAAGAATCTGGGTCATTCAATAAATATATCATATCCTAATATTTTCATCACAGTTATAACGTTTTCTAGACATATTATACATAAAACCATTTTTCGTAACACAGTGAAGGTATCATAATAAATAGAGAGATCAGATTCATAGTAAGGGTAAAAAATAGATATCCATGATCACATAATCATTAAACTAGTTTGATGGTATGAGAACAAGATATTAGAATTTAAAAAGTATACCCTCCATGTTTAATAACATAATATTGATCCATATAATAAATCATTGAAAGTCATAAGACATGATTCATAAATGAATCAATGAATATGATCCATGACAGTGTAATATTATCATGGGACATGGAATTATGGCATACACATATGTTTAGAAAATAATTTCTCAGTAATTAATACTTATATAAAAGACTATCATAGTTGATTGGGATCATTACTCAAATCATTTTAGTATTCAAGGCCCACCCTCAATATTATCACTGCGGAAAAACTCCCTTTCTAAACTGGTCACCCCCCATTCTATTTTAATATATCTCATGAGATATCAATCATTACCCAATGCATTGGTGAAAGATATATGTCACGCCTATATCATAATGAAAATCATGCATACAAGTTACAAAAGATCATAAAACAATAAACATATCAAAATCCATGAAAATAAATGTGTTTCATAACCATTTTATTATAACACAACACATGGAAATGAAATGTGTTTCATAAAAAACTTATCATGGTATAAAACATGAAAGTGAAAATGGTTTCATAAAACTATATTCATTATAAACATAATACATTCAGAAAATTTATAATTTTATCCTTGGATAATATCCCTTTTAATTCATAAGTAACAACATATTATGACATCATAAATAGAAAATGATTTTGAAATATTAATTAGAATATTTCTTAAGTAAAATTGCCTTTACACTTTTAAAATTACTTTCAAAAATAAAAATTAATTAAAAACATCACAATAATTTCATTTTAGAATAAAGTTTTATACTTATAATGTTATATTTTAAAAAATCTATGGTCATAATTATGTAAAATAACTTTCATTCCTTATAGATTAAAATAAACATCTATTTCCCATTTTTATAAAAATATCTAAAAAGATTTCTTTTGGAAAATGATAGGAGGAGTCCCTTTATTTTTTTTGGAAATTATAATAATTGTTAAATTGAATTTTAACAATAATAGTAAAATAATTTTTATTTTTTTAGAATACATTGATTATGAAGAAAATGGATTTTCAATAGAAGGGAGAACTAAAGCCGATTTTTCATAAAATGTTATTTTGGACACCGAATCATATAATAGTAGGAAAATGAAACGAAATAATATTTTAATGAAATTAACAATTTAGACTAAAATTAATGAGTTTTTGGAGATATTGGTAATAAAATTTCATTATCATAATCATAATCATAAACAACCTTGTTAAATGATATGATTTTATCAAAAAACCAATACCACTTTTAACTTTTTAATCATAGGACCTATGGAAGACAAAAATTAAATAAAAATTAAAATATAAGGATGGTAAATAAAATAATAAATTTGAATTTAATATGGGTTGTATATAAAAATCATAATATAAGATATGTTTATAATATTATTTATTTCTTAAAGAAGACAAACAAAGAATAAAATACCTTACCTTAAGTCTCAGTATCCTTAATACATGCTCGAATGTCATGTATAATAAATATATTATTTATATATATAAATTGTATAACCATTATATTATATATATATATATTAATATATTATTTACTAATGACATTTTATTACCTATTTATAAAAAAAATAAAAATAAAAATTTCGGTAAAAACTGCTTTGTTTTTGTATTGGTTTTGATTTGGTATTTTTGCCCATTTTACATTGATCATGATGAAATCATATCAATAAATGTAAAAAATTTATAAATAATTTTTATTTTCTCAATATATGTATTTAAGTTAATCCATGTAATTTAGGAATATAAAATGAAATTAATTGTTAACAGAGATGGTATGATGCACTTATGGATGGACGATGTTTCCATTTTCTTGACGGATAGAAACAAAAGAATTTGGATAAAATATCATATTTATATAGTCATTATTATTTCATATATAAATATTGTATATTCATTAAATTTCTATTTATTACCTTCCATGTAAAGTGTAAGTGAAAGACGAATCTCATTGCTTCATGAGGCAATAGTCCTCCGTACACATAAGAAACATTATCGTATTACCATAGAATGTAAATCAATAAGTTATATACATTAATATTATTTAATAATTATAATATTATCATATGTATTTAATATAAACCTTAAATATATCATTACATCTAGCCCTAGAAGGTGGTGGTGAAAAATATATGACATCAGTTTGTGATGTGGTAGTCCGCCGAACAGACGATCGACAATTTTATTTCCTATTTTATGGAAGATGATATGGATATATGTTATTAAATTAATATAATATAGTATCAATATATGGGATATTTTTGTGTAAATACATCAAAATATTTTAATAATTGTCTAAGGATTTGGAAGATTAAATAAATGAAAATGCAAGTTTATGAATTCCACCTCTTCTTTAGAGAACCTCAATAGGTTTATAACAAAATACTACATTGGAGGGATTACATTAAAAATAATAACTATATTATGTGGTGATGGAATTAAGTAATATATTATGGTAGTTATTGGTTGAACCAAATTGTTTTGGAGGTGTGAAGAGTAGAGGAGAGGGTGTGACTGATTATAAGTGGGAAGAGGACACACTTTGAATATTTAAAAATTACAATGTCTACATATGTTTTTCACTTGTCATATGAATAAAAAATTGTGTCATTTTGAATACCTAGATACTACAAGGTCTATTTATGTCCATAAAACCATATTTTTATAATTTTTAGGTCATTTTAACCATATATTTTTATTTTAACCACCGGATAAACTAGTTCTAACCTTAACTAGGAAAATTGATTTTTTTCATTTTTTATTATTAATTATGGAAAGATAATTTCTTGAACTTATTATGTAACATTAATTTTTGTGATTATAAATATTTAATTCTTTTTTATAAATTTCATTAACATAATCAAAAAAATTTATTTTAAAATAAAACTTATAGACATTAAGTTGAAACATTTTTTGAAAGGGAAAATGAACAAAATATTAAAACGTTTTTATATTAAAAATGAATATAAAAATCATTCCAATGACATAAATTATATTTATTATAATATAATTCATCTAGTGATACTTTCAATGCATTTTAAAATAAAATAGATCCTATAAATTCTTTAAATGAAAAGGTAGTTTTTAATAAAAATCAATATCATTTTACTATTCATCAAAAAATTAGTCTTTTCTTAAAATTATCCAAAATTAACTAAAAGATAAGTTTTACTTCCTGATTTTAAAATAATAATTGTATTTTTTAAATAAATTATAAAGAAGTGTAAAAAAAATATTTTATATTTATTTCAATGAATATAATAACAATAATTTTTAGGAGATAATAGGATTTTGAAAACATATAAAAGCATTAATAAAAATTAATTACTTTTTATCAATATGAATTAATCATATGAAATAATTAAAATTAATATTAATTTTTTTATTTTTAATCATCCAACAAATGTTAAGGGCAAGGATTTAATGATATTTATTTTATATTAAAATAAATAATATATAATGGTTTATTAATACCTAGTGTTATGTCTAAACCAAGTTATCAAATAATTCAAATTTATTTTAAAAAATATTCCATAAAATCTTAGGGTGTTACAATAATAAAGGAATTGTTTCCCATTCAACATAAATAAAATACATCAAGTTATATAATCTGATTTCTAGTATAATAATCCATCTAAAACTGAGAAATAATATACATATAATTCATTATTGATATCATTACTATTAATACTTACAGCAAAGTGGAAATTCTTGGAAAAATTAATACACCTTAAATAATAATAATTAATATCCTTTAAATACTCCCTGATAGAAATCATAATTGTCTCTCCATATTTTATAAATATTGAATTTGAATATTAAATGATCAAAAACTTTCAGCATGAGTATTTATACAAGCTTAATATAATTGGAATCCCATTTAATTATTCATAATATAATTTAAAACATTTTCTAATGTCTTCTAAATAATTAATAATAAATTTTAAAATAAAAAATAGCTTTCTATATCTATAATAAACTTGCATAAAATTGGAATTTCTTGTATTACGTAAAATGGAGCATATTTATAGGTTTTAAAAATTCCAATATAAATTCATAGAATTGTTTATTTATATTGGTAAGTATAGAGTGAAAATAATTTGTTTTAATTAAGGCCCATGAAACTAAATATTTACCAAGTAAAAGACACATACATGATGTACTATTTCTATATATCTTTTATCCATAAAAATCAAAATCAAAATAAATTGTAAAAATAAATTTTATCTTAGAGGAGTGAAATAAGAAAAGATTCATAGATCCATTAACATATTTAATAAACATATTAACCAATTTATTATGAATTTCCCCGGGGTGATTTTGATATCTATAACACTTCTAAATTTAAATCATTTATTCAGGCATAGATGCAGTTTGATAAAAGAAAATTTCAATGGGGAAACTATATTTATTAACATTACCTGATTTTCTAGATTTATCTAAATTTAATTTCATTTTTCGTACTAATTTAATTATTTTATATTTTATAGGATTCTAAACCACAAAAAATAAATAATTATTTCTCATACATGGAATGATTAAGAAAAATACAATCACCTCTTTGAAATATTTCCAATCCAAGGAAGAATTTAAATTCCAACAAATACAATCACCTCTTTGAAATATTTTCATACCAAGGAAGAATTTCCATTCCCCCATTGTACTCATATCAAATTCATATGTAATCCATTTTTAAAATTAATTACGGTGATTTCCGTTTAGACACCAAAATATAATATCTTTAATATTAATTTTCACCAATAAAATTTCATTATAATCTTTCATGGTAAAAAATGTTGGATCAACCACTACCTTTTAAAATTATTTTAAAAAAGAAAAATAGTCATACTTTCATAACAAGATCAAGGATTTTTTAACCAATATGAGGATTTAAATAACTAAACAAATGGTGAGGATCATTTTCATTTTAAAAATTGGGGAGTTATCATACATATAATTCTTCATAACTATAACCATTCATAAAAATTTTATCGAAATCCATTTGAAATAATATAAATCCAGGAAATATACCCTAATATAAAAATAAAATAATTAAATATAACCTAGAATAAGGTTCAAAATATTAATAAAAGTATATTCATTCTACTTAATAACATCCTAGTGCAATAATTATAGCTTTATTTTTTTACTATATATCTATATTTCTCACGTTTAATGATTTAGATCCAATTTTCCCTAATAATATGAGAACCCTATGGTGGAGCAACTAGATTAAATACATAATTCATATTAATTCATTTTCATTAATTTTTCTTATCCATGATCCAATTAGAATAATTCATATCCTCATTAATTTTCTAGGGTAAACAATAATAAATTAAAGGATGATAATAAAAAATATTCATCATATTTTTTATTGTTTTAAAATTTGATTTAATATTACCAATAAAATAATTTATAAAGTGATATCAGTGTGTGTTCTAAGATATTTCATCAGTAGGTTCATACTAAGATGAAATATTCTACCCCTCAACGTGATAATATTTGTCTTGAGGTACTAACTCTTTAAAATTAAAATCTCTAAATTATTCCACAATCCAATCAATATCATCACCTCTTTTATTTAATGACTATTCACTAAAATTGGCATGAATAGATTATTTAATAACCATATATCTTTTATTTCATACTCAAAATGCCTCACTATTATTTGAATATATTATGAAAACCCTTCATTTGATTTTTCTTCAAATTTATCTAAAGTATCCTTAGTATTAAAAATAAAGATATTACACCCAAACACAATAAAATTACCAATTTTAGTGTTTCGTCCCTTCAAAATCTCAAAAGGTATCTTTTTCAATAAAGATCGTAAGGGTACTATATTATTAAGATAATAATAAGAGTTCCCAACTTATTCCCAAAAATATAAAGGTGGACTAAATTCATTTATTATGGTCTTATCCATTTCATGATGTGTTCTATTTTTTGCTTTCAACAACAACATTTTTTTGAGGTGTCCCAGAGGAATAAAAATTGATATAATTCAAATTTTAATCATCATAATTAATATATTACATATTCTTGAATTCATCCCCATGAATACATAAAATTAATTTATTTGGTTTCCTTTTTAATTTTTAAACAGTTTAAAAAATTTTACAACCATATATAATTATTTTGGTTTATGATTTCGAATGTAATCAATTGTGTATCAATTAAAATCATCAATGACAATAAATATATATATTTTACCAACCATTCTAGAATGTTTTATCATACTAAATTAATCTAAATGATCATGTTCAAGATGGATTACAATTTTTACTTCATTAGATGACATAAAAATAATTTTTTATTTTTTATATTTTTATCAACAATCACATACGCAGGTGTTTTCAATATTATGTTTCACTAACACTAGAAGAGTTGAATTCTTTGATAGCTTGTGAATTGGAAAGAACATAGCATGTACCAACATTTTATGAAACATATTTTTCCTTCTTTATATTTAACATCATTTAATCATTTTCAATTTTAAACAGTTAATTCCAAAAAAAAATTATTAGAAAAATGTTATATTTTTTGTTTTCAAATAATAAATCAAACTTATCATTTCAAATAATACATTTGACATTTTGAATTTTAGAAAATATTGTTGGATCTGAATCAACATATTATACACAAGAGGGGGGTGAATTGTGTCTTTTACAATTTTTTCAATAACTCTTCTTTTGAACGAGTTCTGTCCTTTATACTTTATCAGATTTGATTGTGCAGCGGAAAAAGTAAAAATAAGAACACAAATATGTATAGTGCTTCGGGGAACAGAAATCCCCTGGTCCACTCCACCAACACTCTTCTCCACGAGCTTGGTGATTTTCACTATTTGGTCCTCTTTTCCACAGACAGATTCACAACTCAGTACAGGCAGTTGACACCTTTACAATCCAAGGAAAAACAAATCCTTCTGGTTCAAACAGAAACCTACACAACTTAGAACGAGAAGTTGGTTACTCAATAATAAAAATAATTTCAGAAAGAAATTTATGGTTGATCTTCACAATTGCAACAGAATGCAATTGACAGCAGATGCATCGAAGTTTATAGAAATATTGATCTTCAAGACGAAGTAGTTACGAGTTGATCCAGTTGTAGTATATATAGAGATACAGTTCACAACCTCAGTATTAGTAGATCCATAGTAGATATTCTATGTAGAATAGGTGAATCCTCTATCAAGTTCCTTCTTCATGAACAAATAGAGCTTTTACGCTCCTGTTGAATCAGCAAATCAACCGTGAATAGTTTCCATCTCTGTTTTCCACCTTTTTCAATAATAGATCAATCATACCATCTTTTCTTTTTTCCCCCAGTGTTTTCAGAGAGAGTATATATAAAAAAACATATCTCCTGCACATTTAGATCCATAAAATTCGCCTTCTGATTCGCGATATTCAAAAATTTGAATTTACAGAGAAGTCGTAACTTCCCTTAAGACTCGGCATAAAAAACTCCTTTCAATTTGATCTTAAATCCATTTATAAAAAGGATTTGAATCATTAAAAGTCATAATTTAAAAATGACTTTAAATCTGGCTTGAAATCCACCCAGAAATTAGCTTACTGATCGTTGTACATAAAAACCGTCTGCCAAAAATTCCGACGACAAACGTAAGGTTGATGACGTAGCCTCCAAACGTAGGGTTACTAACATAGTATTCAAACTTAGAGTTGACAACGTAAGGTTAATGATAAACGTAGGGTTGATCATCCATACTTTTTCTTCAACATCAAAACGTACGGTAAAAGATCCATACTTTTACTTGATCCATACTTTTCCAAGAACGTATGGTTGTTTAAAAAATTAAGGTTGACGAACCATACTTCTGAGAAATAAACGCAACCTTTAGAATTTCCTCTCAGTTCTCCTACCATACTTTACTGATAACCAAAACGCAGGGTCCTTCCTAACGTAAGGTTCTTCTTCCATACTTTTATGAAAACGTATGGTTGTTTAACCATACTTTTCTCTTATCTCAAAAATTATGCATGCTTTTAATTCTTACGCTACATTTATCCACGTAGGTTATGAACAGTTATTTCAGAACGCGCTAAAACAGATTACGTGCTATATTTATCTACGTAATATGTGAACAGTGTTTCCAGAACGCACTAAAATAGATTCCGTGCTAAGTAATAAATTTTCATTATTTCAAAACTATAATAAATTAATAACCTCCTCCAAAAATAGTAAGTAAAATCATTAGAAAATAACTAAGGGAATTTTTAAGCATCAAAATTATTATAAAGAGACAAAGTATTATTTTCGATAACCTTCCCCTTTAAATAACATTAATACGCATTGTTGAAAACAATACTTTGCTCAATAATATCCCCCTTTTTGATTATCACAAAACCCATAAAATAATTAAAATTATTTAATCAAAACAAAATTAACTTTCAAAATTCGTTATAATGTTTTAAATAAAATCTTCTCCACCAAAAAGATAATTATAAATCCAAATGTCTCATTTAATTTTCTCCCTCAATAAAATAAATTCTCCCCCTAAATATTGATGTTTTGTTTATCCAAATTCTCCCCATTTTTGTGATATCAAAAAGAATGAAAAATCATAGATTTTAACACGTTTAATATTGCACTTAACTATTAGTAAATTCTATTATGAACTGTTTATCAATTATTAAATCTGGATTACTGGCATATTAAAAATAAAGTCAATAAAACAAATAAAGAAAGAGACAAATAAACAATGGAGAAAATTTTCATTCAAAAACAGTAGTATATACATGACAATTATATACACTGGAATCAAGGTTTGTGTAAGATAGGCAACAGGGTCTATCTCCTATGAATTGGAGACTTGATTTCTGTAAACTGTTCCCGATGTCCCTTTATCATCCCATCTCCAAGATGGATAATGAGCTCCCTATTCTCTTGAGTCATATGAATATCATCAATTAAATTGACTCTTAAAAACTCCTACATCCTTTCCTCTTTTTCAAAAAATACTGACAACTTCTCTGATAATCGATCTAACAGAATTCTGATTGATGGCTCACTAGATGTCAGTTGATCCACTACGAATTTCTGATTGTCCAGCAACACTGACAGAGGAGCACTGTTACAATGAAGATCTTGTATCCTGTCATTCATATTTCTCAATGCAGCTGTGATAGCCAGAATCCTTCTGATTAATTTAGGTGAATAACTTCATCCACTAACAGCATGATTTACAACTGATGCAAATTGGTTCTCCATAAAAAAAATTAAGATCTGATAAATATGACATCATAACCATTTCATATTTTAATTGAGTAACAGCAGTCAGCATATCCACTTTAAACATTTCAACTTCCTGCCTTGAAACTGTACACTCCTTCAGCTTTTGAAACTTCAAATGTTCTAAGCCTAAAGAATTTATAAGAGAAGCATTCTCAGATTCCAACTAATATACTTTTTTGTATTGTTCTTCAAATTCTTCATTCCTTGAACCAGATGCACCCTATGCTTGATTCACATTCTCAGGTTGATGCAGCAATACCAAAGGCAATGGTTCAGCATCATATTTATCTTTTTCTTTGTCCTGAGAAGGTTGGTCTACAGATTTTTCCTTAGAGTTTTCACACTCCTCCATAGAAAAATCCTCTTGAAGTACCTCTGTTTGAGCTTCAGAAGAATGCTCATCACATTCATCTGCATCTTTGTCTTCCACTGGAATTTCAAGAACAATATCTTTAGAAGCTTCCTGAGGTCTGGCCACTTCTTCACCAGGCACTTCCTCCATCTCCTGTTCCTGTTGAAGTATAACTTCAACATCAGCAACAATCTGTTCCTAATTTTCCCTTTTAGCTTCTTCTTGAGCTCCTGATTTCTCTACCAGATCCGTTCTCTCAGTAACATCTTCCATGGAATTATCAGCAAGAGCATCTCACACAAAAGATTAAGAAAATAAAGGTTCTGTTGGAGTTTCCGAAGCAGTGGAAGTGACTTCCTCATTTACTGGTCTTTTTCTTCTTGATTGATGTCCCTCCTGGCTTCTTTCTTCCTCAACATCTGTCACATCAAAGCGAATCCTTCTTGCTACATTACTGACTCTGGATTCAGCTTTTCCCTCCTTGGACTTAGCAGGTTGATCCTGAACACTCACTGAGTCTTCCTCAGCTCCTACTAGAAAAAACATACCTTTAATTGTGCTCTAGAAATATCCAACTTTTCTCAAGGTTCCAGCATTAAACGTATTATTGTGATGACAATTAACTCTTGCATCCACTAATCACACCATGTCTTTCTTAAACAGCAGCTTAGAAATAAGTCTACCAAAGGGATAGAAATTCATCCCGGCCTCACTTTGACAGCAATAACTAAGATACCTTATCATGTATCTTGGAAAGTTTAACATAATATCACTTAACAAAAGAAACATTCTATACATATCAGGGTACAAAATCTTCTCCATCTATGATATCTGTGGATCTATTCCGGTCTGAATAAATTTTACTAAATTCTTCTGATGAGGCTCCAAATCCTTAATAAACATTTTCTTTATTGACTTGGTACCGAGACGAAAAGACATAATGTCTTCGGATTTATGCAGAGATTCTCCTATATTCTTCAAGTCAAAATGAAAAACTCCCTCATGAGGGCAGTTGAGAATCTGACTAATCTCTACTTAAGAAATTGAGAAATCCTTATCCCTTATTTTAGCCATCAAACTGTCTTCTGTATCGCCCAGACTAAACTATACAGATTTGTAGAAGTATCTAAGTTCTACATCAGACAGAAATTCCGTATTTTCACTGTTTAACATCTGTTCAAGATTCTGAAACGACAGTGCTTTCTTCAACAACAGATTCGTCTGAAATAACCAGTCAAGATCAATTACCTTACTCTGTAAGATTTTTCTTCCTTCAGTGCGTTGTCTCTTAGCATTGCTCGACTCGGCCTCACTGTCTCTTTTAGTCCTTACCATCGCTGCGAGAGTCTCTGAAGGTTTGAAGGTTAGGGTTTCATAAGTTCGATGGTTAGGGTTTCAAAAGTTCGAAGGTTAGGGTTTCAGATGATCGAAATGTGATTTTTGGATTTTGAAAGTGTTTCGATTTATGTGAAAGGGTTTAGAAGTCGGAAAGGCTCTGAAAGCCTTGCTTCCCATGTAATCACTTTTCATTGCATATATTTAAAAACAAATAAATATTTCATATGACGAAATAAAGAAAAACGTAAACAGTATTCAATAAGAAAAATAAAATTTACAAAAAAAACAAAAAAATTATTTAAAATTAAATAAACCTAGCCCCCCTTAATAAAATAAAACCTTGCAATGGGAAGAGGTTTAGTAAAAATATCTGCTAATTGAATTTCAGTATTTATAAATTCTAAAAATATATATTTTTTAATAACATGATCTCTTAAAAAGTGATGCCTTATATCAATGTGCTTTGTTCTAGAATGGCTAATAGGATTTTTTGAAATACTAATTGCACTCGTATTATCACATAAAATAGGTGTATTATTAAAATTCAATCCAAAGTCCATAAGAGTGTTTTTCATCCACATCACTTGGGAATAGAAACTGCCAGCAGAAACATATTCTCCCTCAGCTGTTGATAGGGCAACTGAATGTTGTTTCTTACTAGACCATGATACGAAGGACTTTCCTAAAAAGTGACATGTACCTGATGTACTTTTCCTATCTAATCTACAACTTCCATGGTCATCATCTGAATATGAAATCAAATTAAAATCAGATCTTTTAGGATAAATAATAAATTGAAAAACAATTCATTTTAAATATCTAAAAATTCTTTGTACAGCTGTTAGATGGGATTCTTTAGGATTTGATTGAAATCTAGAAAAAAGACATACTGAATACATTATATCTGGTCTGCTAAAAGTAAGATATAAAAACCTACCAATCATACCTCTATATAACTTGTTGTCATCTGATTTCCCAGTTTCATCAAAATCAAGTTTTATATTAGTACACATAGGAGTTGTAAATTTCTTTCTGTTCTCAAGTCCAAATTTCTTAAGTAAATCAGTAACGTATTTTCTTTGATTTAAAACATTTCCGAAATATTTTTGAAATATTTGAAGACCCAAAAAGAAATTTAATTCTCCCATCTTACTCATTTCAAATTCTACTTGAATTTATTTTGAAAAAGCATGCCAAATAGTTTTATTAGTTGATCCAAATATTACATCATCAACATAAATTTGAACCAATAAAACATTATTTTTTACAATTTTCTTAAATAGTGTTGGATCTGCCATACCAATAGTAAAATCATTTTTCAAAAGAAAGGAACTTAATCTTTCATACCAAGCTCTAGGTGCTTGTTTAAGTCCATACAGAGCTTTAGTATGTTTAAAAACAGAATCAGGTTTTTGAGAGTTTTCAAAACTAGGAGGTTTCTCAACATAAACTTCCTCCATTCAATATACATTTAAAAAGGCAGATTTGACAACCATCTGAAATTATTTAAAATTCATATAAGATGCATAGTCTAAAAGGATTCTAATGGCTTCTAACCTAGCTATAGGTGAAAAAGTCCCATCATAATCTATTCCCTCTTCTTGATTATATCCTTTAGCTACTAAACTTGCTTTATTTCTAGTTATTGTGCCTTAGTCATCCGGTTTATTTCTAAAAACCCATTTGGTTCCTATTACAGGATAATAATTGGGTCTTTCCACTAAATCTCAAAATTCATTTCTTTTAAACTAGTTTAATTCATTTTGCACTACTATTACCCAGCTTTCATCATCTAATGCTTCTTCTATAGTCTTGGGTTCTTGTTGAGATAGGAAGGTAGAGAATTCCATTAGGTTTCCTAAGTTTCTTCTAGTTTGAACACCAGTTTCAAAGTTACCTATTACAGTTTCTAAAGGATGATTCTTTAGGGTTCCAGACTGTCTAGGTAAAATATTTAATGGTTATTTAGTATCATGTTCCTCCAAACTGGAATGAATTTCTTTTATATCATTTTCAAAACCATTCTTTAAATTCTCAAGTCTCATGTTATCCATAGAGTCAAGTTCATCCATTTGTTCTGTCCTTTTCTCAAAAGGATCAGATTCATCAAATATCACATGAACTGATTATTCAACAATCCTTGACTTCTTATTATAATCTCTATAGGCTTTAGAGGTAGCAGAATATCCTAATAAAATACCTTCATCATATTTTGGATCGAACATACCATGATTATGCTTGGTGTTTAAGATATAAACCTTGCATCCAAAAACATTAAAGTAATTTAATTTAAGTTTTCTGTTATTCCATAGTTCATAGGGTGTCTTTTTCAAAATAGGTCTAATTAAAACTCTATTAATTATATAAAAAGCAGTATTCAAACCTTATGACCAGAAATATATAGGTAGGCTATATTCATTTAACATAGTTCTGGTCATTTCTTGAATTGTTATATTTCTTCTTTCTACAATCTCATTTTTTTTGAGGTGTTCTGGGTGCAGAAAAGGTGTGTTTAATACCCATATTTGAGCAAAAGGAATTAAATTCCAGATTCTCAAATTCTCCACCATGATCACTTCTTAATGAGATTATATTGAAACCTTTTTTATTTTGAACATATTTGCATAAACATTCAAATAAAGTAAAAGATTGATATTTAAATTTCAAAAAGAAAATCCATGTAAATCATGAATAGTCATCAACTAAAAAATATACATATAATTTACCATCTAAGCTTGTTACACTTGAAGGTCCAAACAAATCCATATGAATAAGTTATAGAGGTTTATATGTAGAAACCTTATTAATAGATTTGAAGGATGATTTGTGTTGCTTGCCAAGTTGACATGCATCACAAAATCTGTCACTTTCTTATTTGAGACAAGGTAAATGAGAAACTAAATGTTTCATGGACAACTTATGTAAAAAAATGTACATTGAAATGACCAAGTCTTCTATGCCACATTCAGGATTCACTTACTTTAGTAGTCAAGCAGTTTACTTGTTGTTTACACAAGGAATTTAAATCCAAAGTATATACATTTTCAGTTCTTCGTGCTTTAAATTTAAACAGTTTATCTTTAAAAACAATACGTCAATTGTTATTAAAATCAACAGTATATCCATTATCACAAAATTGAGATATACTTATCAGATTATGTTTTACTCCTTGTACATAAAGTACTTTGTTTATTGAGACTATTTTTAGATCTCCAACAGTTCCAATGCCAATGATTTTTCCTTTGGAATTATCACCAAATGTGACAAGTCCTCCTTCCTTTTGAGTGAGTGACGAAAAATTCAATGAGTTTCCACTCATATGTCTTGAGCAGCCACTATCCATATACCATATATCTTTTCTTCTTTGGTGACCTGCTACCTACAAAGACATTAAAACAAATTGCTTTGGTACCCATTTTTTATTGGGTCCAGAAGTGTTATCTACCAATGATCTGGGTATCCAGATTTTCTTTTGTTCTTTTAAAATTAGCTGAATCATATAAGTATATTGAAACATAGGCTTTCTTAATACAAAAAATTTGAGGTTGTCTTAAGAAACAGTTTTTAGTTACATGTCCCTTTGCCCCACAAAAATTACAATTAAGCTTTATAGAGTTAGGAAAAAAATAATTTTTATATAGCTTTGGGTTTTCTCATTTACTGCCAATTCCAAATCTCTCCTTTTTAATGACAGTTCTTCCAAGAATTTCATTTAATGAATTCTCTCCTTTTGTAAAAACCAATGCAGCCTGTTTGTAAGATTCTACTTCATCCTGCAGTGATTTTATTATTGACTCAAAATTAACATAGTTAGTGTTAATCAAATTGTATTTATCAGTTAATTTTTTATGTTGTTTTATCATTGTGTCTCTTTCATCTGAAACAGAGGTATGTATATTTTTTAGTGACTTTTGTTTCTTAAATAGTGAGTCATATCTTTCTTCAAGCATATTGCAGTAGGCTGCAAGTTTCTCATTTGTGTAGCTTGATTCAGAATGTGATTCAGAGGAGTAATATGAGTGTACCTCATCAGTTTTTACCATGAAACACATGTTTGCCTTTTGATTTACTTATTCTTTCTTTGAGCTTGATTTAGAAGAGCCACTAGAGTCTTCAGATACACTCCATGTGGCTTTCATAGCTTTCTTGTCTTTCTACTCAAAGTCATTTATTTTGAATAATTTCTTCTTCTTTTCATCCATAAATTCTGGGAAATCTGGTCTGATATGTCCCATCTTTTTTTGCATTCATAACATATCAAATCCTTATTATCTCCCTTAAAGGATTTTTTGAAGCCTCTTTTCTTTCTATATAATTATCTAAATTTTCTGGCTAGTTGAGCAAGCTCTTAATTTGAGTTGGATGAGTCAGAGCTTTCTGATTTAGCTTTTACTTCTTTGCTCTTTATATTTCTATTATTTTGTAGTGAATTTGCCTTCAAGGAAATATCTTCTCTTTTGATAAAAACTTTATGTTAATTAGCTTCATCTTGCATTTTAGCTTCATACATCATCAGTGTACCAATCATCCCTCTCATAGTTAGATCTTTGACAGGTGTTGCTTGTCTGATTGCAGCAGAGATAACATTCCATCTAGTAGGAAGTACTCTCGGTACTTTTAATGTTCGATAATCTTGATTGATAAGTTCTCCTAGAGTAGTTATGTTATTGAAAATTTCTGTCAATCTCCCATTCATTTGGGTAATGCTATCACCTTTAATCATTCTAAAAGTATCAAATTTCAGTTTTGCAGTTGCATATCTCATTTGCCTTACATTATCTGTTCCTTCATATGCCCCAGCTATTGTATGCCACATCTCAAATGATGTCGGACACTCAGATACTTTGTTAAATTCATCTGGTCCTAGACCGCAGATAATTGCATTGATAGCCATCGAGTTCATATCGTACACTCCCTCTATAGCAGTACTCCATGCCTCAGGATTTTCAGGAATTTCATAAGGAGTCAGAATCTTTGAATAGACTCTATATTTGAGGTTTTTCAAATATATTATCATGCGCGATTTCCAGAAACCATAGTTGTCACCAATAAAATATGGTGCTCTAACCAACGACATCCCTTCTCTTGTATCAGTCATAATGCTCTGTTGTATAATCCTTAAATTCTTATAGCTTTCTAAGGCTCTGTCAGAAGCTCCGCCTCAGATACAAAATGTTGGATCTGAATCTATAGATTATACACAAGAGGGGGGGATGAATTGTGTCTTTTACAGTTTTTTCAATAAATCTTCTTTTGAATGAGTTCCGTCCTTTATACTTTATCAGATTTGATCGTGCAGTGGAAAACGTAAAAATAAGGACACAAAGATGTATAGTGGTTCGGGGAATAGAAAGCCCCTATTCCACTCCACCAATATTCTTCTCCACAAGCTTGGTGATTTTCACTATCTGGTCCTCTTTTCCACAGACCGATTCACAACTGAGTACAGGCAGTGGACACCTTTACAATCCAAGGAAAAACAAAGGTTTCTAGTTCAAACACGAACCTACATAGCTTATAACGAGAAGCTGGTAACTCAAGAATAAAAATAATTTCAGAATGAAATTTCCGGTGGATCTTCATAATTGCAACATAATGCAATTGACAGCAAATGTATCAAAATTTCTAGAAATATTGATCCTCAAGACGAAGAAGTTCCGAGTTGATCCAGTTTTAGTAGATATAGAGATACAGTTCACAACCTCAGCAGTAGTATATCCGCAGTAGATATTCATTGTAGAAAAGGTGAATCTTCTATCAAGTTCCTTCTTCTTGAACAAACAAAGCTTTTACTCTCCTCTTGAATTAGCAGATAAATCTTGAATAGTTGCAATCTCTGTTTTTCACCTTTTTCAATAATAGATCGATCATACCATCTTTTCTTTTTTTTCCGGTGTTTTCAGAGATAGAATATATAATAAAACATATCTCTTGCACATTTAGCTCCATATAAGTCGCCTTCTGATTCACGATATTCAAAAATTTGAATTTATAGAGAAGTTGTAACTTTCCTTAAGTCTCGGCATAAAAAAGCATCTTTTTATTCGATCTTAAATCCATTAATAAAACGACTTTGAATCAGTCAAAGTCTTAATTTAAAAAAGACTTTAAATCCTGCTTGAAATCTGCCCAGAAATCAGCTTACTGATCGTTATACATAAAAACAGTCTACCGAAAATTCCGACGCCAAACGTAAGGATGATGAAGTGGCCTCCAAACGTAGGGTTAATAACATAGCCTTCAAACGTAGGGTTGACAACGTAAGGTTGATGACCAACGTAGGGTTGATCATCCATAATTTTTCTTCAACATCCAAATGTACGGTAAAAGATCCATACTTTTACTTGATCCATACTTTTACAAGAACGTATGATTGTTTACAAAAGTAAGGTAGATGAACTATACTATTGAGAAATAAACAAAACCTTTAGAATTTACGTATTTTTCTCCTTCCATACTTTTTTGATAACCAAAACGTAGGGTTCCTTCCTAACATAAGGTTCTTCTTCTATACTTTGCTGAAAACGTATGGTTGTTTAACCATACTTTTATCTTACCTCAAAAAATATAAATGTGTTTCATCCTTATGCTATGTTTATCCCCGTAGGGTATGAATAGTTATTCCAGAACACGCTAAAATAGATTCTGCGCTATATTCATCTACATAAGATGTGAACAGTGTTTCCAGAACGCCATAAAATAGATTCTGCGCTATGTAATAATTTCTCATTATTTCAAGAATAAAATAAATTAATAACCTCCTGTAAAAATACTAAGTAAAATCATTATAAAATAACTAACGGTATTTTTGAGCATCAAACTTATCATAAAGAGACAGAGTATTATTTTCAATAAACTTCCCCTTTAAATAACATTAATATGCATTGTTGAAAATAATACATTGCTCAACAAAAATTGCCTCATCACACAGTTGATAAATTCTAATTAAATTATGTTTCAATCCTTAAACATATAATTTTTTATGAATGAAAATAGAAATTTAAATTTCAACCCCACTAAAATGTTCTATATTTCCTTTTGAATTATCACCAAATGTAACATTATCTCAAAAAAATTGTTTGAATAATAGATAATTTCATATACCAAAATTCATATTTTTTCATCATTTACTATCCATGGTCCAAATATAATTTTTAATTCAATGATGAGACACTTTACATAAATATATATTTGTGATGTCTTTGGTAACCATTAAAATTTGGGTCCAATGGGATTAGAATATAAATTTTTGGAAACCAAAAAAGATTTCAAACACATGTTTACGTAAAACATTAAAGATAAAGGGTTATAAATAAACTAATTAGTATATCAAATAGATTGTATAAATATAAAAGATCACCAATTTCCACAATGAACTTTTATTTGAGATATAAAATTAGTAGCAGTCGATTTACATTTGGTATTTATTTTCACAAAGAAATTATTATTCATTTTTGTTATATTATTATCATAATCAATAAAAGATATCATTTTTTAGTCTTATTAAAACACTTCATTTCATAAACATTTTTTATAACATGAAAAAAAGAACAAGTTTGACTTTAAATTTTCAATTTCATCGTTAACACATTCATGCTCATTAAGAACATTATTAGAATTATATACTTTAGCTTAATGACAGTAAGATAAAAAATAAAAATCTCTCTTAGATTTATCATTCTATATAAGATACTTTTTATATTTTCTCATATAATTTCTTGATCTATATGAGTTGAATGGTTTCTCATCCTAGACATATTTATTCAAATTTTCAATCTCCTTAAGAACATCTTTATGATGTCTGTTAAGGTTCATGTATATTACTATAATTTTTTTTACATGATTTTTATTTCAATCCACTTATTTGAGAAATTCCTCATCATTTTTTTCAGATTAGGATTCAAAGGATTAATAAGAAGTATAATCACGGATTTTATTTGATAGATTAAATAATTAAAAATTTTCTATATCTTTTTAAAAACCATATTATTCAGTTGTAATTGAATTCTTAGTGCAACTCCATTAAACATGCCTTTTCTTATTTTTTTTATATTACTTCCACTTATATAATATTCTTTTGTCTTGGGAAACTAGGAATTAATTTTCCACTTTTTATACACTCATAAAAATTAAATCTCTTGTATCATTAGAATTAAAATTTTCTTTATTATTCTCCTTATAATCCTCCTTAGGATAGTTTTTCTGAGATCTCCATGAGTATTCTTTCTTCCTTCTATTTCCACATTTTCTAAATATGGTTTTATCATTTTTTTCACTACTCAAATTTATATTCAAAATAGCAAGTAGATAGATTTGATTTAAAATAAATTACCATATTATTTTAATTATATTCATTAGCAACATTTATAATCTATAACTAATATTGTAATAGTTATCCAATAATCTCATCATGTATAAATTCCATGAATTTGTTACTTTCATCAATAGCATAATATTTAGCATGCCACTTCTTAAGAACTACTCTACACACTTCATCAATAAGAATTGGATTTTCAATAGTTTCTCCCAAATAACACATACAATTTATAATAATAGTAAATATATAAAACAAAATATTTATAGTTTCACCTTTCCTCAATTTAAATTCATGATATTTAGCTCTTAACATACCATAATTTATTGTAATAATTTTATACGAGCCATGATTTATAACATGAAAAATGTTCTATGTGTCATGAGAAATGTTTCATGCTAAAACATGACAATATAAATTTCTATTTATTTAAAATTATTTGATATTCATCACCTGTTAATTCAGAACATCATTTACCACATCATCGCCAACTATAGATTTATGCTCACCTTCTAGTAGACTTTATGGATTTTCCAGGTTTGTCTAATGATCAGTGCTATATTTCTTTACATAATATTCCATATGGGATTGCTAATAACCATAATTATTTCTAAATAAATGAGATTGTGTTTTTGTATCATTCCCTCCATTTTATAGGTTCCTACCATCTTAAAATAATCTTCTCCCCTTGATGGTTAATTAAATAAGTTGTTAGAAATAATAAAGATATATATAGAGAGAGATTGAGATCACCCTTTGATTAAAATTTTTGTTCAAGAGATAAGATGAACATATATACAATAGGTGGAAAATTATAATTTCCTTAAACTGAATTAATTAATGTAATGGTTATATCGTAATTATTATGGTTAGTTTAGAGGAAGTAATAAAATTATCATTGATTTTTTACAGTATTTTAAATATAAATGCTTAGAGTCCACTCTTATCCCCTTACAAGTTGACAAATATGATAATAAATATATTTTTTTCTTGTAATAAATTTTTTTCACCTGTAGTTACTTCCGAAATAGAAAAAATTTCCCCTCTAGAGGCAAAATCCATACCTGGACCGACATTTATGCCAAAAGGAACAAGCCAAAAACATTCCTTTTTTTCATTATAGGTACAATAGAATGCCTGCATTTTTATTGGGATCCACAAAATAGTCAACTTCTTTTTAATGGGTAGTACAACCCATTCAAATTATAGAAGCCAAAATAGTTACAGGATAGAAATAGAAAAAACAAGTTTGAAAATTTTATAGCCCAACTGTCGAGGTGGAAAGAGTCTCTAGAATAAAAGGATCAAATGATTTTATTTATAAAAGGAGAATATTTTATTACTAAATAATTAATAACTTGTATTGTTTAAATTTATCATCAACCTCATTATATAATTTTAATGGTTCTATAAATTATTTCATTTACTCCTCTCTCATGCCCTGATTGTATGATGTCATTCCATTATATAGATTTCATCCCGAAGGTTCTAAGTATCTTTAATAGAGGCCCATAATTGTTGATCTCAAATCAGATGTTCTCTAAAGATTCTTCCTTGGTACGTATAACATTTACATAATGTTTAAAACATCATCGACTATTGGTGGATGATTTCAACAATTTTTTTTTTTGATTTATGGGGCCTTCAAGATCATGCAAATGTCAGTATTCTTGACTCTAAAAGCATCATGACTAGGTTTGCTTCGGTGGATGATATTATCTAGTATTTTTCAAGATATCCTTGTTTTTATAATGGTTCTCATTTTCTCCACATTTAATGGTCCTGTGAATACCATATTAAGAAGGATTCATCCTCAATTGGGGTTTGGGTAAGGCTTATTGAACTTCCCAAAATCATTCAGAACCATTCAATTTTTTGTATGTTAGAGAATCTTGTAGGGATTTACCATTTACCTAATAGTCGAACTAAATCTGTATGTCACCAAAGTTCACATTGAATCTATGTTGTGGTAGATCAGCTGAATCCACCTACGTAAATTTGTTTGGATCACATTTGGTGAATAGTTCATATATAAACAATTTGGTATTTTCGAAACATAGTATGATTTATGTTCATTGCGTAAAAAACTGGGACATGGAGAGATTGAATGAATGCCTGTAATATGGAAGTATCCTAGATTGACTATTATTCAGACTAATCTAGTCTTGGCTGAGGTTAGTTTTTCTCATGAAAGTAATGTCGGTGCAAATTATTTAGGGGTTATCATGGGTTTTGATCTGGTTGAGTATGATTCGTATAATAATCAAACTGATGGTACTAAATTGGTGTTTAATTCTGAGTGAAATGGAATGGGGAACAAACAGGAGGCATGTAGGCATAGTAAATAGAAGGATTCTTGCTCTAGTGCAGTCCTTTTGGGGTAGTCACATATTGGGATGTATGTGGAAAATTGTAGGTTTTTGGCATTCTATGTTCAATGAAACTTGTGAAAAAAAGGATGTATCAAGTTCTATTCAAATTATTCATAATTATTCAATTTTTAATTTCAATGAAGCTATTTAGGTAAGGCTGAACTAACCTATGCCTCTTCCTCTTGATCGAAATGTCAATGGAGTTTTTAGAAAATTACTAGGTGATCAGAATGGACTGAACTCTCTAGTGGTAGTGGTTCCTCATGGAAATGCAGTAGGCTTTGGTGTTTTCATTGATTCTAATGATTCTACTCAAACAGGGATGTAAAGGGTGACAAATGAAACTCTAGATGTGATGGAAAGGGTTGTAGGTACAATTCATATAGCTCACACTAAGATGGAAGGTATTTATCTTTTGTCTCATGGGGGAGCCCATGTAAATGCAGCTCCTACTAAGACTCCCTTGGTAGAATCATAAGAGAAGGTGGTGTTCCAAGGGAACTGTATTATGGTAATACCTATTAAGGAAGTGGAAGTAATTGAGTTGGGTAATCATTTTCATGATCTATCGATTGAGGAACTGATCCATGAGATTGGCGATGATTTGCTTAGCCAATCAATATATGGGCCAAAGGCCTCTAGGAGTGATTCCAGAGTAGGAGAATAATATGAAGTGGTTTAGGTGTATAATTATCTAACTCTAAAGAGAAACATGAGATGAAAGGTAATCCCTAAAAAGAGGAAGAATTACTCCTTTTTCCACCTCCAATTAAGATATGATCTATAAAAAAGGTGAAATCTTAGCTGATAGATAATTATTATACCTTTAGGCAATATATGTCAGGTGATTTGATTGAGAAATACTCATAATGTCATGTTATCATAGACAGAGAAGTGGGGATATGGTTTTGACCTTAATTTTACTAAAGAGGATGCTGCAAGAATGATGGGGAGGTTATTGACTGTGGATCCCAATGAGGAGAAAAATACCTGGATCCACAAGTAGGTATTGATTTTAGTAGGGGTTTCAATAGTGGGAGGATCAAAATGGAAGAGTACATCCAAACATGGGACAAGATGGCCATTCGTTTTTAGGATCATCTATGGGATGAACTGGAACCTCAGGTAACCGACCTCTCTGGAAAACTATTTAGAGATATTTATTTTGGGAGGTTCATATTATTCTTCAATGGATATTCTATTTCTTTTTTTGTTTGAATTCGTTATTTCTCTATTTTTCTTAAATGTTTTTGAATAATAAAAATATAATTTTAAGAAATATGAAAATATGTATAGAAATTAAGAAATAATAATATAAAAAATTGAGTCCCTATTTTATAGATTTCTTATAAATCAATAAGTTTTAGCTTATAAACCCACTCATAAATTACGTAGATTAATTCAATATAAATCTAATTTTAAATTCACATCAGTACAAGATCAACCATATAATTCTAAATCCTAGTAAAATATAGGATATTATTAATGATATACATAAATTTATTTTTTTGAAGAAATAAATTTTAGATTTAGATTTATTTTTTACATGGTTTCGAAGATAATGAAACATAACCTCATGGTTTTTAATCCTAGAGTTTTGTAGTGGATTTTTTGAAATATAAATTGTTAAAATCTATTAACAAAAAATAAAATTTTTATAAAAATAAATCCAAAATTAGAAGGCGTTTTATTAATCCAAAATGATTGTGTATGACAAGATACACTAGATATATATTTATATTTGTAAGTCAAAAGTAAAAAGAATTTTGCTTCATTGTGGCCCATGAAACTAAATATTTACCAAGTTAACGACACATACCTTATATAATATTTCTATTTATTTTTCATCCACAAAAATAGAAATCAAAATAACATGTCAAATTAAATTTTAGCTTAGAGGAGTAAAATAAACCCATATTCAAAGATCCTTTTACATATACAATAAAACATTTAACCAATTTAGTATGACTTTCCCTATGGTCAGTTTGATATATATAACAATTATAAACTGAAGAAATTATATTTGTCATGCATGTAGTAAAATATAATAAAATTCCAATGGCGGAAAAAATTTTATTGACCTTAACATATTTTATAGATTTATCTAAATCTAATTTCTTTATAGTAATCATATTGGGTTTTTTTTAATTTTATGGGATTCTAAACCAAAAATCCTAAATAATCATTTCACATACATGGATTAATTAACCAAAATACAGTCACCTCTTAGAAATATTTCCAAACCAAAGAATAATTCCAATTCCCCATTACACTCATATCAAATTCATAAGTCATATATTCTGAAAATTGATTACAATTATGTCTAATTAATGAGACAAATATAATATCATCAACAGAAATTTTCACTGGTAAAATTTTATTTGAAATTTTTTCTATAACCATAGTATGATCAACCATTACATTATCTAAATTATTCTTCAAATGATTAATAGTTATACATTTATACCGAGATGGAGGAGCTTGTTTTAACCCATATAATGGATTAAATAAATTTAAAACAAGATCAAAATCATTTTCATTTTCAATATTGGGTGTCTATCTAACAAATACTTCTACATATCTATAATCGTTTAAACAATGGTTTTCATATCCATTTGAAATAATGTAAATCAACTAATATTAGCCTACGATAGAATTATAATAATTACATCAAGCCTATAATAAGGTGTAAAATTTTAATAAAAGTAAATTCATTTTTATTGAAAATATATTGGGGTAAATATTATAGTTTAATTTATAACTAAATTTCGTTATTTATCAAGTATAATTATTTTAATATAATTTTACCTAATAATAATCAAATCATATGGTGGAATAAATAAATTAGATACATTATTCCTATTAAATCGATTTTATTCTTTTTTCTTAGACTTTATCCAATTAGAATCATTAAAATCCTTATTAATATTCTTGGGTAGAAAATACAAAATAAATTAAGGATAATAAAAAATATGCATAATTTATTTTATTATTGGAAATTTCATTCAATATTACCAATCACATAATTTATAGAATTATATCTATGAATATTATGAGATATTTCATCAATAGTTTTATATTAGCATGAAATATTCTCCCCCTCAACATGATAATATTTATTTTATTGTAATTACTCATTAAAATTAATATCTATAAATTATACCTCGTGAAAATTAATATCATCATATCTTTTATTTAATTATTTATAACTAATATTAACTGGAATAGATTCTTCAACAACCATATTTCTTTTTTCTTGTACTCAACATGCCTTACTATTATTTTACTATCCTATGAAAAATATTCATTGAATTTTCTATGAAATTTATCTAATGAATATTTATTATTAATAATAAACAAATTACACCCAAACACTCTAAAATATAAAGTATTAGTCTTTGTTGCCTTTAAAATCAAAAAAATACTTTTAAAAAAATGGATCGTAAATTAATTATGTTAGTAAGAGAAGAAGAAGTATTCAAAACTACTTCCTTGATATAATAAGGTGGATTGAACTCATTTATTATGGTCTTATCCATTTCTTACAGTGTTCTATCTTCTTTCCTTTCAACTATAACATATTTTTGAGGTTTCCAAGAAGCTAAAAAATTAAAAAAAATACACATTTACATCAACATAATGGGTAGATTACATATTCTTTAAGTCACCACCATGATTACTTAAATTTTATTGAATTATGCTTCCTTTTTAATTTTAAACCAATTTACAAAAATTGATAAACATTGATAATTTTTATTTATTTATTATTTGTAAAGTAAACCATTGTGTATCAAGAACAATTCATTAATGAAAAAATAATATTTTTTACTAACCAAACTAGTATCTTTTATCTGACTAAATTAATCTAATTGGACCTTTTGATACTGGATTAAAATTTATACTTCATTAATTGACATAAAAATAATTTTTTTTATTTATATTTTAAGTTAAAGTCACTTAAAATGGTGTTGTCCACATTAAGATTAAGTAAAATTATAATAGTTGGGTTCATGTACCGCTTGTGCATAAAATTGAAATTATCATGTACCAATATCCCAAGAAATAATTTTTTTCAGATTTTATTTCATTTAAAAATTTTAAATTTTTGTCATTTAATTCAAAAAAAATAATTGAATAAATGTAGTCTTTTTTATTTTCATAAATAAAATCGAACTTATCCATAAAATTAATGAATTGATCATTTTGAAATTAAAAAACAGTGCATCATCACATAATTGATAAATTATTATTAAATTATGTTTCAATCCTTAAAGAAATATTTGTTCGGATTAATAATATAATTTTCAATTCCAACCCCACTATATTAATTTATCATTGCTTTTGAATTATCACCAAAAGTAAAATTATTTCTATCAAAGTATTTTAATGATAGATAATTTTATATATAACAATTTATTATACTTAATCATCCACTATCCATGTTCCAAATATAATATTTAATTCTACCATGACACACCTAACGTAAATGTATATTTATGATGTCCTCGTTAAACATGAAACTTTGGGTCTAATGGGATTAGAATATAAATTTTTGGAAACAAAAAAAATATTTTAAACCCTTTTTATATAAAATATTAATGATAAAGGTTTAAAAATAAATTAATTAGTATATCAAAGAGATTTTGGAAATATAAATGAACACCCATTTCTAAAATGATAATTTATTTGAAATCTAAAATAAGTAGTTGTTGTTGTACTCCCATTAGTTTTTTTACAATGAAATTATTATGATTTTTGGTTAAATTATTGTCACAACCAATAAAACATAACATTTTTTCATTTTAGTAAAACTCAAAATTTCATAAAGGTCTTATATAGGTCAAAAAAAATAAACAGATTTGAATTTTAAATTTCAATTCCATTTTAACATGTTTATTCTCCTAAATAACTGCATAAAATTTCCTTACTTCAGTTTAATGACACTAATACATGAATTCAACCACCATTTTAAATTATTATTTTCTAAAGGATCATTTTTCATTTTTTTTCTCTAATAATTTATAGATCTATATGAGATGAATTTTTTTCATCCGAGACACATTTCTTCTTAAATTCACTCTTATTAAGTCCATCCTTATGTTGTATCTTTAGGTTCTTTTATAATCCTATTTTTTTTTAAATTTCTATTTATATCTATAATTTTTTTTAAAAATTTCCTAAAATGTACTTTTTATATCCAAATTCAAAGGATTAATAATATGTATGATCACTTAGTTTTTTTGATAAAGTAAATAAGTATATGTTTTAAAAATCATTTTCAAAATTTGATTATTTATATTCACTTTAATCCTTAGTGAAAATCCATTAGAATTCCATTTTCGTGTTTTATTTATTTTATTTCTTCCTCTTATTTTTTTATTATTTAGTCTGGGGGAATCGTTCATTACATTCCCCCTATTCCAACAATTATAAAAATTATACATTAAGTGTCATTAGAATTAAAATTACCTTTATCCCGCTTCTTATAATCCTTATTAGGATAGTATTATTTAGATCTACATGTGTATCCATTCATCCTTTAACACCCATCTTTTATATAAATGGATGTATAATTATGGTCACTACTCTATAACTTTGATCTCAAAGAGGAAGTAGATATATTTGATTTAAATTAAATTTCCTTATTATTTGATTTTTCTTCTTTATTATCTTTTGGATTCTCTAACTCATATTGTAATAGTCATCCAATAATCTCATCAAGTGTATATTCCATGAATTTATTACTTTCATCATCAGAATCCTTTTTAGCAAGCCACATCCGAGGAAACTCTCAACGCACACTTTCAAGAATTATTGGATTTTCAATAGTTTCTCCCAAATAACTCATAACATTTAAAATAATAGTAAATCTATGATGAATTTTTTTATAGTTCCACCTTCCACCATTTTAATTCAAAATATTTTTCTCTTATCATACAAAATGTTGTTCTGATAATTTTATACGATCCAAGATATTTAACATCAACATGTTTCTAGAAGTCCTGATAAATTTCTCATATTAAAACATAGATATATAAATTAATATTTATTTACAATATATAATATTCATCACCTTATAATTAAAAAATCATTTAAAATATAATTCTAAAAAAATGATTTATCCTATTCTTTTGGTATTCGGTATGAATTTTCCATAAGTTTTTAATGATCACCGCTATATTTCTTTAAGAAATATTCTATATTAGATTTCAAATAAGTATAATTTGTTCCATAAAAATGAGGCGGTTTTTTATGTAACCATCCCTCATTTTTACAAGTTAATACCATCATAAAACACCCTTTCCCCATTGGTGGTTAATTCAAAATGTGGTTAGGAATAAAAAATAGATATAGAGAGAGATAGAGTTTACCCTACGATGGGTAGTATAACCCATTGAAATTATATCCACCAAAAATAGTTACAGAATGTAAATATACATAACTATATTGAACACTTCATAGTTTTAGTGTCGAGGTGGTATGAATGTCTCCACACGAAAATGATTAAATGATTATTTCTCTATAATGAGAAGATTTTTTTCTCCAAATAATAAATCTCTTATATAGTTTAAAAACATCATCAACCTCATCACTATAAAATGAATTGGTTCTATAAAATCTAAATATAGAATTTATTTTCATAAATTTCCAATCTTGAAAAATGATCAATCTCACTTTTATCAAAGAAATATGTGCACATAAAAATTCAATAAAATTATTTTGAGTTGTACAATATTATTTTATAGATAATAATCATTTAATAAATGAGAAATAATATTCCCCAGAGTCATTATTTATTTTGTATAAAATTAATAGAAACAACATATTGTAACTCATTTTAATATCTAACACACCATTAAATAATAAGACTTAGTATCATATAAATACTCCTTGATAATAATCAAAACTAAATATTCATATTTTATTCAGTTTTAATTTATATATATTATGTTCTAATAATTTCAGTATGAATATCAATTTTCTATTAAACCCGTAAAAATTCCAATTAATTCCTCATAAGATTATTTAATAAATTGTCACATAGATTATAAATAATTAATAAGTAATTTATGAAAAAAAATTAGATCCATAATAAAGTTGATACAAATTGAAATTTTAATTATTAAATAAATTAGATTATATTTGCAGGTTTTACAATATCCTATATAAATTTGATGAACAACAAACCCAAATCCAGATAATAGATTTTTACCTAGAAATTTTTCTACAAATAAGTGAATATATGTAGCTGAATACACATAAAGGAATTCATGTAGAAATTTCATGTATATTATTATACACAATTGAATTAACATAGTCATTTTTCATACCTGATTTCATGTACCTTATTTCACATAACTGATTATAAAAATTTATTGACAGTTTTATTCGTAATATTTTATATCAAAATCTACCTTTAAAAACAAATAAAATTATATTTGGGTCCAGTTTAATAATATTTATATAAATTTATTATATTTCCATAGAATAAATAATTAACATAATCATACTTTTATACCTAATGTTATCACCAAAATGGTGTACCAAAATAATTTTGGGAAACTATAGAATTCAGAAAAAAAAAATAGTGAATTATATCCCAATTTATGATATGACAGAGATCGATTGATAATGTTATGTTCTCTTTTGGAATGCATATAATTATTTTATATTTATAATTTATTAAGAATCACTTTATTTTGATTTATATACCCCATTGTATAGACTAAATATAGAAGGTAACTGCTTTTATAAAATCAACTATGGGGATTCACATTTGGCTACATGGATTCACATTTGGCTATAGTGTGAATAGTAAAATGGGTTTTTATAAATACAAAAATTAAATTAAAATTACATATTAAATTTTTGAATAATATTTTTAGATAAGTAACTCAATATGATAATTATAGAACATGTTATGAACAATAAAAACATGATATTTTAAGATATTATAAAACAATATTATTATCTAATAAATGTTAAGAGTAAATTAATTAATAAATAATTAAATGTATTAATGGAATAAAAGGTAATAAAAAATAAATATTTTTAATTAAAAATAACATAATGTTGTTTAAGGAGCCCCTAAATAATCCTTACCTTATTTTTTAACTATAGATCCCCATTCATTACCTCTTTAACCATCACACATATATTAATAGATAAACATTAAAATACAAAATATAGGATAATTATCCATTATATATGATTTATAAGTCTATAATCCATAATTATTTGATCTATTTTTATCTTTTTCATGGAATAAGTTGCATAGTCCTTCTAATGGAGAGTATCAACCACCTTGTTCACCATCCAGGGTGGTAATGTATTGAGAAGACATAAAGATTAATTATTTCAAACTAATTTATTTTTATAATATTAAACACTTACTATGTGAATATATAATTCATTTTTTATGATTGGTATATATATCACACATTTCACCATAATGATAATTCTTCAATATCTTCAAATAAACAATTATTACTGCAAGTTCCATATCATGAGTTTTTTTTCTTATAAAACTTCAACTGGAATGAGGTATTATATAATACAATTTCTTTATTAATTGTAACATATTCTATTACCTTTAATGAAGAATAAATATTAATGAAAAACACTTCTCAAATAAAGGGTAGTTAAATCCCATGTTCACTGAGAAGACTTCTCTTTAGTTCCTTGGTTGTTTCTTTATCTTCATATGTCCAATGAATGTTGGATAGCTTATAGGTAAAAAAATTAGTTTATTTTAATGTATTGAGAAAATTATCACAAATACTCATTAGTATTTGGAAAACCCAAGAAAACTAATTTTTTTATTCATTTTTGATAGAATGGTTCATTGTTTAATAACTTCCATCCTTAATAGATCCATCGATATATGCTTGCTTATAATTATGTGACCCAATAATGATTCTTTTCATAGATTGAATTCCCAATTTCTAAATTTGGTGATAAAATTCTCATTTATCAAGGTTTTAAGCATAATCCTCAATTTATCTTCATGATCATTAGTTCTCTTGGAATATATATATGAATATATTTGGAAATTATTATGTTAAAATAATCTATTTAATCTATAAATTATATATCCATTAGATCCATAAATATAATTTTTTTGTTGGTTAGTCATAAGGGAGTCACTATAAATTCATATTGGCCATACATTATAAAAAATTATTTACTTGGTTGTGTCCTCCATTTTTTACCCAAAACTAATGATATCAAGATCAAAGGCCAATCATGAAAAACTATCGATCTTTTAAAAGAATATAAAAACAAAAAATATGGGGTATAAGATACTTATTCTTGATAGTTATCATTTTAATTTCTCACTAATCAATGAAAACACACATTGAAGCATATCTATTCATAAAACATTACTTGGTTTACCGCATGGTGAAGCACTTGGCTTAATGATTCTAGTATGAAGATTCTCCTTTAGTTTCTTATTTATATATAAAACTCAATTGATTCCATTTTATAACGTGTATTTTTTATAGCTGTAACACCAGGTAAAAATCTTGTTGGAAACAAAACTTCACCATACATGGGAATACATGGAATATATTCCGGAAATATATTGGGATATTTCCAAAAAATAGACATATTATCAATTTCGAGTTCCTCCATAAGGATTTAAGACTATCAGGCCTCATTTATATGAAATACTACCCATATAATGGATGTCATATCTCTTGGATTTTAATATTTATCATAACATGGATAAAAATCATCTATTAATTTTCAATAAGATCCATCAAATCCCTTCCTGAGAAATTGATATAGGTATTATATATTGAAATGCAATGCATGCCTAAAATCACATTAAATTATAATAGAGTATGAATAAAAGAATTTTCATGATGTACCTTCCCACAATCCACTATTGGAGAGTACTTATAAAATTAAGATTCAATAATCATACCATTAAAAGTTTCATTAATTATTCACCATAAAATAATAATGGGGTGATGTGATTCCCATGTACATTTATTTAGATATAAAATAGTGGGTATAAGTAAAAAAAATAATCATTCAATTATAATGTGTATGTAACATGTATCATTGAAAACATCGTTCTCATGACCCACTTTTGTAGTTGTGATCACATGAAATTTTCCTTTGTATGTTGTATTAATAGGTTGTTGAATCTAATTATTTTCATTAAAACATGGATTCAAGTATTGTTTGGGATAAATCCCATAATCTGTGGTGTTGTATCATTGATGTCTTGGTGGTGCATTTATTTTATCCCTATACACAATCATTTCATCACCATTCCTCTTTACATAAAATCATAATTAAATTGCATGATGGCCTTATTTTCAATACTTAAAACATTTAATATTTCATTTAATATAAGTCCCCCATGCATCCTTCTATACATTCGTAATAAATAAAGATTAATTTTCTTTCTTATGTGGGATTCATTATTATAATTTCCTAGAATCTCTACCTCTCCCTCACTATCATATCCATTAGAATTATGGTAATATCCAATATTTATTTCTACCATCAGGTAATAACAAATGATTTTTTCATTAGTACTAAAACCCCTTATCGACAATAGATTTTTTTCTTTGTGTTAAGAAAGTGAATAACTAATAAATTTCTCTTTCATGCTTGATGAACAATGAAAATTCATACCTAGAAAGTCTTTTATTTTTTCCTCATAGGTACCAATAGACCAGTCATGCTTCATATCAAGGACAATATATTCCTTTTCCATTTTCTTATGAAGAGTTTGGAGAAACTAATTACTAAAATATATCATCTCAGAATAATCATATTCTATGGTTTAAATTACATCCACTTTCATGGTATTCTAAATAACATCCCACAATTGATATTACTCCCCTTACAAACAGTACACCACCAAGATAACTTTTTTATTCTATGAGCACTATAGAATAGAAACTATATTTCTAGTGGTACATATGCATTTATTATACACTAGATTTTTAGAAGACCCACTCAAATGAGGTGGATGTTTCTAGATTAAATACCATTTGGTTCATTGGCCCCTCGTTTACTCATTTAGCAGAATAACATGATTCATGGATTATGAGTATTGCATAAAAACAAAAATTACATTTTCTATAACGACCCAAAGGTTCTTTATTATAAAATCCATCTTGATCTTATTAAATGTCTCTTTATATATATTTTTTTTTTCAAATGTCAACTCCTTTGGTTTTATGATAACAATTGTGACTGTTATATTTAGAGTCGTTGAACAGTGATCACATGATTAGTATAAATATTGGGATTTAACACATCCAATTTTACTTAGACAAATGAAGTGATGGCCTCATCTAGTAGAATTTCCCCATACAAAGCCCATTTATCGGATCTCAGAAAATAGGTGGCGTCCTTGGGCTTCAATCTTGACCAAGCCCAAGATGAGATTCACCATGTCAAGCTCGAACGGGACCATCTATGGGAGAAGTGGCAGTTGATAGAAATTACCACTCGAGCGATGTTATCCGAGCCACCCCAAGAGTCTGTCACCATCGTACACCTTACCCTTAGGTCTTATGCGGCTGTTTTAAGGGGTTATGTAACTAATCGATAGTACTATGTTCAGGTACATTATTTTTTGTATATAATAATGAATATAATTTCTTGTCATTATTAATACATTGTAAATAGTTTTTAAAGTACTAATAGTGTTTTTAGTTATTATATAATTAAGAAATCTATTTTATTAGATTAAGGGATTTTTGAATTAAATAATATTTTAATAAAATATTATTATTATTATTATTATATTAATTTTATTATATATAAATGATCATGTAATTGTATGAATGCAATTATAATTTTTATTAAGGTTTGAAAGCCATTTTGTCAAAACCAGTGAATTTTCTATAAATGTCGGTTTTTATTCTAAAAGTAAAAATTAATTATAAAATTATTTAGATAAAATAAATGTTATTTTTGGAATCATGACATCGAAATTATCCAACGGTGAATTTTTCATAATTTTCTGAGACAGTCAAATTTTTGAGTAAAAATTAAATACCGTTTAAATATATATTGTGTTTTATGACATCATAATGACCCAATAGTGATGTAATAAAATACTATAATCTTTATGTCTGGCCAATATATGTTTTACCATTAAAATAATGTGATTTTTTTTTTATTTGGATTACTTTTCAAATCATCGATGGACCCCTTAAGACATATTAAACACCTTGTCTTTTTAAATTAATTTCCATGGGAGTGTGACTCACCTCTACATAAGCAACCCAATTATTTGAAAAAGTTCGGACTTTGGCCTTATAAAATATTTTTTTCCTCTTCCCTTTCCCAAAAAACATTGGAAAAACCCATGTTATAGTTTTTGTTTTGGATTAATTTAATATAATGGGTCCTAAACCTAAATAATAAAGAATTCCCTCACCTTTCCTATATAAACCCACCCAACTCCCACTTCCTCCTCACTCAAAGCCTTTTTAGTTCGTCAAACCTCTTACCTACTCTCTCTAGAATCCTTCCGAAGGTGCCCCATGCTCCCAAGAAGCCTCTCACCAGCCTCTCTCTAGCCTTTGGAAGCATACTTCCAAGTAAGGGTTTTTTTCTTCCTTTCTAATTTTTGTCAAATTTTATTTAAATTGTTTTTCCATTTTAATTTAAATTATAAATGTTGGGGTATGGTTACTAACCTCCCTCATACTTCCCTCTTTATATTTGAATGATGGGAGACCTTTTTTGTCTCACTAAATTCCTCCCATGTACACCTGTTACTATGCTGAAATTCTGAAAGGAACTTCTCTCTCATCTTATACATTCAAGAAATACATTTGTATCATGAATCTATATTCCATTACAATTGTTGGGACATGTATCTATATGACCTCCGTACTGTCCATTACATATAAATATGATGACGAACCCCTTTCTCTCTCATCAACCATTTTTATGAATTCTTATTTCATGATGTTACGCTGCCGAAATCGTTCCGATTTTCTAAGCCAATGTCATTGTGTAGTGAATACCATGCCCATTTCTCCATCAAGGGTATTCACCTTTATGCACATTTACTTATTGATTTTAAAGTTTCATTTATGAATTTCACATTACTTTATCATGGAATAAATGATTATGTTTTATGAATTCATGTTTTATGATCCATGTGGCACACTTATGCATGAAATGAAATGATTAAGAAGGGTGCGCCCTTATAGAGCTCCAATGCATTGGGTAAAGTATAGTAACATGATACGACATGTGAAATGAGTGTTGACTCATTCTAATTCAAGTGCAATGAGGGTTTACTCGTGTTTCATGTGCAATGAGGATTTACTCATTCTCCATGTGCAATGAGCCTTGACTCATGCTAATTCCATGTAAAGTGTTTTTGCCACATTTCTATGTTATGATTATCATGATTTATCATGGATTTATGTTCATGTTTTTTTTTATGCTCTATTGATATTCCTATTGTCTAACATGTATAGTACTCCTCATGTTATTCCATGTGTACTCCCTTACTTTTCTTTATAGCTCACCCTTTTCTTATGCATGTCCTCAGGTTATCCCATGCAATGCTAAGTACGAAGGAATGTTGTGGTCATGTAAAGGAAGTTTTCAATAAAGATGGGGTATTTCATGTTTTAATTTTTATGTAATGATACTAAGCCCCAAATACACTAAATCTCTCAATATTCTTTGTAGTATCAAGTGAAGTTTTATGTAATAATTCCTGTTTAAGTTGTAATAAAAAATAGGGTTGTCATATTTTCAATTCTAGATCCCATGTTATTTAGTATCTCATGATTAAAATCATTATATTTTCCACAAAATTAATTGATAACATGATTTTTCCTAGTTCCATTCATTTAATGAAATTAAAAATCCTTTTATATCAATCAAACATAATAAATTAGAGTGAGTAACCATATATTTATAACAATAATTATTGAGATGTCCTAAATTATGAAACATTATTATCAACCTATGTCAAAATAACATTCACCTTATATAAATTACACAAATAATTAGGTATTTCATGCCATTTACAATTATTTTCCATAACCTAATCTCTAGAACTAAGAGGACCCTTCCCTGATATGAATTGAGGTGACCCATTAAAAACATAAATAAATGTTAAAACTTTTAAGATGAAAACAAAATATACAAAATAATAATTTACACCTAAGAACCCTTATGTTTTAATATATTTTTATAATTGATATATATTAAAATTACTTCAACGAATATATTAAGAATATCCCATAAATTGCTTCTCTAATATTACCTTTTGAAGGCATAACCTACTTAAAACCATTCTGTATGACCTTGAGAAAATGGAAACATAAGAAAGGGTGATCATAAATTCTAAAAAAAATTAACAATGGGAGATATAAATAGATGATCATTTGAAATAATAATATAATTATAGGGATATGAGATCATGATCATAAATTATTAATTTTATAGCCAATCATTCGTGGAATATAAATCACAAATCCTGTCATGAAGCCTTAGAATTTCAAAATACATGAGTACAAAGAGATAGGAATCATCCTTAATAAATCATAATACATGATATAATATATTTCTAATAATAAACATTCATAGAAATTATGATATAATAATAATAGTAGAAAATCATTTCATTAGTCAAATCAATCATCCAGGACCCCCATCATACATTGGACATAGACCAATAATGGATTGGGTTTACTCAATAAAATATTTTCATACTTGGAATTAGGTCACTATCAACTACATTCATATTATATCATGAGATGTTAATAATTATGTAATTAATTAGATTTATTTAATGGACCCACCATCACAAAATGAAAATCAAACGTATGTGTTCCACAAGATCACCTGAAAATTCATCAATTCATCATAGAATATCATGTGGAACTGAAACAAGGTCTATAAAAACCTAAACATAAAATAATAATAATCCATATATAAGAAAGTGCATGGTTGGTATTATAAGATTATTCCACCAATTAAGCATAACAAAAATTTAAATATGTTGAAATAGATGAAAAATACCTTTTAAAACACATTCAAATATTTCACTGAAAAATGATTCTTTTTTTCCTTTTTAAAAAAAATTGAATAAAAAGTCAAAAAATATTTATGAAATGATTTTATTTTAAAATTTTCATGGAAATTATAAAAAAATCATCTATTAGGATAACGATCATGATGGAATGAAAATTTATTCATGCTATAAATGTGAATATAGAGATTCTTTCCATTCCTTTGGTAAAAATTCAAAAATTATATGTAAGAAAAATATAATATTAAAGGTAATTGTTAATCCATTTGAAGAAAAATTTGTTTTAAAATCAAATTAAATAATCATTGGATCTTATAAAATAGTTTTTTGGAATATTTATAAAAAACAAGAACATGAATGAAAATTCTCCCGGGCCAAAGTGGAAATAAGGTCAAATTTTTAAAAACAATTATGTCACCATTTTTTTATTGCCAAAGAAAGGATAATGAAAAGAAAAAAATAAACCCCAATAAATAGAAAGACTATATTCAAAGATATATTTGGTTGAAGAGATAAATATAATATAATTACTCCAATGGACATTAAAGTATAAATAATCCTTACTAAAAATGAGATTTCCACTTAAACCCTTAGCTTAGGTCCTGAATTTTTTAAAATGAATTATTATGATTAATTATAATAAACATAGCTATATGATAAATATATTATAGAACAATATTAACAATTATTTTATAATATAAAATTTTAGTATAATTTATAATATCATATAACTCTAATAAATTTAATTTAGGTCTAAACAATACTGATTATAAATGAGATTGCAACATAAACTCTTACCTTAAGTCCTTTATTTATTTGTTTGAATTATTATAACTATTTATAATAATATATATTTATTATAAATATATAAAAAACCGTATACAAAATTATCTTAAAATATAAACTTATATTATAATTTCAAATTATCCATTTATTAATAATTATTTATTAAAATCTGCATTCGGTGTGTTAACTATTCTATTTCCCAAACATGATTTGGTTTTATGGTTCTAATAAATTCAACATATTCATCGTTTATAAATCTACAAAATATTCCCCATATTATATGTATCATATTCTTTTATAAAATTTGGTAAATCAAAATAAATTGAATCACATCATGGAGATAATATTTCATATGTACGCACGAGTAATGTTTTCATTTTTCAAATAAATGAAAAACGAGAGGTAAGTAATAATATCTCATTCTGAAATCTTAATAATATTATAAATATCAACATATTAATTAAATCATCCAATATTAATATCAATTTGGGCTGGACATTAAAAATCACATCAATTTCATGAGGTGGTAGTCTGAACATTTTCATTGTTGGTATTCTCATTTATAATAAGATTAAAGGGTAGAAAAACTAGTTATAAAATTAACATTATAATATCTAATTATAGTAATTATACTTATATCAGAAATTTAAAGTGGTTAAATAATATTTTAAAAGGATAATAAATAATTAAACTTTAAATTGATTTGTAAATACAAGTAACAATTCATTGGATATCCTCATTCGGATTACTCATTATGCCTTCATAGGATGGTATTTTGGAAAGATGAAAAATTATAGAACATGGGGACGTAATTATAAAGATATTTTTTTAAGTATTTAATGAAATAAAGGGTAGTATGTGTGTGAATATATGATGGTATGGGGTTCTCTTTTATTAGTTATGTGTGTTTTAGTCTTGTAAATACATAAAAATTTAAAATATAATAAAGTTAAAATCAAGTGAAAGAGAAACCAAAGACAACAAATAAGTAGTTAAGATAAGTGTGGGTTTAAATCCCGTGATAAATCACAATTATAGAGGTTTTATTGATATTTTATTCCGGATCTCTATGTTTAAACCCCAATTAATTCATTTAACTAATATCATGCTGAAAACATTTTTCGATGACAACTATTCATAATGGCCAAAATTGAAGTTATTATATTTACCAAATTTTTTAATTTTTATTCTATATATTGAAAGAATTTTATCAAATTCAATTACTATAGTTACAGAAAATTTATCATAAAATAAAAATTAAAAATTCAATGACAAACATTTTTAGAAAAATGTCTTTTAATCACAATACAATAATTATTCCAAAACATTTTCTTATAAAAAATTTATAGTAATGTTCAAATATTCATTAAATATATTTTTGATATATTTAATTAAAATCATTCATAAGTTGTGTTTAATTTAAATTATTTAGATAAAAGACACATTACACAAATAAAATTAGTTCCCCAAAAAATCTCATTTTTTTCTTTAAACTCTCTTATTTAACCTTATAACCCATTGTTAACCAATGAATTCATTTTATAAATGTGTAAAAGATAAATTTTTATAAGTTTGATATTTTGGAATAGTTTTAAAATATATATATTTTTCAAAAATTATACTCTTATTAAAAATATATCAAAAGAGTTTGTCAGGATCAATAATAGTTACTAAAAAATTAGAAATTATTTTTGACAATTATATTTCATTTAAATACCATATAATGTGATTCTTTTTATAATTAATAATTATTATTTTAATAATTGTAGTGTTTCACCCAAAAAAAATATTGAAAACAATTATTTATTGAAATGATATTTATTATATTATCTCAATATGTTACAATAATTGTATGCCTCCCATCCATGAGGTACCATTTAGAGGAATTTTGGAAGAAACATGATAAGTCCCATGTTTCACAAACATATTCAATAGATGAAACTATTCTACACTTACTCTATACCTAAATGTGTAGTACTGCAACTTATGGTTAAAATACTTTCTCAATGGTCATCCTTAACTCACATGTCTCCCCCTTTTTTATTCAAATCCCAAAAGTAGAAATTTACAACCTCCATTCCACAATTTGTTCAATTGGAATTCAATGCCCTCAAAATTCCACCTCTCACGAATTTATGTGTGATGGTAATGAAATTTTGAGTTCTTGGGACTTTTCTAGGATTGATTTTCCATTCATTAGGTCTCTCCCAATGTATGATATTCAATTTAATCCGGAACCGTTGCACACTTTTTTTCTCTCAAGTGACATTGGTTATCTTTTTATAATCCTTATTTCCGACATCAAGAAAAACTCGAGTGGTATTAGGGGTTTTAGTATATTGTTCACATAAATTATTGATTCACAATATTTCTATGAGCATTTAACACATTTTTTCATCAATTCATATCTTTAAGAAACACAAACCCGAATAATACACACATCCTAAACATAAAATGTGTGTGCATACAATTCATGGGATGACTTATTCAAGAATCAAGACTATTTTTCCCTTTAGACATCCATTCAGATTATGTATACTCCACTATATATAAATAAATTGTCTCACCCTTGTATGTGTATACAAGTTGACTATAAACTATTACTCCCCATATGTGTTATAATCATAATTACTATAACCTATATATATACCCTTCTAAGGACATGTCTATAACACTTGTTTCTATGGCCCTCCATTCACATCAGATCTATGTTACCCATCAGATGGCACAAAATACCTTACCAATACTCAATAGTAAAATATATAAAACATTAGATTTTAGAAAATATCATTTTATCCTCACTGTATGGAATTAAATTACATGTTTAACATCATTTCTACATGATGTTATGTTTTAAAACATAGTAATTATCACATTCTTTAAATCTATGCCATAATATGGTTCGTCTTCGGATCATATTCCCCTGGAATTATTGATCTCTTTAAAAAAAACTTTTAGATCTAATAATGTATTGATCCCTATTTCAGAGGATACATTTTAAATATTTGTTATCCTCTTTCAGGACTAGCAATAGGTTCTGCATTTTGTCCTCCATGTCTTGGTTCTCAGAAATTTCATGTCAATTTTCGTTTTTCCTTTTGTGTGTTGATTCAATGATATCATTGAACGTAAAATATATAAGGAATATGTACCTGAATAAAAATACACACTTAATCTATGTATGTTGACCCTCAACTTCATGCCTTTACCTCTTGAACTATCTATCATGGCAATGAGTAATAAATTTACATCAGGTATTTACATCACATGATGTTACATATAATATATCACCTTGGATCGATAATCCAACCTTCATAAGTATCTCATGTCAGCTTTGGTTCTAGGATCCTCTTTCTCATGTTTTACCCCTTTTTTATATATGAAACCTCACCCCCACCCCGTCGTCAAATCTATATGAACATAAATTTTTTAAACCCCGTTTTTCATTCTTACCGTATGATGTTAAATTAAGTCACAATAATCATAGTTTCATGACATTAAACAGTATGGAGAAATCCCCAACACATGACATTAATGTGTGTGATATTATGATTCCTCACATAAGATGATCCCTCAACCCTTATAATGTTTTTCTTATACCACCTCACCCTCTTGAAGTACATGTGGATTAAATCCCACATGACATGACACATACTAATGTATATATTTCCCATTATATACCCACTGATGGGTTCTATTCCCATGCCACATTGACCCTTGGTGAAGGGACTCTTACTAATTACTACTAAGATTAATCCCCTCTCTTTCACCAGATAATTCAAACATTTCACTCCAATGTTCTATACAAACGTCAGAACCAAGTAGAAATATCCT
The DNA here is from genome assembly GCA_963277665.1 of Viscum album. NCBI lineage: Eukaryota > Viridiplantae > Streptophyta > Magnoliopsida > Santalales > Viscaceae > Viscum > Viscum album. The sequence continues at coordinate 773,616,690 of OY728155.1, read as the reverse complement.
CAAATTATATTTATCTTAATTTCTATTTCACATGGGTACATAGTGATTACTAGATATATTAATTTAGGCCCAACCCTAAGTCTCCCAAATCCCCCATCGTGTAATGATAATTGATAAGTATTCACCAGGTCTCACTTCCCTAATGTACCTTAATGTAGAGATTCTCATAGATGGAATTGGTCAAAGAATCATGACCTAATAGTATTTACATTTATCTATTATTTTTTTGTGATAGTAAGTGGTCCGTCTATTCCGGTCATGTTTAACTTCCCTTTAAAACTATGAAGAAAATATTACCCATTCCACACATCAAAAACTCAAACAATGAGCATTAGTATTTAAGGATAGTCGTATAAGAATGTTGGTTCTCGAATTCATAAAGGTTCAATATCTTCCCACTTTCTATATAATATTCCTCACCTCTGGTCAAAGATCCAAGATAAAAAATTGGAAGCATTAAGTGGTTTAACTTGAATAACCTTAATCCTATGTAGTCTCTAGATAATAATATTTCCACCTTAAACATTGACCCTAAAAAATATGACTGGAATGATCCTAATCTAACATATAAAATAGACATAACGTATTTTGAAACTAAAAACCAATAAATGATAGAACTAAGAAATGGTCATTCCAATTATCTCCAAGTATAAAATTTTTATGACATAAAATTTTTTAGGTCACACCTACAGATAAAATAAATCTTATGGGGATTACCATATAGTTATAGAAATGTCTGTCTATTCACGATGGACTAACTAGTCTGAAAAAATGCAGATCAATTATATTATTATTTTCCCCTCTAACTCCTAGAATTAGTACTTTACACAAAATAACATCCTTTTCTTATGTGATTATGTTAAACTATTTTTGTAGATCATATTTTCCCAATTATAAAAGGAATACATGAAAGGATTTGATATACCCTAAGTCAAATATTTATATGATAGAATAATTTATATTTTATGTAATATCATTAGTCATTATGAAAATATGATTTCCAAGATATTAACTCAATTTTTAAAGATAGCATGAAATTTTATTTCATGCAAGAATACTCTACCCAAACCATTTTAACACATAGTTTAACAATAAATTTCTATTTCATGAGATAAAACATGTATGAGTTTCTCAATTCATTAATTAGATAAATGATTTAATAATGGTATGTTTGAAGCATTTATTAAGAAATAATATCACATAAAAATTTTAAAAACACAAAGGGGTGTCTTCATATACTTATAAATCCAAAACCATCTGATGGGATTAAGTGTGTTTGATTAATTGAATATGTAATAGTTTTCCTGATTAAAAAAATATATATTCTTCTTATTACTTAACACAATTTGGTTCTCGGAAACTATGGTTAAGGGGTTTCATGTCCATAAGTTTAAATGATTATGTAGACCCATGGATACCTATGGAGTTGGAAGGTCTTTATCATCCACATTGATGATATTCATTGAAGACATCATATAAATATCAATACATAGCATAGGAATCATCAATGTTTGGTATTCCATTTATAACTTTTATTCATTTCATTCTTGTTTTTTTTCATTTCTTATATACGAATGATAATTTGAAGGGTTTAGCGACTTATTTTTATAGATAGGTATGTGTTATTTGATCTTATAATAAACCTAAATGTCCAATTAAATCCATCCATGTGATTATATTAATGAACGCGTGCATGAAAATAATGATCCAAATAAATAGAGTACCATGTTTCAACTGGAATGACGACATAGCAGTTCCTCTAGTGTAATCTTGGTGACCAAAAACATGCATGATTATTTCACCATATGAATTTTTAAGGAGTGATTTTTATTATGAGGATATTTTCTAGGATTCATTGAAAGAAAACAGATAAAATCTTATTCATCACCATCATGAAAATTCCCCAAGAACCTCAAAAAACTTACAGTTTGAGACTATAATGTTTCAATTCATTGGATTTAACCAAGAAACAATATTTACTCCATGACATAGTGCTTCCTATGATCAAGTTAAAATTACCACCTCATTTTTAAAAATGACCCTTTTAGGTCACCATTTTCTCACCTTGAACCACAATTGGAACCATGGAAAAAAGAGTACATGTAGTTGTTTTAAAAAGAACTATATAAGGTTAAACATAGATTTGGGAAAGATATAGTGGGGGTAAAAAAATAAAAAGTTTAATTTCAATATTTATTATTATTAATTTAATTTATTTACTTAAAAAAATTATGAACAATATTAGAAGAAATTTTTTAATATTTATAAATTTTTGGAAGTGTTCTGTGAATTGATTAGTCATAAAATTATTATCCTTTATTAATTAAACGTTATATAAATAATTTTATAAATATTATATTAATATTGAGGATTTAATATTAAAAATCACTTCAAATATTTTATGCCATTTCATATAATTTTGAAATAACATTTTTATTTAGAAATCATAAGGTGTAATTTATAAGGGGTTTATTAATTAATAAATAAGCTAAAATTATAAAAAAAAAATATTTTAAATTTTGAACATTAAATAATATAATATTTTAATTATTGAAATTAAAAAAGTCATATTTGGGATATTATTTATACCACATAAAATGGGTTTTCATGATATTGGTAACAAAGGTTTAGATAATATTATGTTAATGATATTTAGATTATATAAAATATTTTTAGATTAGAAATTGGATTATATATTTTTTATAATTTATAAAATGTCATATATATATATATAATGAAAATACTAAATCGTAATTAATTTGAAGGGGTTTATATAATAGTTATTATAAAGTGTTTATACTTAATATTATGGAATATCTATATGATTAACAATATAATAAAATTTTTATAATTAGTTTTTTAAGAATTTTTCATAAATTATTATATCATGTTTATATGTTTTAATTATTCTTTTTTTAAATGTAATTTCATTATTTTTTCTTTGTTATAATAATATGAATGATATTTTATTTAGTTTAATCCTCAAACATATTCAATAGATTATCATACATGAATTTAAGTTGTTCCATGGTAGGTATGATTCTGGATTTAATTTTCCATCTACCATGATCTCAATTTATAATTGATGTTTTCCTAATAATTTTTTTTAATATATAATTCTTATATTAGGAGTTACAGAATTGAGATAGCGGTTTTAATGTATCCCTAGGTATAGGTACATGTGGTCAAACTACCCACTAGGTTGAAGCTAATGACTTGTTTAAAGAGATAAAGGGGTTTCATATCTGTCTTTTTTTGCTTAATCAGGTAAAAATTATCAATATCATATGTCTCTGTGAAATTAAATGTAGTTTTCATGTCTTATATATATGAAAAATGTAGATATTATTTAATATACTTGTTTTTTTTTGATTTTTTATAAATAACATGAGTTATATTAATGGTTAAGATAAATATATTTTGAAGGTAGTGATTTAGTGGAGGGAATAGGATTATAAAATAGATTACTAGAATCATAAATCCATAAATTGTATAACATTACATAATATAGTGATATTTAATCATTTTTAAATACTATGTGTGAAATTTCATCCAAAGAGGAACTTTTCTGGACCTCGATCATTAAACCAGGTAGGGTTTTCTATTGTAGGGTACCAAAAATTTATCTTCTATAAGGAAAGAATGTAATTTATTACCCATGGCCATCATTGGGTAGCTTTTTAAATTAATTTTCCCCTATATCAGGACATTTTATATTCATAGAGTTTTATTTGTGTTAAAGTTTTGTTGGAAACCATTAGGAAGGATAATAAATAAATATAGTTAATTGTATCCTTATGATATATTAGAGAATATTTTATCTTATTAACTATTAAAAATTCATATATGATATTATTGGGATGATTCCTAGTCTAAATATCCAAGTGGTTGGAGTAATATCAATGTGTACTCATTTCATAGTTCAATATATATTTTTCCTACTAATAGATATGATGAATTTTAGAAGGGTTCATCATTTTGGTGGGGTATAATTGAAAAAATGTCCTTATTAAATGATTATAAGGAATTATACTAATGTTATAGAATCTTTTATTGCAAAAAAATCTATTATCATCGACTATATTGAAAATTATATCAATCTTGGGAAAGGATAAACTAAATGCTATTTACATCCTCAATAATAATGAGAACTTGAGATTAGTTCTTAAAAAAATAAAAAATGTTCTAACTATGAGTGGGAAATCTTCCAGAAAAACCCTTGAGTAAATCAATTCAAAAAAGGATTTATTTGACTATGATAATCATTTTACATATGAATATAAATTATCTAAAATAATATTTTACCATGGAGTCTTTTTTTTTTGAAGTGAAACATGTGGCCATTGATCCCTATCAAAGGATAGAAAAACTAAAAGGGATATATTAGTATAAATCTAGGCCTAAATGGAATGAAATGTAAAATTATCTTTTTTTGTTTAAAATTATTGAATGAACCCGATTCTCCACTCATGTGCTTAATATTTATAAGTAAATAAATTATTTATAGAGGGTAGGTTCACCTCTAAAACTGGAATTGGAAATATATTCCATTCTACAATCATGATAAAAAATGATTCGATATGTGTTTATTAACTTTTACATGAGTGAATTATGTAAACTTTTACCCAATATCCTCAGTAAGTTAATGGTTTTTGAGAAGTATATGGGAGGTCTAGGTTCATGTTCCATATTTATTATAAAAAAATATAAAGGTAAATGTTTTTTTAAAAAAATGTAAAGGATAGAGAACATGGAGAGCCTATACTACAACAAAGATGAAAAATAAAAATGAATTAATTTTTTTAATTGTAAAAAAATACCAATTGAGGATAGTATTTAATATATCACGTGGAAGTTTATTATAGACCTTGTGGAGAGTCCACATTTACTATATATGTTTTATAATTAAATTTTATTATTATTATAAGTATATGATTCAAATTTTTAAATTTACAAATTTTGTAAATATATACATGGATTGAAGATAAAAAAGAATTGAATATTGGATAATGATGTTTTAAATTAATTTTTAAAAAATATTACTATATTAACTATTTAGATACTTCAAATATTGTATAAAAATATCATAAGGTGTGTATTATTTATCACATTTTTCACTTGAGTAATAATGTAAATAATTATTGATGAAATAAAATGATATGGGTATTTTTTATATACATTGTTGTGATATTTTAAAATTCTATAGAAATCACTACTCCAAAATGAACCTATAATCATGGTTTTGGGGAAAACCATTGGGATATGTCACCTTATTCCCATGTTTTTGGGAAAACCGTGGGTATAAGCATTTTTTGATAGCCTATTCCTACGTTTTTCTTCAAACCTTGAGTATAGTGTATCAAAAAAAGTCTATACACATGGTTTTCCCAAAACCATGGGGATAGGGTTCCCTATTGCCATGGTTTTCCCAAAACCATGGGTATAGTTGTTTGATAAATAAACATATACCCACGGTTTTGACAAACTGTGGGTATAGGTTTCTCGTGTGTGCATGGGAAATTTATTTTTTCTGCGGGAACAAAAACAATTTGCTGGGAGTTTTATACACACGGTTTATTCATCTATACCCACAGTTTAAATTAATATATTTAATAATATATATATAAGCATTTATTCATTAATGGGGTAGTGGTAAGGACTCTCGTGAATGGAGAAGTGGTCATGAGATCGAATCCCGCGGGCCGCTATTTAGAAAAATATGTTATGTACATGGTTTTTCCAAACCGTGGGTGTAGTAAAAGGATATATACTTATCCCACCAATCACCACAGCTCCCCAAACTGTGGGTATGTCCTATACCCACGGTTTTGGGGTCTATACCCACAGTTTTGAACCATGGGTATAGGATCATTTTCTAGTAGTGAATAATAATGTTTATTTTTCTAGTTATGATATTCATTACATTTTCATTTATGTAAATGTTCTACCAAGATTAATGTTTTTAGAAACGTTTACCAAAATTTCTCAAAATGATGGTAATATATGTGATGGGCATATTATTTCTAGGTTCATACTGTTTTACAGACTGAAAAAGTGGATAAATTTAGATCGGTTGAATAAATGTTGGTGGAATAATTAAAAAAACATTAACTATCATGATGTTTAATTGAAATATAGGGTTTTCATGAATGAGTAATAATTCCATATGATGGGACTATCCAGTATATATAAATAAATTTTATGAAAGTCAATGTAATATCTATGTTTTGTATCAACGTTATAGAAATTAATTATGTGGTTTTTAAGGGTATGTGTTACCAAATGTTTACTCTAGAAGGGTTTTAAGTATACTATACATCATAATTGAAGGAATAATAGAGTTATATTGTAAGTTTATATCAAGGATTTAAATTTAATGGAATGAATCAATATTGGATAAATCTAGTAAAATAATGTGTATCTTCACAAAATATATCTTTTATGAAAAAAGATGTTCCTTAACAAAGGTTTTTTATTATATGACTAATTGAATACACATAGTTTGTGATTCATCCGAATCTATAAAAGATTTTGATATAGTGAAAATTATATTTTATTCGGGGATAATGTTTTTTATTAGTATGTTTATTAAAATATAATATATTTTATTCTCACCACCCATTAATTATATATTTTCACAGAGGCTTATTTTCAATGTAAAAATGTTTTAAAATAATATAATACTATATATATTATTGGAAAAAGTTTATTTCTGAATGATTATAACTAAAAGGATATAAATATTATTTTTTAATGGAAAAATACTATGTGTTTCTTAGTAATATTTTATGAAATGTATATAGTATCTAGGAGTTTAGTGGTAGTATATTTTGAATTAAATAAGATTGTATTAAACAAATAAATCCTTATGTAATTATGATATTGGATTATTTTTTACTCAATTTCCAAAATTGTTTAGGATATGTGATGATAAATTGAAATGTTATGGGTTAAATTTAGTTATCATAAATAATTTAATATCACTATTTTCTAAAGGAATATTAACGTCAAAATACATAGTAAATTATACTTTATATCATAATGATTTACTCTATGATTATAATTGGAAATTTAAAGTGTAACATTTATTAACATTGATAAATTATATATCATATTATCTTAAAATTTTTGGGGATGTTCCTACAAATAAATAATGTATAAAGTTCCATTATTCAGGAAAAATATTCAATTTAATGATTAATTGAATAAGTTCAAATTATAATTACGATGAAGTTACAAATGTTTATATGTATACAAAATAACTTGATGTTATAAGATTTTTTGTTCAAGAGTTAGGGAGTTTGAATATATCACGTTTTGAAAATTATAAATATGATTCTTATGTATCACCATTACTCAAGATGTCTTACTTCGTATATTTTTCTAAAAAAATAGTTTATTGGGATAGTCTTAGAAAATAATAACATTTATATGTGGTATGAATTATATATAATGTGATGAGTTAGGAAAACCATTGAATTGTTATCATGCATAAGGATGATCTGGCCATTTAAAATATATCATATGATAGTGAAGAATTTCTTTCCGGTTTTTTAAGTAATATTTAATTTATTTCAAAAAAATACATTATATAAAAGTTAATATCCATTTTATCATTCCTCCACATTGGATTCATATATATATACATACATATACATTTAATTATGTGTAATGATACTTTCCCTCTCAATATACAACATTATTTTATCCCTACATGATGTTCATTATAGATTATCATATCTTATAAACAAATTTAAATATTAATGTGGGTATAATTCATGTATAAAGACACATAATATGATAATGATCCATAATATTTTTTTTTCTACTAGATGACTCATAAAGTATGTCATATGGAGTTTGTATATATTCCTTCAGAATTGTAGTGGTGAATGGATTATATTTAGTTCCTCATAACCTATGTTTGGTGAGATAAATAGCGTGAAAAGATTCATTCATTGATATAGTATTTATATAATTTAAATGTGAATCAGCTATACATGGTTGGTTGGTAATGGTTTTTACCATGTTGTTAGTTGGAACATAACAAATTTTTGATTTTATCACTATTATGATTAGTATGAAATCAGTGCCCTTGTTTGACATAGAATGTGAAGTGTGTTGCCACATATATATATTATATATGATGTTATTATCTATTCAAATGAGGGATATGTGATATACTCACCCATAAAGGTGAATTTAATGTGAAGTATTCATTGATCATGTCAATCTATAGTTTGAGGACTATGAATATTTGAGTACGCTATATGGGATTTTCATACTCCATGTCCCATGGGAATATGGTATCATGGATAAATGAAATATATGATGATGAATTCATGTATGATAAAAATAAAGGACTAATGTATAGAGATACATGTGTTTGATATAGATCATTCTAGATCCATTTATTGCATGAGTAGCTTTAAATCGTTTCCAGACACGAATGGATATTTTTATTCTTATTTTTTATCAATGATACTAAGGCTCATGGGAACACACCTTTTATTGATCGAATATATAAATAGTTTGACTAAGATAGATACTCTAAATATTTTATAGATGTGTAATCATTTGGTATTACATAGGATGAGATATGAGGTAAATTTAATTATATATTTCCAAAATTGTTTTAAAATATATTGAAAATGTGTTTTAGATATTATTTCCGGAGGTTTTGTATGTGATATAATATTATGTGAAATGAAAGAAGTTCTATTAGGATTTAGTGCTAGTGATATTTTGAAGAATTTGGTATAAAATAAATACTATTTTTATATGTTAAAATCAGCTTAATTTTATGGAATATCATAAGGCATCATGAATATATCATTTCATTAAAATACTGCCACAAGTATGGAATGCATGAAATTAGATTTCATGTAGATTCCTTTACCCAAACCATTCCCCCACATATGATATCATTAAATAACCATTTCATTTGATGAAATATACAATAATTTTTTTATTCATGCATTGAATGATGAAGAATATGGATATAAAATTTATTCATGAATTACAATGAATGAATAAAATTAATAGCATTGAGGAGCCTAATCATAGATATATAATGAGACAACCATTTAATGGTAGAAGGTGGATGTGATTTCATGATAATTTGGATGAATTATTTATCACCAAAATAACACTTATTCTTTTTCCTTAGTAAAATAATGTTCTTGGACACCATGGGGGAAGAGAAGTGTTATTCATGTCACTACTACAAACACGGCCTTTATCAGCGCTAAAAATGGCATTTATCAGCGCTAGAAAAGCGCTGATAAAGCCTGCGTAGATAAAGGGGGGGTCCCCTTTATCAGCGCTCCGAAAAGCGCTGATATAGGACCCCTTTATCAGCGCTAAAAAAAGCGCTGATAAAAGTACTCCTTTATCAGCGCTTTTTTTAGCGCTGATAAAGGGGTCCTATATCAGCTCTTCCTTTATCAGCACTTTCGTTTTAACGCTGATAAAGGACCCTTTTATCAGCGCTTTTAAAAAAGAGATGATAAAAGTCAAAAAAAAAATAAAAAAAAAATTAAAAAAATTAAAAAAACTGCCAATCGGGGGGGTTTATAGCGCTTGAACCCCCCCCCCCTTTACAGCGCTTTTTGGCCCCTATACAACACCCCCACACACCCCACGCACCCCCCTCCACCCTTTAATAGCGCTTGCTCCAATATTCCCCATGCGCGCGCACCCCTGCCTCCACCAGGATTTGAACTCGAGACCTCCCCCCTGCGCGCCTAAGCCCTTACCACTACTCTATTTTGATTTGGTTTCCAATTCAAGATATCTCTATATATATATATTTATATATTTAGTTATATTTATTCGTATAGAAATATATATTTATATTAATAGATATATATAGTTATATTATAATATATAGTTATATAGTTATATTATAATATATATAGTAATATTAATATATATATAGTGGTATTAATATATATCTATATATATATATATAGTTATATTTATTCGTATAGTAATATATATTTATATTAATATATATATATATAGTTATATTAACATATATATATTTATATTAACATATATATAGTTATATTAACATATATATAGTTATATTAACATATATATAGTTATATGAATATATATGAATATATATTTATATAGTTATATTAATATATATATAGTGATATTAATATATATATTTATGGTGATATTAATATATATATTTATAGTAATACTAATATATATATATATATAGTTATATTAATATATATAGTTATTAGATTAATATATATATATATAGTTAGATTAATATATATATATAGTTAGATTAATATATATATAGTTAGATTAATATATAGGTATATAAATATTCATATATTGGTATTTCAAATAAAATGGATGTTAGTTATTATTTAGATAAAGCTAATATATTTTATATGTAAATATATTTTATTATTTATATTTATAATTAAATTTTTAGGTGTGAATATTTAAAAAATATGAATATATTGTTATATATTTGATTATAAATAGTAGTGCATTATAAAAAATGATGAAATTTCAAAGACATAATATCAATATGAATGTAATACCGTGGAATAAATTCATACCCCACCAAAAAAATCCAATAATACCCCCATAAACGAGGGTGAAAATCCACAAAATGTTAAAAAATCGGGGTACGCCGACTAAAAACTCAGTTTTGGAGGCCTTCTGGGCCTCTTTTGGCCTCAAAAATCACTTGACCGGGGTCCCTCCGAGTCACAGCGACGCAGAGCTCGTCGCAGGCTTCGATTTGATATTGGGTAGAGCTCAAAAGGACACCCGGATCAAAAGTTATGGTCGTTTAAACTTAGAGTTTCATTTTCAACATATTTTGGATCTTTTTTTAATTTTTTTAATTTTTTTAGTCCTCAAATTGTTATTAAATGACTATTACTCCATAATGATTATCAAAATATTAATTAAAAATATTTTTTAAATTTTTTAAGAAGTCATTTTCACTAAATATCTTATATATTAAATATAATAAGTGTAAATGTACATTTATACTTATCTAAAATATATTTAAAAATTATATATTATATTTATATAACAATATAACTATATTTATATATTAATATATTAATACATGTTAATTATTTTTGAATCCGACCCTTTATCAGCGCTCAAAAAAGCGCTGATAAAGGCCCCCCTTTATCAGTGCTCAAAAAAGCGCTGATAAAGGCCCCCCTTTATCAGTGCTACTAAGCAAGCATTGATAAAGGGACCCTCCTTTATCAGTGCTTTTTCGTTAGCGCTGATAAAGGGGGGTGCTGCGAAAAACTGTTTTTGTGGTAGTGTGTATTGAATCCATTCAATCATGATATGGATACCTATATAAGTTAGTTGAATTTTTCTATAGATTTGGTGATTTTAATAAAAAAAAGTAAACAATGATAAATACGTAGTAAAGGTATATACGATTTAAGGTATTTCATTTACAATAGTACTAAATTTTTTTATTTAATGTTTTCATTTATCTATACTTGGGTAATCATTATAACAGTTTCTAACTTTATTTATTTTTTTTAAAGGTATTCTTTGATCTACTATGAAACCTAAAATTCCCCAAAATTATCAATACTAAGATTTTAAACTATGTTCACACCATTAAATTTTTATAAATAATGAAATTTGATATTCAATTCAGGTCCAATTATTCCCTAAATTTTCCACGTATATTGAACCCTTGATTGAAAAGTGTTTTTTAGAAGGTTCAAGTAGTTATGGATTTTTTTGGATGATTTTATTGGTAATGGATAAATAATATTCAATGAAAATGTGATGATTTTGGATTCATTCTTAAATGAAATAAAGTAAATGTGTTGGTGTATATAGAGAGACTTTTTAAAATATATTGGAAGAGGGTTTTATTTGTTGAAAAAGGATGAAGATGGTATGAGGGAGCTCGAAATCATTTTTAATGGAGACTATATTTTAAAAAATGTGAAAAATTTACCATAAACACATTAATCAATGATTTATATGGTCACTTATTTTTTTTTCTGGATCTAATATCCATTGATTAACATAATATATGCATTGTTATTATTGTCAATATAATCATTTTCATTTTGATATTCATAATTTCCATTCATACAAAGACCAATAGTTGATCAACGTCAAGTAGTTTATCCCAATAATAATTCAATTATAGATGTGGATGATCCTCTTAGTCAGACATATTGGAATAGTTGATGGTTAGATTCACATTGTTAATAAAAATAATTTTTGGTTCAATACTCATTGGTTTTTTTGATGAAATATTCTACTTGAAAATATGAAATTCCAGTATAATATTTAAAAAGAATCAGTGAAAGAAATAAGATATTACCAGTGAACTAATCATTAAGGGTCAAAGTATCATGATCACCCATGTTCATTATGATCTGGATACTAAGTATCACATCATCAAACCATATGTGATTCAATGAGATTAATGATATTTTATTGTAGGGTAATATAAATAATAAGTTTTATATTTTTTTACTTCATCATAAGTCTTTGATCAAATCATTTGTATTAGATCATAATACTTTACTATTTGTGTCAGTGACTGAGTATGAGTGTAATAAATTGAGGGAAATTCTTATATCATAAGTGTTTAAATCAAAATCCATTAAGCTAATTGTATGACCTAATTATAATTTTTGAGAAAATTATAAGTCTTTTATCAAAAGCCTTTATTATGGTTTTTAAAAATTTGAGATGAAAATAAGTCTTTACTTGAACATAAGGCTATATATGTTCATATATTATGTATTTTATATGTAGAAAAATATTAAGATCTACAGGTTGTATATTTGAGTTTTAGAAATTTAATGAAGTAATAATTGAAGCCACATTGAAGTGGTTTAATAATATACAAGGGATATATTTTTGAAGGATTATTCTATATGATGTAATTATTTTTGGTTCTTAGATAATATTAGGCCATTGCTATTTAGAAAACATGAGAGAATTTAAAAATTGATTCTTCCAAATATTTTATTGAAAGACTTGACTCTATTTAAAGAAGGTTTAACTTGTTTAATGTGGATGATTTCTCACATCCTTCAATTACATAATTTCAAAATGAATTGAAAAAATTTTGTTCTCAATCATATTTTATGAATATATATATGTATAAAAAATGAATATGTTAGTGGTTCTTGAGACTTCTTAAAATCTAGGAAATATTTTTCAATGTATGGATTGAGAAATAAAATATAAAAAAGAAGGAAAAAACTATTGTATCTTAGTGTTGTGGGGAATTTACGAAACTATTTAAATTATATGTGATGTCTAATATTCACTTACATCATCAAGAGACTATGGTGTATCGTAACTCTATGGTTATCCGTTAATTTATATAATCTAAAATATTATTCATATTGTGTGATGTGATCTTGGGTGTTTCTAGAAAATACCATAGACTAGTACTTTTATTAATAATTCAACCTTTTAAAATATATTATCAATTGTCTATATGACCATGTAGGAGTTCTTAGTTGTGAATTAATTTTAACCAAAATATTAACAAAAATTTTTTAACATGGAAAATGCAAAATAAATTTTTTCCCGCTCATTCACTCTTATTTAGTGATTTTATTAATATTTTTAGTATTAGGGAATAGTTTTCATTGCTTACACAAAGATGTTTTAAGATTATTGAATAATTATTTGTGTTACTAATTTCTATTAAAATGAATTTATAGTTTAAACATAGAAAATTTTATTGTTATTAGGACATTTTATGGAAAGAACAATTATATATTGAATATAGGATATTTCCATATCAAATAACCCTTAGTTTTGTTGTCCTATAAGGTTTTACTAATGGTTTTACCCCTCATATTGATGGCATTATTATAATATAAATATATTTGGGGAATATTTAAGATGATGGAAATTCTAGAAATTTGTTTTATTTTTTCTCTCAAAGAGTGAATTTTGGATGTTCAAAGGGATCCCTATTGCTAAATTCATTTCTTCTAATCTATAGAATATTTTATCGGAGTATCCCAATGTGAATAAATAAATTTTATACATTTATAAAACTATGTATATTAATTGGAATGCGAGTATTGTAGAACCTATTGAGAAACTCATCACATTATTTAATAACATTTAAATAAAATTAAAGAGTATTTGTGAAAAAATGGGATATTAGACTATTTTTGGGAAGATCTTACAGTTTCTACCCAAAATATTTCATGTAATGTTTTCAAATCTTAATTTTTGATATTAAATTTATATCCCTGTAAATGAAAAATATTGTATTCACATTTCTTAATATAAGAGTATGGGTAATGAAATGAATAATAAATAATTACAGAGAAATATATTTCTTTTAAAGCTTCTGACTATAAGAATGGTAAGTTGAAAGAAACAAACTGATTGATTTTTCTATTAAAACTAGTAGAAGATATGAATGATATGTTTGATGATATTATTTAATTTTTATTTAGAAAATTTAGAAGTGTCATAGGAATTTAAAATGGAAAATCTTATTTCTAATTTTTTATGTTTAGGTCAACTAGGAACTTTTCAGAATAATATGCAATAGTGACGGAAGAACAACCTCATGACGAAGAAGACATAATATCTAGTATATATATTAGAAATATGTTTGATAAGTCAAATAATAGTCCTGAAGTTAAGGGTACGATGTTATCCAAATATTAATATAGAATTTTATTATCAAATAATGAATGAATTGGTGATAATAAAGATAAAGGGGAAGTAGAGTCTCTCACTGATGATGATGAAAATATACTCATTGTAAAGGTTAATGATGAAAAGTTTTCTAGTAATGAAGGTAATGGTTATATAAGTGAATAATATGGAACTTTGATGATGTTTAGGCTAAAATTATAATTTGAATAAATTCTATAAAAACATGATAATCTTGTAAAAAAGATTACAATGAAAAAAATATTATTAACTTACAAGAATTTAGGATAATAAAAATTTTGTTGAGAACTCCATGTTAATTAAATTTATTGATGGTATAATTAAATTAACTAATTATGAAAATACATTGAACATCATGAAGTTGTATAAAAAATAGATAAATTAATGATTTGTAAATATTTCTATGAATACTGGTAAATACTGAAGAAGAATTATAAAAATCTACATCCAATTTCAATTTCCCTATCCAAATTATATTTATATGATAATATAAGGAATAGGGTACTCATAATTAGTAAAATAAACTTTAAATGGAATAAAAAATTCTAAAAATATTAATGATAATTCATAAAGAACGAATAACCTTTTACACGCCTTTTTATAGAAAAATTCTGATAAAAAAATAAATCTATAATCATTGGAAAAAAAATATCAAACACAATTATTGATATAACAGCTGAAAGTAAAAATTATTTAAAAAGAAAAATGGTGTAAATAAATTCATTGACTCAAATTAATTTTTAGGGAAATTTATATAAAACTATTAGTTAAAATATTTATGAAAGTCACGTAATAGATTCTTCATATCCTAAAGATTACAAATGAATGTATTTATTTTATGGATACTATTAGTACTATGGATGATTAATAAAAAATAATTAAATTTTTTATTTTAACCATAAATATTTATATGAATATTTAATTCATGGAATGAAAGTATTAAGGGAAATTAACCCACTCAAAGAATACATGATCAGATGAAATTAATGAATTCTTGAAAAAATTATAAGTTTAGGTTTCATGTGATTGATGATGTTTGTGGTAGATATGACCAATCTATTCACAATAGAAATTAATATATCACACTTTTATAAAAATAATATATTATAAATTATTATTCATAGAATAGCTGATAAATCATGTAAAAGTATAAGGAAAAGGTCCTTATTATTAGAAAATACTATATGGAAGGCTGATGAGTATGGTTGTATTTGGTGTCAATATATTATACGCAATCATATTAAACATGTTATGAATTCCTTTATGATCAGTGAATAATAAAAAATAGAGAAAGATTTAAATAATTTGAAAAATATTGTAATAAAATTGTGTTGATTCATTAAGGATTGTTATAGATTCATTGGATTCCATTTGGTAAGACAATTGTTCATGTTAATATGATTATTGTTCCACATGACTTCTTCCACAATACATGTGCAAATGAAAATTGAATAAGTTCATAATTTTTCTAACAACTGAATGCATACCTTAATTGGGTGAACAATAGATTTTAAGAAGGCCAACAAATACTCCATATATTTCACAAGGATTAGTGTTATGACCGATGAATTGTTTTCAAACTAATCAAAGACAAGAATTGATTGATAAATGAGCACTCTATACAAAGTTTTTTATAATTTTTTATCTGATTTAGAGGGGATATAATTTATCAAAGTTAATTTTGAATTTATTTTTATGAATTATATAATTAATCAGACCAATGTAACTAATTCACATAAGTTAATATCTCTATAGTAAAAACATGTAGTCTCTTCACATATCTGACTCTATGATGTATCCAATTCACATTTCCAATTCATTAATGTCGGGGATTCAGATTGATGATTGAACAACATAGTCTATTCACACAGATTATTATACAACATGGATTATTTACATAGACCATTCAGTTTAATATGTAGTTAATTTATTGGATTTTCATAGATGATTCAGTTTTGGGGGAAAATCATATATCCATTTCAGTTATATAGTTGATTGAGAAATAAGTAGGACATTTTGACAAATCCAATTACAATGGTGTAGAAGATTGTGTAAAGACATGAAAATATTAGATATTATTAAGGAATAAATAATTTAGGATGTATATATTTATATATTGTGTGAAATATTGAAGTCTGGGTCTTGGATGATTTAAATTAATATTTAAATATTTGTTTGAAACATGAATTGATGCTACTTATAACATGGAGTCCAAGGTGGTATCACCTAATGTAAATTATGAGGATCCAAGACAATGTATAGTAACTTCCCATAAGGTTTTGAGAGATTATGATTTCCCGCAGAACATATTACCTTGAACTCTTTATTTCTGCAGTGGGAAAAATATACTGTGAGCCTTCTTGGTTTCAATGAAGAATGAGAGGTTTGTGTTTCTTTTTATACACATTACTTGGATAATATTAATACATTACATGAATACCTTTGTATTCATGAAGATAAAGAACCAACAAGCCTATTTAGATTATATGATGGTAGAAGGACTACATTGTGCTTTGATCAGGTGATGTTGAAGATGAAAGTCATGATATTTCTTAGTTACATGGAGAAGAAGAATATCATTTGTACTACCTTGGTTACATGAAAGGGAATGTAGTTCCTATAGGATACCCTAGTCGCACATAGGAGATATAAGTGGTAGAATTTGGTTCTTGTTTTTTAAAATGAGATAGTAGAGGATCACATGATCCATTTAAGAAAAGTTATTAGGTGGAGAGGAATGAGGGACTACTTACTATTTTATATATAGTACTCTTAAGGTAAAGTGATGCCATTCTATTTTTTTGAATAAAAATAAGAACTAAAAGTTAAATTATAAAAAATTATAGTGAATTAATGAATCTATTATACTTTTTATGATGAATTGATGCAATTTTAATGATTTATCTATGTAGAGAGTAACATTCAAGGTTTTTTTAAATCACAAGAAAAGATTTTATCACATTCATGAGACATTTTTACTAATCCAATTTGGTTTTAAATGACTTAAAGTATACCAAATAAAAATAATTGATAAAGACATGTAATAATAAAAATATTTTATATTTGTGATAAGTTTTATTTATAACCCACAAACCAAACTTTATGATCACGAATAAACCTTGGAGAGTATTTAAGAAAAAATTGTTTGTATCCCATGCATAGATTTGATTAAGATCAGGAAATTCAACAACCTAAAGAAATATTTTTCTTGAGAATTTGGAAATTTAGGAAGAAGACAGTGTGAAGTATTATACGATTCATAATAAATGGCCATTCCAATAGTGAGATAATAGATTTGGATCTACAAGCACGCAAGGTAACACCCCAAGATTTTATGAGATATATTCTTATTAATTTGTTTGATGTCTTGTGTTGTACTCTATTCCAATATTAGATTGAACTATACACAACACTATATTAGATGGTTGTATACACAACACTATTATTGGCTTGTGTTACACACAATTTCAAGTTATTTTGACATAACTCATTTTTTCACAAGATTGTGTATAAGTGATAACTAAATATTATAACCTAGTCATTATAATGGAAGGGATTAATAGTATTATCTTTCTTCAAGAAACAATTTAAATTAAAATAAGTGAGTGCATAAAATATTAAAATCAATTTTTATGGATTTTATTAGTGAAATATATATGTAACATAATCAATTTAATGTTTTAGATTCGTCTTATATATTTTCTATATATGATATACAAAAAAAGTCAATTTTTTAGGATAAGAGAAGTGTTTTAAAAAATCATTTTTACCACCTTTCGATGCAAAACATTTTTTAAATCTTTTTTTTGAAAATTTTATAATATCTATTTTACATAATAAACTGATTCTTTGGAAGCGGGGCATCAAAATTTACCTTTTCTGAAATTTTCTTATTTTTCAGATGAAATTCATATTTTAGTGAATAGTGAAAAATATTGTATTATAGTTCTAAGCTCCCTTTTTGTCTAATTTATTTATATAGTTATATTATCTTTTTAATTGGTTTTAATGTGTAATTAGATTATTTTTTTATAATTTATTATATTTTTTCTCATTTCATGTAATTTTACAATTAAATTTGATATAAACACATGTCAATCAATAGATAGTTTTTACTTCTTTAAACCCTCTTTTTGGTTATGACAATGGGAATTCATTTTAAATTACTTCATGAAAATTATATGTTTTTAATTTGGAAAAATTAATTCCATATTTGGAATCAAAAGGTATTAATTGAGTAAATAGGTACCATTTATTTTTAGACATTATGAATACAATGTTCAGAAATATTTATTTATATATATCACAGTTAAGGGTTAAATTATGTAAATAAGGGTAAAAATAATGTTATAATAATATAAAACTACCATAACTCATTTCCTAATCTTATTGTATTAGTTATGAGCAACCAAAACAATCTTTTGGCCAAACTGTTTTCATCTCGAAGCCACTTGGGTGTTAAAATAACATGTCATAATAATTAATTTAAATTAACGGTAAAGAACACGTAATCATATATATTTTTTCTAAGGAAATTTTATAATGGGGTCTTATAATTGATATATTTGCCTATAAATAGTAAATATTAATTGAAAAATATTTCCTATATCATGGAATTTTTTTATATATTAAATAAATTTATTTATTTTTGACATAATGATGATGCATTGATTACCTTATTAATTAACGTTTCAGACAAATGATATTAAAAATATTAAAATAAATTTAATTTAAAATATTGATGGAATCAATTATTTTTTTGGATTATTATGTTGTGTTTTCTTTTATTTAATTTAGTTTTCCTTTGAATCAGTCATGTTTATATAACTTTAACAAAAATCAATAAGTAAATAGTATCAGAATTAACATAAATGAGTTTCTAAAACAAATACTATTTTATTAAATGATATAATAGTCATAAAAATCAAATATTTGGCCAAATGGCACGGATAATGTAACACCCCAGGTAAATAAAGAATATGACATCTTTATATTTATCCATATTTTTGAATAAAATATTAATATGACTTTAAAGGGGACGCTATGCTCGATGGCGTACCCAACATGCAACAACGAGTTTCTTGGAAATTTTACGTTGCACTCTAATAATAAAATACTATTATTTTAAATGGTAGTTAACATGTAGCTGTTGTATTGGTGGGGATGGATAGAAATAACTAAAATATGATTATATATGTTTTTAAATGTTTTTACTTTTATCCAATAAAAGATAAAGGCTTAAAATACGGAAAGAATTCAATTTTAGGCCTATATGCCCTAGTTTTCACTAAAGGATCACTTATCACCTTTTGATGGCGAACGGTCATTAAATATAGTTTTGTTTACTCTTATACATTCTATTGGACCAAATAAAACTCTTCTTAATAATTGGGACATCAACATTTACTTTGTGTAAATTTTTGGTATCTTTCCGATAAAGTTCATTTTTTAATGAATAGTGTAAAATGTTGTATTTTAATTCAAAACCACTTTTTAATCTAATTTATTTATATGATTATATTATCTTTTGAATTGGTTTTAATGTGAATTTAGAATATATTTTTACCATTAAATCCATTAGTGGTCGTTGAAATTAATTTCTCTTTGAAATCAGACTTAAACTAGTGTCAATCTTTTGATACTTATTGTTTCATAAAAACACGTTATTTGCTCTGACAGCAGGAATTAATTATTAAATTAATTAATGTGACTTATAAGTTTTTAATTTTTTAAAATAGACTTCATTTTTGAATTCGGAATATCAAATATAGCTTAGGGTGAATTTTTGGGATTTTTCTGAAAAACTTAAATTTTTGATGAATAGTGAAACCACTAAGTGGTACATATAAAAACTGATTTTTCCGTTTAAATGTAATTTTGCCATCTTTGTGTTTTGAATTTTAAAAATCCGATATACATGGTTGTCATTAAGAAGTAAAATGTGGTTCAATGGGATAAAAATAATTTTTTGGTGAATAGTAACTTATTAATTTTTTAATCGTGATTAGAGTAATTAGTGTAGTTTATGGTAAGAATAATGTTTTAATAAAATGAAATGACCTAGAAACATGTCCTACCCTCATTTTATGGGTCATTGCCGACCAAGAAAATCCATGGGTCAACTTGGGGACCCCATGGAGCCAATTTGGTTGGGAAATGACATAAATATCTTTTTATTTAATGTTAAAGTAAAAATGACACAAACATGAGATGTTTTACTAAAACCATTTTTACATGGGGTTATACAAGTCATATTTTTGACTATAAATAGTAATTGGAAAGCTAAAATAATTTCCTACATCATAGTATTTGTTTTATAATTTTTAGACATTAAATAAATTAAATTATTTATGACATCATGATGGTGCAGCGATGGCCTCATTATTTAACGATTTAAATAAAATGGAATGAGAATGTAATTTCTAGGACCTACACATGTCCAAAACCTATTGGATGAGTGGATTTAAGACCCTTATCACCTTATACTCGAAATACATCAATGTGGGACCTTTAAAATTCGAAACACTTTTGAAAATAAAGTAACCTTTTGTAACTTTACAAGAGTGCCCCTCCTCTCCTCTTATAAAAGGCCCCCAACTCTACCTCCTTACCCACACTTCAAAAGCCTTTGGCTCGGCCAACCCCTGCCCATTTTGTCTCTCCACATCCCTCTATTACTCCTTGAAGCCTTACATTGGGCAGAAGTCTTTCCAAAGAAGCCTTTGAGCTCAAATCTAAGAGAGTTACCCGATTTTAAGGTAATGTCTTCACTTGAGTCCATTTGTTTTATTTTGCTTCTGCAACCCCCTAAACTCTTTTTATTCATTTATTTTGTAAAAAATCCAGTATATTAAATATACTAGGATGTTTTTATAAGAATTATTCGAGATACACTTACACACACCTACATCTAATGGTTAAAGAACATACTGTTTCCGTGGATGGAGAATTTCTACCTCCTGAAACGATGATTGTTCAACATTCTTTTAACACCTTCAAAGGTGACCATTAAGATGACACTATACTTATATATGATATATAATATGTTTTTGTTTTACTTAATCTTCTTTATTTTTCATTTATGGCATACCTTTATGGTTTCCATTATGGGTAAACGCGATATCTTCATTTAAGGAAGTGCAGACTACCGCCCCCTCAAAGTGATGTGATTCGTTAATGCCATATGTGGGACGTATAAAGGATGGATTTAAAGTTATTAAATATTATTTTATACTTTAATTATAATATAACTTTATATAGTTATTATTTTCTTTCCATTAAAGTATGAGATAGAAATTAAAGTAGCGTTCATGCGTACGTACGACATACCGTCTCCATGAATGGTGCATTTCGTTTCTTATCCCCACATGTAATGTATTATAATGAGTACATATATATAATGGATATATATGATGTATGTTACATATAAATTATTAATATAATTCTGGAATTAAAATATACATACCTCTCATATAGTTTTAATTCCATTAATATGACATAGAAATGAAAGTAGCGTTTATGCGTATGTACGACTTACCGTCTCCATGAACGGTGCATTTCATTTCTTTCCTATAAATGATTATGTGATATTATAAATACATGTATATTCTGGATATATATGATATATATGATATCCAAATCAGGAATGTCATTCTGGATATAAAGAACCTTTGACCACACGAACAACATGTAATTGTAGGAAGTCCACTTTCGACTTAAGAACCAAATATCGACAAAACAAACATTATTAAATTAATGATTACATAATGTTTATAACATGGAAATAAGTGATATAAAAGGAATAATAAGCTTTAAAACGGTTCTTAATCAAGTAGAAATTAACTCAAGTTTATTATTCAGGACGTTAAAGAACGATCGAGTCAAGTCGGACCCGAGGTAAGTGATCCTACTCCTCTTTTTCTTTTTAAGTACACACTTTTATGTCATTCCATTTAAAGCTCATATTTATTGTTATTGGGATGATCTTTTATATTACTATTACTGTAATTTTTATGTTCATATGATGAGAGACCCTATTATCTTTCATCAATCCATTTTGGAAGTTTTGAGTGGCACCGTTAGGCTGCCGAGTTTTTGTAAGGGATTTTTCATCTCACTTTTATTCCTGTGAGATTTATGCTACATTTTCCAAAATTTCCTTTGATTGGTGTATTTACTTTCCATTATTCTACTCTTTGTGTAATATACTTTCGTTTATGAGTATTTACATCAATTTTTTATTGTCCTTCTTTCACGGGGCGTATGTTTCGAAAGATACCCATGTCGGTAAGGGAACCTTTCACCCTCCTCTTTTTAAAAGACTTCTTTTGTTGGGTATTTTAATTTACATATTGTTATGTTGGGATATGTTCTCATATATCTTTATTGATGTAAATTTTATGTCCAAGTGATGAGATACATTTTTGTTGATGTGACGCTGTTAGGCTGTCAAGGGAACTTCTTAACCCAATTTTGATTTCTTTGGGTTCAACATGTAGTTATTGAATATGTCATCCTTTGAATATGTGTGAATGACCTTTGATTATTTTACACTTAATATCCACTTATAATTGGTGTATTCGTTTGTCACACATAATTATGTAATTGATTTATCCTTAAACCAAGGATACCATCTTTGTAAGGGACATCGTCTCAATCTCCTTTCATTGAGGCATATTCTGCTTTATACACAACCTTCTTTTATATGGTGTATAAACCCCTTTGACATTTACATTTATTCAAAAGGAATATTTTTTATACTAAGTTTTTATTAAACGAAAAAAGGGAATTTTTTTTTCGTACGTATGTGGCGACAACGACTTCTCCGCCGTCGTGGCCATTATTTGAGTTTTGGCTTCCTCTACAAGCCATACCATTTTTTTAAAGAAAAATAAATTCCATGTTTTACATTTCTTTTATTTTGGTATTGAAAATGGTTTTCATAATGTATTTATATCAATGTGTTGTATTTATATCTTGTTATTGAAAGGTGGAAATGTTATGTTTCCTTTATGCATGTTTTATGTGATAAGATTATGTTATGGTTCTTGGCCATTGTTATGAAGATGGGTGGGTCCATGATAAACTAAGGGCAGGTGAGCCCGATATAGCTCTCCAATGCATTGGGTAACGTGAAAGAGTGAAACGTTAAGGTTTCCCTGAAGAGATTTAGGGAATATACTGTGATGGGTATTCCAAAATGTAACCAAGAGGTTTACTCCCTACGTAAGAATGTTATGAATGCCTCAAGTTACCTTATATGTGTTGTGATTTCTATGTTTTATTCATGATTTGATGTGGTATGTTAAAGTGCCTATGTTTTATGGGTAAAGTATGATTTCATTATTATGTATATATGAACTCATGTTTCCTTTCCATATTTTTTTATAACCCTTACTGAGATTTTTATGCTCATCCCAATTTTTTGAAATGTTTTTCACAGGTCAAGGGAAAGGTATGTGATGTGATGATAGTGTCAAGGATGTGTCAAGAAAGAATCCATTTTTTATTTTAAATATGTTTCCGTTGATGGGAAGAATGAATATTGTCTTTTATGTAACCACTTTGTTTAAATGTGGAATGTAATGCAAGTTTTATGATCTAATTCTCTAAAACTCTAAACATGAAAAGATCCTCAATGTGTAATCTTGTATTAACTCAAGATTAAGTAAGGTTTAAGGCTGGGGCCTTATAGTTGGTATCAAAGGTCGGTTTAGATAACTTTAGAGGTTAGGGTATTCTTTAGGCATAAGTGACATTACCATAATGGTTAGGATTTCAGAAAGAGTCCTAGTTTTAGATAAAGTGAATGAGTAAGTATATCTTAGTGTTTATCTTCCTCATTAGTAATGATTGTTTTGTTGATATACTCACACTGACCTTTTTGGTTTTAGTAAATGGCTAGATCTAGCAGGCACCAAAGTAACAGTGGATGTGAAGGAAATTGTGATAGTTTTTTGAGCAAGCAATGGAATGATATGAGAGCTGCAATGATAACTCTTGTGATTATCCTAAACCAACTATCTGGAGTCATGATTGACCACCTAAACCTTGGTGATTTCTCTAAGGCATCATATATGCGAGAAACAAATCCCTACAGAACAACAAGTAATAATCATAAAGGTAAGTGTGTTCAAAAACTTATGTGTCAAAAATGTGGAAAGAAACACCTAGGAAAATGTTTCAAAGGGACAGAAATATGCTATAGATGTGGAAATGAAGGTCATAAAGCAAGAACCTGCCATGGAAAAAGGAAGCATCCAGTTGACTCGAGGAAAGGGAAAGAAGTTCTTTCTGAGGGATCAATTGAATGTTTTAAATGTGGTGTACATGGTCATTATGCAAACACATGTCCTATGAAAAAGTTTCGTGAATGGGATCACCAAGAGCGTACAAATGTTCATTTACCAATACCTAATGCCATTCCGATTGAGGATCAAGAAACTGACAATGACCAATCAAAGTTATGTATTATTTCATGACTATTGTTTTCCTATTTTGGAATCTTAGGATATGATTCATGATTTTGTTTGTAGGAAAGAGGTAATTCGGAATACGTTGGAAAGGAATGGTTAATGGATCATGAATAATGTTGAATGAGTAAGATGTCAACATATAAGGGCTTCAAGAGTTATGGTGAAATACTTAAGAGTATTAAGTCTCTTTTGATGATGGGGTTACATTAGAAGAATTTTTATATTATGTGTAACCCTGATGTTTAATATATGCAAATTTTATTCAAGGAATAGTTATCTTTTCTTTTGTGGACATAGTTATAAAGAACCATTTGGGTTTATATGATCCTTACTTTTGAGGTAATTATGGGTTACAATATGTTATGATTGAAGTGAAAGGCATGAGATAAAATTGAGGTTAAATTATGTTATGGTTATTTTTGATGATTTTATCCCTTTTTGGGGAATGATTTGAGAATTATATAGTTTTGGAAAAAGGACAACACACAGACCGTGTGACTACCCGTCGCGTCGGACAAAGCTGCGGCAATCGAACCCACAACCAAAGTGCGACTGGTATTTATCGCCTACCACTGGACTACGTGAAGTCTCTAGTTAGTTTGACTGATTCTTTTTAGTTAGATGATTTTATGAATTAAGAGTAAGTTGATTTTGGGTTATCTATGGAAATTTATTAACCTATCATGGAGGATATGTGATTAGGTTAATTACTTTTCAATACGAGTCATTAAGAGCAACTAATGTTGTTTGGAGATAAATGTTACGATTTAACTTGGAAGACTATGTGAGTGAATCCTTCAAATATTTGTGTTTCAACCTTAGTTTGGTTTACTTTGAATAATTTTATGGACAAATTGTTTATCGAATGGTCCTCGTTGAACTTTGGGTTTTGTTGGACAAATTTTGGAGATTAAGCATACATTTTCTTTTTATAAAGGGTTATCCTTTTCTAGATTATCTGATCTTGTACTAACCTTTTTGGATTTGGTTTTGGTTAAAGTATAAAGACATGGGAAGTATATAGTTCTCTTTTTTAGATTAGGTGATTCTCTATAAGTTGATTATAGTACTCTTAATGTGAACAAATCTTCCTAAATACTTGTCTTTTGGAGAAAATACGAGTTTGTGTAAGGAATCTAATAAAAGTTGAAAGTCAACATGATAAGTGATTATGCTTCCTTATGAATAAATTCCTCAATAAAAAGTAACTTAAAACAAAAATGTTGTCTATTAACTTTTCCTACTGGGGAACCGAATACCGTTTAACCCATCACAAGTTTGTGATTTTCTTTTGGTTAACTTTCTCCTAAACATGTTTTCTATCACTCTCCATCAGAACATGACCCTTTGTTTTTTTCCTCCATGTCCATATTTTCATACATTTAATCCTAGTATGGGTTAACTCGGGTGACCTTTGTACTTATCTTTCTTGTTTTTAAAGTGATTGTTTTACCGACTCTTGTTGCGATGTGGGACTTTCAAAGATGTTTCCAAGCCCAATTTTAAAATTGCGAGGCCGCAATTCCCAAAAGGGGGGAAGGATGTAACACCCCAGGTAAATAAAGAATATGAAATATTTATATTTATCCATATTTGTGAATAAAATATTAATATGACTTTAAAGGGGATGCTATGCTCGATGGCGTACCCAACACGCAACAACGAGTTTCTTGGAAATCTTAGGTTGCACTCTAATAATAGAATATTATTATTTTAAATGGTAGTTAACATGTAGTCGTTGTATTGGCGGGGATGGATAGAAATAACTAAAATATGATTATATATGTTTTTAAATGTTTTTACTTTTATCCAATAAAAGATAAAGCCTTTAAATACGGAAAGAATTCAATTTTAGGCGTATATGCCATAGTTTTCACTAAAGGTTCACTTATCACCTTTTGATGGTGAACTGTTATTAAATATAGTTTTGTTCACTCTTATACATTATATTGGACCAAATAAAACTCTTCTTAATAATTGGGACATCAAAATTTACTTTGTGTAAATTTTTGGTATCTTTCCGATAAAATTCATTTTTTAATGAATAGTGTAAGATGTTGTATTTTAATTCAAAACCTCTTTTTAATCTAATTTATTTATATGATTAGATTATATTTTAAATTGGTTTTAAAGTGAAATTATAATATATTTTTACCATTAAATCCAATAGTGGTCGTTGAAATTAATTTCACTTTGAAATCAGACTTAAACTAGTGTCAATCTTTTGATACTTATTGTTTCATAAAAACACGCTATTTGCTCTGACAACGGGAATTAATTATTAAATTAATTAATGTGACTTATATGTTTTTAATTTTGTAAAATAGACTTCATTTTTTAATTCAGAATATCAAATATAGCTTACAGTGAATTTTTGGTATTTTTCTGAAAAACATCAATTTTTGATGAATAGTTAAACCACTAGTGGTACTTATAAAAACTGATTTTCCCGTTTAAATGAAATTTTTCCATATTTGTGTTTTGAATTTCAAAAACCCGACATATATGGTTGTCATTAAGAATTAAAATGTGGTTCAATGGGATAAAAATAATTTTTTGGTGAATAGTAACTTATTAAGTTTTTAATCGCGATTAGAGGTAATTAGTGTAGTTTATGGTAAGAATAATGTTTTAATAAAATGAAATGACCTAGACACATGTCATACCCTCATTTTATGTGTCATGGCCGACCAAGAAAATCCATGGGTCAACTTGGGGACCCCATAGAGCCACTTTTGTTGGGAAATGACATAAATATATTTTTATTTAATGTTAAAGTAAAAATGACACAAACATGAGATGTTTTACTAAAACAATTTTTTTACATGGGGTTATACAAGTCATATATTTGAATATAAATAGTAATTGGAAATATACAAAGATTTCATACATCATAGTATTTTTCTATAATTTTTATACATTCAATAAATTAAATTATTTATGACATCATGATGGTGCAGCGATGACCTCATTATTTAATGATTTAAATAAAATGGAAAGATAATGTAATATCTAAGACCTACACATGTCTAAAACATATTGGATGAGTGTATTTCGATCCCTTATCACATTATCCTCGCAATACATCAATGGGGACCTTTAAAATCTGAAACTCTTTTGAAAATAAAGTAACATTTTGTAACTTTACAAGAGTGCCCCTCCTCTCCTCTTATAAAAGGCCCCCACCTCTACCTCCTTACCCACACTTTAAAAGCCTTTGGCTCGGCCAACCCCTGCCCATTTTGTATCTCCACATCCCTCTTTTACTCCTTGAATCCTCACATTGGGCAGAACTCTTCCCAAGGAAGCCTTTGAGATCAAATCTAAGAGAGTTACCCGATTTTAAGGTAATGTATTCACTTGAGTCCATTTGTTTTATTTTGCTTCTCCAACCCCCTAAACTCTTTTTATTAATTTATTTTGTATCAACTCCAGTATCTTAAATTTACTAGTATGTTGTTATAATAAGGATTCGAGCTACACTTACACACACCTACATCAAATGGTTAAAAAACATACTGTTTCCATGGATGGCGAATTCCTGCCACCCGAAACAATGATTGTTCAACATTCTTTTAACACCTTCAAATGTGGCCATTAAGATGACACTATAAATATATATGATATATAATATTTTAATGTTTTACTTAATCTTATGTATTTTTCATTTATTTCATACCTTTATGGTTTCCATTATGGGTAAACGCGATATCTTCATTTAAGGAAGTGTGGACTACCACCCCCTCAAAGTGATGTGATTCGTTAATGCCATTTGTGGGACGTATTAAGGATGGATTTAAAGTTATTATATATGATGTTATACTGAAATTATAATATAACTTTATATCATTATTATTTTCTTTCCATTAAAGTATGAGATAGAAATGAAAGTAGCGTTCATGCCTACGTACGGCTTACCGTCTCCATGAACGGTGCATTTCATTTCTTACCCCACATGTAATGTATTATAATGAGTACGTATATATAATGGATATATATGATTTATGTTACATATAAATGATTAATATAATTCTGGAATTAAAATATACATACCTCTCATATAGTTTTAATTCCATTAATATGACATAGAAATGAAAGTAGCGTTCATGCGTACGTACGACTTACCGTCTCCATGAATGGTGCATTTTATTTCTTTCCTCTAAATGATTATGTGATATTATAAATACATGTATATGCTGGATATATATGATATATATGATATCCAAATCATGAATGTCATTATGTATATAAATAACTTTTGACCACACGAACAACATGTAATTGTAAGAAGTCCACTTTCGACTTAAGAACCAAATATCGACAAAACAAACATTATTAACATAATGATTACATAATGTTTATAACATGGAAATAAGTAATATAAAAGGAATAATAAGATTTAAAAATGTTCTTAATCAATTATAAATTAACTCAAATTTATTATTCATGATGTTAGTGAATGATCGAGTCAAGTCAGACCCGAGGTAAGGGATCCTACTCTTCTCTTTCTTTTTAAGTACACACTTTTATGTCATTCCTTTTAAAGCTCATAATTCTTGTTATTGGGATGATCTTTTATATTACTATTACTGTAATTTTTATGTTCATGTGATGAGAGACCCTATTCTCTCTCATCAATCCATTTTTGAAGTTTTGAGTGGCGCCGTTAGGCTGCCGAATTTTCGTAAGAGATCTAACCTCTCTCTTTCTTTTTAAGTACTCTCCTTTATGTCACGTCTTTTAAGCTCCTCTTTGTTATGATGGGGTATGTTATTTTATATTCCTCTTGTTGTACATTTTATTTTAATATGATTAGAGACCCTATTTTATCTCATCAATCAATTTTTGGAAGTTTTAAGTGGCGTCGTTAGGCTGCCGAGTTTTCGTAAGGGATTTTTCATCTCACTTTTATTCCTGTGAGATTTATGATACATTTGCCACAATTTCCTTTTAGTGGTGTATTTACTATCCATTATTCTACTATTTTTGTAATATACATTAGTTTATTATTATTTACATCAATGTTGTATTGTACTTCTTTCACGGGGCGTATGTTTCGAAAGATACCCATGTCGGTAAGGGAACCTTTCACCCTCCTCTTTTTAAAAGACTTCTTTTGTTGGGTCTTTTAATTTACATATTGATATGTTGGGATATGTTCTCATATATCATTATTGATGTAAATTTGATGTCCAAGTGATGAGATACCCTTTTTTTTATCTGACGATGTTAGGCTGTCAGGGGAACTTCTTAACCCAATTTCGATTTCTTTGGGTTCAACATGTAGTTATTGAATATGTCATCCGTTGAATATGTGTGAATGGCCATTGATTATTTTACACTTAATTTCCACTTATATTTGGTGTATTATTTTTTCACACATAATTATGTAATTGATTTATCCTTAAACCAAGGATATCGTCTTTGTAAGGGACTTCGTCTCAATCTCCTTTCTTTGAGGCATATTCTGTTTTATACACAGCCTTCTTTTATACGGTGTACAAACCCCTTTGACTTTTACATTTATTCAAAAGGAATCTTTTTTATACAAAGTGTTTATTAAATTAAAAAAGGGAATGTTTTTGTCGTATGTATGTGGTGACAATGACTTCTCCGCCGCCGTGACCATTATTTGAGTTTCGGCTTCCTTTACAAGCCATACCATTTTTTTTAAAAAAAAATAAATACCATGTTTTACTTTTCTTTTATTTTGGTATTGAAAATGGTTTTCATAATGTATTTATATCAATGTGTTTTATTGATATCTTGTTATTGAAAGGTGGAAATGTTATGTTTCCGTTATGCATGTTTTATGTGATAAGATTATGTTATGGTTCTTGGGCATTGTTATGAAGACGGGTGGTTCCGTGATAAACTAAGGGCGGGTGAGCCCGATATAGCTCTCTAATGCATTGGGTAATGTGAAGGATTGAAATGTTAAGGTTTCCCCAAATAGATTTAGGGAATATACTATGATGGGTATTCCAAAACGTAACCAAGAGGGTTACTCCCTACGCAAGAATGTTATGAATGCATCAAGTTACCTTTTATGTCTAATGATTTCTATGTTTTATTCATGATTTGATGAGGTATGTTAAAGTACCTATGTTTTATGCGTAAAGTATGATTTCATTATTTTGTATATATGAACTCATTTTTCCTTTCCGTATTTTTTTATAACCCTTACTGAGCTTTTTATGCTCATCCCATGTTTTTGAAATGTTTTTCACAAGTCAAGGGAAAGGTACGTGATGTAATGATAGTGTCTTGGATGTGTCAATAAAGAATCCATGTTTTATTTTAAATATGTTTCTGTTGATGGGAAGAATGAATACTGTCTTTTATGTAACCAATTTGTTTAAATGTGGAATGTAATGCAAGTTTTATGATCTAATTCTCTAAAACTCTAAACCTGAAAAGATCCTCAATGTGTAATCTTGTATTAACTCAAGATTAAGTAAGGTTTATGGCTAGGGCCTTATAGATAATATTATAAATGTCTTTAATTATCCACATTAGGTTCTCTTTTAATTTTATTGTAATGATATTGACCATAAATTGTAAAAATAAAAGAAGACATGGTAAGAGTTAATTTATTTAACCAAGGGTCAAAGACAAAAAATAAGGTTAAATAGGTGGTCTAAACTTATCTAAAACATATTGGTTGAGTGTATTTCGACCCATATTCATCTTATCTTAGAAATATATCACTTTTGAGCTATTATAATTCGAAAATAAATATATTATAAAATAATGTTTCAAGATATTCGTAATTTTCCCCTCCACCCTCTTATAAAATTCCACCATATCTACTCACTTACTCACACCTATCAAGCCCCTGGATCATCCAAATTCAACTCAAATAATCACCAAATATCCCAAAAATCATCATAGGGGCCACACTTTTGGTAGAAATACATTCTATGTAGGCCTTTTTTGAAAATCAAAAGGATATACTCAATAAATTTGAGGTTCTAATACATTCGACAGATATCAGATCTAAGTTAAGGGATAATTTCACTATCTCATTATTATCCAAGATCGTTTATACATAATTATTTTCTAGGGTTTATTTATCATCCATGTCCATGTTTTCAATAAAAATTTGTAAAATATTTACTACTTCTCAAATGATTATTTAATGTCATTTTTACCCATTCTAGACTTTTATTACATGGTTTGGAAGGAATATTTATTTAATTTTCTATAGGAGCTACTTTTTTATTATCCCCAAAACATTATGAGAAAAATTATTTTTTCTTCATATATAGAATGAATGGATTCTTACAATATCATAACAAATTATTTCTATGAATCTTCATTTACTATAATTCAAATTTATTTTCAATTAAATGATTATATTTTTAAAATGTGTGGAATTTTTTGATGAAAAAAAAATTGAAGAAGAAATGATATTTTCTTGAAGAATTAATTTCCATTTTTTCAATATTATTTTCCTTCTATGTTTTCATAGGGTTATGTTTTAATCCCTCTTATTACATTGATTTGAATATGTTTATGATGGAATTATTTTTCTGAAATCCTTTTATATTATATGGAATACGATGGAATGATGTTTAAGATAACCATTTTTGTTCCATAGGTTATGTTATGATGAATACGTTAGGTTTTTTTTGGAACATTTAACAATGATTTAATTATTAGATTTTGGGACCTATATCTACATCCAATGCAGTGGGTAAAGATTTATATATCATGAGATAGACATGACTGGAATGGAAAGTAAATTGGGTTAAGTAATGTAGGGCTAGAACGACAACTAAACCTATTTTTGTAGTGGACTCAGTTTTCTATGATGGTCTTGGATATAAGCCTTGTCAAATATAGGAATTATTTTCTATGCTTACGTGTTTTCCACAATTTCATGTTTTATTCCAATTCTATGTTATCATGGTCAATATTCCTTTATGATTTATGCCTTACGAATTGCTAAGATTTATTTCATGACTCATGATTTTGATAGTCAAAATATATGTCCATATTTTTTATATTCATATGTTCATATATTTTTTGATTTCACTTACTAAGCATCTTAGCTAACACATTCTTATGTTTCCATTCCTCGGGTTATAATGAAATCATTTAAGTAGGAGTACTAAAGGGAAATATCTTTATGGGATATGTTGAAGATCTTTCCCAAGTTAGAAGAATGTATTCAAATTTTCCAAAGGCACTAAACTATTACAGTCCTCATTAATGTATTTTTAAAATGTAATGAATATTCCTCTAAAAATATTTAATATTCATATCTTTCATGATTGTGTGATTGTATTTGGTATCATAGGAAATTTCCATTCAACCTTCAGAAACATAGATGTGAAGAATTTAGTGAGATCACTAGATATCTTTCTACATGATTTCCTAAGGATATGTATAATACTAGGTTATAGTCCTATAATTATGTTAAAAATCATTAATAACATGTGATTAAACCTAATATAATGGAGATTGAAAATACAACTTTTTATTATGATATTTTCTTAATATTATTTGTGTCACTCACACTATTCTTTTTTGGTTTTATACAATGGATGGATCCTGAAGGAACCTTGATACGGATCAATGAAATGGGAAGTGCAATGATTGTCATCATGAAAAATAAAATGTTACAAGATATATAATGAAAAATATTATCTCAATAATTATCAAAGTTATAAATCATTATGGACATCTAAATGAACTGAGAGGGTAACAATATTCTATTGAGTCCTACATGAGAAATTGTCTACCTTCTTTCAGTGGGTCTTCTGATCCAATTTTTGCTGAACAATGCATAAATACCATTGTAATGATATTTTCCATCCTTAAGTATTCATAACATTTAAAAAAAATGGCTATTTAATATTTATAAAGTGAAATAGTCTAGTGGTGGACTCTAATCGGGAATACGAGGCAACAAGATGAAATTGAATCCATGTAATTGGACAAGTTCAAGAACTTATTTTTCCAATATGTACTTTTCTCATATTATTCAAACAAAAATGGAAAAAGAGTTCATTGAGTTTAAGAAAATGGATGATGAATATGTTACAACATACTGGGAAAATATTAAAATATTGTCAATGTATGCTTCTTGATTTATCATCGAATCTAATATTAAGGTTTATCGATTATTCAGTGGCTTAAAACCATGCATTAGAAGGGATTTATATACAAGAGACATTAGTTTCTATGTAGATATTGTGATTTTTGATATCAAGATAGAAATGAGAGTTAGAGTTACATACCAATCTCCTGGTTTTGACAATAAATGAAAGATGGAATTCAGAGAAAAATCTCAAAACAATGGTGAAAATAATATGAGTATTTCTTAATGCTCAAAGTGTTGAATGAAGCATGGTTAAGTCTATCTTAATGGGACTGTAAAATGTTTTACATGAGGAAAATTAGTCCATCATGAAGTTATGTATTTATGTAATGAGAAAAATGTAGTTAATGATGTGAATAGGGAAAAGACTGCAGATAATGCACCACCCACACTTCAATGCTACTACTGCAATGAAATGGGGAATTATGCAAACCCATTCTCCTATGAAAGTGTGATAAATGATGATTGACGTGAATAACCTCTTAAGACCAAAGAAAAATACAAATCACATGCGATCAGTATTAATAATGTTGAATATGAAAATGAAGTGGTATAATGATTGAGTGTATGTAATGGAATTCCAGATTAATATTGTAAAACTGATTTTACGGTATTATTGTACAATTAAATATCAATGTAGTGGTCCACTATTATTTTCCATATGAATATGAATGTATATGTTGAGTGGAACTGGTAACAATGAAAATGGATTGAGGTAATCAGTGTTGTATTTTTGAAAACACATGATTTTGGGAAGGATGTCCCTTTATAAGAACATGATTTTGAGATAATTATTTTGGGATAAAGGTATGTTGGATATGAAAAATTAGATTAGATGATATTACCTATCGTAGAACTTGTTAATGATTTATTGACATTTGGGTTATGATAACTTGGATGAATATTACAACATTTGGGGCTTAAAATTAAGAAAACATGCATGTTTTCAATAAGGATATTTGGTAATTCAGGTTTTTACAATGAATCAGGAGAATACATGATTAAGGTATTCACATTTTTGGAATGTAACAACAAAGAAATGACTTGTGAGATATGGGATATACATGTTGAACTAATTTAGTTCACCACTTTATAAATTTGTATATTTTATATTTTTTGGATGGATTGTAAGGTTATCCATTTAGGGAAAGGATCTTGAAAACTACAAATGTTATCTCATTACCTTCTTATTTGAAGATTCAAGTGGTCCCTTAAATCATCAACGATTTATGTATTTATGGTTATTAACTTTTTCAAACCATGTTCTCTATCACTATCCAACAAAACTCTATGGTTATATTTTTCTTCTTTATCCACGTTTTTATATCCCACCTATGTTCTCCTATGTGGAAGCCAAGTGATGAGTTACTTTGGATAACAATTATCTTTCTAATATTTCTTTTTAAAATGATGTTTTAGTATTTCTTTTTACAATTTTGGTTTCTATCAAAGAAATTTTCCTTAGTAAACCTTTTATAACCTAGAGGAATTTAAAGGGAGAAATTCATTTCAATGGGGGAAGAATGTAACATCAAGTTCTTTTATGAGATATGTTCTTTTTAATTTCTTTGATTTCATGTGATGTACGTTACACCAAGATTAGTATGTGCTATTAGCAATATAGTATTAGAATTAAGTATACACAACACTATTCATGGCATGTGTTACACCCAATTTCATGTTCTATTAATAGAATTTATTTCATGCAAGACCAAGTATATTTGATACCTAAATATTATAACCTGGTCATTATAATGGATGGATATATAGTATTAACTTCATTCTGAAAAAAAAATTAAAATAAGTGAGTCTATAAAATAAAAAAATCACTCTTTATAGATTTTATTAGTGAAATATAAATTTAATATATTCAATTTAATGTTTAAAATTCATCTTAAATTTTTTATATATATGATATAATAAAAAATTCAATTTTTTGTATAAAATAAGTATTTTTTCATAAAAAATTAATTTTTACCTTAATTTGATGAAGAACTATGTTTAAGTCTAGTTTTTTACAATTATATAAGTACAATTTGACAAAATAAGCTTCTTAATTGGATGCAAGACCTCAAAATTTACCTTGGTTAAAATTTTGGAATTATCTGACAAAATTCATATTTTAATGAATAGTAAAAAATACAACATTTTAGTTCAAGACCCACTTTTTGTCAAATTTATTTATAGAGTTATATTCTATTTTAAAATGGTTTTAAATTGAAATTGTATTTTATTTTATCATTTATGAAATTTAGTTCATTGAAATTAATTTAACATTTAAATTGGACATAAACACTTGTTAGTATTTTGATAGTTTTTACTTCGTAGAACCCTACTTTTTGGTTTCGAAAAAGGGAATTAGTTTTAAATTAATTAGTTAAAAATATGTGTTTTGAATTTGGAAAAATTGATTCCTTATTTTGAATTATAATGTAAATTTTTTTATATATTCAGTCTTTATTTTTTGACATTAGGAATAGTAACTTCAATAATTATTTTTTAATTACCATGGTTAAATGGTAACATAGGTAAATAAGGGTAAAAATAAGAATATAATAACATTAAACTACCCTACAGATTTTCATAATCTTTTTTTATGTATAATGGGGGACCAAAAATATCCCTAGGCTGAAAAGTTTTCATTTGGAGCCATTTTTCAGTGAAAATGACATGTTATAAAAATTAATTTAAAGTAAAAGAAAATATAACATAAACATGTATCTTTTTACTAAAACAATTTTAAGGTGGGAAAATATAATTGGTATCTTGAACTATAAATAATCATTATAAATCTAAAAAACAATTCCTACATCATGGAATTTTATTTATAAATATTAGACATTAAATAATTATAATTTTATATGACACAATGATGACACAATGATTAACTTTTTTAATGAAATATTCCCATAAATGATATTATAAATGTTAAAAGAAATGTAATTTGAAATTTTTATGTCATAAATGATTTTTATGGATAATTATAACATTTCGTATTTGATTTACTGTAGTTTTTTATAATCAATAATATTTTTATAGATTTAACAAAAAAAATTTACTAAATAGTGTCAAAATTGATATAAATGAGTTTTTTTTTAAAAAATATTTTATTAAAATATATAATATTCAAAAAAGTATAATATTCAGAAAACTAACATAGATAATGTTAAAAATGTTATTAATGATCTATGTGAGGTTTTATTTGAAATTTTTAGTAACTATATTCGCCATATAGTATAAAAATACCAGAAGACATGGTAAGAGTTAATTTATTTATCTAAGGGTTAATGCCAAAAGATAAGATTAAATTTGTGACCTAAACTTATCAAAAACCTATTGGATGAGATTATTTAGACCCATCCTCTTCTTATCCCCAGAATCTATCACTTTGGGGAAATTAGATTTCAAAAATCAATTTATAATAAAATAATATTTCATGTTTTTCAAAAAGTGTGCCTCCTCCCTCTTATAATAGGCCACCACATCTAACAAATTACTCAGACCTCTCAAGACCCTTAGATCATCCAAATTCATCTCAAATAAATTCACAATATCCCACCCTTCATCGTAGTGGCCACAATTTCATCATAAAGCCATCCTAAGGAGACCCCTTTTTCAAATCAAAAGGAGATACTCAAAAAACAGAAGGTGCATATACATATGAAGGATATGAGAGCTAAGGTAAGGGATAGTTTCACAATATCATTATAATATGAGGTTTTTTATATGAAATTATTTATTAGGGTGTATTTATCATCTATGTCCATGTTTTCCGAACAACTATTTTCATAAAATGTTTAATACTCTCATAATTATTTTTAAAGTCATTTTTACCCATTCTCAACTTTTGAAACTTGATTTATATGGAATCCTTCATTCATTTTCCTTATGAAGTACTTATTTTCTTTTCTTGAAAACATAATAGAATAATGTTTATTTAATTTATATGTCCTGGATAGATTATTACCCTTTCATAACACCTTATTTACATGATGCTTCCTTTATAATATTGCTAGTGTATTTTCAACAATTTTTTTTAAATTGCATGTAATTTTGGGAAAAGAAAACCTTTTTGATGAAGAAATTATATTATTTTCAATAATTAATTTTATGTATTTTAGAAAAAAAAATATATTCCATATTAGTTTTCATAGGTTTATGTTTCTACCCCTATTATTACTTTTATTTTATTGTGTTTATGGCATAATTATATTTAATGAAATCCATTTATTTTGTATAGATTCTTATGGAATGATTTTTAAGAAACCCATTTTTTGATCCTTGGGTTATTCTACGATGAATGGTTTATGTTTTTTGGAACATTTAAGAATAATTTTATTATGAGATGGGTGGTACATAGATCTTCATCCAATGCATTGGGTTAATATTTATATCTCAAGAAATAAACATGACTAGAATGACAAGAAAATCTGGCTCAATAATATATGGTTGGAATAAAAATTAAACTCGGTTCAGTATTGGAATTTTTCAACTATGATGGTCTGGGATATGAACCTTTTCTAATATGAAAATAATTTTCAATGTGTATGTGTTTTCCACAAGTTCTTGTTTTATTCCAATTCTATGTTTTCGTGGTTAATGTTCCATTATGATTTATGCATTATAAACAGAATATATTTATTTCATCACTCGTGATTTGGATATTATAAAGTAAGTTTAATGTTTTTTACATTCATATATTCATCTATTATTTCTCTTACCATTGCTGAGCATTTAAAATAACCCATTATTATGTTTCCATTTCTCATCTTATAAAGAAATACTTTTAGTAGGATTACTAAAGGGGAAGATCATTGTGGGAGATGTTTCAGATATTTCCCAACATCAAAGAATGAATTCCTCGCTTCAAAACGCACTAAAATATTATTTTCCTCAAATATTTATTTGAAAAATGTAATAATTCTTAATCTAAAATAAGTGATATTCATATAAATCATGCTTGGGTCATTATATGAAATTCCATTGACATTAATTTGTTGTCGAAGATCTTTAATTTGAAGAAAACAATTATTCAATTTGATTTAGTGACATCATTAAGTTGTATGGAAGTACATTTTGAAGAAAAAAATGAATGAATATTTGAATAATTAGTGGTGGATTTATAAAAAATTTCATTTAATATTATGTTGTACATGTAGAAAAAACACTATTTATATTTTATTAAAAGTGAATGTTAGATATCTAATAAATTATGTGATGATTTTTATATAGTTTTAATCATTAAAAATTATTGATAAGAAAATAAATTTAACAACCAAAGGTTGATCATAGTACAGAGAAGTCATCCCATTGAGGCCAAAACATATAATATCTGCATGTGTTACTCTTTATTTTAGTATCCACTTTACATGTGTTTATGAAAACCAATATTGAATATTATATCCATTCTAATTAATTGAGGTAGAGTTTCTAGTGTAATATGGGATAAATTAATATAAATTATACACTTGATAAAATTACCATACACTGATACCCCCTTCTTAGTGTCCATGAACGATCCATCTAGGATCTACATTATTGAATATACTATAAAGGATTCAAAAGGGAAATGTCAATGGATATGGAATTATACTAACCCTGATATTTATTGCACACATAAAAATGATTTATTACATATAATTTCACCTTAGACATCTTAGAGGAAGAAGCGTTCCTGTGTATTAAGAAATTATGAACATTATATGAAATCTTAAGACATAAAATACAACATCTTTATGGAAAACATATTTTATAGGACCCCAACATTCCTTCGTACTTAGCAATGCATGGGATAAATTGATGACATACATAAGATAAGGGTGAGCTATAAATCCCAATAAGGGATTAAATAAATAATAACATGATGAAGAAAATACATGTTATGGAATAGTCATATCAATAGAACATGGGAGAAACAAGAACACAAAGGCATGATCTAGCATGATTATTATAACAAGTAAGTGTGCCAAAAACATTTAATATGATATTAGCATGATCCAAGGATCAATTCACAAATAGAATTACTAAACCCTCATTGCACTTGTATTATCATGATTAATCCCTAATTTAAAATAGATTATCATGATACTATTCTTTACCCAATGCATTGGAGTGCTATGAGGGAACATCCTTCTTAATCCTTTCATTTCGTAAATAAGTGTTCCACATAGATCATACAACATGGATTAATTAATCATCATATTTTATTCCATGAATAAAATATGAGGAATACATAAATGTATGTTCTAGAACAACAAGTACATGTGAATAAAGTTGAATACCCTTGATAGAGAAATGGGTTTGGTATTCACTTACATGATGATTTTGGCATGAGAAATTTTGGCGTAACTTCGGCTGCATAACAATGTCAAATAGAAATTGTAAAATGGGTTGATGATAGAGAAAGTTATCCCTAATAATTTATAAATTAAATAGAGAGTACGGGGTTTAAGGAACATAATATCCCAACATGAGTAATAGAATTTAGATACATAATAAACAAGAATTTATTGAATGTAAATGAGGAGCGATAAATACCTATAGAATCTCGGCATTGTAACAGGTGTGAAAGGGAGTCATTAATGGGAGTTAAATGTGTCTATCATCATTAAAAATAAGTTGGAATGTATAAGGTAGGTGGTAAATAATACCCCAATTTTTTTAATTAGAAATAAAATGGTATAAGAATATTTGGAAACTAAGACATAATTAAAGAAAGAAGGAATGTAAGGATCCCATACATGAAAGTCTATGACTTCAACAAGTTGAGGAGGTGATTCATGAGATCTTGGGCACCTTGGGAAGAATATATAAAGTGTATGGAATAGTAGGGACATGTTCCAAGTGTTTTTAGTGAAGATAAGTGGAAGCATGGGTGGGTTTATATAGGAAAAGAGAGAGAAATTCTTTAATGTTTCATAAACTCGGGTTTTGGAATCTATATAACTAAATATTCAAAACCATAAACTAATAACTAGTTTCTGACCTTGGTTATTGGAAATATTTAGTGGAAATAAATATTTTATAAGGCCAATTTCCGAACATATTTAAATATTAGGCTTCATTTTGTGAATGTGAGTCACACTCTCAAGGAAATAATTTTTAAAAGGTAAAATATTTTATATATCTTGGAGAGTCTATATGGAACAATAAAATTAACCAAAGAAATATAAAATCACATTATTTTAAATGTAAAAAATATATTTTCCGAATAATCCTTTTATAGTATTTTATTTCATCACTATTGGGTCATTATTATGTCATAAAACACATTATACATTTAAACGGTATTTAATTTTTAACCAAAAATGTGGTTGTCTCTGAAAATTATGAAAAATTCACCATTATATAATTTCAACATCTTGAATCCAAAAATAATAATCATTTTATATAAATACTTTTTTAAATATGTGATTTTTTACTTTTAAAATAAAAATCAACATTTATCAAAAATTCAAGGGATTTAACAAAAATAGATTTCAATACATAATAAAAAATAGAATTGTATAAAACATGTACAATAATTTATATGTAAAAATGATTTATTTAGAAATAATATTTTATTTAAATATTTTTTAATTCCAAAATCCATTAATTCATCAAATATATTTATTAATTTAATCTTAATTAAAAATACAATTTGTGCATTAAAATCATTTACAAAGTAATAATGACAAATTGAGTGTATATTATTTAAAAAAAATTAATATACGTAAACATAGTACTACGATATTGTTACTTAACCCCTTATTAAATCCTATTAAGGCCTAAGGGAAAGGTTTGTGATGGTGATAAACTCTTCGGGTGGCTAAGATAACATTTCTTAAGTTGTAATCTCCTATTAACATCCACTTTTTCTATAGGTGGTTCTGTTTAAGATTAACGTGTTGAAGATGCGATTTTTCTTAGTCATGAGAAAACCAAAATGATTATACCTCCTTCTAAAGATCTGACAAATGGGATTCATATGGATCAATTCTACTAGATGATTCCATCACTTCCTTTTTCTGAGTAAATTGGATTTGTTAAAGCCCTATATTCATACTAATCATGGGATCACTTAATAATGTCTATATTTTCAATTTTAAATATTCAAAATGATATTTTAAAAATAAAAAAAAAACATAAAACTAAGGATGTGAATATTATTTATATACCCATTTTAAATAATAATACATTTAATTAGATCAATAGGAATTTTCATTAAAAAATGTTTAGTTCATTACAATCTTCCTCCCTTAAGAAATTTCGCCCTTAAAACTTCATATTCCGATGCTAAAATAGATGTCGGTAACTTTACTTCATCACATCATCTGATTCCCACATTTCCTCTTCAAAATTGTGGATTCTCCATAACACATTTATGTAGGGAATTGTCTTATTTTGTAGATATTTTTCTCTATGATCTATGATATTCACTAGAATCTTTTCATAGAAGCGTTCATTATCCAATGGTATCACATATGGATTGAGTACATGCAATGGGTCATGTATGTACTTCTTCACGAGTGATACATATAATACATCATATACTAGATATAGGATCGGTGGGAGTGCCAGTCCATAGTCCACTCCTCGAATGCGATCAAGGATCTCAAAAGGGACTATGTACCTTGGACTAAGCTTTCCCTTCTTTAAAAATATCATAACTCTCTTCCACGGTGATATTTATAAGAGTACCATGTCTCTAACATAATACTCTAGTTCTCATTGAATATTATTATAATTTCTCATTTTTCAACTCTGAGAATCATTAATATGATACTATATGGTCTTATCCTTCTCCACTGTTTCTTCGACCATTTCTAGATCTTGGAGTTTTAGATCCCCAACTTCATCCCAACATGTCGGTGTTCTTCACCTCTTCCTATAAAGGGAATCATAGGGATCTATTTGGATTCATGAGTGGAAATTGTTATTGTAGTAGAACTCATGCATAGAAAGAGGTTAACGTCATCCTTCATCAAATTCTATTTAGCACGCTCTAAATATTTCTCACATGTTTGGAAGGTCCACTCAGATTGTCTATAAATTTGGGGATGATAAGTTGTAATGAAGTTCATATTTGTATTTAGAGTGTGTTAGAGACTCTTCCGGAACATAG
Source organism: Viscum album (assembly GCA_963277665.1). Taxonomy (NCBI): domain Eukaryota; kingdom Viridiplantae; phylum Streptophyta; class Magnoliopsida; order Santalales; family Viscaceae; genus Viscum; species Viscum album. The sequence continues at coordinate 773,573,306 of OY728155.1, read as the reverse complement.
AAGTGAATCTTGGATCTTGATCAGATACTATCAATAGTGACACACCATGCAGCCTTACAACTTCTCTGATGTATATTTGTTCCACTTGATCCATTGAGATACACTACCAAATAAGAATAGAGTGTGTAGTATTTGTAATAAAATCCACAACAAACCAGATAACATTGTTTCCTTTGGATGTATTGGATGTTCGGTGACAAAGCCTTCTATGATTATATCCCATTTCCATTTTTCCATGGGTAATGGTTGCATCATACCCTTAGACTTCAACCTCTAAGGCTTTACATTCTGAAATACCTGGCACATTTATGTATACCCTACAATATCCTTCTTCATGTTATCCCACTAATACTTCTCTTGGATATCTCGATACATCTTTATGTTTCCTAGGTGAATGGAGAAATTTCATATTTTTTCATTATCCAAAAGATCATTCTTTGACTTCTGATTTGATGGAACACATAGTCTTGACCCAAATCCCGCAATTCCTTCTTCATTTACATTAAACTTTTAGGATTTCCCATTTCTGATAGTTTCCACATTCCCTTGAATTCCCACGTCATCCATTTGAGCATCCATTAAACATTCCAAAAGATACTCTTGATTAGTCATTTGTGAAATGATTTCTGATGTTCCCTTCAATATAATTTCCATGTCCATCTTCATATAGTATAAGATGAATGGACCCTTTTCAATTCTCATCCATAAAAGTTTAACCTGATCCTTTTTACATAGAGCATCTGCCACCTAGTTCGCTTTCCCCGGATGGTAGTGAATTGAGCAGTCATAGTCTTTGATCAGCTCAACCATATTCTTTGGGGCATATTCAGCTCATTCTTTGTGAATATCTACTTGAGGCTTTTGTGATCTATATATATTTCACACATATCCCAAAAGAGGTAATGTCGCTAATGTTTTTAAAGAGAAAATTACTATAGTCAAATATAGATCATGTTTTGGATAGTTTTAATCTTGAACATTGAATTTCCTTGATTCATAGGCCATGACTTTGTCATTTTTCATGAACACATATCCCAACTCCTTATTTGAAGCATCACCGAATAACACGAATAGTCTTCCACTTGTGGGTAGTATGAGAACGGGTGAAGTGATAAGCCTCCTTTTAAACTCTTGGAATCTCTCTTCACATTCATCACTCTAAGAAAACTTGAATCCCTTCTGAGTTAGCTTGGTAAGTGGGTCTGTCAGTCATTAGATATTTCTCCAAAATCATAGATAATATCCAACTAAACCAAATAAAATATAGATATCTGTCACAGAGTTTGGCACTGACCGTCCCTCAACTTCAATTTTCATGGATGGATCCACAGATATCTCATTACCAAAAATGTTATGAACCAATAATGATACTTCCTTAAACCAAAACACACACTGGCTATACATTTCATAGAGATTCCCATTTTGCAAGGTCTCTAGTACAATTCTTTAGATACTACTCATGCTCCTCCTTTGTTTTGGATCATATTAAAGACTACCATATATTTGTTGATGAAATCTATAAATACTTTATTAATCTTGTCCATGGAGATTTCGGGATCATTAGTGAGTCCTAAAGGCATTACTATGAATTTATAGTGCACATACTTTGTATGGAAGGTAGTATTTATGATATCCTCTTTCACCCTTACTTCGTAATATACCGACCGTAGATCCACCTTGGAGAAGTATTATGATCCATGTAGCTGATCAAACAAGTTCTCAATTAATGGGAGAGGATACTTATTCTTTATCATGATTTTTTGAGCTCGCAATAATCAATGAAATGGACCATTGAACCATCTTTCTTCCTAATGGAGAAGACTGGTGTGTCCAATGGTGAAGCACATGGTCATATAAACCCTTTATCCAGATTCTCCAATTATTGTTTATTTAACTCCTAAAGCTCCATAATAGCCATTCTATATGGATTCTTGAATATTGGAAACACCCCAGTTATAAGATCAATCGAGAATTCAACATCTTTTGTAGTAGTAAGACCAATAAATTTCGTAGGAAACACATCAGTGAATTCCCTCAAAATAGTCATGTCTTCTTCATCCTTATACACAATCAACTCAGTAAGATACACATTCTCATAGGGTATTAATATTAATGCTTGAGATGATGGTGCTAAACGAGATTCATCCTCCTCCTTGCACTTGTAAAGAATCATGGGTCGATTCACCATATGGTGAGTGATTTAAATATCATGGAAATTTATCTTGGCTCTATATAGGGAAATCTGATCCATGCCCACAATTGCCTCAAATTCCACGAGATGGAGTATAATGAGGTTTTTGGGGAAGTTCAATACCCAAATTGTAGTAGTGGTGTTGTTATATTCATGTGATGAAATGATTGCCCCATTTTCCTTTCTCCTTGACATCTCTACTTCTATGATTGGTGGTGGTGTGTAGATTGTCCTATTAATCATTCAGGATACAAAAGAATGTGTACAACCTGAATTAAAGAAGCATGTTATATATTGTTGAATGAATAAGTTTCATATCTATCACCACTTTATTTTTTGGGGTTCACTTCGGCGGTAGTGATGGAAAAATCTCTCGGTTGCTGCCTTGGAGGTTATTGGTTTCCTAAAAAAACCCTCCTCTTAGGGAACTGGTTTGCAATGTTCCATGGTTTTATGAAGTTAATGAAATGAAAAGTGAATTGATGGTAGAATGACTTGTTCCTATCCTATGTTGCAGTAGTGTGTTTCTCTTGTTATAATTTAATGGCCAGGCACCCTTCTCTTCCACAACTAAAGCATTTCCTCATCCCCATCACGAAATGTACGGGGTGCTTCTTTCCGCAACTTTGGAAAGTTGAGTGATAGAATTTCATAGCACCATTGGATTTATCCATTGTATTGATGGAAATAAATTCCACATTCTTCTTCTTATCCCCATGATACCAATGACATTCTTTGATCTCCATTTCGACTTTGAGGGAACATCAAACAATTTTGTGATAGATATCAAAGTCACGAATCACTAGGGCTTTCTATAAGGAAGGTTTTATCCCACCAAAGAAGTGTTTGACCTTGCATTTGGGGGAAACGACAAAGCCAGAGGTGTATCGTGCAAGCCTTGTGAAGTTTTATTGTATTATCTAATGGATTATTTATATTTTTTCTTAAGGGAAAGGGAGTCCATTTCTATCTTATGTCAGAGGGTGCAAGAAAAATATTTATCGAAAAACATTTTTTGGAAATAATTCACTTCCAACACCATGATTTCTTCTTCATGCTTCATATTTCTTATAAATTTCAACAATTGATCAGCTTCACCCTCCATAAGATAATCAAGAAGAAGAAACATCACTTGTTTTAAATGTTAAAGGTTAGAGAATATCTTCTCAATGGATTTGATCGATTGTTCGGAGATTGAGGGACCAAATGATCCATTAAAAGTTTGAGGCCTCTATCTCATGAATCTATTGGTTTTGGTTTGTTTTTTCTTTGGGGGGGTTGTACAGTCCTCTGGACTCGTGTTTCTATTAAAAACTCGAGTTAACTAAAAGTGTATCATGATAAAGTTTTCAATTATCACTCCCATTGGTTTCGATATCTCATTAGAACAATCATCACATTGATATTCACATCAGTTGTTCGCCCGGGTGCTCCTATTACTGGCCATTGTCTGGAATAAAAGGAATTTTATGGGTAACAAAAAAAGGGGAATCCTCATATAAAAGAGATAACTTATAAATTACATTTATTTCAATAACATAATAATTTATAAGCTTCAATATATATTTTCCAAGATCATGTTCCCAACATATATTCTTAGGGTAATTTTTTCCTTTGATAATGGTTCATACTATGTTTATGAATTCACCAAAGAATATCCACCAGGAGTGTCAAACCAAGAATGAAGCATGTCCCTTTTTGGTGCACCAGATCTTATTTGAGTCATGCTGAAAGCGGTGTTTTCGAGTTTTACCCCTAAATACATATGTTCCAGAGCCACCTCTACATTTTTGTATCCAGACAGGGATGTATTTTCAGTATAAACCACATACTCTATACTCAAAAAAGATGTTATTATTATACTTAGTCTTATATCTATGTTTTTCATTAGGGTTTTCTAATCTTAATACTAAAAATAATTAAACCTCTCCTCTGATAGAACTATAACAACCTTGGTATTTATTTAAAACATAAAAATGATTTATTACATAAACTTTCACTTAAGATAACTAGGACGATCGAGAGGTCCAATTTTGTGGGAAATTAGGAACATGACATGATCACAAAAGACATAAAATACAACATCTTTATTGAAAACTTCTTTTACATGACCACAACATTCTTTATTACTTAGCATTGCATTGGATAATCTAAGAACATATATAAGAAAAGGGGGAGATAAAAAACCTAATAAGGTATTAAAAAAGGAATAAAATGAGGAATAAAATACACGTTAGAAAATATGAATATAAATGGATCATAGGGGAAAAATGAACATAAAGTCTTGATATAGCATGATTATCATAATGTGGAAATGTGGAAATGACATTTAGCATGATATTAGCATGATCCAAGCCTCATTTCACCGAGAGAATGAGTAAACCCTCATTGAACATGAATTATAATTTGAAAACACTCATTTAAAATAGAATATCATGGTACTATTCTTTACCCAATACATTGGAGTGCTATTGGGGTGCACCCTTCTTCATCATTTCATTACATGCATAAGTGAGCCACATCAATCATATAGCATAGATTCATTAAAAATCGTAATTTATTCCATGAATAAGAGATGTGGAATAAATAAATGGAAGAACTCCATCAAAAAGTACATGTTCATAAATGTGAACACCCTTGATAGATAAATTGGTATGGTTTTCACTTACACGGTTATTTTGGAAGGGGAGATTTGTGTAACTTCAGCAGCATAATGACATCAAATAGAAATCATAAAATGGGTTGATGAGAGATAAATGGGTATATCATCATTTTTATATGGAATGGATATTAATGGGTTTATGTAACAAAATATAATAACATGTGTAATGGAATTTACATTCATAATATACCATTATTGATTCAATGTAACTGAGGATAGAGAAATACCTTATAGAATTTTGGCATGATAATAGGTGTAAATGGGAGGCATTAATGAGCGAGGAATGAGTCTCTCATCATTAAAACATTATTAGGTCAGTATAGGGGTGGTTCAAAATCTTACCCAAACATTTAAAACTAATAAGAAAAGGGCATAACAATATAAGAAAACATTCTTAAAATTATGGAAGGAAAGTGAGGATCCCTTACCTAGAAGTGTGTGACTTCAAGAGCTTGAGGAGGGGATTATTGAGAGCTTGGGGAACCTTGGGTGGATTATAGATAGAGGAGGGAAGAGTTTGGATGATCAAAAAATTTTTTGAGTGAAGATAAATGGGTTCATGGGTGGGTTTTTATAGGAAAAGAGTGGACGAATTTGTTTATATTTCACAAACTTAGGTTTTGGAATCTATATAATTAAATATTGAAAACCAAAAACCAACCCATGTTCTTTCCCATGAGTAATGCTAAAGGGGAGTATATAAATTTATTTTATTAGGAAAATGGTAGAAAATATTAAATTATTATCATTTATTATGTGGATGTGAGTCACACTCTCAAGGAAATAATTATAAAAAGTTAAAATATTTTATAAGTCTCGGAGGGTCCACTAAGGCACCATAAAATTAACCAATAAAATATAAAATCAAATAATTTTACAGCAATAAAATATATAGGAAAAATACCCTTTTATATTATTGTATTACATCACTATTGGATCATTAAAATGTCATAAAACACATTATATATTTTAACAGTATTTAATTTATATCCAAAAATTTGGATGTCTGAGAAAATTATAAAAAATTCACAAATAGATAATTTTGATGTCTTGAATCCATAAATAATATTAATTTTATCTAAAAAATTTTATAAATATTTTAATTTAAACTTTTAAAATAAGAACAAATATTTATCGAAAAATCATGGGTTTTGACAAAAACTACTTTCAAACCTTAATAAAAATTACAATTGTGTAAAAATTGTACAATATTTTATATTTAATAAAAATTAATTCACTATTAATATGTTATTAAAATATTATTTAATTCCAAAATTAATTATTTCATCAAAATAGATTTATTAATTTAATATTAACTAAAAATATTTTATCTTCATTAAATAAAATTAAGTTAAATACTAACTAAAATTAATATTTATGCTTTAAAAACCATTTACAATGTAACAATGATAAAATCAATGTATATTATTTATACATAAAAATACACATAATAATAGTGATATATTCTTATTATATAACCCCTTATAACACCCACATAAGACCTAAGGGGATGCTCTGTGATTGTGACATACTCTAGGGGCAGCTCGGATAAAATTTCTCAGGTGGTAATCTCTATTAACATCCACTTCACCCATAGGCAATTCTGTTCAAGATTAACGTGTTGAAGCTCAAATTGGAATTGTTCAAGAGAAAATCCGAGTTATGCTACCTCCTTTCCATGCTCTAAAAAATGGGCTTTATGTGGAGAAATTTGACTTGATGAGGCCATCAATTTCTTTGAGTGAGTAAATTGGATTTATTAAAGCCCTGTATTTATAATAATCATGTTATTACTATAAAATTACTATATTATCAATGATAACAATTCTTAATAGTATTTTAAAATCCAAAAACATAAAAACCAAGGATGTGATTTGGTTTTATATAAATATTTTTACTAATAGTACATTTACTTACATCAAGAGGAATTTTACTTAATAACCATTTAGGTTGTTATAGGGATAATGGATGTTCGTCACATAAGATAAGAGACTTGAATATATTAAAAAATATATACGATAAAAAATAAGGTTCAATGACAATTGGAAAATATGGTTCACCCAATAAAAAAGTGTTTGCTTAATGGTTATTAGTAAATAAAATATGATGTCAAATAATCCCATGTTCATTGATGTCTTTAAGCACAATATGTTAAGTCGTTCTTAATATTATAATAATGTGAATATAGTGATTTTTGTGATATATGGTTTCTATATGAAATTTTTTGTTGAAAAAATATTTTTTATAGGAGTATAATGAACTAAGTGAGACTTATTTCAAGTGGAGATGATCAAAATTCAAAATGCCAAAGTATTATAGAAGAAACTGGCCATTATAATATTATGCAGGGGCATATTTTCAAAATAAATTTTAGGACTATTACAAACATATAATGTATCTATGATTCTACTATATTGATTTAATAATGGTACTAGATATGATACACCTTCTATAAGGGAAAATTTAATAATTCTATACATATGAAAGATAATATTTACACATAACATGCCTTGTTATTATTCTATACAAACCATGTTTTTATTTTTTTTACATAAAAAACATAATGGTTGTGTATTTTATTTACAAAACAGATTTCATTTCATACATTTCATGATTCATGTTTATGATAAACAAAAAATTATCCCTTAATATGTTCAATAATTTTAGGAGAAGCATTGAATGATAATGTGATCATCCCTTACAAAACATTCTAATAGACAATGGGGTTGAATACACAAATATAATATTTGAAGATTTCATATATGAGAAAGGTATTATTTATTATTTCAATTAAACGTGTAAACTTAACAAATAGTTTGGTATAGAGGAATAATATTAGTTTAGTGAAAATGCTCAAACAATGTTGATAGTGAATTATACTTCCAACTATGTTTTGAGATATGCTATTGGGGAGGCATTTCATATTCAAAATAAACAAATTAGAAGAAAACTCTAGATTGATGACATATGAGATTCCTTATAATAAGAGCTCAATTTTGAATTACATAATGTTATTCAGATAGCCTTATATAATCAAATTCAAAGGTGAAAATGTTATAACGTTTGATAAAATAATTTTTGATGGAATTTTGCTCTATTATCATCTAAATGGAAGAGGATATCAATGATAAAATATCGAGATAAATAATATTATGGGTACTACTAATGAAAAAGTATTATATAATTAAAATAAATTGTTTATCCATGAAACAAAAAAAACATAGATAATGAATATTAATATGGTTTGGTTAAACAATAGGATGTAGATATAGAAAAGGATAAGTGATATGAACATTTTTATTTTAAATATGGTGATTCATATAACTCATGTGATTGGTAGAAACTCCACTTAACTCATATAAGGAATATAAGATATGTGGACATACAGAAAATTATTGAAGATGACTTTCAACAAGTTCAAACTATAAAAAAAATTGAGGAAACATGGGACTTAGTAACAAAACATGAATAATGTAACATCATTGGATGAAAATGGGATTTTCTAAACAAGTAGACTTAAAAATGTGATGTGATTAGAAATAAATAATAATTTAATTGTATGGTATTTTATTAAGGTGAATCAATATATTTTTATGATAAGGGGAGGTTTTTATTAAAAACCCCCATGTTTTCTTACACGAAGAGGATGTAAACAATTTTTTTTGGTTAACTATGGGTATATTTGGGTTCAAACAAATCCAAGTGATTGGTATTATCTATGGGACACCTACTCGATAAAATAAAATTCAAAAAAGGGGGAGAGCAAGGAAACATCCATATCAATGATTCACTACTACAAACACATGGGTTTAAAATCACTAGAATCAGCCTTTAACTGCACTAGAATAGTTCTAACTTCCTCAGTGGGGTTAAAAATCCAAGGAATTTATCAGCACTAAAAAACCACTTATAAAGGGTATATTTATGAGTGAAAGTAAAAATGTTCACAAATTATAATTTTATTCATGATTTCAAATGTGCTAATAAAAGACCCTATTTATCATCACATTCATTTAGTGTTGATAAAAAGACCCTTTATCAGTGCGTTTTAAAGCACTAATATGTGGGTCCTTTTACCAACATCTTTATTTACACTAATAGAAGAATGATTTATCATTGAATTTAAAATTCCTGATAAAGATAGACTTTATCACTACATTTATAAGAACAGATAATGGGTAGCTTTATAAGTGCTGATAAATCATACTTTTATCATCACATTAGTAGCATTGATAAAGGTTATAACTGTAGTGTGATGCGGCATCACACAAAATCACCAGAAACCTGTGCAATATACTATAACTACATAATGAATCACCAAAAAAAGCAACATAAATTAACAAAATAAGATAAAATATTGAATTTAAGTGAAATAAAATTTCTATAACAAATAAAATAAAAATAAAAAACTTTTACAGAGTATATCAGTTGTTTTTTTACTAAAATTAATGTAAATTTCAAATAAAGGGATGAAATTGGGGTAATAATGGTCACACTGTGAAACATATTGATTTACGAATGAACCCAACATCCCAAAAAATACATATGGATAATTTTCCTAAATTACCAAAACAATATGAATGTGTTTTCACGGTTTTGAGTATGTCCATTATTTTTTCACTAAAACTAAGGTCAATTTGGAATTAAAGGATATAATTTGAGTCATATTGGTCACACCGTGCATCATATTGAGGCACGAATGATCCCAACGTGTCCCAATGACACATGGAATGTTGTTCTAAAGTGCCAAAACAATATGGATTCATTTTCTCATTTTGAGTTGGCCAAATATGGTTTATACTAAAATGTAATTTTAAACATGAAACACACACTTGGGGACATACATGTATAAATTTGTTTGGGTTTAACATGAGGTGAAATCATGCATGTTACAAATGAATTATGAATCTTTTTCCCAAATTCTCATGAAAATCCGATTATTTTTACTCATTTTTCATTGAGTGACACTTGTTTGTATTAAAATGAAAATTTCAAACTTATAACTAACACATTGAGTCATACCGGTGAAATCGTGTAACATATTGAGGTCTGGATGATCCCAACATGTCACAAATGATTTACGGATCATTTTACTAAAGTATAAAAACAATATGAATACAATTGATCGCTTTTTACTAGGTCTACTTTTTCACTAAAATTTATATAAAAGTTGAATAAAAAGATGCACTTGGAGTAATACCATTCACACCATCTGTCAGATTGAATTTTGGAAAGTCCCTACACTTCAATAATAACCTATGTATGTTTTTCCCTTATGTACAAAAACAATCATAATTCATTCATTCGGTTTTTAGTATGATAGTTTTTTCACTAAAATTAAGGTCAAATTTTAATAAAAAGATTCACTTAGAGCACAATATGTTACACCATGCATTGTATTGAGGTGATATAAATCCCTAAAAGTCCTAAAGGACTAATGGACTATTTTCCTAATGTAACAAAACAATTTGAATGTGTCTTTTGTTTTGACTATCCCAAGTATTTGTTTTAAAAAAAATGTCATTTTAATCTCGAAACACATAATATGATCCATACATGTGGCATAATTTGTAGTTATCACTTGAGACAGATTCATAAACATCATAAATTAATTATAAATAATGTTTTCAAATTTTCAATTCAATATAAGAACATTTTCTTTGTTTTTAGTTAGTGAAATGTTTTTGTATGAAAATAGTAATTATAAACCGATAATAGACACTTTGAGTTATACTGATCCCACCATACATAGAATTAAACAATTTATGATCCCCAAACATCAAAAATATCTAAAAGATCAATTTTATAAATTAAAAAACAATATGAATGATTTTTTTCAGTTTTGAGTTTGTTAGTTTCACTAAAATTACTGTAAATTTTAAATAAAAACACACACATTGATATATACCAGTCACACCATGTGAAAGATTGATGCTCAGATGATCTATACATATTCCAAATGTTTTATAAATAATTTTTCTAATGTACCAAAACAATCCAAATGTGTTTTCTAAATTTTCAGTTTGTTAGTTGTTTTTTTCACTGAAATTAATACCAATTTTGAATAAAAAAATGCAGATAGATTCATATCGGTCTCACTGTTCGTCATAATGAGACATGAAAGATACCCACATGTTAAAAATGACTCATGTATAATTTTTCTAAAGTAACTAAACAATTAGAATGAATTTTATCTATTTTGAGTATGCCACATGTGTTTTTTTCTAAAATGACATTATAAACTTAAAACATGCACTTTTGTCTATACCGGTGTTATTATCTTTTGATTTGAAATGAGACTAATTCATACACCTCAAAAGGAATTATAAATCATTGATCCAAGTTATCAAGATATTACGAATATGTTTTATTTGTTTTTATTGAGTGACACTTTTTTGTATTAAAATTTCAATTGTAAACTGATAACAGATACTTTGAGTGATACAGTAACATTGTTCATTAGATTGAAGTGTATATGATCCCTTAACATAAAAATAACATATTAATTGTTTTAGAAACATTAAAAAACAATCCATATGAATTTTCTTCTATTTGAGTATGTTAGTTGTTTTTTATTCACTAAAATCAATGACAATTTTAAATAAAAGGATGCACACAGAGTCATACTCATCACACCATGCGTTGCATTGATATTTGGATGATACCTACATGTCCCAAATTATTTATGGATTGTTTTCCTAATATAAAAGAACAATATGAATGTATTTTGGTTTTTTATGTAAATGTTTTCCACTAAAATTAGCATTAATTTGATATAAATATTCACTTGAAGTAATACTGGTGACAACATGCCTTTGATTGAAGTTTGTCTGAACACTAAACATCACAAATGATTCATGGATCATTCTAATAATGTATAATAACAATATGAATGATTTTCCTCAGTTTTTAGTATGCCACGTGCATTTTTTACTAAAATGACATTTTAAACTGGAAACATACACAATGGATTTTTTCTTAAGTGACAAGTGTTGTGTGAAAACTTAAATATTATTTCTCAAAAAATATCATGGTATGATACTTATTCTACTTCATTTCCCAACAATTTTATTTTTTTTAGCTAGCGCTTGTTATTCTCCTACACCTCGGTCAACACCTTGGTCTTGGCCTCTGCCTCCCCCTCTACATCGATCATCGAATTTGTCTCTGACTCTTTCTTAGCCTCTATATCTGCCTCTACCCTCACCTCCACCTCCACATCCATCTCCACCTCCATGATTTCCCATAAAATATTATTGTTTATCGGTTATGGCTTCAAAACAAATTGATTTCCTCCAATATTTTTATCCTTGAGAAAGAGTTCAAAATAATAAATAAGCATCATGTCACTTTTTTTAAATGTTTGGTGTCGAAGCCTCATTTATTATTAAATCGAAGAAAATACCACTTTTAATTGGGAATAGGGAGATGTGTTACATAGCCCGAAGTCTCAGTGGGCATTTATCCCATTACATGGCCCGTTGGCCCTAATTTTTGGCCCAATGCCCATTCTTTAAATTGTATTGCTATTATACCCACCAGCTACAGTACAGCACAGTACCCTGCCGCCGGTATAGTTAGAAAATATAGACATGGAAATAATTATGAAATATACTTAATGAAATTGTAATTACCTTTAGAAATTACCTATTCGGTGATGCAGGGCTTTACATGCATTATGATTTTTCTAAGAAATATTCAAACATAACATCCATAATCGATTTCATTATCTTGTTTCGGACACTTCAAGAAACATTCAACGAAATAAGTAAATGTTTTAGGAATATTTTGATAGATAAATTATCTAATATATAACTTCATATGATTCCATCTGTATAAATCCATAGGTTTAATATTTTAGAAACGGACTTTTTTCCATGATCAATCCTATATTGAGACACCACCAAACCAAAACAAAATTCTTGTTAAAACAAAGATTAAATATATAATTCAAATATTTTATATAAAATTTTGATTTTGGTGTATTAAATATTGAAAATACAAATCATGTGTTTTTAGTTGGTTTCATATCCATGAAATGAATCGATAAAATAAACATTCGAGTGTCTATATTCACTACGATCACCCAGGAGTTCCTCATAAATATCAAAAAAAATATGTAATGTAAAAAGTGAAAATATATTTTAGGTTATTATATTGTAGATATTTAACCTATTAATTTTTAAATTAAAAAGAATATGACTTATAATGCACTTTTATTAAACACTTTATGTAATTCTCCTTCTTTCGGGTTAATTCCTTCCTCTTTTAATGTAAAATATAGCACATAAATGATGCACGGATTAATGACTGAAAATCATTATTCCCACAATATTCCCTTTAAAATGGTTTATTATGAACTCCCTTATAAAAAATGAAAAGTAATTAAGTTTAATAATCATATTAAGCTCACTATTTTGACATAGGTATTATAAAAATTTACCTTATATAAGTTTTCAAAACCGAGACAACCATCCATTCATGATTTAGAATTACAATTAGTGTCTCAAAACCAATTAACACAAAGAATTTATAATTTTATTATAACAAGCATGGAAAACCCACCTATAGGGAGAAAATAAGGTGATCAGAAAAAATGCAACCAAGGGCATCATCCAAAAAAACCTCAATTCCCCATGGAGGAAAATATCATGGGTTGGAAAATATCACAACCTTTTGACCAATTACTTTTGTAATGTAATCTCTATATATTACTTATTTTTTTTAACTGTATAACATATATTTATAATTAAATGTCGTCTCTTCATGATGTTGTAATGATAATAAACATTTCTCTATAACTAATTAGTATAATGTACTCTGAGAAGGTCGTTTTATTTTCAGGGTCAATTCATTGGATTTTCAGGATCTGAAATTTTGTTTATCTACCTATGTATCCATATGTAATATCAAACTACACATCAAATTTTTTATCATCTTTTTTTACATGTTTATCATATGAAAAAATTTGTTAAAGGTATACCTAGTGTAACATTATAAGATTACATGGCCATTCTATGAAAACTCCAATAGAATCTTCGACCGTTGTAATATCTCATCCATCAAGTGGAACATGCAACTCATCAGTTGCCTGATAAGATTTCTCAATCCCAAATCTCATGTGATTTTTAGGAGGTTTTGACTGTATATCTAGTATACCGGGATTTTATACATTATATACATCACAACATGACGGTACACGAGTGTTGATAGATAAAGATCACATATAACTATACCCTAAAAAATTTTAGTAATATAAATTTATTGAAAGTAGTTTGATTCACCTTTTGGAAAATGTATAATAAAATTCATTACCCTAGGTGAGTTAGGTTTTTGGGGGGAATGACTATCCCCAAAGAAAGTTGGATCATTTTTTTCATTTGTAGATATTCTCAACATTGCCAGTTCACATTGATCTTTTCTTATACATTGGTCTGCCAATGTATACCACAAAATAATATCTTGAAGTGAGTCTATTTATGTCTACAATCCTATCATAACATTTTATGTATCTTCATGTGGTTTTATCTTCTTCAAATATGTTATATGAGATACTACAAAACCAAATCCTCTAACCCAACCATATTGTTAAGGATTTTTAAAAGATACTCAAAGTCCCTTATCTTCTGATGTGGTCGTGGTCGATTCATATATCTAAACCATATTGAAAAGTAAGAATATATTTATTTTTATTTAATATTGTTATAAATCACAACGAATTAAAATTATGTCATACTTACACATTCTTAACATACTGATTTTATGTTTTCATCAACTAATATACCCACATTATTTACACGAGTCTCCTTCCATATTAGATGATGTTGGATGGATGTGGATTCAGATTTTTATTAATTAATCTACATATAATAAAATGAACATCAGTTGCCTCATATTACATCATTAAACATTTATTGATGAATCAAAATAAATAATAAGTTCGTCTCTAATGAATCATACCCCATCCATTCTTTATGATAGGGGTACATTTGTTTTAATGCACGTTCTTTATTTTCATTTCTCTTTGGAATTTTAATAAATTAAAATTTTGGAATCAAGATAGATAAAATAAATAACATCAAACAATATATTATTGGTCACAATAATACTGAAATGATTTCTTATTGCAATGATTGTAGAAGGAAGTCCATGTTCCCTAATTTATAATGTGTGGATAACTAAGTGGTGGGTGGAGATTTATTTTCCCTCAGTATACCTAAGAATTGACTTCTTTATAAGTGTTTAGAATCCTATAAGGGCTTTTCTAGCAGCCATTAGGACAATTTTCTTAGGTAAATATTATAAAATAAATGTTATCTACAATGAATAATGAAAACTAAATTAATTTTTCATTAAATAATTTTTTATAAAAATCGGTAATCTATATTGTAAAATTACCATTTTATAGTTCCAAAGTCTCTCGTTCATTAAGGATTGCACGTGGAACCATAAGTCATTATCAATCAGTGCATTCATCCTTACTGTGACCCCATGATTACCAATGAATGCGGACTTGTTGGGGTCAATAGTATGGCCACGTTGATTACATCCTACCTCAAATTTTATACCATGACCTCTTTCAATGATAATTTTTTTCAAAAATATGATTCTACATTGTTGATTTTTCATCAACATGTTCTTGATCCCCTAATAAATTGGAAGATTCATTATCAACAGTATGTTCTTACTTGGGATTGGTAACATCATCATAATCAGAAGAACATGTATGCATGAGTAGTTAAATATTTAGTTTTTATTCAGTAATAACAATACAGTACACTCCATGCATAAAATTACACAATTTCATTCATCACACTTAAAAATTGTTACTTTATTGAACATAGATATAGTACTTTAATACATTAGTATAACTAACCTTCACTCTCTATATTTAATCCATTCTCATATGCATGATTTCCTTCCATAGCATGATTATTGGTATGAGACTAATCATTCCCTCTTTCAAACAACTTATCCTCCCATCACTATTTGGGAGGTAAGTCATAAATGAAATTTGGAACCACAATGATGGGGGGAAGGCTAGTTTGAAAGAGGAAATGTGTAGCCTAAAATCCATCCTTAAAAGATGGAAGCAATAGAGTGTCAGGGTATGGATAAAATAAATGTAGTGAAGTTTATTTCTACTGTTGTATTGAAGTATTATATCTCAGTTCAAGACATTAAAAATTTTCATGCAATATTCATGAAATTGTGGACAATTATTCATTGTGTATATTTTATTGTTTTTATACAAGAAAAATTAAATGTTTGACTGCTCGTGAAAAAAAATTATTCTGAACATGAATGTGTTACCAATCCCAATGAAGAAAAGGTTGTTGATGATGATACTTTGGAATTATTAGGGGATCAAAAACATGTTAATGAAACGAAAACAAAAACAATGCAACATCATAGTTTTGAATAAAATTATCATGAAAATAAGTTGTTGTATAAAATTTTCAGTTGGTTGGAATTAATGCAGCCAACCTGTTGACCCCAACAAGACAACGTTCATTAGTTATCTTAGGGTCACAAAGAGGATGAACGTTTCGATTAATATTTACTCACGGAACTGCATCCAAATTGTAAGAAAGGAAATCCATTGGAAATATATAATAGTAATTTTATAAAATAATTTCCCTATTTTATTGAAAAATTATATAAATAAAGGTGGATTTAGTTTTTCTTTATTCCTTGAAAACATAATTTATTTTAGAATATTTACATCAGAAATATTTCCTAATGGATGTTTTCAAATCCCATAAAGGCATTCATATTATTCTGATGAAGTTACATCTTAGAGATTCTCTAGGTAAAATAAAGCCTCTCCCCCCATAATTTAGTTATGCCAACATTATAAAGGAGAAAACACAGATTGCCTTCTCAAATTGTCGCAATGATAAATAATAATAGGTGAAATATGGTTAATAATATATATTTTGAAATTATTTATTTTATCCAACATGATTCAAAAAAATTTATTTAGGAAACAATAAAAGGGTGCTAAAAATAAAGAACATTCATCAAAACAGACATAGCCTTATCATAAAGGAAAGATGGGGAATTGTTCATTGGAGAAAAAATTGTTATGTATTTTAAATAAACAAAAAATGTTTAATATGTTATATAAAAAAACATATGTTTATTTTTTTAAATGTTGAATTATGAATCAAAATCATAATCAAATTACATCCCATGTCATCTGACATGGAAGGAGGCACATGTAAATAAACATGGTATATTATTTGTTGAAAACAAAAAAGAAGTATGAGAAGAATGTGTAAGTATGAAATAATTGTAATTCATTTTGACTTATAACAATATCACATAAATATAAACATATTCATATTTTTTACATGTTTTTGACCCAAGAATCGACAATGGCCTTACCAGAAGAAATGATACACTCGATAGCTTTGAAACGACATGATCAATATAGACGGGTTAAATGATTAGGTTTTGGAGCCTCTCCTAGAACATATTTTGAGAATAAAAAACCAAATGAAGATCCCTATAATATGATGAGATTACATGATAAAAAAATAGACACACTTTAGGATATTGTTTTGTGGACTGTTTTGGATGACCAATGTATAAGAAAGGATCAAAGAGAACCAATGGTAGAGAAAAAAATGCACATTAACCAAATGATCCCACTATAATTAAGGATATTAATTCCCTCAAACCACATACATTATCCATGGTAATCAATTTTTTATTTACACTTTCTCCTAAATATGAATCAAACAACATCCGCTAACATTATATTACAAAAATCTTACTGGTTACAGTTGTATGTTATTTTTATCTGTAAACACCCTCATAATGTCATGTTGCACTAGGTATAATGTATAATATACCAGGAGGAAAACTACACAATCAAACTCTACCTAAAACTATCATGAGAGTAGGGATTTAATTATCTTATGATCTGACTACTGAGTTTCCTATTCCACTTGATGGTCTAGATATTATAATGTTCAAAGTTTCAATTGGAATATTCATGGGATGGTCATATAATCTTAAAAAGATGCATTAGGTACAACATTAATAATATATTTCATGTGAAAAACATGTTACTGTTGATGATAAATGGTTTAAATTGAGGTATGATATTACCTATTGATAAAGAGGTGAACAAACGAATGAATGGATCAAAAAAAGCTAGTTAATCAACCAAGAAAGCAAAACGACCCTCCGAGAGTACCTTCTCCCACCCAATTCCAAAGAAACATTTATTATCATTAAAACTTCATTTAGAGGAAAAATTTAAATATAAATATATTTCTTACATTTAACATGAATAAAAAACATATGGAGATTCCTTCACAGACATAATTGGTCTCAATACTCTAATAGAGATTCTTATGCATGAATGGTTGGGCATCTTAGTTGTGAAAACGATTATAAGGTACATTTTTATAATACATCTATCAAAATTGTGAGCTAAATATGTTTATTAAAGGAAATAACTATTCATATTTTGTAAATATATTTATATTAAATCCATATAAAGGGAAGATCAAGTGGACAATGATTTTCATTCATTAATCCCTCTATCATTTCAACGCCAGAATTTACTTTGAATGAAGATGTAGTTAACTAGGAAAAAGGAAATTTTCTTAACGATTTTAATAAAAAATAATCAGATGATATAACATTACTAATGAATATATTTAAAGGTTATAACTCTACAATTTAGTCACGTAAAATATATTTTTAATTTTTTCATTAATTTTTTTTTGTTTTTTACAAGGCACACGATACTGATACTAGTCAATATTGACACCCTGAATATTTACATAATGGATTCAATTCATGAATATGAAACCAAATGAAAACTCATGATGTGTTTTTTAATATTTAATACACCACAATCAACATTTTATAGATAAACATCGAAATATATATTCATTCTGGATTTTAATGATAATTTTGTTATGATTGGATAGTCGCTCAATACAGGCTAGATCAGGACATGTATTCAGAGTATGAAAATATAAACCCTGTGGATTTATAAAAATGTAAACAAGTAAAGGTATTTATAGAAATATTTAACTAAAAAACATTCAAAACAATTTAATTATTTTAGTCATTTTTTATGCAGTGTTCAAAAAAAATTGAAATTCATTGTTGATATTATGTTTTCAATTTTACGAGAGAAATCATAAAGCCTGAGAAGATCAGCATCCCCCAACAGATAATTTCTAAATTTAATTACAATTTCGTTTAATATACTTCATAATAATTTGTTTTTCTATATTTTCTTAGTACTATAATGATTACCGACAATAGAGATACTCAAAAGATTGAAATCAATTTTTTTAGAGATGAATGGCCAGAGTAATTTTTGTCATAATGTAAACCGACACAAAATTTGGGTGATTACCTACAACATGTTTTTTCTAATATGACTTATGACCATAAAAATATATTTGGTGTGTGAGGAAATAGTTTCAAAATGCTTATATATATATATTAAATCATTATCAAGGAGAAGAATAATGGAGGAAATCAATTTTTCTAGAAGCATTGACCTGGGAACATAATTTTTTTTTGAAAATCATGGAGGTCGAGATATAGGAGAAGGAATAGGTGGAGGAAGCGGATCGGTGGAGGTAGATTTTGAATCAGATACTGACATGGAGTTGGGGGTATAGTTGAAAACCTATGTGGAGACTAAGGAGAAGGAGTATAAGAAGTGCTAGCTTGAAAAAAATAATTCTTTTTGTAAATGAAGTAGAATAAGGATCATACCATTATTTTTCTATAATAATTGTATAAAAGTGAACAGATCACATGTCACTTAGGATAATATCTAATATTCATGTTTATAGTTTAAAATGTCATTATAGTAAAAAAAGCATGTGGCATACAAAAAACCGAGGAAACACATTCTAATTAATTCGATAAATTAGGAACAAACATGATTCTTGTTGGATTTTTTGGAAATATTTGTTCCTTTATATGATGTACGGTGTGACTGGTATGACTCCCAGAGTGTCTTTTTATTCAAAATTGTCATTAATGTCAGTTAAAAAAACAACTAACATTCTCAAAACAGATAAAACACATTCAAATTATTTTAACATTATAGGAAAACAATCCATAAATCATTTGAGACATGTAAGGATCATCCACACCTCAATAAAATGCATGGTGTGACCGGTATGTCTCCAAGTGAACTTTTTATTCAAAATTGACATTAATTTTCATGAAAAAAACAATTAAAATATTCAATAAGTTGAAAAAAATAATATATATTTTTAAATTTAGTATAAAAATACATACATCATTTTTCTCATATAGGGATCATCCTCACCTCAATATGAAGCACGTTGTGACTAGTATGACTCCAAGTCTCCATTAATAGTTTAAAATTTACTTTTTAATATAAAATGGGGCACTCACTAAAAACTGATCAAACGTGCTAGTATTGTCTTGATAATTTGTGTAAATGATTCAAAATACAGTTTTACTTGTATGTATCTGTGTAATTTCAATCCAACAATTGATGCTACCTATATGGCTCAAAGTGGGTGTTTGCAACTTAAAATGACATTTTAGTAAAAAAATCATGTGTCATACTTAAAACTAATAAAATAAATTCATATTGTTTTGGTACATTAGGAAAATTATCCATGAGTAACTTGGGACATCTATGGATTATTCGCGCCTCTATCCAACGTATGGTGTTTCAAGTATGATTCAGAGTTCTTGATTTTATTTAAAATTGATATTAATTTTAGTGAAAAAACAACTTATATTCTCAAAACCCAGAAAACACATTTTTATAATTTTTGTGATTTAATAATGTGATTTATACACCAATTGGGATGTCTAGGGATTATACCACCCTTAATCTAGTGAATGGTGTGACTGATAGGACTCCAAGTGCGTCTTTTTATTAAAAATTTACCTTAATTTTATTGAAAATAACAAATAACATAGTCAAAACCAAGAAAAAGCATTTGGATTGTTTTGGTACATTAGAAAAATTTTCCATACTTAATTTTTACCATGGAATGATTAGTTACACCTCAATCCGACGCAAGATGTGACTTGTATGACTCAAAGGATTTATTATCAGTTTAAAATTTATATTTTAATTCAAAAAGGTTTCTCTCACTAAAAAATAATAAATAATACTTGAATTGTCTTGATAATTTTATATAATGATTTATAATTCCTTCTTAATATTTATGTGTTATTATCATGTCAAACCCACACATGATGGAACATGTATGGCTCAACGTGTCTGTTTTTAGTTTAAAAATACATTTTAGTAAGAACGAACAAACGTGGCATACTAAAAACCAATAAAAAACATTCATATTGTTTTCTTACTTTAGTAAAATGATACATGGGTCATTGTTTTCGTGTAGATATCATCTACATCTCAATCCCATGCTCGGTGTGAACAGTATGACTCCAACTGTAGCTTTTTCTTCAAACATGTCATTAATTTTAGTGAAAAATATTAACATACTCAAAATAAGGAAAATGTATTTGGATTGTGTAGGTAATATAGTAAAATGATACATATATCATTTTTGATTTGTATGGAACACCTTTCCCTCAATTTGATGCATGGTGTGACCAGCTGGACTCCGAGTGCGTCTTTTTATTCAGAATTTCTTTTACTTTTTCTAAAACACAAATGACTTACACAAAATAGAGAAAATGAATTCATATTGTTTGGGTACATTAGGAAAATGATCCATATGTTATTTTTTATGTGTAGTGATTAGTTACACCGTAGTCTGGAAAATGAAGTGATCGGAATGACTCCATGTGTCTATTATAAATTTAAAATTTACATTTTAATAAAAAAGTGTCACTCACTAAAAATAAGAAAAATTAATTCAAATTCTATTTTTTAATTTGGCATGAATAATAATTAATTTATGATATATATGAATCTATACCATGTCAAACCCACTCAAAATTCAACAAGTATGTCTCAAATTCTTTGTTTTAAGTTTAAAATAACATTTTAGTAAAAAATACAAGTGGAATACTCAAAATTGAGAAAAAAAATTCAAATTTTTTTGGTACATTAGTAAAATAATCCATGAGTAATTTGGGACATGTATGGATTGGTTGAACCTAAATCCTAGTCATTTTGTGATCGGTGTCACTATAAGTGCACCTCATTATTAAAAATTGACTTTAATTTTTGTTAGGTTCACTTGGTTAGATACCCAGAGGGGTGGGGGTGAATCAGGGATTGACATATTAAAACAGAATCTCTTATTGATCTTGATTATATGTTAAGAAAAACACTCATCTATCTTTCTTGTAGAAAATTATTAATAGAAACTAAATCATGCACATGAAAAATCACTTTTTTCTTGGTTCACCCTCACAGGTCTATGTTCAGGGAGCATACACCGGCAATGTGTTGATGTGGAGATGTACCAAATCAACTTAATGTGCATTGTTGTTTACAAAGTTTGGAGCGGAATAATTGTCCCTCCTTTTTTACAACCACTCACAATATGAAAGCTCACTATTCTCTCAACTAAAGTGTGATCACTTCTTCTTCAGAAGATCCACTCACAGTTTAATGACTTGTATGTCCCTTCATTATAATAAATTAATGCATCTTCTTCTATAAATAGAAGCTCTATTGAAGTTCCACATTCATCCACTAATGAATACATCTTTACCATAGATGTACCAGGAAATATACAAGCTATCGTTCAGCCGTAGAATAACTGGTGGGCTTCTCTATGCTTGGCACACTTCTCTATGCTTTTGCGGGATTCTCCAATCCTAGAATGCAAGTGCCACCAAAAAAAACTTTAGCAACATCCCCCATCATCAACTATGAACTTGGGAAACTTTCACCATTTTATTCCCAAACCAATATTGGCATGAAAGTATCAACTAGCATGCCACATCTGTAAAGACCTGTAAAATTCAAGGGAAATTTTTTCTTAATTTTCTTTGGAATTTTACGAGTATGTACTTTTAGACGACACCAGATTCCGAGGCCCGGTGTGCCCAGAATCAGTTTCCGAAGTTTAGCTCGGGTACGTTCAGTGAACGAATGAGCGAGTTTTCCTAACTTTTGAACCGGTGCTCGAAATCGAAATCTGAGGGCACCGATGAAACCGCAGCGCCGATAATTGCTTAGGAACACCTTTTCTGGAGTTGTGTTTTCTCGGGTGTGGTTATTTAAAAAAATGGTTAACTAATGAATAAAATAAAATTTGTGCAACAATTTTTATTTTATTTTCTATGTAGTTAAAACCTACGTATGGAAGTTTTGGTGGGACCCACTAAATTCTAACCCCTCTTGAAAGGAAATTATTGAGGTGGGCCCCACACGAGCCCCACCTTTTCAACTTCCTCATAACCTCCCACTAAGTTGGAAAACCCCCATTATTTGAGTAACACACCCGCACCCCACTTATTGCAAGTCAACTCTCTTAATAATTAATTGATTATGTGATTCAATGTAATTAATTCATGAATTCTTTTGAATTTCAAATTTAATGATGGCTTCTGTGTGTTAATAAAATAAGACAATGTCTTATTTCAGTGGGGTTTATTTCGTTGTGCGAGAAGGTTTGGAGAGGAATTGCTCAAGCCTTTGAATCGTCATCTTATTCGTTGGAGAACGCGAAGAACGACGAAGAACACCTGTCTTCGACGAAAAACGACGAAGAACGCTAGTTCCTTGGAGATCGACGACGTGAAGGTGATGATCCTCTTCTCCGTGACGCCGTGTACTGTGACACCCACGATCCTCTTCCGCGACACTGTCTTTCGCGATGTCTTTTCCCACGACGATCCTCGCTCGACAACTTCTTCGAGGTAGGGGGTTTAAAATTTATTTTACTTTCAGTGGATTACATCCTTGACATGTGAATAATGGTACAGATTTTTTTTTTAGTTTTTTGAACTACTAAAGCGGTGGGTGTGGACCAACGAACAAGTATGAACCCACAGTTTCTCTGTTCTTGATGCGCGGATCATTGGGAGATGATGGAATGGTAATATTGAGCGATTGCAAGCCATTTCAGTAATCTACGTGTCCCGAGACGACCCTCGAACGCAGACGGGAGAAAGAATGGACCACTGGAACGACTTCGGTGGCCAGTGGACATCACCGGCGGCGGCGGCGTCCCGGCGCACCGCCGGGAGGAACCGCGGCGGCTGAAGTCGCGGTTTCAGGAGACCGGGATCCGGAGGAGGATGCGACACCCTCCGCGTCTGCGGAGCACAGGGAGGGGGGACCGCGTCCCCCCATGCTCGGCCGCTGGCGGAGCCAGCGTGCCTCCCGGACTGTTTTCAGTCATTTTCTCATATCATGAGCTTCTGACCTCCGATCGACGTACCGTCAGATTCTTTAGGATACTTGGATTGAGATGGTCGTTTTGGTATATTATACTCAAGGTTTTGTAGAACCTTGTGTATGACCGGGTTGGTTCGAACATGAAACCAATCGGGCCCTCAAAGCAGAAACACTTATAACATGAGCTCCGGACGTCCGAATGACGTGCCATCGACTTTGTTGTTTTCCTCTTACTGCGACGGACCTTTTGGATTACTCCACATTATGTTTGAATGTAGTTGAAGTGTGGTCGGGTTGGTTCTGACTTAAAAACCAACCGGGCCCTTGGAACGAAAAGGCTAATAACTCTCAGACCGGGCGTCTGATTGACGCGTCGTCTGTCACGTTGAGTTCCTTTTGTTGAGAATGAACTTTGGGTAACATAAACATTGGAATACGTGTCAGTTGATGTATCGACCCCTTGACTCATGGAGCGGGCCCTCTCGGAAACGAGCATGCTGTGTGCGAGAACCCTAGAGCTGGTTGCGACTGCGACGACGAGGATGACTGCACTGAAATCCTCCGTGGGTTCGGCAGTGACGACGACTGCACTGAAATCCTCTGTGGGTTCGGCAGCAATGAAGACCGTACTAAATTCCTTCGTGGGTTCAGCGGTGATGACTACTATTCTTGTATACTACGTGGGTCTGGCATTATTAATGTTCTTGTATCCTATGTGGGTCCGGTAGTATTTGACCTCTGTTGTAATATCCTACGTGGGTCCGACAGAGTAGCTGGACTTCTATCCTACATGGGTCTAACAACTTAGCCGGTTTAGTATCCTATATGGGACCCATATTAGATGAATAAGTGGCTACATCTGATCATCTCTGTCACCTTACAAAGAAGTATACCTGTGTGAGATGAGTCTTGACTTTCAATCATTATCTTCGATATGATTGATTTTCTTTCCTATGTGGATTGTGTTGTGTTTTCTTGTGTGGATTGGGTTGTACTATCATGTGTGAACGTGATCGAACTTGGGCTCAGATGTTAGAGCCGAACTGAAATTGATGACTTAGATATATGTATGGGATATGCCTAAGTAGTGTTGGATGTTACTTCGTGATTGTATCTTTCCTTGTGGATTATCCTTTGTGGATTCTGGCAGAACTTCGGGGTCCCTACTGAGTAGCGTATAATCACCCATGCACGGGCTATGCCCGCACTACGTTGTGTTGGATAAAGACGACGGATATCGCTGATCGTGGTTGAGTCTTGTGGAGAAGTCGGTACCTGGAGGTGGACCACTAGGTGGGACGTACATGGAGCGGACGCCTGGACCCGAGGAGCTGAGGAGGCTTTCTGTACCCACCCTTCATGTGGGACTTTTAGTGGATGGCTCGATATTGCTACTTTACATTCAGTTATTGTACTTTATTTCTAGTTGTACTTTACTTTCAGTTTGGGTTTGTATTCTGGAACATTTACTTTCCGCACTTAATTTTATACCCAGTTTTACTTAGTGATACTTCTGCTAGCTTACCCTATGGTGTTTGTTTTCATTATAAAGGCAATGTCTTCCCCTTTGTCGGGATTTACGCCTTTGGTGCTAGTCGCCAGCCCCTGGTCTATGGGAGGAGGGCTTGGGGTAGTTACGACACGGGCCCCGAGGACGGGTCGTGACAACATCAGAGTATCTTTATACATGCGTGACAAAAAAACCATTTCTGTGACAGAACCAACTACCTAACAAGAGCCTTCACTTTCTCTATGTGTTTAACTCTGTCAAAACTGACGAGGGGTGGGACTCTATTTATGGTAATTTAGGACACCCTAAGCGTTGGTGCGTAAGTCTCCTCTCCGCACGCAAGTCCAGTCGCCCGAGTCTCTGTCACCCTATTCACTTGTGCGACCAAACCAAATCTTGGGTGACCTCTTTCCTTTTCCATTTTTTGATGGTATGATCATTAAAAACATATGTCACACAAGTTCCCAAGATTCTAAGACACAAACACACACATACCTTTTCCAAAAAAACATTTCTCTATTTGTCAATTTTGAGGCCCAACAATTTGGCAAACACTGGAAAATGATACCACCTTGTGTCTTCTCTTTTTGTACTACCTCCATATCATTTATTCCTTTGTATAGGATCTCCAATCAATCATGGATTGTTGACAACATCCCTTTAACTTAAAAACTCACCATGGAAACCACCTTTGTCATTAAATTTGTGCATCATGGTCTTCTTTTTCAACAAAAACAACACGGAGGTCCAATTTGTCAACAAAAACAATCACCTCAAAAATGATTCATTGATAACTTAAGGGATTTTGGACCAACAATTTTAGTGAAAAAAAAAACAAACATACTCAAAACTATGAAAACACATTCTGATTGTTTGGGT
Organism: Viscum album; assembly: GCA_963277665.1. Classification (NCBI taxonomy): domain Eukaryota; kingdom Viridiplantae; phylum Streptophyta; class Magnoliopsida; order Santalales; family Viscaceae; genus Viscum; species Viscum album. The sequence continues at coordinate 773,546,758 of OY728155.1, read as the reverse complement.
ACACTGAGATAATTATCCATACGCCATTTCTAACGTGTAGGGATCAACTAGACCTCAATCTGACACACAGTGTGACCAGTATGACTCAAATTTCACCTTTTTAATCAAAAATTACATTATTTTTAGTAAAAAAATTCACATACTCTATAATAGTGTTTTATTATTCATGAATTTCGGATATAAGTTTTATTTCATTTAAAATAAATATTTTATCTCATTTTGGTAGTTTGTGTTACTGTTTCAAGGGATGAAGTGTGTTATTATAGCACACTGTACATGTTCCTAGGGATGTAGTGTTCTACAACATAACACTATAGTTTTAACCTTTATCAGTGATACTAAATTTGATGATAAATGATTGATTTATCAGTGCTTTTATATGTCCCCATAGAGCTACACTTTATCTTCACTTATACAGAAGCTAATAATGACTATCATTAGTAGTGCTATATAATTTGCTGATAAATTATTCATTGTTAGTGAAAATAAAAACTATCATAAATCATACTTTTATCAACACTTTTAAAAGTTCTAATAAAAGGCCCCATTTATCATCTCTTTGAAAAGATACAATACATGATTTCTCACCATCACTAAATGAAAGAACTAATAGATGGGGTCTTTCATAAACATAATAATTTTTTCTCATAAATCAACCATGTATCATTGATTTTCTGACACTAATAAAATCCGTGTACTTTTAACCATGCATAGGTAGTCAACATGTTTATAGTGTAGATATAATCCAATTCCAGCATTGTTATTGGAGTTTTTCGTATTAGTAAAAGTATATCTCCCTTTTTAATATGTAGATGGTATGATTTCTAATAGAAATGATAATGAAATTTGTTAATATTTTGATAATGTGATGAATGTGGTGTTTGATTTCTTCATCCTTGTTGAGATGAAATATTTTCTTGGAATTCAAGTTCTAAAAAGGTTTAACATATAATTCTTTCACAATAAAAATATTCTAGATTACATCTTAAAAGGCTTGGCCTATAGGATTCAATACCAGTTTCTAAATCTATATCAAAATTAACTAATCTATCAAATGATGATATTGGAGTGGAATTGGATTACAAAAATTCAAAATATGATTGATGGTATGCTAAATTTTACAGCTTTGTGGCCACATAAAATCTAGATTTCCAAATTTTATTAGAGATTACAAAGTGCTTAAAAAAATTTGTCTTACAAATGTATAAAATGATCTTTATATATAAAAAACTAATACTCAATGTTGGGTTAAAATTTTACAGTAATGGGAAATTGATTCGGTATAGTTTTTCAAAATTATATTGCACATGATGTGTTTATTAAATAAAATAAACATATGGTGTAGTGTACTTTAATAAAGAGAGGTGATATTATTTGAACTAAAGGAGTATAATTTTTTGATGATAAATACTATTGATGTTGTGTATGTCACTTCATGTATAGACTTTACTCAATAAATATGGAATCAAACTCAGTAGTAATACCATAAGTTTAAATGGAAGTTTCCACATCTCTTGGATTGTGAAAATAAAAATTCTAAAAAACAATCATTGAATAATGATCCATATTCTATGATCAAGAACATAGATATAAAATATAACATCATCGATTATCTTGTTAATCATAATGATCTACAAATGGAATTTCATTATACTCTTCATAAAATCAATGATTTGTTCCCCAAACCCTTAATGAAGGATGAATTACAAATATTGGGGTTGGAAATAGGATTGCAATATTCCCTATCACAAGGATATGGTATTGTTATCTATATCATATATCACTATTTTCTTTGTAATTTTTTTGATAAAGGGGGTGTAAGGAAAACAATTTTTTTAAAATTCCTTGTGTATTAATCAGCTATATTTACAAAGGAGGAGAAAAACGCATCAAGGTAATTTGATTGAAATGTGTCCCACCTATTTAAGAGTAAAATGTATTTAGGTCGATTAAAAGGGGAAACTATTAATATTTCATCTGAATGTGTGAACTATTTTAATTTTTTTATTGAAATGAATAAATGAAATTTTTTTACAATTATTCAAATAGGCTAAATGAAGGGAATTAGGGCAAGAAGTGGGTGAATAAAAACAATATTTCATTTATAAAATATTGTTGTTATTCGATATTATTTTTCAATATTGTGAATTTTATTATACAGTCTTATAATTGATGGATGATAATTCATTATTACATTGGTTATTTCTAAAATTTATTTATTTTCCTCAACTTCCAATAAAATGTAAAAGTGAAGAATGTAAAGAAAATTTTTGAAAAGAGTATTTCTAAAAAGTTTGAAGTGGACTAGGGCTTCTATTTTGGATTTCATGTGAACACATAAGTAATATTTAAATAAAACTTTTCAATTTTGGTGATTTTAATAAGGGAAATAAAGGAAATTTGTTGGTGGATGTAGATACATTTTCTAAAAAAAATTGGTAGAGGATTTGACCATTCTATGGAAGACTAAATATGGATTGGGAAGGCCCTAGAGTAATTTCATTAATTTTTATCAATTATAGACTAATATATCATTAATATTAACCCACTAACCATATATTCATTTATTCACTTTTTTGTGTAGTGGTTATGTTGACCATTTCTTTATATGGTTAGTACTTTTTCTTTTGTTTGATCCATTCAAAATCATTTGGTTGTACAATTAGTCTATCTAGACTAAGACACGTGATCGATCCAAGCCATATGGTTGATATATATGTTTAGTAAACTAGAGATGAATTTAATCCTTAGGTATAGTTGGAAAAAATTGGTTTGATGGTTTCATGAGCTATCCTAGGACATCCATACATCAAGCACCCAATATATCCATATATATACTAGAGGGTCATACTAGATCTCATAGGTCTAATGAAAATAATCAAAGTCATCACAACCACTACTTGGGGATGATTTCTTCTATGAATGACAATATATCATATAAATTGGGACATCAGATTTCTACCAAAATAATCTGTATGACCTTTCTAAGATGAATTTTTATTCCAAATTTATTAAATAAATAAATTAATTAATAAGAAATGAATATTTATAAATAGAATGTAAAAATTAATTGGATATAAATAGATATAAATTATCCCCTCATATCACCCAATAAACACCCTAAATTATCTAGCATACCTAGGCTCAACCCCAAGGTCCCACAATTTTCTAAACCACCCCAAATAACCTAGGATTCAAATGAAATAATTAAATCCATATATAACCATAAAAATGTAGTAAAATATATTTTAATGGGACACACTCCCAAAACAATAAAAGGGGAATATTACCATAGTCTAAAATCATGGAACTTGGCACAAAAATTAGGTTGATAGATTATAAACATGGTTTACATGTATCGTCTCCCCAATTTCAATTTCAATAGGGTTCATGCTATAACTATGGTATCCAAACATTAGTATATGTTGTCTACAAAATTATTTCTCATGGACAATGGTCATATACTTCACACCATCTTCCAAGGACACCAATTTACACAATTTACTAAATTATGGTTGTAACCTTTTTACAATATAAATTAAACCAAAAGATTTTGATCCCATGACCTCTAATAGAATCCTCCTAAGGAATAAATGTTACATTACTCTCTATTATATATATATATTGTTATATATATAGATATATTAATATATATGTATATATAATTCTATATAACTATATATAATTGTAATTATTAATCAAAAATTATATATCTAGAAATATATTTCCATATTTTTTAAATTCTATTACCATAGTAGTTTTTAGTTATAGATATTCAAATTGTTTTCAAAAACCATGGTTTTATGTGTTTTTATGGAAATAAATTTCCTTGGATTTGAAAAACGGGGGTCATATTTCATTTGACGGAGGAAAATTTCCATGGTTTTCGAAAACATTTTTCATAGGTGGTTCAAAATAGGCTTATTTCTATGTTTTTCAAAAAATGTGGCCATATGTGGCTTAATAAAGTCAAATTTCCCTAGTTTTCCAAAACTAGGAAAAAAGAAGATCTTGACCACTATTAGTTTTAAAACCGCAATAGTAGGCCTTTCTTTTCAAATTCTCACATAATTTTGTTTCTTCCCATTTTATTTTTGTGATTCCTTCATCAACATACAACCGTTTATATGTGAATCCATGTCTATAAGCTTACCCAGTAAGAGCTACATCCACTTTATAATACTAAACATTATACAATGCAATAATATATCTTTGGTTCTAAAAACCAAAGAAATAAAACCATGGTGGTAGGCCCATTCTGTATTTGTGGGAAAAATTATATGAAAATATTTGCGAGTCCTAAAAAATATAGTAATGGGAATCATAGGCTGATTGAGATAAATAAAATGGAAACTGACATTAATCCACAACCGGTAACTAAGAATCGCTGATGTCAGATGAGACCTAAGAGCAATAAATAACTGAATAATGACCTTAAACATGAATAATATTGGAATAAGATTAAAATAATTCATTAGGATACCCTCCAACATACCATATGTATAACATTTAAATAATAAATTTAAACTAGTTTAACAAACATTCATAAAATATAGTTCTCTAATATTTATTTATATTTAAAACTAACAACACATAAAAATTGTTTTAAAATATTCTTATTTTTTAAAATGAGAAAATTATGAGTAAAACATTTATTTAGAAATAAAAAATTCCATAAAAATTAAACCCTCATACCATTTTAAAGGTTTATTTAAAACAAATTCCTAAAATTTATTTAGAAATCCCAATACACCCTATATAATTATAATTTTCAACAACAAAAGGGAACTATTTTATTAGTAAAATAATGAAAAATTGAAATAGAAAACCAATTCCACACATGTGAATCTACTAATGTGTATAGTAGAAGTGAGGAATACCATGAGATATACAACCAACCGAAGTAAACATTTCACTGTATATATCCTTTGGTTACTAAGGAAAGGTATCTCTAGCCATACATTTCTAGTTCCTAGTGGAAAGGTTAGTAAAAATTCACTTTATAATAGAAGAATAACATAAATTACTAGTATAACTGAATTTTTTTTTTCGTATCTCATATTTGTTAACATATCCAAAAATTAGGGTTCTCAGGACCAATGTAAAGTAAGGGTGAGAAACTAAGAAATGAAAACAAAAACTATTAAGCATAATTATTAGTCACATCCTCATATCCAACAATCTCACAACCAATAAAACCAGTCACACATCTATAAAATTATACAAAATATAATTTATGAACCATGAGACTCAATCCAAATCAACCAAAAAAACGGTGATCAAGTGGGTTCACACACTTGTACACTGACATTAGAAATCTCGTAAACAACCAAATATGACTTCAAAACAATGGTACTTAATTACAAGACTTTTCTAGTCAATTGGAATTACATTTAAAAAACATTTAAAATAAAATGTAAAAAACAAAAGGCTATATCCTTAAGATTCATAAACGATTCATCTTATAGATTTCCAAATCTCAAATTTCTTTGCATCTACCAAACAATGGTCATACGATAGTGCCTGAGAATAAAAAGAGGTCTAATTCCACCACTCTATTTGTATTCTATTAAGAGCCCCAAACCAAAGGGGACTCGTTCAAATAATAGGAAAAATCACCAAGAGGATAATACTAAGTGAAATTCCATCTACTATTTTTCTTGAATATTTTTTGAGATAAATGGGAATTTACACAAGACATGAATAAACACAATTCACATAACATAATGTGCACCAAATAGTCTAATAATAATGTGATAACTACTAAAATAAAAAAAAATTAATCACACATTATAAATATCTCTTTTATTAAATATCACTAACTTTTGATAATGAGTTTCAAAAACACAATTTTCAATAACAAAAACCCATTTTTAGAGCATTACTAAAATCTAAATTCAATTTTATATAAAACATGTTTATTTCAAATAATATCCATAAAAATTTACATACATTCAAAAATATTTTTCCAACCCAAAAAGTAAATCAACCACCTTCTAAAACATAATTTTAGAAATAATAATTTTTTTAAAAGAACATTCTAAATCCAATTTTGAAGCAAACAAAATCTTATAAAATATTATACCTCCCATTTTTCATCCAAAATAAACATTTACAATTTTTAATTATAGCTAAAACAAATCATAGAATATCATATAATAAGCATTCGAAAAAAATAAAACATAACTAAAATACTATTTAATTCCCCACCAACAAGTAATAATCGAATTTATATGTGATTTCATAATTAAAATATGTTGACACAATATATAATATGAAACCACTTGCGGGTTTAATAGAGTCCATTGAACCATATTTTTTGCTCCAAATGGTTGGCCATATAAATTTGTCTAATTTTTTCAGATCTAGATCAATTTAGGTTATCACACCATGGATAAAGGGAACCCAAAAATAACTTATGTATAATTGGAAATTGGAAAACAATTTCCATAAAAACACTTCAAACAAATCAAAATAAAAATAATATTTCTCTCAATCTCATACTTCCCTCATAACGATATGACCTAAATAGAGGAGAGATCGTGACACTCCCCAAAATGTGTAACTCTCATCTTTTGACAACATAAATCCAAAATAATATTACAATATAAAGAAAAAATGGGTTCATTGAGACCAATGCACTCAAAAGATATTTCCTTTGATATAATTTTTCATGAACCATCTTGATTCATCCATCCATCGGATGCCCGCACTGGCCTATGACATACCCTAGGAGAATTCTAGATCCCCCACCACTGGAATAATGAAACGCATCAAAATAATTACACAAAATATATGGGGAATATTTATCTTATAATGTAAAATAAAAATTGATTATAAATTTATACCAAAATTATCCATGAATCATCCATATGTTGGATTTCCGTGATAACTGTTAGATGGGTATAAATAACTATATATGAAAATAATAGACATATATAGAACAATAATAAGAAGTTGATAAATGAAAATATAAATTAATCCCTTGAATCACCCTACCAACTCCCTCCCCAATCCAATATACGACTTATTTCCCCATAAACTCCCTAAACAAGCTAAATCTCCATATATCATCTAGGATCTATATGAAACAATGAAACCCATTATTAAAGTTAACTAAGAATATTATAGAACACATTTAAAGGGCCGTAAGATATAAATTCTATGAAAACAAATAGAAGTCATACAAAATCATTTAATGGGAACCATAACATTAATGTTCCCCAATAATGATAAATTATTAAATAAATGAATTAAATAAGAATTCATATAGTTGTTAGTATAAATAAACATAGAAATCTACCACCCACATTTCCACTTGTCTAACAATAAATAAAATAACCATTTAATATTGTTTCAAAAACATTAATAAAATATAGTTTTGAAAAATTTAATTCTATTTAAAACTAATAAAACCAAATTTTGATTTTATAAACATTCCTATTTATTTTTATTAAATTTAATAAATCAAATTATTAAATTTATTTAAATATCACACAGACCATATGAAATAACCCCTCATTCAATTTTAAATGCAATTTAAAAAATATATCAAAAAATATCATTAGATATCCCAAAACAAGGAGAAAAAATATAATTTTCATTAAATAAATGGAACCATATCATAGGTAAAAATGAATTAATAGATAAGAATATTAGGTTCATTCCATGTTTTAAAACCATTGGATTTAGAAAAGAGTAATAAAAATCATCTCAGTCAGAAAAACATCCAAAATAAATGTATAATGGGATCTACTATATCATCACTATGGATAGGTAACCTATAAAATACTACACTATAATATAGAATATATGTTGATAATTTTTTAGTGACTAGTGGAGGGATAACAAAATTCACATATTTAACTAGTGGAATGGTATCTTTTACCAATTTATTTGGCCTATTCTTGAACTTGGGTTCCCTAAACAAAGTAAATAATGGATGTAAAATAAGTTATGAGAACAACAATTAATAATATTAAGTGGTAATATCAATATCACCTCCAAACCCTTATCAATAAATATCCTAGACCACACATCCTTCAAGTCATTAAAAACATAAAGTATGAACCATGGGCTAAAGTCCATCTCAACCAAAAGTGATAATGATCAATAGGGGTATAAACACACACAAACACTGTAGAAACTACTTAAAGTGAAGAAAAGACTTTGATAAAAATGGATAATAATTCCAAGCCTCCTATAGTGATTTGAAATTCCATTTCGAAGGACTCTTTAATATCAACATGTTGAAATAAGACCTTCAAAATATTTCTCAAAAATGATTTATCAAAATCTATTAAAATCCCATAAAATAATACTCTCACAAATTTTATTATAGTGAACTTCAAACCTCCAACATAATTACTTTATTTAAACCATGACTAAAATAGTATTTTTTTAAACTCCACCATTTATTTAAATTAAACCATCAAATAATCTACAAATACACTACATATTATGTAACACTTAAAATATGGAGTAAAAAAATTCGATAGATAAATTGAAATAAAATACTATTTTAATTAATAAAAAATCTTTTAAAATGGAAATAAATGGAATTTAAAATTCACATGGGATTCATAGAAAAATATAATAAATTCCAACACATTCAAAATTTTGAAAATAACTTTATTGGAATGTAAATCATGTAAATAATGAATTTTGATTGAAAGAATATTTAAAGATGATGAATAACATCATTAAAAAATTAAATTATATTTTAAAATGAAAACTCAATGAATTTTCAGAAATTAAAAAATAAAAATGGAACAGTACCACTTGGAATCTAGTTTATATGTTCCTGAACACGAATACAGGTAAAAAGAACCTGTAGAATACATCACATTCCTTGGAGAAAAGGAAACCCTAAAAATCATGTCAAACTGAAATATATAGGTTTTTTATAATAAGAGAACACTGAGAGTGAATAATGGAAACTTGATAAAATGGATAGAATAGGGAATAAAATTACTCACCATGGAAATTCCTACTAAAATCACTAAAAATTCGAAAAGAAATCTAAAATCGATGGATGATACGGTGGAGGGGAGGTCACGTGTGAGGGATTTCTCAAAAATGGGTGAGGGGTGATGTAAAAAATATATTGAATAAAAAATAAATAAATTATAAAATATTAATGGAAAAAATAATACAATAAAATAATAAAAAATATTAATTTATTATAAAAATGGTTACAGCACACAATTTAATATATTGTGTGGCAATAGTGTGGAGGCTACTGGTACCTCCAATAATGTGATATATTTTTTTCTCAAATTTCATGGATGATTTTATAACTGTGCGTTAACAATAAAAACAATATTCTTTCCTTATATACTAATAAATATGGTTGTCACATTGTTTTCCAAACAAAACTGTCTAACTTCATGATGCTTGATACATATAAAATTTTAAAATTCCAATTCAAAAAAATTGAAAACATAAATAAATCCACTTATTATAACATAATTTAAAATAGAATAAAATTTAAAACCACCATTACACATAGATGTGAAAATTGACCTTATTCGCATTTTACAGCTTCATTACAGCCAGTTCCATATAGAGATACTTTGTTGATGAAATATGATGGGTGAATATATGAGTTTCCATGAAATTATATAAGATGTTTTGGAGAAAAAATTAATAAATTATATTCAAACTATATTCTTGAGTTAGAGAGTCAAGATCACTCATGATTATTATGATATTTTATTCTAATAATAAATGTATCAATATATAGGCAATTATTTGAGATTGAATGAGGTTCAGTGAAGTAAAAGATTAACAATTTTTTTTTAGTTTTTGACTTCATCAAAATTATTTGACCTTATAGTAAGTAATTTTTTTAAATATTTTACTATGTGTATAAGAATTTTTATGGGTATGTAATCCTTTAAGAGTATGTTGTAGATCCAAAAAATTTTGGTTTTAAGCCTTTGGTCCATTTCTATAACTTCTTTGTAAGCTATTGGGTAGATCTTGAGTGATTTATTACAATCATTTTCTATAGTTTATATGTCTTTGAGAAGAATATAATTATTTTATATAATGTAAGACAATGAATGTTTCCTATATATATCATTTATAGTTATAGAAATATAAATTCATACTCTATGTACTATTGAGTTTCTATAATTTTATGATTCAATAACTAGTGTCACATTGAATTTCCAAAATCCCATGCATGTTAGATATTCACACAATCATGTTTTAAATAAATTTAAGCTTCATGATTTGTGGATAATATTAGGAAATAAATATTTAGAAATTCATTGAGAGTTAAGACACTGAGTCTTGAGAATATTTTAATGGTATCCTTGAATCAATTTAATGATTATAGATTATTATAAGAGAGGAGTATTTTTCACTACCTTAAATAAAATATTTTCCTTATAAAATTAGGAAATATTATTCCAGATATTATATTTTGAATTTATATTTCGAAAGAAAACATTAGTATTTATTTAAGCGGTGGATAATCAGGGGAATATTCATTATGCGTCAATGGAGAAATAATTGATAAATAATAAGAGTAATAAGTTTTCTTTCTCACTATTTCACAAGATATGGAAGGAGGAAAATGAAAATTTACTCAAATTTAACATGTAAATAAATTATAAGGACAATAAAAACATTCTCAATGTATAATGTGATGAGATAATTTTGTATTGTTGTGAAACTATCTAAATTAACCTTACTGTATGGGATACACATACACTATTGAGTAAATATGGTGTATTACAAATTCATGGTTATCCTCTGGATGAAATCAACATTCCTTTTTTAGGGAATGTGTTATCTAGGGTTTTTTGGATCATATAATATTCTTGATACTATTATTGATAAGTGATCATTCCATAATGTTATATTCCTTATTAGTGTGTATATGTGGATATTTCTGACATCAAATTCATTTTACTCTAACTTGTAAAAAAGTTTTATTAAAATGGAAAACCAAAAATACATTCTTTGTCAAAAATTCAAACCCACTCAATGACTTCATTGATCTTGTGGGTCGAATTTAAATATATACTACCCAACTATTGGTCGAAGAATTATGACATTAAACTATATTCTTGTCACCTTTAGATCATCAGTTATAGAATTGGGATATCTAATCCATAATTAGTTCTATATTTTCCTAGTGTTATATAGAAAACCTTCCCCTATAGTCAAAGCTCTCTGACCCTAAATGGGTGGCACCCCAAGTTCTGAGCTAGACGACTTTAAACTCTACAACATCAATGATCAATCATATCATCATTGTAATGCTTTTTTTCTTGAAGTAATTTATTTGTTCAAAACCTCATAAATATAGATGTACCCCATATATATACTCAATGCATTAATGAATGACCCCATTTTCCTAAGTCCTCTATTCTATATTTTTCATTCATATAAAAACATTATGTCCATAGAGTTTTAATTTATTAATCAATCCTTTAATTTAAAAAATAGAAACAATGTGGTGATGTAACAACACCCCAATGACAACCCTATTATCCCTGGGACATGTCATTGAGGATTAGTTGTTTAAAAATGATTGTTCTCATATTTTAATGAAATGTAATTTGTCAAAATTTATTTTTTTTCCTTTTTACTTGACAATATTTTTCGTATTATCCATGTTTCGAATATGGGGAATCCATCATCCTCCACCTATTTGTTATATCCCTTTAAATTATGATTTTGAAAGGAATAATTTACCCTCAACGATTTTCCTTTGCTCATGTGGAATCATAACACCCTATATGTTACCATTTAATTACTTTTGTAATGTTTTTAGGGTTGACCGACTCTTTGGAATCCTACATAACCAATCTCAAAAATTCATAGTACATATCATTGGTTCACACATAATTCAGACCCTAAATCTTTCATCCTATAATCACTCTCCTATAAAGTTGTTAACCCTTCATTTTCACATGTTTGAAAAAAAATTAAGCATGAATATTTTATATTAAGTATTGTAGACATGATTCCTCATTAGAACAATTGAGACCACCTCCATCTTATCCACTACATATAACATTAAACATCATTTTCAACTTCCTTTTTATGATATAATATTTAATTCTATCGTCATTAATGTATAATAAAAACATTTAAAAATATTGTACCTTGAAAAAGAATATGACCCCTTTGTAGATCTAGTGGTCAACCACGCCACACTTTTATTAACTATTATCTACCACATCCTCAATAGAAACATGTGTGTCTTGATTCCAACTTCCTTGGACACCTAGTATCATTTTGAAACACTATCATTGACTCATAAAAAACAAAAATTTCATTCCTTCCAAGTTATAATGATTTTTTATATGAATAATCTAAACTGTATACCTATACTACCTATAAGTAGATAACCCTTTCTTTGCATATTAGTGAAATCTACATGAATGATTGTATTGGGGTTTCGCTACTGAGGAGGATCCATCCCTATTCACATTTAGTATACTTCACTTATCCACAAAGATATACCCATGAGTCCACCTCACATATTGTATTCATGATATGAATCTATATGGAGAGGTACCACTCCATTTATAAGGATAAAGGACTCTTTTTCTCATGTATTTAGTTTTCTTTTATTGAATTTGGGATCCTAATTCACATAGGATTTATTTTGTGTATAACATGGTGGATTATAATACATCCATCCCCTTCATCTTCTTCACATGAGGTAAAAATTTCATGACATTGGGGCTAGTTGTATGGCCTTAAATATGAAAATGCATTCATCTTAGTTGCATAACCATAAAGGAACATGTAACATGATCTAATCTGTGTGACCATAAACCATTATCCCCATAAAGAAATAGTTATATGACCACACAATAAGAAACCACATTAATCACTAGTATCTCTTTATTCCAAGATCAAATCCCATTATTATGCCTTATTCTCAGTTGAAACATGAATTCTCATTGCTATCATATATGTGCTCTTTCTATTTGGTATACCACTTCAATATTCATGACACTTGGAGATATAACCCTATGTGTGACTTAACTATTACTATTAATCCCAATACTTATAATTTTTTTCTTACATGACTTCGATAAACATCAACAATCATGTCAAAACAATCTCTCTTTTGGTGATAGAACAATAATATAATGTCCTACCACCCATCCAGGCCACATTATCTAGTGGAACCAAACTTACAATCTCTCAATAGGCTCACTTGTGGTGATGACACAATGGTATATGTTCAACCTCCCATATAGGGTAAACATTCCAGATGAGATATATTCATTCTTAAGATAGTGGAACTAATGTTCTGAATGTGTACATTGGTCACTTCCAAACTATATTCCTTCTTTACCCAATTTGTTAGACTCATAGACTCATAGTTTACATCTCTTTGTTTTCATTACACTATACTGGGATTATACCACCCTTGATATTATACGCCCATGAATCCTACACAATGATAAGGAATCTAACAGATGAAATCACAATATCCTAGTTCCCCATCCTCATGGGTATGTATATTTTCTTGCTGAAACATTCCTATAGGAACCCATATTCTCTCATTCAACATAATCTCATAATTCAATGGTCTTCAAATTATCTTTTTTTTTCTCATACCATGCATTATTCACATGGGCTTCGAGTATTTTATTTACTAGTCCCACTATTGTTATTGAGATGAAAGCAATAATAAATGGAATTTGAATAAGTCATGTCTTTATTTATTAAAAAAGGTGATATGTCATTCAAATATCTGGGCCTGTTATTTCTTATAATGCAAATTCATCCTACGGTTCCACCTATATGATACACTAATTGATCTAGACCATTTTTTCATAATGATAGAATAACTTTTAATTATATGGATTGATCTACCATCTCCTCATAATCTCATATATAGACCTTACTTACCCATACATGTATCCTTATTCACTCAACCTCATAATCCACCTCCTCATTTTTATCTTGATGTAACCATCATTTACTATCACTATAAAATACTCCATGTGGTAGATCATATATTATTTGATAGATTTGATGGAATATTATTGGATATAGATTCATAATTAGAAGAATAAAACTGTCATCACTCTATATAAACCCTCTCTATCAAGGAGTATCATCCCAGTGTGTGGAGTTCTTGATATTTGATATATCTATTCCATGGGTTCACCATATAGTTTTAATGGGGTCCCATTCTAATGTTTAATAAACCTAGTTGTGTGATAACTATATATTTACAAAAAAACAGATATTATCTACAAAAAAAATTACCATGTTCAGTTATAAGACATCATACTCCAATTTATATATATTTTTTAGAGGAGTCTCATATGTACGGGAATCCTGAAGCACTTTAGCAGTACTATCTGATTATGGAATCATTTGTGAAGGGAATGGCTCTAACTATAGAGGAAAGATTGGATCAATAACCCCACCCCATCATTATGTTAATAGTCCAATATTTCTCCTAAAAAAACATCGACATTCCTTAAAACCCTAGAAAAATATACACCTCATTTTTATTTTTAAGAGTATATTTTTTTATTTGGAGGGTGTTGGAGATGATCTATGATTTTTTCTGGGGTGTTTGGGTTGTGTTCCAAAAACTGAACCAATTCACATTTTAAACTAGATTCATGCAATGTGTTCCTTTAGGATAAAATCCGTGAATACCTAGTTTATGGAGTGGAAAAATACTATGACATAAAATTAATTCACATCATGGAATCATCTTCTGAGTTTCATACATGTTGAAACACATTTTTTTGGGGAACAATCAATATTAAATATTCCATGCATGAATCCATTGTAAATTGTGGTTTTTTATCAACCACTTTCCTATAAATACTCTTATTAAAATTTTGTTTCTATCTCATGATCCCTTTGTCATTAAAAAGTGATTTTGTTTTGGACTCATCTATTTCATGTTCCTTCATGTTGTTCTCCGTCTCTCACTCAGTTGGTTGTTTCTCTTTCGGTTAGTTTGTTTTTTTAAATTAATTTCATTCATTACTTTTTTTTTGAAGTTTTGGTATGATTTTCTATGATTTCTAGTTATTGGATAATTCTTATCCAATCCCATCAAGATATATTGAGTGGACATCAATAGGGGGTCAGTCATTGTGTTCTGTGTGGTGTGATGTAGATGTTTCTAGAGGCCTGTGTTGGTCTAACATATATGTTGACCATTTTTTTATAATTTTATTACAATATGTGATAATTACTATTATAGACCATGATTTTCATCATTCCATTTAGTGTGTGTATCATGTCATGATTAATATGATACCTAAGTTTGATGTAGGTGGTTCCATCTGTAGTATGGTTTGGGTGAACCTTGGATGCTCTTGATTAGTGAAATGGATTATAAATTAATTAGATTTATTTATTTCTTTTTTTTCATGAGAAGATTCATGAGGAAATATTGGGTTTCCCCATGCTTTGGTAAAATAAATGGTTATTTTCCTTTCATTATGAAATCGATATATGAAATGGGTTTCCAACGTATGTTTTTATTTAAAAAATAATTATTCTAAAATTGATTTTTTTTGTTAACTTCCCTTTGAAATGATTTTAATTATTGAACATATGGGATACTTGGATACCTAGGAGGATAATGGCTGTTGGGACATGACCTCATATTTGGTGGGGGGATCACTCATGGGATGTTAATCATTTCCCTAGTCCATGTATCCTAAGGACATGACTATGAGACACCATTTGGTTGTTTACTCATAGGGTGTCCCTATATTTTCTAGGCCACATATCATAGGGAATTGACCATCAGATACCATAGTGGGGGTGGGGCGTTCAGTAATGAGGTTTTTGTGTTCCCAAGATAATGATTATAACAGGATTGACTATTAGATACCATCAGGGCAGTCACTCATCGACTACACCATTTTTCATTGGTCCCTCTATCCTGGGTACTTCTTCAAGCCACAATATTGTTATATTAATTATAATCGTATGAGTGGCCTATCTTTGTTGGACCTTTGCTATATTAGGGGTGATATCTATTTTTTTTCTTGTAATATTTTTTTCATTGATGTATAAGGTTTGTAAAATGTTGATTTTTTGTTTATATTTAGTTTAAATAGATTGTTTTTGGACATTAGGTAAAGGAAAATTGTTTACCATGTTTTTGATATAAAACTTATTTACTAATTACCATTCCTTGTTTTCTTAAAATAGAAAAATATTAATATTATAATAAAGATACTTGATATAAAACACCTAAGTGGGTTCTTACTGAAACTATTTTTCTCTAACCTATCACCCCCCTTAGTGGTGTGTAGACCTTGTATTGACTTTTCATGTATGAAATGGACAGGAACCATAGTGGGGTGTTGGGGATTATTTTAAATGTGTATGGGAAACTAGTGGTGAGATGGTGTGGTGTCACCCGCATTTACATAAGGGTAGATGTTTTTATTTTAGATATCATTTGGGTTTTGGACATGTAACATTAGGTTATTTTGATTTTTTAGGTTTGTATTGCTACCATTTTCTTCCTTTTTATGGAATATATCATTATTGTTGTTCCATCAACTATTTCATTCTGTTATGTATATTTTCCTTGAATATTGATTGAGGTAGGGTAAAATACTTCCCTTTATTCATTTCTTGATGCCCGGGTGCTAGACACTATCACAAGGGGATTATGTTTTTCCTTCGTGTCATTATAAATTCTAGCTTGGAACCTCTTTGGATGGAATTACTCGGTGCAGATTTGAAAATTTCGAATTTGGGGGAGGACATGCTCATTCTTGTGAAGTTGGATGACATGAGGTAGTATTGTTGGGTGTTGATAGCTCGATTATGGTGACTACCTAACCAAATATTTCCATGAAGAGCCTAAATATATAATCAGATGTTTTGATGGGTGTCTCATGAGTTGTGTATTGACCTAAATCCTAGTGCTCTCTTATGATTTTCTATTTTAATTTTTGATCATCATATTTTGTAATCATTTCTTCCATTTCTGGTGTCTATTAGAATGCCTCAAGGACTCCATTTGTGGGTCTTACATGAGGGTGAATTTATAGATGCACCTCAAAGGAATCCTAATTTCAAACATAACCTTATATGGTACAATGTGTTGGTGGATCATTCCATGTGTAAAAATTTACAAGAAGTTCAGAACCTAATAGTTGAGTTGTATCCCAGATTAGAGGTAGTTAACGATCGATCTCGTCAGTTCCTATGTGAGAATCCCATGTACACTAATGGTACAAATGATTTCCATGTGGTGGAGGACTAGAAGAAAAATGTCAATGAATTATTTTAATCCCTGGACACACATGATTCTATAAAGGTTAAGTGTGTGGCATTTAGAGTCAAGGGTCCCAAAAAGTGGTTGTGGGATTCCATGGATCATGAAAATTAGATTTTGGTAATATATTTTATGGATTTCAAGATAGTATTCTTTCAATAGTTCTGAAATTATTCAACAATGATGTCTAGTTTTCTAGAAGAAATCCCTTTGAAACATTAATATTTCAAGGTGTTGGAGTATGCAAATCAGTTTTTGGATCTCTTTCATTTTGATTTAATTGATGTGATATGTAACACCCCAAGCTTCCACGGTACGTTTCCCTTCGAATAATGCAATAGTGTGTGTTGTACGCAACCTCGAGCTCTAACACACACCACAACTAATTAAACTAGCCGTTGTGAATAGTAATACCTACTTTTTGAAATTTTATAAATTTTATTTATCAAAATGGACTTCATTTTTGGATTCGGAATATCGAAATTAGCCTATGATGAATTTTTGGTATTTTTCTGAGAACTTCTAAATTTTTATGAATAGTGAAAAATACTTAAAAACAACTTTTTTAATCAAAATAATTTATAGTGATAAATTATACTATTTAGTGGTTTTAAAGTATAATTAGAATATATTTTTACCATTTTATCCAATGGTGGTCATTAGAATTAATTTAACATTGAAATTGGACATAAACAATTGCCAATCTTTTGATATAAATTGTTTCTTAAAAACACGCTATTTGTTGTAACAGTGGGAATTAATTATAAAATTAATTAATGCAACTTATATGTTTGTAATTTTTTAAAATAGACATCATTTTTGAATTCGGAATATCAATTATAGCTTAGGGTGAAATTTTGGCCTTATTCTGAAAAACTTCAATTTTTGATGAATAGTGAAACCACTAAGTGGGTGTTAAAAACTAATTTTTCGTTAAAATGAAATATTACCACTTCTGTGATTTGATTTTCAAAACTCCAACATACATGGTTTTCATTAAGAAGTAAAATGTGGTTCAATGAGATTAAAATAATTTTTTGGTGAATAGTAACTTTTAAGTTCTTAATCGCGATTAGAGGTAATTAGTGTAGTGTAAGGTAAAAATAATGTTTTAATAATATGAGATGAGCTTGACACTTGTCCTACTCCTATTGGATGATTCATGGCCGACCAAGAAAATTCATGGGTCAACTTGGGGACCCCATGGAGCCACTTTAGTTGGAAAATGACATAAATACCTTTTATTTAATGTTAAAGTAAAAAATGACACAAACATGAAATGTTTTACTAAAACAATTTTTACATGGGGTTATACAAGTCATATTTTTGACTATAAATAGTCCTTGGAAAGCTAAAAAGATTTCCTACATTATAGTATTTGTTTATAATTTTTAGACATTAAATAAATTAAATTATTTATGACATCATGATGATGCAGCGATGACCTCATTATTTAATGATTTAAATAAAATCAGAAGATAATGTAAAATCCAAGGCATAAACTTGTCCAAATCCTATTGGATGGGTATATTTCGAACTCGTATCACCTTATCCACGAATTATAAAGTGTGGGACCTTTATAATCCGAAAATCATTGTATAATAATGTAATGTTTCCCTACATTCCAAGAGTGCCCCTCCTCTCCTCTTATAAAAGGCCCCCACCTCTACCACCTCATTCACACTTTCAAGCCATTTGGCTCGGCCAAACTCTGCCCAAATACTCTCCCAACTTCCCCCTCTTACTCCTAGAAGCCTCACTTTGGGCAGAACTCTTCCCAAAGATGCCTTTGGCTCAAATCAAAAAGAGTTACCCGATTTTGAGGTAATGTCTTATCTAATGTTATTTTGTTTTATTTTTCTTCTACAACCCCCTAAAATATTTTTATTCATTTCTTTTGTAACAACAACAGTATCCTCAATATACTAGGATGTTGTTATAATAAGTATTCGAGCTACACTTACACACACCTACATCTAATGGTTAAAGAACATACTGTTTCTGTGGGTGGTGAAATACTGCCTCACGAAACGATGATTGTTCAAGTTATTTTAACACCTATAATGGTGGACATTTTGATGACACTATTTTCATATATGATATATATATTATTTTTATGTTTTCCTTATGCTTTTTTTACTTCTCATTTATGGCATACTTTATGATTTCCATTATGGGTAAACGCGATAATTTCATTTTAGGAAGTGCGGACTACCGCCCCCTCAAAGTGATGTGAATCGTTAATGCCATATGAGGGATGTATAAAGGATGGAGTAAATGGTATTATATATGATATTATACTGGAACTATATTAGACCTTTATAAAATTATGATTTCATTCCATTAAATACAAAATAGAAATGAAATTAGTGTTCATGCGTACGTACGGCTTATCGTCTCCATGAACGGTGCATTTCATTTCTTACCTCTAAATGTTACGTAATATTATAAATGGATGTATATACTGGATATATATGATATATATGACATCTAAATCATGAATATAATTCTAGATATAATGGATATTTCACCACATGAACAACTTGTAATTATAAGAAGTTTATTGTTGACTCAAGTACCAAAGATCGACAAAACGACCATTATTAACATAAATAATTACATAATGTTCATGACATGGTAATAAGTGATGTAAAAGGAATAATGAACTTGAAAAAGGTTCTTAAGAAGGTAGAGATTAACTCTAGTTTATTATTCAGTATATCAAATAACGGTCAAGTGAATTCGGACATGAGGTAAGGGAATTTCTTAACCCAACTTCCATTCTTTGGGTTAATCTCCTACTTTCCAATTTTGTCATGATATTATTATGTCTTATTTTGTATTTTTACTTTCTTTATGTGTACCTAAAGTGAATACACATAATATATCTATTTTATTTTAAAAATGATCTTTTTAAGTACTTCGTCTCATTCTCCTTTCATTGAGGCATATTTGGTTTTATACACAAATTTCTTTTATACGGTGTATAAACCCCTTTGACTTTTACGTTTATTCAAAAGAAATATTTTTTATACGAAGCGTTTACTAAAAAATATGGAATGTTTTTGTCATACGTATGCGGCGACAATGAATACTCCGCCACCGTGACCACTATTTGAGTTTCGGCTTCTTCTACAAGCCATATTTTTTTAATAAAAAATAAATACCATGTTATACTTTTCTTTTATTTTGGTATTGAAAATGGTTTTGAAAGCGTTTTTATTATATAAATGTGTTGTATTGATATCTTGTGATTGAAATGTGGAAAAGTTATGTTTCCTTTATGCATGTTTTATGTGATACGATTATGTTATGGTTTATGATATGTTTAAACCTATTCATATGAGGAATGCATTGGACTTAATAAGTGAGGGGTGGATCCCGCTATAGCTCCTCGATGCATCGGTAGGTCTCATGAGACAACTAGACGTGGAATTGGCCGAGGCCCTTTCCCAATTTGATTTATGGTTTTGGCCGAGGCCTTAACCATTTTAGACTTCTTGGCTGAGGCCTTGACAAAATGTTTCAGAATGTCTGGCATTATACATTCCCTCATTATGAAAGTGGTTGTTGATATTTCATGTGATTATTAGTCTAGTAGAATATCCATGTGAGTAAGTAATGGCATTATTTTATTTTACTTTTTCCACATTATGTTGAAGTTCAAGTTCAATAAGGCTTTTGTTTTATTAATACATTGCCTTAAATGCTTATGTTTTCTTATGAAAGTTTCCGCTATATTGTTATCCTTACGAATCATTTGAGCTCACCCCTTTCAATGTTTTATTTTTCCCAGGATGTGAAGAGGTGTATTATGACTGACTTGCGAGAATAGTCAATGAGGATATGAGTGTAGACTAGGGAGACCATGTTATTGTAGTTTTCATTTTTATGATGTAATGTAATGTTTATGAATGTATCTAGTCTTTCCAAGGCTACTAAACTAATCGGTCTTTCGAGACTTGATCTTTTGTGATCATGCCAATGTTACGAAGTGATGCACCGACTCTGGGTAGCTGGGGTCGGGGCGTTACAGTTGGTATCAGAGGAAGTTTAGTACAAACCTTGGAAGCTAGATTTAGACAAACACTGTTTAGAGCACGTAGACCTAAGATGAACTTTGAGGATTAGTATAGAAGAACTTCCTAAAAATTTTGGTATTGTAGAGATTTTGTGAGTTTTCCGAGCAATACATCCCTGTCTGGATATGAGCAGGTAGAGGCGGCTCCGGCACAGATGTACCTAGGGGTAAAACCCGAAAACACCGCTTTGAGATAGACTCGAACGGGAACTGGTGCACGAAAACGGGCCTTGCTGCACTCTTGGTTACGACACTCCCGGGGGAAATGCTTAGGATAATTCCCATTTTCTTTACAAACCACTATGAAGGGTTACGAGTATATACTTCCTCAAAGAATTTTTTTTTATAATTATGGATTATATCCATAATTAGTTCAATTTATGTTAAGTGTTTTACAAGTATGGAATTATGTATTTTGATTCATAAACTAATCCAGTTTATGCCATTATTTAGAAATGGTTCCTAGTGGAAGGAATGGAAACCGTATCAATGCATGCACTCCATTTAGGGATTGCCCTCCTACTCAAGATAATTATGGTGGAGCTAGTGATACAACTGGTGCTGATCAGCTTCTCACTGTACTGGGACAACTCACGCAGGTTATGAATAATAACCTTACTCGTATGGAGCACCCTGTTCCGCAACATGGAGGATCAATGCTAGACCGTTTCATGAGGCAACAACCACCAACCTTGAATGGGAGTACAAATCCTATAGTAGCTGAGCAATGGATAAATTCCTTAGAGAAAATATTCCATGCTTTGGGGATTAGTGAAAGGGAGAAAGTTGTCATGGCAGTTTACCACCTCACTCGAGATGTTGATCAATGGTGGTCACTAATTCAAAACACAAAGGAAGATGATGAATTAAAAAACATGGAATGGCAGGAGTTCAAAGAGCTGTTCTTAGAAAAATACTTTCCTCGAGACCATCGAGCGGATATGGAAAGGCAATTTCTGGTTCTTAGGCAGAAGGAGGATGAGAATGTCGCAAAGTATGAGGCTAACTTTACAAGGTTAGCGAGGTATGCTGCAGATTACATACGTAACCCAAGGAGTAAGACTGATCATTTCTTTGAAGGGTTAAAACCATTTCTCCGTCGAGGTTTAGTATCACAAACCTTCTCTTCATACGAAGGTATTGTCTCGTGCGCTATCAAGACGGAAAAGGAATTCTCTCAGTCTTATGACTTTAAATCAAAGCAAGATAAGAAGAGATACACTGAAAACTCTGGGAAAGGAAATAAGGAAACAGGGAAGAAGGTTAGAAATGAATTTCCACCCTGTGATAATTGTGGTAGGAAGCACCCTGGTTCCTGTCTAAAAGGAAAAGGAGTATGTTACAAGTGTGGTGAAAAAGGCCACCAAGCTCATGAATGCAAGGGAAAGAAACTGGCTGTCAACGTGGAATGTTATAATTGTCGAGATAAGGGACATTAGGAAAATGAATGTCCTAAGCGTTAGGGGAACTTACCTCAGAAGAGGCCAAGGGATCAAGGCCATGCTTATGCTATCACTACTGCTGAGGTGGAAGCTCCGAAAGACGTGGTGGCAGGTAATTTAATGGTTTCCTCAAGTTTATAAAATGCATTATTTGATTCTGGATCATCGCATTGTTTCATATCTTCCCAGTTTTCTATGAAAATTAGATATTTTCAATTTGATTTAACAAGGGAGTTGTCGGTCAAAACCCCTAAGGGAAGTATTGTTGAAACAAAGTTTTGTCGATTAGTTCCCATTAGAGAACCAAAATGTTCTTTACCTTCTGATCTCATCGTCATACCCATGATTGAATTTGATATAATCCTCGGTATGGATTGGCTTTCGAACCATGATACAAAAATTTATTGTAAGAGGAAAGAGGTTACGATTCTTGATGATGATGATAAGGAACACCTTATCTTTAGAGCAGAATCGTCGCCACATAATTCTTATCTAGATCCACCCCCAGTAGCTCAACTAAATTCAATTATTGGGGAGGAAGAGAAGGAAATTACTGAGGATGAGGAAAGGAATATTCAAATAGAGGATGTACCTATTGTGAGAGAATATGTTGATGTGTTTCCAGAAGATTTACCTGGACATCCTCCAGAACGAGAAGTTGAGTTTTCCATTGATTTAATTCCTGGATCAAGGCCCATATCAAAGACCCCTTATAGAATGGCCACTGTGGAATTAGTTGAACTAAAGAAACAACTACAAGAATTGAGTAATAAGGGATTTATTCGCCCTAGTGTTTCTACTTGGGGAGCCCCTGTTCTTTTTGTTAAGAAGAAAGATGGATCTATGAGGTTGTGCATTGACTATAGGGAGATCAATGCTATAACATTAAAGAATAAGCATCCCCTACCTCGCATTGATGATTTGTTTGACCAACTGCATGGAGCTCAATACTTTTCAAAGATTGACCTTCGGTCTGGATACCATCAGTTGTGTGTGAAGAAGGAAGACGTTCCAAAGATAGCATTTCGAACAAGGTACGGGCATTACGAGTTTACAGTAATGCCTTTTGGATTGACTAATGCACCCTCTGTTTTCATGGATCTAATGAATAGAGTTTTCAAGGAATATCTTGATGACTTTGTAGTGGTATTTATTGATGATATCTTGGTATACTCCAAATTCCACGAAGATCATGAAAATCACTTACGCATTATCCTGAAGACTCTTAGAAGACATGAATTATATGGGAAATTTAACAAGTGTGAATTCTGGGTTCATGAGATTTCTTTTCTTGGCCATATTGTCTCTAAGGATGGAATTTCCGTTGATCCTTCTAAAACCAAGGCAATCCAAGAATGGCCAGCACCGACAAGTATAACTGAGGTACACAGTTTTATTGGTTTAGCAGGTTATTATCGACGTTTCGTCCAGAATTTTGCCAGATTGGCTAACCCATTGACAAAGCTCACACGTAAATGGATTAAATTTGTCTGGACAAAAGAGTGTGAAGAATGTTTTGAATAACTAAAGAGAAGATTATTCAATGCCCTTGTATTGACTCTACCATCGGGGAATGATGGGTTTGTTATTTATAGTGATGCATCGAAGAAAGGACTTGGTTGTGTCCTTATGCAGAATGATAAGGTCATTGCCTATGCATCACGACAGCTAAAAATTCATGAGCAAAACTATCGTACTCATGATCTTGAGTTAGCAGCTGTGATCTTTGCTTTAAAGATATGGATACATTACCTCTATGGTGAAAAATGTGAGATTTATACTGATCACTAGAGTTTGAAGAATATTTTCACACAAAGAGAACTCAACATGAGGTAAAGGGGATGTCTTGAACTACTCAAGGATTATGATTGCATGATGCATTACCACCCTGGGAAGGAAAACAAGGTGGAAGATGCTTTGAGTAGAAAAGACCATGGAGTTTTGAATGTGATGAGAATTGAAAGGGATCCAATTTTCTTGGATCTAGTGAAGATGGACATGGGAATAAATAGGGAAGGTGAAACATCAATGCTTTTTCAAATGGTTGCCAAACCATCATTACTAGAAAGGATTAAGAGTTCTCAGACCAATGATAAAGAATTTCAGAAGAAGATTAAAGATGTGAATGATGGAAGATTGAGGGACATTGTGTATAAGGATGGAATTTTGAAATTCGGGAAGAGACTTTGTGTTCCCGATATACCTGATCTAAAAAGGGAATTGTTGGATGATTCTCATAGTTCCAACTTCTCTATACACCCTGGGAGAACCAAAATGTATAGAGATTTGAAGGAACATTTTTGGTGGGACAATATGAAGAGGGAGATTGCTGATTTTATGTCGAGGTGTATGGTTTGTCAACAAGTGAAAGCTGGAAGGCAACATCATGGTGGAGTATTGCAACCTCTTCCCATACCTGAGTGGAAAGGGGATAATATTACGATGGACATTGTCATGGGACTAAAAAAGACTCCTAGAAGGAATGATGCAATATGGGTCATTGTTGATCGACTTACTAAGTCAGCACATTTTCTGGCTATACGGGAGGATCTACCACTTGAACGTCTAGCAAGACTATATATTAAGGAAGTTGTAAGAATTCATGGAGTACCCCTATCGATTGTTTCTGATCGTGATCCTCGTTTTACTTCAAGATTCTGGAAAAGTCTTCAAAAGGCCTTGGATACTGAACTTTGTTTGAGCACTGCCTATCACCCTCAAACAGATGGACAATCAGAACGGACTATTCAAACCTTAGAAGATATGTTGAGATCATGCTCTCTTGACTTTCAGGGTATGTGGGATCAATATTTACCACTGGTAGAATTTTCCTATAACAATAGCTTCCACTCAAGCATTAAGGTGGCACCTTATGAAGCGTTATACGGAAAGAGATGTCGTACACCAACCTGTTGGGATGACGTTGGTGAAAGAAAACTTGTGGGACCAGAACTGGTGGAAGAAACAATTGAAAAGGTGAAGGTAATCCAAAACCACATCAAATCAACTCAAAGTAGGCAGAAGAGCTATGCCGATAACAGAAGAAAGGTTTTGTAATTTCAGGTGGGAGATCATGTTTTCCTAAAGGTATCTCCATGGAAGGGAGTTATACGTTTTGGTAAGAAGGGTAAGTTGAGTCCCAGGTACATCGGACCTTTCGAAATTCTAGATCGTATTGGGGCAGTAGCTTATCGTTTGGCGATGCCGCCAAATCTCTCCAAAGTTCACGATGTTTTCCACATATCGCTATTGAGAAAATACATGCCCGACCCAACACATGTACATACCTATGAGGAATTAGAACTAGAACCTGATCTATCTTATTGTGAAGAGCCCATCAGAATTCTTGATGTGAGGGAGCAGGTGCTGAGAAACCGGACGACTCATCTGGTAAAGGTTTTGTGGAGAAATCATAAAATGGAAGAGGCAACGTGGGAACCTGAGGAACTTATGATGAAGAACCACCCGAGTCTTTTTATGCAGTAATACCCTAGAAATTGCGAGGACGCAATTATTTGAAGGAGGGGAGAATGTAACACCCCAAGCTTCCACGGTACGTTTCCCTTCGAATAATGCAATAGTGTGTGTTGTACGCAACCTCGAGCTCTAACACACACCACAACTAATTAAACTATCAGTTGTGAATAGTAATACTTAATTTTTGAAATTTTATTAATTTTATTTATCAAAATGGACTTCATTTTTGGATTCGGAATATCGAAATTAGCCTATGTTGAATTTTTGGTATTTTTCTGAGAACTTCTAAATTTTTATGAATAGTGAAAAATACTTAAAAACAACATTTTTAATCAAAATAATTTATAGTGATAAATTATACTATTTAGTGGTTTTAAAGTATAATTAGAATATATTTTTACCATTTTATCCAATGGTGGTCATTAAAATTAATTTAACATTGAAATTGGACATAAACAGTTGCCAATCTTTTGATATAAATTGTTTCTTAAAAACACGCTATTTGTTGTAACAGTGGGAATTAATTATAAAATTAATTAATGCAACTTATATGTTTGGAATTTTTTAAAATAGACATCATTTTTGAATTCGGAATATCAATTATAGCTTAGGGTGAAATTTTGGCCTTATTCTAAAAAACTTCAATTTTTGATGAATAGTGAAACCACTAAGTGGTTGTTAAAAACTGATTTTTTGTTAAAATGAAATATTACCACTTATGTGACTTGATTTTCAAAAATCCGACATACATGGTTTTCATTAAGAAGTAAAATGTGGTTCAATGAGATTAAAATAATTTTTTGGTGAATTGTATCTTTTATGTTCTTAATCGCGATTAGAGGTAATTAGTGTAGTTTAAGGTAAAAATAATGTTTTAATAATATGATATGAGCATGAAACTTGTCCTACACCTATTGGATGAGTCATGGCCGACCAAGACAATCCATGGTTCAACTTGGGGACCCCATGGAGCCACTTTAGTTGGAAAATGACATAAATACCTTTTATTTAATGTTAAAGTAAAAAATGACACAAACATGAAAAGTTTTACTAAAACATTTTTTACATGGGGTTATTCAAGTCATATTTTTGACTATAAATAGTCATTGGAAATATAAATAGATTTCCTACATTATAAAATTTTTTTATAATTTTTATACATTAAATAAATTAAATTATTTATGACATCATGATGATGCAGTGATGACCTCATTATTTAACGATTTAAATAAAATGAGAAGATAATGTAAAATACAAGGAATAAACTTGTCCAAAGCCTATTGGATGGGTATATTTTGAACCCTTATCACCTTAGCCACGTATTATATAAGTTTGGGACCTTTAGAATCCGAAAAGCATTGTATAATAATGTAAAGTTTCCCTACTTTCCAAGAGTTCCCTTCCTCTCCTCTTATAAAAGGCCCCCACCTCTACCACCTCATTCACACTTTCAAGCCATTTGGATCGGCCAACCTCTACCCAAATACTCTCATAACTTCCCCCTCTTACTCCTAGAAGCCTCACTTTGGGCAGAACGCTTCCCAAGGAAGCCTTTGGCTCAAATCAAAAAGAGTTACCCGATTTTGAGGTAATGTCTTATCTAATGTTATTTTGTTTTATTTTTCTTCTACAATGCCCTAAAATCTTTTTATTCATTTCTTTTGTAACAAAAACAGTATCCTCAATATACTACTATGTTTTTATAATAAGGATTCGAGCTACACTTACACACACCTACATCTAATGGTTAAAGAACATACTGTTTCTGTGAGTGGCGAAATACTGCCTCACAAAACGATGATTGTTCAAGTTATTTTAACACCTATAATGGTGGCCATTTTGATGACACTATTTTCATATATGATATATATATTATGTTTATGTTTTCCTTATGCTTTTTTTACTTCTCATTTATGGCATACTTTATGATTTCCATTATGGGTAAACGTGATAATTTCATTTTAGGAAGTGCGGACTACTGCCCCCTCAAAGTGATGTGAATCGTTAATGTCGTATGTGGGATGTATAAAGGATTGAGTAAATGATATTATATATGATATTATACTGGAACTATATTATACCTTTATAAAATTATGATTTCATTCCATTAAATACAAAATAGAAATGAAAGTAGCGTTCATGCGTACGTACGGCTTACCGTCTCCATGAACGGTGCATTTCATTTCTTACCTCTAAATGTTACGTAATATTATAAATGGATGTATATACTGGATATATATGATATATATGACATCTAAATAATTAATATAATTCTATATATAATGGATATTTCACCACATGAACAACTTGTAATTATAAGAAGTTTATTGTTGACTCAAGTACCAAAGATCGACAAAACGACCATTATTAACATAAATAATTACATAATGTTCATGACATGGTAATAAGTGATCTAAAAGGAATAATGAACTTGAAAAAGGTTCTTAAGAAGGTAGAGATTAACACTAGTTTATTATTCAGTAGATCAAAGAACGGTCAAGTGAATTTGGACATGAGGTAAGGGAATTTCTTAACCCAACTTCCATTCTTTGGGTTAATCTCCTAGTTTCAAATTATGTCATGATATTATTATGTCTTATTTTGTATTTTTACTTTCATTATGTGTACCTAATGTGAATACACATAATATATCTATTTTATTTTAAAAATGATCTTTGTAAGGACTTCGTCTCAATCTCCTTTCATTGAGGCATATTTGGTTTTATACACAAATTTCTTTTATACGGTGTATAAACCCCTTTGACTTTTATGTTTATTCAAAAGGAATATTTTTTATACGAAGCATTTACTAAAAGAAAAAATTGAATGTTTTTGTCATACGTATGCGGCGACAATGACTTCTCCACCGCCATGACCACTATTTTAGTTTCGGCTTCTTCTACAAGCCATATTTTTTTTAATAAAAAATAAATACCATGTTATACTTTTCTTTTCTTTTGGTATTGAAAATGGTTTTGAAAGCGTTTTTATTATATAAATGTGTTGTATTGATATCTTGTGATTGAAATGTGGAAATTTTATGTTTCATTTATGCATGTTTTATGTGATACGATTATTTTATGGTTTATGATATGTTTAAACCTATTCATATGAGGAATGCATTGGACTTAATAAGTGAGGGGTGGAGCCCGCTATAGCTCCTCGATGCATCGGTAGGTCTCATGAGACAACTAGACGTGGAATTGGCCGAGGCCCTTTCCCAATTTGATTTATGGTTTTGGCCGAGACCTTAATCATTTTAGACGTCTTGGCCGAGGCCTTGACAAAATGTTTCAGAATGTCTGGCATTATACATTCCCTCATTATGAAAGTGGTTATTGATATTTCATGTGATTATTCGTCTAGTAGAATATCCATGTGAGTAAGTAATGGAATTATTTTATTTTACTTTTGCCATATTATGCTGAAGTTCAAGTTCAATAAGGCTTTTGTTTTATTTCTACATTGCCTTAAATGCTTATGTTTTCTTATGAAAGTTTCCGCTATATTGTTATCATTACGGAGCATTTGAGCTCACCCCTTTCAATGTTTTATTTTTCCCAGGATCTGAAGAGGTGTATTATGACTGACTTGCAAGAATAGTCAATGAGGATATGAGTGTGGACTAGGGAGACCATGTTATTGTAGTTTTCATTTTTATGATGTAATGTAATGTTTATGAATGTATCTAGTGTTTCCAAGGCTACTAAACTAATCGGTCTTTCGAGACTTGATCTTTTGTGATCATGCCAATGTTACGAAGTGATGCACCGACTCTGGGTAGCTGGGGTCGGGGCGTTACATGATAAATAATTAGTTGAAATATCAAAATCACCTATAGGTTTTTTGACTAGGTATCCAATTATAGGTTTTTATATTGAAGTTATCCACCCGTACAGAGATTGTAGATATTGCTATGATGGAATAAATAGATATGGAGGGAATGGTTGAATACTCTTTCACTTATCTTCCTTCAATTGTAAATTGAAATACAACATAGGGGAAGAAGAGGTACTGGAATGATAATTATATGTGTGGTGGATGTGGTTCAATGTAATAGACCTCCTTGGAACCATTTACAATGTCCAATAGTGTACCAATTACATACTATCAATGTGGAAAGGTATCACACACTCAAATTAATTTTCCAATACCCATGAACACTAATAATGGATGTTGTTTGCAGGATGATTTTTATAGGTTCCTACTAGATATACATATGCACCATTATGGAAAAGGAATGTTTTCTACAAAGGCCACCAGAATATGGTCAGAATAATCAAATGATATAGGGATCTAGCCATAATCCTCTAGACTGAATCACCTTTACACAATGGATGAGTTTCTAGATATGGTTGATACAGGGCTAGTTATAGTGAGAGGAATCTTCATTATTGCATCATCTATATAAAATAATTTTTTATACAATTTCATCCCACATAATTATATCATCCTTTTTTGATATTCTAAGACATCCAATTGATCCCATTTTCTTTGTTAAGAAGCTAGAGACACATCCTATATTGGCGAATGATTAGGTATTTTTATTCTGATTGTATTCTCTATCAGTAGCCAATACAGAGTAAGTCATGTACTTCTTAGATCATTATATTGATCAATATGATATATTAATGAAGATGGATTGGTCAGTCACTCGTCATGAAAAGATATATATCTACCATCAATGTATGTCATTTTTTCATTAGGAGATCTCATGTGTTCTAAGGATAGTGGGATCTGAGGTCTTTAAATGGAGGACCTTCCTACCCAAATCTCAAGACTTCATCGAGTATTTTTTTAGATGATATCAATATTGTTCCTTCTATTCTAAATCATCCCTCGGCTATTTGGGACTTCCCGTATGTCCTACCCGAAGACTTATTTGGCCTTATTCTTGAGTAGTGGTCCAGTTATTGATTGATCTCATATTGGGTACGTATACAATTAATATACCCTCTAGTTTATGAATCTATGGAGATAAAACATATTAATGTAAAACATGAGAATTAAATGAATTAAAGAGGGGGACATGAACACGACGTTTTTCCATGCCTGCATCAAGGTGAGAAGGAGACTTATTAAACCTAACATCACACTAGAAGATGCATCTTATATGTATAGTAGAGAAGTTATAGGGAACTTGGATTACTCATACTCCCATAACATTTTGCCCGAACCATACTCTCAGATGCCAAATGGATATAATGGAGAGGGAACTAGGATCTTCGAGGCCATTCATAATTGGGTTTCTGACCAGACTAATGAGAATAAGATCTCCATACCCATAGAGTAGGTGATCTATACTGCCACCATGAACCTTCATCCAGATAGTGATCTGGGCCTGGATGGATTCATGGGCTCCTTCTATAGGACCTCTTGGGATATGATAAAAGTGGATATTGTTTCAGCCATGCCAGATTTCTATAGGGGAGGTAGTTTGTCATGGGGCATGTGGGCTACAACTATGGTGCTCATTCCAAAGAAAAGAAAAAAATTTCTATAGCTCATTATATAATGGTTAGTCTCTCTAAATTCCCTTATAAAATCATGGTAATTATCCCCAATGCAAGACTGGATACCCATCTTCATCAGTGGATTTCCATGGAACAACATGGGTTTGTAAAGGGTTTCTCCATACAAGGTGCCATTACTCTCGCCCAAGAAATGATAAGAGATGTTAATTAAAAAACCAGTGCAGCTAACATCATCATAAATCAAGACATGAATAAATTTTATGATCATATGAAGTGAGGCTTCATTGACAAGGTGGTGAAAGGGATGGGTTTTTGTCACTAGAATATTGATATCATCTGTAGATTTTTCAGCTCGGTGTGTATGTCCATTTAATTGATGGGAATGTACTTGGGGTTATTCAAGGCCACTTGAGGTCTAAGAAAATGCGATATTATGTCCCAAAGTATTTTCATCTTGACCCAATATTTCCTTAGCCACTTCATTGACATGATTATTAGAAGACAATAACTGATGACATAACGAAGGAGTATGAGAGCGCAATCCATTTCTCACCTCATGTATGATGATGACACCATAATTTTTACTAATTCTGGTAAATACACAATTAGAAGCATGACCACATCTATAGAGAATTACTTCAACTAGAGTGCCCAATAGATTAACAGGTGAATGATCCTTTGATATATCTCAAAAAAATGCATGTTTAGGAAGAGAACAGAGGTCGACCACACCATCTTCATGAAAAAAAGTTATTTCCACATAGAATACCTTGGGCCCCCAATCGGTCTAGGTATAATTCAGATCCGGGACTTAGATTCTCTTATCATCATTATTGCAAACCACATTCTTAATGAAAAATAGGAATTTATCCTTTGGTGGATGAATTTACCGTATTAATAGTGTTCTTCTAGCAACCCCAGTCCTTGAACTATCGGCCATTAAATCCCCAAAGGGTTTTATCATCATCATTGATAAATTAATGGATGGTTTCATCTTGGACCCATTGCAGAAGGTAAACGCCACGAGGCTTCTTGGAGGAAGGTGGATAATCCCGATAGGGAAGGTGGTGTCAATGTTCGATTCCATTAAGAAACCCTCAAATGCATGAATGCAAAGATGGTCTGGGATTTTTTGGATCAGAGTGCATTATGGGAAAAAACCATGCACACACAGTATGGGATTCAAACCCCGGTGGAAGGTATTGGGTCCCCATTCTAGTATGATATCTTCCAACTGACCTCAGAACTGCACTAAATCTCTTAATGTATTATTGGGTGAGGTGATGCCTTCTTTTGGAATCCCAACTGTGAAGGGAATGTGATAGGCTTAGTGATCTACCCTGGCCCAACTCTCAATTTCAAGGAATCCAACCCACACCCTTCCCTCATCAGAGCATTTCTGGATGCGGAGCAGTGGGATATCTTTAACCACATCGACCTATCTTCAGATCCTGAGCGGTGTGTGTTAAATCCTTCCTCTTCTAGGGTTTTTATTTCTCATGAGTACCATCACACATGGTTAGTTTCCACTTTCAATGATTATTGTAAGGATACATTATGGTTCAATTCTATCACCTCGATGTACAATTTTCAATTGTGGAAGATACAGAATTGGTCCATCACTAAGGTGGAGAATATCAAATGTTGTGGAATTCCGAAAGTTTCTCATTTCCCATATTGGGTATACTATTATGAGGAGAGTACTGATAACCTTTTCTTCAGGGGAGAATAGAAAAGTGTTATGTGGATCTGTTTAGGGACGTTTTTTGGTCTTGATGATCGAAACTTGGATATTAATCCATTTATGGAAAGGTAATTCCATGGATCGAGGGACAAAGGGATGTAGAAAACAACTGTTATATTCATTATTCAAGAAGGGGGTAGGTCCATTGGGATGTCCAGGAACTAGCTGAGGCATGATGGGGTTAAGCCAACCATTCATTCTATCATCTATTCAATGAAAAATCTCCTCCTCACCCTGTCATGTATCTTAAGCAACTGGCAGGAGGCTCCCTCCCTCTGGTGGATGAACGTGCAGTCACAAGATGACCAGCCTACCAACAACATTGCTAGAGCCCAATGGATTAGTTGTACCTCCCCACCTCTAGGGGACATAAGCTCATTACCAATGTGTAGTGCAACAAAGGGGTCTTTAGCGGTGGTGGGGATGTCCGGGGCTCACATGGTACGGTTGTTATGGCCTTATCACTCGCCTCGACCATGGTTTCACACTCCAGGACGAATCCAAGACTATGTAATAGGGATTGAGTCTTTTCTACCAGAAGGTAATTGTAACATAATTAGAAGAAATGGACTCAAAAAAACTTGATGATGTTTTTATGGACTTTTCCATACTCTATGGTCGATTTATTATATCATAAAACAAGGTAGGAGAATGATTAATAGTATAATCAATGTGAGACACTCCTTGAGGGAGGGGAATAAGGTTTTTGATCACCCTGCTTCTTTGGAGGTCACTATATCTAATGTTTTTTTCTCCATAATGTTCACACTTTGAAACCTAAATGGGTTAACCTGATTTGAGGGGATGCCCTCAACCTTCATTATTTTAGACCTCATTAGGACCTCTCCCTTCCAAGGGGGGTTGTTTCATGTATTTTTACTTTTCTAAATAATAAATGAATGTATTTGACTTGTGTTGATGAATTTTTTTATTAGTTAAATGGTGTGAAGTGGTTCTTGAAAATAAATCTTCATTCAGTATCAAATTCTAAAGTTTTAGAATATTTAAATACCAAATACTAATATTAAAATTTGGTTCAACCATTATAAATGTATCGTGATTAATTTTGGTCGATTTAACTCTTGTTTAGTTTTTATTTATTCATTAAACAAGATATTCCATCAATATTACCACACCATTATATTTTTTTTATGGATGACATCATGATTTATTAGATATCCAAGCATGAATAGGATACCTATCTAAATCTTGTCATTGAAAAATTGGGAAGACACTATATTTATTAGAAGATATTGAAATTTTGTTTCTTGATCCACCGAGTGATATTCTTAGGGAACATTCTTTCAAAACATGGAATATCAATCAATCATTAGAAGGTCAAGGATGTCATGTGATTTGAAGATCTGTGTATTTTATTTGATATATGAAGCATCATAGGTCTATATGAATAATATTACTGATTCTATAATGGATTATTGAATATGGCATTACATTTAAACGATCTTCATAAGAAATCAGTGAATTTCACATAGGATGCTAAATTTCATACTTCTTTTGATGAATTGAAAAGACATCAGAAATCATTTACTATTCTGATCTTACATAATCTTGATAAGGTTTTATTGGTATACTATGATTATTTGGGTGATTTTATAGGTTGTGTGATTATGAATTATTATGATGATGTGGCCTACAATCATCTTCTACTTCAAGTGCATGATAAAAATTACAACACATATGACTTGGAGTGTTCTTCATCAATTCATGTACTGAAGTGTTGGAGAAAAATATTCTTGGGGATATGTTCGTGATCTTTTATAACTATAAGAGGATAATATTTTTTTTATTTGATGTAATTTAATCTCAAATAGTGGTTTTGGGTGTAATACCTTTATATGTTTGACATCGACATCATGTACACCCTGTGGGAGGTAAATTTCATTAATGATGCTATTAGTTAGAAGGTTCCACCACAAGAATTGTTTCAAATCAATGGACGAGTGAAAGTTGATAGGTATTTTCAACCAGTTTCATCAGGTTCCTTTAGAGGATATTCCATGTATAGTTATTTCCAATTATTAATTATTATCATCCATCCTTGAGTCTGTTTTGTAGGGATAATATAAGGATAATGAATTCATTGAAATTAGGAAAAACTATTATAGTGGTGAGACCAATTATGTTTGGTCTCCCCCTTATGATTTTATAGTAATCCTTATTAATTAGTTTTTATTCCATTATCTAGGAGTATTTATATTTTTCATGAATTCCATAGTTTTTAGTGTATCATTAACGACACTAGAATGATATGTTATCAAATCAGACAGTGTTTTTGGTGGATAGGTATAAGGCTTAACATCATTGATTATGTGTTTTGTTGTTACACCTTCTTGAAGATAAAGAATGAGAACCCGAATCCATCTAGTCCATGCCAACATCCTTCAATTGTGGTATAGAAATTGTATAAGGTTTCAATGTGATTCATTGTTGGATTACAATGAACTCCCTAAGGTAATAATTATTTCTAGGTCGTTATTGGTATTTTGATGAAATCAGACCATTTTATTATGATCAGGGATACCAAAAAAAGTTGAACATCTGGATAAGATATAAATTAAAGATAATTTAAGGATACATGTGATTCTCTCATCCATTTTGTTGGACTAGAATACCATGTTTACATACATGTTCTATAAGAGTTTTCGAAGAAGTTATGGGGATTCACATCAGGTTGAGTAGAACATACAAACCATGGAAGGATGTCCATATAGTGTATAAAATACAAATTATAGAGGAAAATATAAACTCCCACATCTTGGATTTTTGTGGATCATGGGATGATTATTTTGGATTCTACATGTTTTCATATAATAATTTTTTTGAGTTATTGATAAGAATGGAAACCTTTTAGGCTTGGTATTGTCCCCGTGCATGTCACCTATTGGTTGTCCTGGGGTGGAAAATACCTCTTTTATGTGGTTGAATTTTATTCATGATATTTCAACAAGGATTTAGAATATATTTTGACCCATAGTTATAGCTCATAGTTGCAAGAAAACATATGCATATTTTCAATGTCATCCTTTGGAGATTTACATAGATGACTAGGTTTTCATAAAAGTATATATTTTGTTGGGTCTCCATCAGATTAGAAAATAGATGAATTTTTCAATAATATATGTAGGACCTTTTGAGGTATCTAGGTTTCTTCATTATATTTATTATTAGTTGAATTTACTATATATATTGAAAGGCATGCATGATTTTTTCTATATTTCATGACATAGTAAATCCAAGCCTGATCCTTCCCATGTTTTGAGTTGGGTGGATATTGAGTTGGAGAGAGGTGTATTTTGTGTCAATAAACTATTTAGACAATTTATTATTAGAAAAATTAATTGTGTGGGAATTATAATTAATTGTTAAAAGTTTTGTTGATTCATAGATCATATTTTTACGATAATTTTGAGCATGAATTATCTATGAGGGAACATTAGCCTCACCTCTCTCTAGAGCACCCTTCTTCTATGTGACATTTTGGGATGAAAATTAATATAGTAAAAATTATTATAATATCTTGGAAAAGGGTACACTCTTATAAATTTAAATATTCTATTTCATAGGTTTAGAGGGATTTGGAGATGAACTAGGAGTTTTTTGTACATTATATATTGGGTGATGGCTGCAGAACAAGTCCATGTCATGAATAAGATTCATGGTATGAGTTTTTTTTAAAAAAATCTATAAATTCCAAATATAAGTCATTGTAAAGTTTAATAATGTGAAATTAATTGATTTCATGAATTCATTATCTTATTTTTTTATCCAAATGTGATTCCTTTTTAACCATACATGGGAAATTGGATACTCGTGTCTTAAGTAACTAATTCAAAAAGTGATTCTATTATTCCAAATGGGTTTTTATCTACAAATAAATTGATTCACCTACCATTGATGTATTATTTCTCCCTCTAAAAACCATGTGTCTCTTCTATAATCTATTGGGTGATTTCATATTTTTTTAGTTTATTCTTTTTATGATCAATATCTTTCCCTAAAGTTTGCTTCTCTTTATGTAAGATAATTTTTTTGTGTGGTTCATTAGTCTTGGATTGGTAGTGGTGTTGAGATGAATTTTTTGGGTTTTTGAACTTATGATAATATTAATTCTATACCTTTTATATTCATTATGTGATCATCTTCAATGTGTCATTCCTTGTGTAGGTTGTGGTGTGGCACATGATTTTCTCAAGGTATGTGTTAGTCTAACCACTCTATTAACCCTTTTATTATTTGGATTAAATTATGTGATGTGATAATAATTTTTAATCCCTCCATGCAATGTTTATTCCTTCCTTATTTTTTTGTATCAGATATTATTTGGTGTGTAACCTAAGTTTGAGGTAGGTGGTTTCATCCCTGGAGAATATTGGGTGATCCTTCAATTATATTGATGATTAATTTGGTTTATAAACCAATTATAATGATTAAATTTTTTTGTGTGAAAAGGCGGTTTTACCATTATTTTTGTAATAGAAAATTCCATTTTAAAATATGTGTGAAATGGATTTATTAAAGGAGTTTTCATGATATGTTTTTCTAAAAATTGTTGTAAGGAAATATATTATATAATTTGAGAATCCCATTTATGTGATTTTAAATGTGAAGAATAGAGGATCCCTAGGTACCAAGGGGGAGGTTTGGTGTTAGGCCTAGTCCTTCTCTTTTTCTGGGGGATTACACATTGTGTGTTCCTATATTACTTTACTCAAGAGTACAAGGGACTTGACTAACATACACTATCATGGGGTTCTTTCAAGGGGGGTGTTCCTCCAATCCCTAGGCCAAGTTCTATGGGAATGACTATCATACACCATTAGGGGGTTCAATCATTGGGTGTTCCTAAATTACCTATTCAATATATCCTAGGGACTTGACTATCAGAAACTATGAAGGGGTTCAAAAATGGGGTGTTCCTATGTTATTTCTTCCTTGTTCACTAGGGACTTTTTTAGTCTACACTAGTTTTATTTTCAGTATTGATGTATGAGTGATGTAGTTATACTTAACCTATGATATCCTCTGGGTGACACCAATTTCTATTTGGATTACATTTTTTGGGAGGGGGTGTTGTTATATATGTTTTCTTAAATGTTTATTTATTAATTGAAATTGTTTTATCTACTTTGTTTTTGGACTTTGGGAAATGAAAACGGTTTATCGTGTTTTTGATATAAAGCTGCATTACAAATTATCATGCCATGTTTTCATAAAATTTAGAATATTGTCTTTATTGTAAAAATACATGATATATAACACTTGGGAGGTATCCTATTATGTCAATTTATCTCACACCATTTATACACCTTTTTTAGTGTGTGGCCTTTGTTTTGTCGTTTGATGTTGAAAAAAGGCATTACAATGAGGCAGTGAGGTTTTTGTTGGATTGGTATGAGTAGTTGGTGTTGAGATGGTGTCGTGTCTCCCACATTTCATATAATGTTTTTATTTCTAGTTAAACAATCCAATGAGTGTTGGACATGTATCATTGAGTTTTTCATCCAGATTCTTTGGTTTTTATCACCACCACTACTTTTATGTTTGTATGGTATATATCTTTAATGTTATTATATTTTTGTTCTTAAATGTAAATATATTTCATGTATCATATTATATTTTGGACAAAATAATTCACTTTCATCATTTTTTCTTCTATATTTATAGTTTCCAGCCTGTGGGGATCAAAAACACCCTTTGTTCCTTGCTACAATCAAGTTTGGAACCGAGGCAGATGGGTTTTCTATGATGGACAATGAAACCTCCACTTATTCTTCATCCTCAGTTGGGGAATATTTCGTTGTGTATTGAAATATGTTTCTTTTAAGAAGAAGAAACCACAAAGGCCTATCTCAAAATATGTATAATGTAATGGTCCCCTTCAAGGGTAGTAGAAATTAACATTTCTTATTTAGTATCCATTGGTTGGGTGATAGTTTTTGAGGTATAACTCAAGGTTCTAAGAATGATTTCTATGGTTCATTATTTTTTAATTCAATAGCGACTGATGGATGCACCACACCAGAGGATGAAGACTTTATATCTTGATGTGATAGATATGTACTTTAGAGCTCGGGAATTTCATCCCAATGTAAATCTAATTCCCCAAATAAAGGAAGAGGAAGGAATGTAACCATATAAACCCCATAGAAGAAAACATATTGATTCAACTCGATGATTAATCTCTCCAGTAGGTGGAGGTCTACTAGTTGCTTTTTGGATGACATTTATCGTACTTCTTAGCCAAATGATATTTAGGATCCCTCTTTCCATTTTAATACCAACACTATTTTTGTTCCATATCTCTCATGATAGGAGGTACCATTAAAGTATGATCATATTTCTAGATTATACTAGACCACTCACAATACATTTCGAAGGTCACCACTGGACATTAAAATATTATTATTGATAATTTTATTTTATATATATATTTGGGGAAATATTTCTTTTTTTATTTATCATTAATATTATAATTTCTTGATTTTTTATTTGTTTTAATTGATTTTTCGAATTATAATGAGTTTGGAATAATTTATACTAAAATAGTTAATCACATATGTTTCATTCTGTGAATCAAGAATTCACAATGTAATGGTTTGGGGTGAAAAATTATGAGATACTGACATGATCCGTTTTCACGTGGTCCTTATTTTAATTCCTGAACCATTGGAGAAAAGATTGTTCATGGCATGAATAAAAATTCAAAACATGAATGGATGAACCAATTTTCAAAAGTTATCTCCCATTTAATTTTCTGTGATCTTGTAGATGATGATAAATCCATGAATCCAGTATGATCGTTACAACTAAGGACCTGAATTTTTCCTTCATGATGTGAAATAACAGTTCATGATGTTAAATAATAGTTCATGATATGAAGTTTCATGATAGAATATTATTTGAATAATCATATATAGGATCGTTATGTGAATTAATTTTCACGTTGTAGAACATGTTTTCCTTTTTATATCCAATCACCTAAAACTTATGAAGGAGGTAGTATCTTATCACTAGTTTCATTTTTATTTCTGCATTCTTGTTTTACTCTTAAAGGATTATTCTTCTATTCGTTCTACTATTCTACAAAATTGATTTTCCATCCATTACAATTAACTAGTCTTTTTTATTTCTCTGATTTCAATCAATTTTTTAATTTTATATGTTTTTCCTCTGAATATTTATTTTTTATGATTTTTATTTATGCTTTTCAATATAACATATTTGGAATTCTACTTCCATCAGTTCTGTATAGTCTTATTAGGGTTATGGATCAATAATAGGGGTGGAATAATTTTAACGATTCATTAATATGAACATGAGAAATTTAATTGAAAAATAATTAGATTAAGAAAACAAAATATTATCATATCTATGTGTGTTGTAATAGTGGGTTCCTTAAACCCAACTTGAATAGTACTTATGATTACAATATCCCTTTTATATTAAGATTTTCATGATTTATTCTTACAATTATAGTGTTGATATTTCTATTCCCAATATTATAGAGTAATTTCTAGGGATTAATTATCACCTCAAAAGGTTATAGCATTTCCCATGTTATAATGGGAACCTTGAGATACTATGACATTAATCT
Source organism: Viscum album (assembly GCA_963277665.1). Classification (NCBI taxonomy): domain Eukaryota; kingdom Viridiplantae; phylum Streptophyta; class Magnoliopsida; order Santalales; family Viscaceae; genus Viscum; species Viscum album. The sequence goes on along the minus strand of OY728155.1, from coordinate 773,505,665 downwards.
TAAAAAAATTATTATGGTCTAGATACATCATACTAATTAGACACATGTTATTTTTGAAAATCAAGAGATAAGGGATCGTACACATTTATACTTATTCTCATTAAGTTCACACTTGGTGGTCTCTAGTTGTGAGATAATGAGCACATACCTGCCAAGAGTAACACCACATATTGTGGGTATAATTGGTGGTTCATATCTATGGAAAGGTGTATTGGCCTCTTAAATTTAGATCATTATCATTGTGTTCCATTTGATCAAGTAAATTGATGCAATAAAAAAAGCACATGGATGAAATTATGTCGAGGTTTCTTTTTTAGAGAGTTTCATAGGTGGTACGACATTGGTTTAATGGTTAATAAAGGATTTGTCACTTCTTAGTTGAGCAAGTAATATATCTATGGCCACATTGATCAAGATATTAGGAACATCCTAACACATTTTCAAAGGAACTCAATGGAAAATTTATCAAGTTAAGAAAAAAATTAAATAATGAAAAGGGTAATGACACAAGTGTGTGTCCTGCTAAATGAGATATTTAAAGACAAATTGATTATATTACATTTTTTGCGTTCATAGATTGGTTTTTGTTGCTATGAAATTTCTCATCTCTTTAAAAGAATTGATGGGTTTCTCGACTCCACTATTGGTCTATTAATATTATTCACTGATATCAAGATATGGTCCTTGAGGGTAACACACAATAGCATATTCAAGAATCCAGCCTATTCATTTGAAAATGGTGAATTGGAAATGGTGGGCCCCACCATTGTGTCCAAGTGTTGTCCAAGTCATCTATCACCAAATAATATGAAAAATTAATATTATTCATGTAAATAATAATTAGGTTGAATTTATTTATTAAAGTTATTTAAATGTTATGTAAATATGAAGAATTATATTAATCGAACAAATATTATTCTAATATTCCTTATTCTTTTAATATTAACAGGGAATTTAGAGTCGAGAAAATAACACGGGATTATAATGTAATATATTATATATATATATATATATTAGGAATGTGATTAGTTAATAAATACTATTTATGAGATTAGATAAACCACAATTCTTATTTATATAGTGGATGTTATAATAAATGGGGTCATAGGGAACCCTACATGGTATCTTGAAAATAAAAATATAAATTGAGATAGATTCCCCCACACCATGTACTATTCATTATGAGATTTATAAAGCCATTTTATACTCTCCAACTTCGAAGAGGGATAATATATCAATCCATGAGATCAGATTGAATTCTCCCTTGGGAAATTAAGGCACATCGATGTAGTTATCATCAGGACATCGAAGGCCTCATTTGATCTCCATGATAGAACCTAGAATTAAATGATCAACACTCCAATATATTTTTAGGAGTGCATTTATGATCTAAATTAGATTGACATCGGATCCTTTTCGTAATGACCACCAAAAAATGTTTTTTTTTCTATTTTATAAGTAGTTAGTTGATTTATATCGAATTTTTTTTTTCAAATTTATTTTTGTGATCCTTTTAATTTTCATGAGGTAGTATGACTGTAACTGGGATTAGATTGTTGGAGATGAAAAGTTACATCACTTTGATGACAATTTTTTTAAATCACCATCCCAATACCTTTTGATTACTACTTTCGTACCTACATTTCGCATTAACATTAACTGGGGAATTTAGTAGGATGAAATCAATTCTAATTAGGGTAGTTATATAATGAACAATAACATCTATTTGAATCTCAGACTGATGAATTGTGCTTAAATGTCCATGAAACTAAATTCGAAAAATTTCATTTTATGGAAAATGATTTATTATAATCAGTAATAAAATCTCAATTAATGTAATTGACATCGATCCAACAAATATCAATACGATCAAGGAATATACAAGACAAAACCCTATGAATAGAAATAGTGGTTTCCTTGGAAATTTATGATTTTATTACCGGTTTTTGAAAGTAGTATCTAAGAGAGGTCAACCATTAATGCACATTCTAGCCAAGGAAATTAAATTTGACCATTATTTTTGTTTTGGAAAAGATAATAGGGAAATGTTTCATGCACATTTATTTTGTCATCCAAACTCTCAATTATGCACAAATAAACCGCATTTTTACTAAAAAATCACAAACTTATGGTAGTGTTTGATTTTAAAAAATTCGAGTCATACCTCATACATTCAAAATTCACTATGTATATAGAAAATGCAGCCTTAAAATATATCTTAAAGAAATATTCCATTATAAGACTCATATTTTGTATCCTACTACTGCATGAGATATATATCATAATCAAAGTGACATAGGTATTGGAGAATGTTATCAAATTCCATTTTTCAGTTATTCAGTTTCAAGATATTGAAGAGGAGGTGGGAAACGTAATTATAGATGGTTTTTATGATGAGATACTATTATAAGATCATCTAAAAATCAACCATGATTTTCAGAAATATGAAATTTCTAATCTACCAGAATAATTTTCATCAATATACCAAAATATATATTTTTATTAAGATAAGCACTTTTAAGGGAAAAGTGGGAAACCATAAAAGTATGAAAATGGACAATCATCCAGCATCATAAGTAATCGCCGAATAATTAAATTGCAGTTTAAGATTTATAGAAACATTACCTCTATGAAGAATCTATTGTAGAGTATTGGAATTTCCATCTAGATCATCTTTGAAGACATCTTAAGTATTGTAAGAAATCTTGTCCCATGTTTGGATGAAATCTTCCACCATAATCTTATTTCCGTTGTATCCACACACAAATATTACAAAATGTTTTTGGATCCAGAAACCCACCTCTTTGTTAAAGTAAACCTGAATATGTCATCCCACCATCCTATCAAACTCCTCTTGGGTGGCGTTGAACTTTAATTATTTCTCTAAGAATTCTTCATTGCAATTGATGATGGGATCCCAATCATCACACTCTATCATTTCCCTCCCTATTGGAGGATTATCAGATTCAACAGCATCATTCTCCACATTCACTAGATCAATTATTGGAGATTCCCCTTCTTGTGTTTCCAACTCCTAAGTGATTTCTTTTCTGGAGCCTTCATATATGCTCGAGGACATATTGTCTTCAATTTTTGGAGCCTTTCGAGGGAGTTTAGCTTTACTTGAGGATCTAATAACAAGAGGACTGGGTAAATCCGAATAGTCTTTTCTCCATCGCGGCCTGTCGGGGTGTTTAATAAATCCATCTGAATCTACGATAGTATTCATTCCCTTCCTTGAGGATGATCTAAGATAGTCCTCCACAATGTCTGTTTCCTTTGACTCAGTAAGAGAGTCTGAGGCAGAATCGAAATGCTGGCGGGAAACTTCCACCCTCATAATGGGTTCCTCTTCATGGATAACATCCACTTCATTCCCTTCATCAAACGCATGCCACTCTACTCCAAGAACTGTAAACCGATTTTGATAATTACTACAAATGGGAATTAATTTGTCACTAGCTGGTAGAGGATAGGCCTGTCTGACCTCTCCTGGATATTCCAAGGTCACACCACCCATCCCAACCGTTTGATTCTCCACAGCCTTCACATGGGTAACATTGGCTACCAATTTAATAACCTCATCAAAGGAGGAGGGAGTCCTGGAAAGATCCCCCTGATCCGCTAAAATATTCTCCTCACATTCCCCATGGTTCCCACTCAGAACAACTTTACTTAATCCCAGATCATTTTTCAGTCTATCAAAGACATCCACCACTCTCAGCTCTAGCATCACCTATTTGAAAACATTCTGTGAGACAAAAGCAAATATGGGCTCTCCAATAGTCTTTAGAACCAACACAGAGGCCTTTCACGCTACAACAGTAACATCTTCCTTTTGAACATGAGGAGAAGCTCTCCTAGGTAAAACAGAGGAGCCCCGAAAATATCTTCCAGCTTCATGCCCCAACCGATTACAAATCAAAAAGAAGTGAAACCACGAATCGTATCAAAACTTCTGGTGCCAGCGAAGTTCCCCTTCAATCTCAATGCTTATAGAGTCCAAAGGTCTCTTCCAGACATCCACTTCAACGCCAATTCTGGGAGAAAATAGATGGAAAACTGTGAGGGTACGGGCGTCCGAAAAAAGGTATCGACCAGTCATATTGCAAATCAGTCGAAGAATGGATGGATTATGGAATGGTAACGGGAGACAGGGGAGGGAGATTTAGATCACCATGGTTGGAGAGTCACGTAACAGATGAAAATAAAAAGACCACCTAAAGAGGTAGAAGTGAAAACCATCCATAGCATGCGGAGTATTAGCCCATGAATAGATCAGATTCTCATCATTGGAAAAGCGTAACATAAAATGTCTAGAATCTAGAAGACCAATAACCACCTGGTCCTCCATGTTCCAATATGATAAGAAAAACCTACCGAAGGCATCAACGAAGGGCCATATCTTTCCAAAGTGAGAAACCAGTGTGAGATCTAGCAGTGCCTAGGCATTCATGAAGTCCAGCGAAGATATCGGAAGGGAAGGCTCGACATCCACATAGGCATGAACTTTAGGGCTCACTTCGATATATGGAAAGTAAGGAAGGGAAGATGGGTCCACGAAAGGGGAAAAGGATGAGGTGATATAGGGAAAATATAGTGGAGTAGGATCATCGTCCTCCCTCCCCAGCGAAAGGGGACCGAAGAGGGGAGGCGGCGGTGCGGCATCACACTCTTTTTGGAAAAAACTACTACATTTAAATCAATGTTGTGATGGTTTATGTGACAATGAATTCCTCAAGATAATGTAGAAAGTATATTATAATATTGTCATGATGTAACCATTGGATGAAATCATGGGTCTAATTGTATGATTTCTATGAATATTCAAAGTGTAATATTTTTTCTGACCCTCTATAAAGAGGTAATAATTTTTTTTATCATCATTAAAATTTTCAAAGTATGAAAAATTGGAAAATGGAACAAAATACCAACAAATATGATTCTTGAGGTTGATGTTTTTGATGTGTGGGTTATTGACTTCATCATAACCTTGAAGAACTCATTTTTATGATATATATGTTAATGTGTGTATACTACATGTCAAAATAGGTAAAAATAGAAGCTACCACACTAAATAATGCTAAGGTTGTTTTGTAATTTCTTATGATAAATATCATTTCATTATCTTGGAGTCTGAAATTTATCATTATTGATCATGGAATACACTTCAAAAATCATTTGGTGATGAGGTTTAACAAGATTTATGGAGTATCTTATAATACAAGAACTTTGTACCACTTACAATCTAGGGGTAAAGTGAAGTTTTCTAATCAATAATTCAATTAAAATTTGGAGAAAACTATGAATTAATCCAACAAGTATTGGAATCATAATCTCTTTGATGATTTATGATGATAAAAATCCACAATTAGACCACATATTTGAAAAAATAAATTTAGAATTTCCTATAAGAAGTCTTGTCACTTACCAGTGGAGTTAGTGATCCTTTTATTCCAATATATTAAGAAATTCAACATGGATTCCCAAAAACAGGTAGAACAATGACTTCTCCATCAGGATGGGTTAGAATAATTAAGAATTTATGTGTATAAAAATTCAATTATTTAAAAATAAAATACCAAACACATGACTTAATAGTGAATATACCGAAGGATGTTTGCACCAGGGGAAAAGGTGTTATTATTCATCTATCACCTAATATTATTCCTTTGGAAATTACAGTCAAATATTTTAGGACCATTCATTATTAATATCATCTTAAATTATATAGAAGTTTAATTCCAATGTGGATTGGATACTTCCTTCAAATTTAATTGATAATGAATCCAACTATATTAGGAATATTTCCCAAAGTGGTGTGTCATGTCATTAAAGTTAACACGAATTTCCTAATGAAATTTCTAGCTCGTAAATATAAATGTAGAACATATGAAGATACAACCCATGATTATTCCCAAATATTAGAGTAGTTTTTTGTAAGAAAATAAAATTTGTAGAGGATAATATATGGTTATGGCTAATCCAAAGTGGAAAATGAGTTTTTCAGCCAATTCATGTTATGAACTTTTAATTCATAACTTTTGGAAGTTATTTTATTAGGATGGTGGCTAAACCATACTTTTTCAAAGGAGTCATTCATGTATGGAATCAAGTTAGGTGGTGGGTGAAAAAAACCACCAAACATCTAGTAGGATAAGGAAACATGTAGGGGGAGGTGCAACCTATAAAAGGGGATCTTCCCGAACAGTTCCATCACAAGCTTCGACTTCCATATCAATCTCTGGTTTTTTGTCATGTATTTTATGAAGAGTTTTCTTACCTACTAAATGGATGTAATTCCAAGAGTTCTCTCTCAATAATAAAGAGGGTCTGTGTACCCACTTTTACCCATAATGACCCTTTTGTTTTCCCATGGATTTCTACCCCTTTCATTTTGGTGTTTTTTCCATGATACATCTCATGTCCACTTATTTACAGATTTTTTACATTATTTAATATCATGATAATCTATACACTACTAGGTCAATAATTTTTTTTGTTAGAAGTGGTATCAAAGGGATGGTCCTAACCGGGTTGGGTTTTCATTTTTAGGTATTAATAATTCAATTAAATTTCAGTATGCTCGGTGATTGCAACTCTAGTTAATATGTCACATAAAAAAACTATTGAAGTTATTAAATACATTGTTGTGAAACACAAGAGGTTACATAAGGAAGTTGTGTCCAGATAGCAATGAAGAAATTAATGGGGTAAAATGTTTCATTTTGGGAATTTAAAATTCATGCAATATTGCTGAAAGATATTTGTCTATTGAAAATTAGTGAAAGATAGGAATATCTGATGGTGGAGTGTGGTTTTAGTGGAAGATAGAATCATGACATGGACAAAAATGTGGGGTGTACTTCTATAAATATAGATTTTCTAGTTTTTGAATTGGAAATGACTAGTAGATTATGAAAACACATCAACCATGAATAGATAATTGACTCGAGATAAACATGGAACATGATGTCTCAGCGGGAATGGTTTGATTAGTATAAAACAATACCAAAAGGACTATTATAAATGGGGAACAATCACACCTTTAATATCATTAGAGTTGATACAATCAAAATGAATATTCATGTTGGAATAGTATGAATCATTCAACGAGTATACCATGTGAAGGGCCTGCAAAAGAATATATTCTCTTTGGGAAAATTTGATGGCATTAGATGAAAGACTCACACCAAGAATAGAGTGATGGGGATTGGGAAGGATGCCATTTTTCTAATGAAGGTGGAGATGATATAAAAGAACTTTTAAGTGTTTATGTGATAAATTTATAAGGAGGATGAGATAGTTTTCACATAAAAAACCTTGATGGAATCATTGATGAAGGTATGGAATCAGAATCTTGGCCATATGTCAAAAAAATGTCTATCAATTTTTATTGATCATAATTTTCTTCCTAGTCATACAAATTTAGCCATACCATTTTTTTAATATTTTGTTTTTATCATGAAACAACAGTTAGAGTTCTAGAAATCAACTTTATGAAGAATTGTAATCATAGATTTGATCCACTCTAACATTTTAAGGCCCTAATTATATCCCTTGGAGGAAAATAATAAATTTTATCATTCATTGATGATAATTATAAGAGATACTTAGTGAACCCAATCAAGAAGAAGGTGGATATTCCTGTAGTCATCCAAAAATTCCATGCACCAAAAGAACCTAAACATGGATAGAATAATAAGTGTCTAATGAATGAAAATAGTGGAGAATATATAGGCGGGGAGTTTGATACTTTTTATAAATTGGAGTTCATAAGGAGATAGTTCATGGTGGAATATTATCCTCAATAGAATGGAGTGGTAGAGCAGAGGAATAGAAACCTATTCGATAGAAAAAGGGAAATATTGAATAATGCTGGAATTGCCATAAAATTTTTGGCTAATGAAGTGAATATCACGTGTAATGTGACCAACTAATCTCATTAAATGGTGATTTAATTGATGACACTGATAGAGATATGGACTGGTAAAAATATTGACTGTACATGGTTAAATAATTTTTGATGTCTTGTATATACATTTTTAAATGACACAAATAGATAAAAATTGGATTCAATATCCCGAAAAAGTATCTTTATTGTGTACGCTGATGGTTTGAAGGGGCATTGTATGTGGGAACCCACTAATAGAGAACATATCATCCACAAAGATATCTTTTATTATAAAACAAGGTTAAAATGAAAACTAGTCGAGACTTGGAGAAAAATTATATAGAATATAAAAAAAGAGAAGTAGAGGAAAAATACACGGAAGAACTGGTTTCCTCTAAAGCATAACCAGATCAAGATGATCGAGTACCAGGTGAGATTGGACTAGGATGGTCCACTCGAGAGAAAAAAACACTAGTATGTCACATAGACATTTTCACCACTAGAAGTATTGTGTACTACTCATTAAAGAAAGATGAATAGCCATATTATTTTGTGGAGGAGACCTAGAGTCAATATTTATCCTCATGGATGGAAGAAATGTGGAAGGAATTATATTCCCTATACAAGAACAATACATGAAATTTTAATTCATTACCTCTTGTGATGAGGTTTATCAAAAAATAATGGGTCTTCAAGATCATTTATGATTTAAAGGATAAATTGGAAAGATATAATGAAAGATAGGTGGTAAAGGAATATGCTCAAAAAGAAGGTATTGATTTCAATGAAATATTTTATCATGATGTTAGAATGATGGTTGTTTTAATAGTTCTAGAACAATCTGATACATACAGTTTGTGTAACACCCTGAGATTTTATTAGAAATATTTTTTTTAATTTCATTTATGTCTTGTGTTTTACGCTACACCAAGATTAGATTGCTCTATAAGAAACACCATATTAGCTTTTAGTATACTCAAACACTATTCTTGGCTTGTGTTTCATGCAAGAGCGACCTTCCTCGATAGCGTGTGTTGTATGCAATACCGAGTTTTACAATAAACATGATATATTGTTATTAAATATCCGTTATAAATATTATTAACTAAATTTTTTATTTTATTACATAATAATTCATCTTACACAGATTCTAGAACATGGTATGAGAAAAAAAAATTCAGGTAAAATAAGTATTTTTAAAAAAATGCAGTTTTTCCTTCTTTTGATGGCACACCCAATTTAAATCTAGTTTTTGTCACGTTTATAAGTTCAATTATAAAAATAAACTTATTCATTTAAATAAGGATATAAAATTTTAATTTGGATTTTTTTTTATAATTTTCTGTTAACTTTCATATTTTGATTAATAGTAAAAATACGCAAAGTTTTTCTTAAAAAAATTTCATCAAGATAATTTATATGGATAAATTATAAAATTTAATGTTTTATAGTATTAATATAATATATTTTTACCTTTTAATATAATTTAAGTCAATATAATTAATTTTAAATTGAATTCATTGGTAAAAACATTTTAGTCATTGGCAATGTTTTAACTTTTAAAACACGTTTTCTTAACAATGGGATTTATTTTAAATTAATTACTGAAAATTCTATGTTTTGAATTTTGAAAAATGGATTTCATATTTGAATTAAATTTCTATAAATCATGTTAATAGGTTACCTTTAATTTCTTTGATATTGTTAATAGTAACAACGATAATTTTTATTTACTACAGTTAAAGGTAAATCAGGTAATATATGGTAAAAATAAGATTATATAATTACCATAACACCTTCCAAAATTATATTGGATGAATATAAGTTGACCAATAACACATAAGGGTCATAATAGATTTATTTAATAGACTTTTGATCTTGAAAATAAAGTAATTATTATTAAAACCAAAGAAAGTGACAACATGTCACTCTCTTTTATCTTATAAGTGTAATAATTTTAATTTAGTGATAAAATTCATAAAAAATCGAAAATAAATAGTCACCAGAAATCTAATAAAATTATCTACATCATGTGAATTTATTTATTATTTTTAGGGATTAAATAATTATTATTAATGGTGACACAATAGTTATTAAGAAATTGTTTATTTTGTGAAAAATCAATAATACAGTATTCATTACTCTTATAGTGACCTTAAAAGTTTCAAACACCTGACACAAACTTATTGATCGTGTACATGTGAACCATAATCATCCAATTTCCTAATATTGTACCATTTTAATCCTAATAAAAGAGATTATGACCCATATATTATTTTATTTTAAATGATGTCAAAGTTGTCACCTTCATAATTTAATAAAAATAAAAATTTCACTATCGTGATTTTAAGATGATACATTAAAGTAAAAGTATTCATATGGAAGATATTAAATTTATTTGCATCATAGTATTTTATTTTCAATTTTTATTCAATATATATGTATATTAAATAATTATACAAAAATGTTGTTGTAATTATTTTATTAAGGAAAATATAAAATAAATGGTTTTAAATATATAAAAATAAATGTTATATGAACAAATTAATGTGGTATATGAATTTTTTAGATGAATATGACATTTTAAAATCTATTAAATATTTTATTTTGAATATATCTTCCGTGTGGATTTATTTAAAATCAAAAAATTGAATAGTGTCAAACTTTTCAATATTGAGATTTTATAAAAATAACATATTATTAAATTGTTTAAAAATTATAATACTTTTTAAAAATTGAAAATTGAAAATTATATGATCTAAAATGTAAAAATTTATCTAATTATGGAAAAATTCATAACACATAAGTAATTATTTATAACAATTTAAAAATTAGAATATTATTACCACAAATAAAATAAAATTGATTAAATAAAGATAAATAAAAATGATAAGGTATAAAATAAAATCAAAACATGTCTAAATTTTCTTGGTTTATGATATTACAACCATATCTCATCTCATATTTTAATTTTAGTCATTTGTGATGGTTTTTAGGTGGGGTTTGAGTTTATTGTAAACTAACATTTTGGAGGTTTCCAAAAGTGCCCCTCTCTTCTCTTATAAAAGGGAACCTCATCCATCTCCTCATTACACCATTTGGAGCCTTCATGCTCGAAACACCCCTACCCATTACTCTTCTCAACTTCCCAAGTATCATTTTGGAGATTTTTTTCCTCTCAAAAGACCAACTCTAGTCCCTTAAGAAAATATTTAAAGGAGGAATGTCGAACAAGAGGTAATCTCTTCTACCGACTGTTTCGAGTTTCTTTATTCTAATAATTCCTCTTATTTAGTTGTTTCATTCAAATTAATTACATAAATATAAATAATATGTTTATATGTTATTATAAATATGAAACAACCCTTTTTCACCTTCTATCCATCCTACAGAAAACGAAATCACAATGTGTGTGTACGTACAGATTGCCGTCTCTACTCTGTGGTGTAATATGTTTTTCCACCACCACTATACATGGATGTGTATAATAGTGGAAATCATAACTATATATGATAATTATAAAATCATTCGGATTTTGAGATATTATATCATCGACTCCAATTCCATTCAATAATTATGGGAACGATGTCATCGCTCGTGCGTATGTACGGATTACAGTCTCCATGATGCGATTACATTCATTCTCCATGTTAACCATTAAAGAATGATTATAATATATATATAATAAATAAGACATAACAATGCTAATATATTTATTTATATATATGTTTCATTTACTTAATACCATTCAATTCAATAAGGAAACGAAAATAGTGTTCATCCGTACGTACGGCCTACCGTCTCCATGAACGGTGAATTTCATTTTTTTTATCTACCTATTGTATATATATACCAATATACTGAATATATATGATATGAAAATCATTTTTTACATTCTGGATGTGATAAAATAATGGTATAATTAATAATATCAATAACATCAAGTCCAAAAATATATGATACATGAAATGATTATTACCCAAAACATTGCTTCAACATGGAATTGACAAATTAATGAGTAATATAAGGTCCTAAGTGAATAATATATGATGTTATAAAAATGACTATGATTCTTTAATAAGTCAGAGACAATATTTAAATCATTATACAAGAGGTTTAGACACATATGGAAGAAATTGGACATAAGGTAAGGGATAATTGTTCTAATCTCATTCTTATCCAAGATTGTTTATTCGTAAGTATTTACTGAGGTTATGTTTATCATCCATGTGCATATTTTCTAAAAAAGTTTTCCTACATTTTTTAACAATTCATCCATGTATGTTTCAAGTCATTTATACACTTTTTTAACTTTTACCACATGGTATGGAAGGAATATTTCTTTTGTTTACCATACAATGTACTTTTTTACTTTTCAGGCAAAAGTACGAGAAGAATGTTTTTTAACTTATACAGCATGAATGGATTTTTACGGTTTCATAACGCCTTATTTTCAAAAATATTTCACTACAATAGTTCATGATAATTTTCAAAAAATTCCTTTTCTTTTAAAATTGAATGGAATTTTGTGAAAAGAAAATTATTTTAAAGAAGAAAGGATATTTTCCTAAAGAATTCATTTCAACTGTTTTATCGAAAATATTTTCCATCTAAGATGACATTATTTAGTATGATTAGGATTAAAGAATAATGTCTCCATTATTTACATGGTTTTATTTTTCATATGATTAAATGATATCTATTTGTTCCATATAGATTATGTTATGATGGGATGATGTTTATGAAACCCATTTTATTCTTTGGGTTATGATGAATGATTTATGTTTATTTTGTGGCACATGTTAAAATGATTTCATTATGATATGTGTGGGACCTATATCTCCCTCTAATGGATTGGGTAAAGATTTATATCTCATGATATATACATGTCTGGAACGGAATGTAAAAACTAGTTCCGTAATACAGGGCTTGAACGACAAGTTAACCCGGTTCAGTAATGGAATTTTTCCATTATGATGGTCTTGTAAGCAATGCCTTGGAAACTATAGAAATCATATCATGAGCATAATGGTTTTCCATAATTAAAAAGTTTTATTTTATCATGAATAATGTTCCTTTATAATCTATGCCTTATGTAGTTCCAAGATTTATGTCATTACTCATGATTTTGATGTATTATATTAATGTTCTTACGTTCAAATGTTTATGGATTGTTTTATGTTCTTCATGTTTACCCTTATTGAGAATTTGATATCACCCTTTTTATGTTTTCTTTTCCCCATGATATAAATAACGGTTTTAGGTAACAAAACAAAAAGGGATGATATTTATGGGAGATGTTGAAGATCTTTCACCATGATTAGAATATTAATTACTGAGTTTCCAAAGACACTAATCTAATACGATCTTGGGGAATCTATTTTTGTCAAGTATTAAAAATTATGCAAAAGAAATTTAATGTCTATGTATGTCAAGAATTGGTCTCTACAGTTGGTATCAGAGGGAAGGATTAGTCAACCTTTGGAAACTAGGATTTGAAAACTTTAGTGAGATCCCAAGAGATATTTCTAAGGTATGTCTAGGGATATACCTATGGTTAATTATACGTATAAACTACAGTCCTAGAGTTATGTTAAGGATCATGAATAGCCTAGGGTGAAACTAAGATGTCATAGATTAAATAAGGTGTCATAATTTATATATCCTATACGTGACTTTTTATGATAATGTGGTTCCCCATTATTTTATCTATTTCTTACACAATGGTTTTTGGTTTTAGTTATTGGTGGGAACTAGAAGGAATTGGGTTAACATTGAATCCGATGAAAAAATTGATGAATACGTGTAACATCCCAAGAAAGTAATTAATAATAGATATTTTTATCTTTGTCTATTTATGAATTATATAGTGTTTTAGAGGCTTAAAATGAAAATATATCCAATCTTAAGCATGGAATACACTAATATTTTAAAAAGATTGTTTTACTGCCTTTTGATGGAAACCCATTTTTAAATCAAAATTTTAACAATTTTATAAGCTCTATTTGTAAAAATAAACATATTATCTATGATTGGGACATTGAAATTTACATTGGATAATTTTTTGTATTTTTCTGACAATTTTCATTTTTTAATGAATAGTGAAAAATACTGCATTTTACATCAAAACTGCGTTTTCATCTAATTTAATTATATGTATAAAATATCTGTTTAATTGGTTTTAAAGTGTAATTAGAATATATTTTTACTATTTAATCCAATGGTGGTCATTAGGATTAATTTCACTATGTAATTGGGCATAAACAAGTGCCAAACGTTTCATAGATATTATTTCTAAAAAACCTGCTATTTGTTTTGACAACAAAAATTATTTTTAAATTAATTATTGCAATTTATTTGTTTGAAATGTGGTAAAATGGGTTACATATTTGGAATCATAATGTCCAAATTATGTAATCAAGACACTTTTGTTTTTGGACATTATGAATAGTAACGATGGTAATTATCTTTAATTATCTTGATTAATTAGTAATCAGGTAGTTATGGATAATAAAATAATATCATAATAATACAAAATGACCAAAAAATGTGTACTAATGCTACTGAATGTGTCATGGACTACCATGGTATGCCTTGTGCTAAACTTGGGGACCCCATGGAATCACTTTAGTTTGATAATGACTTTTTATCTTTTTATTTGTAAAGAAGGTTAAATATAACAAAGAATGTATCACCTAAGTAAAACATTTTTAATTTTTTCTAAACAAATGATCTCTTGGACTATAAATTGTAATTAGAAAGTTTAAAATATTTCCTCCATCATAGTAGTTTTTTTATAATTTTTAGACATTAAATAAATTAAATTATTTATGACATCATGGTGATGCACCGATTACCTCATTAATAAAAGAATTAAATAAAATGAAATGATAATGTTAAAACTAAGACTTACACTTTTCAAAGACCTATTGGACGAGTATATTTCGAACTCTTATCACCTTATCCTCAAAATACATCAATGTGGGACCTTAAAATCTGAATCTCATTTGAAAATAAAGTAACATTTTATACCTTTCCAAGAGTGCCACTCCTCTCCTTTTATAAAAGGCCCCCACCTCTACCCCCTTACACACACCTATCAAGACTTTGGCTCGGCCAACCCCTGCCCATTTTGTCTCTACGCATCTTTTTATTACTCCTAGAATCCTCACATTTGGAAGAATTATTTCCAAGTAAGCCTTTGAGCTCAAATCAAAAAGAGTTACCCGTTTTAAAGGTAGTGTCTTCTCTTGTGTTCTTATGTTTTATTTTGCTTTTATAGCCCCCTAAACTCTTTTTATTCCTTTATTTTGTAACAACACCAGTATCTTAAATATTCCAAGATGTTGTTATGAGAAGGATTATAGCTACACGTACACACACCTTCATCTAATTGTTAAAGAGAATATTGTTTCTGTGGATGGTGAATTTCTGCTTCACAAAACGATGATTGTTCAATATTCTTCTAACACCTTCAAAGGAGGCCATTAAGATGACACTATATTTATATGTGATATATAATATGTTTATGTTTTCCTTAAGCTTATGTATTTTTCATTTATGGCATATCTTTATGGCTTCCATTATGGGTATACGCGATATCATCATTTTTGGAAATGCGGACTACCGCCCCCTCAAAGTGATTTGATTCGTTAATGCCATATGTGGGAGGTATAAAGGATGGAGTTAATGATATTATATATGAAATTATACTGGAATTATAATATACCTTTATGTCATTATGATTCCATTCAATAAAATATGAAATATAAATGAAAGTAGTGTTCATGTGTACGTACGGCTTACCGTCTCCATGAACGGTGCATTTCATTTCTTACCTATAAATGTTATATAATATTATAAATGCATGTATATACTAGATATATATGATATATATGATATCTAAATAATGAATATAACTCTATATATAATGCATACATGAACAACTTGTAATTATAAAGAGTTTATCTTTGACTCAAGTGCCAATGATCGTTAAAACAACCGTTATTAACTTATATAATTACATTGTGTTCATGACATGGTAATATGTGATATAAAAGGAATAATGAACTTGAAAAAGGTTCTTACACAAGTATAAATTAACTCAAGTTTATTATTCAAGATATTAAAGAGAAATTGAGTCACATCGGGCATGAGGTAAGGGACTTCGTCTCA
Organism: Viscum album; assembly: GCA_963277665.1. NCBI lineage: Eukaryota > Viridiplantae > Streptophyta > Magnoliopsida > Santalales > Viscaceae > Viscum > Viscum album. The sequence goes on along the minus strand of OY728155.1, from coordinate 773,489,596 downwards.
ATCTTCTTTCATTGAGGCATATTATGTTTTACACACAAATTTATTTTATACGGTGTATAAAACCCTTTTAATTTTACGTTTATTCAACAGGAATATTTTTTATATGAAGAATTTACTTAAAGATAAGAGGGAATGTTTTTTTTGTCATACGTATGCGGCGACAACGACTTCTCCGCCGTTGTGACCATTATTTGAGCTTTGGCTTCCTCTAAAATCCATAACTTTTTTAAAAACAATTCCATGTGTTACTTTTCATTTATTTTGGTATTGAAAATGGTTTTCAAAATGTTTTTATATCAATGTGTTGTATTTATATCTTGTGATTGAAAATTGAAAATGTTATGTTTCCTTTATGCATGTTTTATGTGATATGATTATGTTATGGTTCTTGGGAATTGTTATGAAGACGGGTGGTTCTGTAATAAACTAAAGGCGGGTGAGCCCAATATAGCTCTGTAATGCATTAGGCAATGCGAAGGAGTTAAACGTTAAGGTTTCTCTGAATAGATTTAGGGAATATACTGTGAGGGGTATTCCAAACGTAACCATGAGGGTTACTCGCTATGTAAGAATGTTATGAATGCCTCAAGTTACCTTTAGGTCTTATTATTTCTATGATTTATTCATGATTGATGAGGTATGTTAATGTGATTATGTTTTATGAGTAAAGTATGATTTCATACATGGACTAATGTTTTCATTTCATACTTTTATATCCCTTACTGAGCTTTGTATGCTCATCCCATGTTTTTTAAATGTTTTTCACAGGTCAAGGGAAAGTTACATGATGTGATGATAGTGTCAAGGAAGTGTCAAGAAAGAATCCCTGTTTTATTTTAAATATGTTTCCGTTGATGGGAAAAATTATTACTATATTTTATGTAACCACATTGTTTAAATGTGGAATTTAATGCATGTTTTATGATCTAATTCTCTAAATCTCTAAACCTGAAAAGATCCTCAATGAGTATTCTTGAAGTAACTCAATATTAAGTAATGTTTAAGGCTGTGGCCTTATAATATGAGTAGCGAAATTGTGTAATTCCAAGAGAGAAAGATATTTTGATTATGCAGAATCAATCATCACAATATATGATTCACATGGTGAACTTTAGTGGTATTCCTAAGTCATCAAATAAGAGGAAGATGGAATTTTATGCATGTTATCATAGAGAGGAACATAATCGATGGAAGATGAAGCACTCTACATATCAATAATAAGGGAAGAAGAACCTTGAAGAATACCTCAAATGGAGTGGAAGATGTTATCTATGTGGGGAAAAGGTTTATAGAGTGACAGACTGTTTTGGAGTCCAATGTCTTATCTTTGTAGAACATGGGCATTACCCAACTCAATCCCATTACCTAAGAGGATACTTCTAAATCGAGGAAGGACCTATTTCATGACAATCATTGAAGTGGATGGGAGAATATATCCATGGAATTCGTTGTGGGATTGTCGAAGACACCTCGAGGTAATAATGCAATCTGGGTTATTGTTGATCTCTTGACTAAATCTGCTCATTTCCTTGCAATAAGTGATACCTTTTCCCAATATCAACTTTCTCGTTTGCATCATAAAGAGATATTCAGGTTACATGGAGGTCCCCTCTCCATTGTATCTGATCGTGATCTTAGGTTCACTTCTAACTTTTGGAAAGGCCTTTAGAAGTCATTGGGTACTGAATAAAATTTTAGTACGGCTTTTGATCCTCAATCAGATGGGCAGTTAGAACGAACAATTAAGACTTTTGAAGATATGGTATGTGCTTGTTCAATGGATTATCAAGGATTTTGGGACCACCATCTTTCTTTGGTTGAGTTTTCTTATAATAACAGTTTTCATTCCAGTATACAGATGGCATCATTTGAGGCATTATATGGGAAGGGGTGTCGAACTCCTTCTTTCTGGGATGAAGTGGGTGAAAGGAAGTTGATGGGACCAGAATTGGTAGAAGAGTTGGCAGAAAAAGTTTAACTGATACAGAGACACATGAGAACAGCTCAGAGCAGGCAGAAGAGTTATGCAGAAAACAGGAAGAAGGATCTCTCTTTTGAGGTAGGTGATCATTTTTTATCAAGGTTTCACCATGGAAAATGTGATGCAATTTGGTAAGTAAGAAAAGTTGAGTCTGAAGTTCATTGGACCATATGATATTCTAGATAGAGTTCGATCAGTTTCATACTGAGTGTCTATACCTCCTAGTTTATCTCAGGTACACAATGTTTTTCATGTTTCAATGTTGAGGAAGTACATGCCAGATCCATCTCATGTTTTGAGTCCAGAGGTAGTTCAGCTGGAAGAGAATCTATCTTATGAGGAACAACCAGTCCATATTATTGACAACAAGGAGAAAGTGTTTCGGAATAAGGTGATTCATCATGTAAGGGTTTTCTGGAAAAACCACATGAGTGAAGAGACGACATGGGAATCTGAAAATGCAATGAGGGATAAATACCCCCCCCCCCTTATTCGATAAGTAAATAAATTGCGGGGACACAATTTTCTAAAGGGGGGAAGGATGTAACATCCCAACTAAGTAATGAATAATAGATATTTTTATCTATGCCTATTTAAGAATTATATAGTGTTTTAGAGGATGAAAATGAGAATAAATCCAATCTTAAGCATGGAATACACTAATATTTTTAAAAGATTGTTTTACTGCCTTTTGATGGAAAAACATTTTTAAATAAAACTTTTGAAAATTTTATTAGCTCTATTTTTCAAAATAAAATTTTTTTTATGATTGGGACATTGATGTTTACATTGGATATTTTTTTGGTATTTTTCTAACAATGTCCATTTTTTAATGAATAGTGAAAAATACTGCATTTTAAATCAAAACTGCTTTTTCATCTAATTTAATTATATGGTTAGATTATATTTTTAAATGGTTGTAAAGTTTTATTAGAATATATTATTACCATTTAATCCAATTTTGTTCATTAGGATTAATTTCACGTTGGAATTGGGCATAAGCAAGTGCCAAACCTTTCATAGTTATTGTTTCTAAAAATCTCGCTATTTGTTTTGACAACGAGAATTATTTTTAAATTAATTATTGCAATTTCAATGTTTGGAATTTGGTAAAATGGATTACATATTTGGAATCATAAGGTCAAAATTATGTAATCAAGACTTTTGTTTTTGGACATTTTGAATAGTAACGACGGTAATTATCTTTAATTATCTTGATTAATTAGTAATCGGGTAGTTAATGATAATAAAATAATATCATAATAACAAAAAATGACCACAACATGTGTCCTAATGCTACTGGTTCTGTCATGTCCTACCATGGAATGCCTTGTGCTAAACATGGGGACCCCATGGAATCACTTTTGTGTGATAATGACTTTTTATCTTTTTATTTGTAAAGAATGTTAAATATAACAAAGAATGTATTATCTGAGTAAAACATTTTTTAATTTTTTCTACATAAATAATCTCTTGGACAATAAATTGTCATTATAAATCTAAAAATATTTCCGACATCATATTATTTTTTTATAATTTTAAGATATTAAATAAATTAAATTATTTATGACATCATGGTGATGCAGCGATTACCTCATTAATAAAGGATTTAAATAAATTGAAAAGATAATGTTAAAACTAAGACTTACACTTGTCAAATTCCTATTGGATGAGTATATTTCGAACTCTCATCACCTTATCCTAGAAATACATCAATTTGGGACCTTTAAAATCCTAAACTCATTTGAAAATAAAGTAACATTTTATACCTTTCCAAGAGTGCTCATCCTCACCTCTTATAAAAGAACCCAGCCTCTACCACCTTTCCCACACCTCTCAAGACTTTGGCTCGGCGAAACCCTTCCCATTTTGTCTCTCAAAATCCCTCTATTACTCCTAGAAGATTCACTTTGGGCATAAGTCTTTCCAAGGAAGCCTTTGAGCTCAAATCAAAAAGATTTACCCGTTTTAAAGGTAGTGTCTTCTCTTGTGTTCTTATGTTTTATTTTGATTCTCCAACCCCCTAAACACTTTTTATTCCTTTCTTTTGTAAGAACAGCAGTATCTTCAATATACTAGGATGTTGTTATGAGAAGTATTAGAGCTACACATACACACACCTTTATCTAATGGTAAAAGATCATACTGTTTCCGTGGATGGCGAATTTCTGCCTCATGAAACGATGATTGTTCAATATTATTCTAACATCTTCAAAGGTGGCCATTAAGATGAAACTATATTTATATATAATATATAATATTTTAGTTTTTCCTTAAGCTTCATTATTTTTCATTTATGGCATACCTTTATGGCTTCCATTATGGGTATACGTGATATCTTTATTTTAGGAAGTGCGGACTACCGCCCCCTCAAAGTGATTTTATTCGTTAATGCCATATGTGGGACATAAAAAGGATGGAGTTAATGATATTATATATGAAATTTTACTGGAATTATAATATACCTTTATGTCATTATGATTCCATTCCATAAAACACGAAATAGAAATGAAAGTAGGGTTTATGCGTACGTACGGCTTACCGTCTCCATGAATGGTGTATTTCATTTCTTACCTCTAAATGTTATGTAATATTATAAATGCATGTATATAATGTATATATATGATATATATGATATCTAAATAATGAATATAACTCTGGATATAATGGATACATGAAAAACATGTAATTATAAAGAGTTTATTTTTGACTCAAGAACCAATGATCGTTAAAATGACCATTATTAACTTAAATAATTATATAGTGTTCATGAAATGGTGATAAGGGATATAAAAGGAATAATAAACTTGAAAAAGGTTCTTAAGCAAGTAGAAATTAACTCAAGTTTATTATTCAGGAGATTAAAGAGCAATCAAGTCACGTCGGATACGAGGTAAGGGACTTCATCTCAATCTCATTTCATTGAGGCATGTTATGTTTACACACAACTTTATTTTATATGGTGTATAAACCCCTTTTACTTTTACGTTTATTCAAAAGGAATATTTTTTATAAGAAGCCTTTACTAAATGACAAAAGGGAATGTTTTTTTTTGTCGTACGTATTCGGCATCAACGACTTCTCCGCCACCGTGACCATTATTTGAGCTTCGGCTTCCTCTAAAAGCCATAAATGTTTTGAAAAAAAAGAAAAAAAATAAATACCATGTGTTACTTTTCTTTATTTTGGTTTTGAAAATAGTTTTCATAATGTTTTTATATCAATGTGTTGTATTGATATCTTGTGATTGAAAAGTGGAAATGTTATGTTTCCTTTATGCATGTTTTATGTGATACGATTATGTTATGGTTCTTGGGCATTGTTATGAAGACGAGTGGTTCCGTGATAAACTAAGCTTGGGTGAGCCCGATATAGCTCTCCAATGCATTGGGTAATGCGAGGGATTTAAACTTTAAGGTTTCTCCAAAGAGATTTAGGGAATATACAGTGATGGGTATTCCAAACGTAACCACAAGGGTTACTCCCTACGGAAGAATGTTATGAATGCCTCAAGTTACCTTTATATCTTATGATTTATATGATTTATTCATGATTTGATGAGGTATGTTAAAGTGATTATGTTTTATGAGTAAAGTATGATTTCATACATGGACTAATGTTTTCATTTCGTACTTTTATATCCTTTACTAAGCTTTTTATGCTCATCCCAAGTTTTTGAAATGTTTTTCACAGGTCAAGGGAATGGTACATGATGTGATGATAGTGTCAAGGAAGTGTAAAGAAAGAATCCATGTTTTATTTTAAATATGTTTCCATTTATGGGGAAAATGAGCACTATCTCTTATGTAACCACTTTGTTTAATTGTGGAATATAATGCATGATTAATGATCTAATTCTCTAAAACTCTAAACCTAAAAAGATCCCCAACGTGTATTCTTGAAGTAACTCAAGATTAAGTAATGTTTAAGGCTGGGGCCTTATAATACGAGTAGCGAAATTGCTTAATTCCAAGAGAGAAAGATATTTTGATTATGTCGAATCATTCATCACAATATATGATTAACAAGGTAAACTTTAATGGTATTCCTAAGTCATCAAATAAGAGGAAGATGGAAATTTATGCATGTCATCATAGAGAGGAACATAATCGATGGAAGATGAAGCTTTCTACATATCAAGAAGATGGGAAGAAGAACCTTGAGGAATACATCAAATGGAGGGGAAGATGTTATCTATGTGGTGAAAATGGTTATATAGTGACAGACTGTTATAGAGTCCAATATCTTATCATTGTAGAACATGGGCATTACCCAACTCAATGACATTACCTAAGAGGATACTTCTAAATCAAGGAAGGACCTATTCCATGACAATCATTGAAGTGGATGGATTGAAGGGATTATGTATTGTAATTCAAGAATAATGTCATGGAGGTATTTTTATGGTATATTGAAATATATCTTTCTTAGTCCATTGTGGTTTTCCATAAGAATATGGTATCGGTAATTACAATTAAATATAAAAATATATAATTATAAATATAAAATTATTTATATAATTATAAATATATAATTATAAATAAAATAAATATATGTTTTATTTATATATATATTATAATTTTATAATGATATAAATAAACTTTTTTATATTCATGTAAATTTTTTTTATTTTTTTTATATATAATTATAAATATATAATTATATATATATATATATTCTAAATAATACCATTCAATAAAAATAAAATAAATAATAACATTTTATAACAATTGAATTAATAATATAAAACAAAATAATAATTATTTCCATAAATTATAAAATATATAAATGGGATGTTTTATAACATTTAAGTTTATTTCATGTAAAATATTTTCTTTTTTACTATAGGATTGAGTTTCATTTCATTTTCCTATAATTTTTAATAGGTTAGTCAGCGTGTAAAGTTTCATTTGGATTGTATTTGTGCTTTATAGTTTATATTCTTTTGAAGTAACATTCATAAAACATAATAATGTTACATGTATTTAACACTGTAAATATATAAATTACAAACAATCAATACAATTTAAATGAAACTTGTCATATTTAGAAAATATATAATAAATTATTGAAAAATAAACATATTATTTCAATGAATGTTAATGAAAAATAACTTTAATGAAAAATAATTTATATTTACAAATTTTTTGTTATAAGGGAGCATATAATATATAAAATATAAGTAAAATTTAATTGAAACTTTAAAATGTTTAGATTTTTTTGTTATTTAATAAATGTTCACGTAAATTATGTTTTTTTTACTATAATTTTTAATATAGTATTATTTATCTTAAAAAACAATTAATTAACTCAATAAATATGTTATTTTAATATAAAAAATGTGTCATCTGAAAAATCAACATTGATGCCCCTCAGTACCATAACCAGACTTATGAACCTTATGCTAACATTGTGTCTAACATCTCGGTCGCTCTCGTGTCCTATAAATAGGCACTGGTTCCTCATCTCGTGGTTTTTCATGTGCCTCCCCATGGTACTATGTATAGTACTAGCCAACATCATGTGAGTAGGATGGTCCAAAAGAATATGTGGAGCCATATTGCCTCAGAGATCCTAAAAATAGCATAAGTGTGATGTTAATGAAGTCATTGTCGGCGGGAGTGGGGTCCACCACAAGCTATGTTACGACACTCAGCATGTAGTATATCATAGTCAGTGGAGATGAAATTTGTGGCATATAAGAATCTCACACCTATGCAATATCTTCAACTAGTTGTGTTGGATCACCTATCTATGGTGCGACATCATTTGCAAGATCCTCTCTCGAAGGTCTATCCAATCACCTCTTTCACCTACTAATTTCCTCGTCTCTATCTTCTAGCTAATGGTGGTAGTGGTGGTTCATCATCCTCTGTAAGCACAACAGGTACTTCATCATCATTGATAACCTCAGTTAGAGAAAGTGGATCGGGATATAACTATTTCCCCTCATTCTAGACACCCTCACATATTAAATGGATAGGATCTATGAAAGCTAGGAGATATAGGTGAACAACATCCTACCAAATGTATTAATTATCTTCAAAATCTTTGATGAGCACAAGATGATCAATTCAATCTGACTATAATTGAAATAGAATTCAAATTATTATGAAAAATAATATAAATTAATATAATAAAATATAGTAAACATATAAATGATTAATGTATATCCTTAGATGAGTAAGGAACATGATCATAGAGAATCTCTACGAATCTGAATAACCCCCATATAATCTTCTAACTAGTACTGTGTTATGGGATATGGATGTTGAAGATACTCCATTGGGAACACATGTCCCAATACCCAATAAAATGTGCATGAAATTGTGTCATGTTCTTCATTTATCTATTGGTTAGTAGAATTAAATGTAACCCATAAACATGTCATTATTTCATTGGGATATTTTTTATATAGCCAAACTAGCACATGACTCGGTCTGGATGGTTCCTCTCAATGATGTGGAAGTTGATGAGTGACAACACTGCACCATGATCTCCAATCACATATTTTCAACATGGTAGAGGTGATATATAGAAAAAACATGTATAAGAACTCCATGAAACCGTAACTGTTAAATCAGAAATTGAATATAAATTTTTAAAAATCATTTTACTATGATAAAATTGAAATATCATAAAATGGTATTAAAAACACTAATTTGGGGAACTATAAAAAATATAATTTTTATCTTACATCAATGGGATGTAAAGCATCAAATATATGTGTAATGATATGAAATTGATGTCTCAGATTATGTGTATAATGCTGATCTTAAATCCAACTAGTTAAAAAAATACATAGTATGTTCATAAAATACATTGAAAAATATAATAAATATATCAAAGTAATGGATTAAATATATCAGTGTACCTGACGGATGTCCCAAAATACGTGATGAGGAAGTGGTGCGACAACTCTAGGAGTGGTGCATGGATAGCTCCCCCAAACCCACATTTTTACCAAACCCATAGAACCTGCAATATACTGTGAATCTATTTGAAAACCGATATAGAGAAACATATATATATGTTAGAATAAAGTGGACTCCCAACTATATCTACCAGTCTGGTCAAGATCCTCATTTAATAGTAGGTACATCATGTGTATCAACATGGTGGATTAGTCCACCAACAACATCCCTTTGATCAGTCACACAATATATAGACATGTGTGATGCATAAGAATAGAATCATCTAGATCATCTAGAATGACAATGAAATGCTCATCAAACAACCACATGCACAAGGAGTAAACTAGGAGGAATCAGGTTATGTCGATGACGTCAACCCCTAGTGGACACTCTATGACCACACACTAGTCTCCAATAGTGGCACCCATAACTTCCTATCCAAGGATCAATAAACCCAGCATGAAGGCAATGTTCTGTAAATTAATGGTCATCTCTCCCTTTGGGAGATGAAATGTCTTTCTCCTGCTGTTATCTCTCAACCAGTGTAGTAATTAAGTGGTGGTTAATGAACATGAAGTTATATATGGAGAATCCATAAAATCTAGCACATCTAAGGTTTGAAAAAATGGATGCTGGAGGTGCATTATGATAAAAATAATGTGATCTATAACTAGTGATATGTCTAAATGGTCCTTGAGCTAACACATTATGTGACACATGCGACTACTGGGAAGATAACATATGTTTTCCATTTTAATGTGATAATAGTATAACATTAATTTCAACAATTATTTAACATATATTTTCTTGTATTATTTTGTATAAAATGGTTTTTATGTTTATTTTTTGTATATATAAAGTATGATATTTCAACTTACCACATATGTACTACGAGATGGGGTTATTTTTATTTGAAAGTCATGTTGGTTTATTATAGGGTTCAGATCAAACGGTTGCGACTTTTTATGAAATATTAAGCTATATTATTATATAGTTTTTCTAAAATAGAATTATATTTAAATTTTGGGTTTAAGTTTTAAATTATTTTGATAGACATTTTTTTTAAACTGAATTCAACCCCCTGCATGTTCTACATAAAATGATAATGGAGATAATGAAAAAATTACTACATGTACAAACTTTTACAATAATGGATAGATTACATGAATTTTTTTTACTAATAGATGATTTTCAAATGCATCTGGGTCAATGGGTCTTCATGTGACCTTCCAAGTTCCATATGTTTCACCTCTATCTAGGTATTGGTTCACTAGACAAATCCATTTCATTTCTAAATTTGAGTTGACTTTGTCCTCCCTTTGGGCCATAGCCTAGTAATGTTTGGTAGAAGTGTGGGTGTGACATCAGATAATCAAAAATTATGATATTCTTTAATTGGAATCCATGCAGAACTATGGAATTTTTTAAATAATTTTTAGTCGAAAAATTGGATTGAAATTCCACATCCAAGATAATTCTACCAAAGCACACTATGTGATCACATGTCCTTACATATATCGTAATACAATGAAATATTTCAGAATCACTATATTATAACTCAATTTCAATGACTTGAAAATGACCACTACTACAAGTCATAGATTCATTCATTTTAAATAATTCAAATCATTGTTTTTCCCAAACTAATTAAGTGCCTCAAAATATTTCATCCTCTTAAATAACTTTATATATCTTTCACAAGAAATGGTGACCATGTCTAATTCCTCTATTCAGACCCTCTTTAGTATGTTTCCGTCATTCCAAAAAATAAATTACACATTGATAAATGGTATCTTTTACCGAGCCTATAATTTACATTGAAAACATTATACTAATATTGTATTATAATTTTATCTCTACTAATTTACATATAAACAAATAATCTTAATTACCTCTAATGGGTAATTTCTAAAGATCCTTGAAAACCCCCATTATAAATTATATTATGTTGTTCATCATATTCCCATATATCCTCTAATCATCAATCACCAATGAATCGTTATGCATTGGAATTTCCATAATGTAATAATAAACATTAGGGTTAGCATTGTGAATATCTTCAATACACTCCTCCATAATTTGTTTTTAAATTTCATACTCTAAAAAAAGAAGTAATGGGTACACATATTACAATAACTGTTGAAATGTTTTTGTAAACAAAAAAAGGATAATTATATAACTTTTTTTATTGCATTCTTCATGGAATCATTATTGAACTTATTTCCACATTGTAGGAAATGCGTCAAATACTATATCGATGATGGGGATAGGGTAGTATCCATGATAAATCCTCGGACTATAGAGCCTCCTTGGTTGCTTGATGATGATTTTAAATATTACAATTCCCTTCTAAACCCATAAAAAACTTTCTATGCTAGGCTAGAAACAATCTCCATGATGAGAAGTTCTCTATCAAGGAAATAAAAAATTTCATATGCAGAGGGGCTTGATTTTCACCATGTGTGGTGGAAATATATAAATTTATGATATAATTTCTATACATAAATTTTCCATAAATCATAGTGAAAGGATTTAAATGTATAAAAGAAGCCACGCAGGGTAGAAATTTCCAAAAAAATATATCAGACACAGCCATTGACTGATCAACTTGGTTTTTTTGGTTAACATAATTAGTCATATTTAAATGATATATCAATTAATTTTTGTGGCAGAAAATATATATAAGATATGGTAATACTCTATAAGAGTCATCCCAATCACCATAAAATTTTACAATTTCCTTCTATCATGTCTTCCATGCCTTCTAATAGAAGATTTTATTCCAAAAAAACTGTTTGATTCTCTCCAAAACTAGAATTAGTGGGACATCCTTTGTAAGATCTTATCTTTTTTAGGAACATTTCTCTCTATGTTTTTTCATTTAATCTTAGTGGGTAAGTATTGTTAAGATATTTAGATCCTTTATTAGGGAAAATGACCCTATGTTCACGGATCAATGGTTGTTTTAATTAATAGAGTCTAGTTATAAATGTGACAGTGTGTTACAATGGTTTCATTGTACGTTGAGAACTTTTAAAGAGTGATTGGGTTTATTAAAAGGATATTAGGAGTAATAATCAACTATAAATAATTTAACCATCATGTAAATGGATTACGCTTCATCTAATTATTCATGGGTTTTAACAAAATAAATCTCTAGTGATGGGTTTTTTAGTGTATTCTGTTAAAAACAATATCACGATGTGTATCCACATTACATGATGTGTAAATTCCCGAAATAGTAATTTAAATGTGATTTATTGCTGAATTTTGATATGTTTCAGCTATAGATCCTACCTTTACGACCCTAGTTTACTCTTTAGGTGATTTTATGGGCCAACCTCCCTTCATGATATTCTTTTTCTGTCTTCAGTCCCTGGAATGTTCCTTTAGAAAGTCTTCTTCTTTCTTACCTTTCATTCTCAACCCAATGCGGTTAAAACTTTAGGACGATTGAATTTTTGGTTTTGATATTTATTATTTTTTATCTAGGAACCTATTTTTAATCTTCCATACATTCTTCCCCATGATAGTTTTCAATTGGAAGTGTTTTTGGACTATCAATTAAACATAGGGGGTCTAAATCATAACCCTATGGTTTTATTATTATCATATTATAAAATATCATGATCATACCGGAAAAATGTACACCCACATTGAATAAATAAATAATTGAGATTAACCCTTGAAGGACTTTTTGTAATTGGAATATGAACTAGATTATTTCTACAAATTTGGTGATCAACCCATTTAAAATAACTGAATTTACAAATGTATTAAAGCATGTTATCTATTACAATATGTCCCTGGGTGATTTATTTTTATAGAATCTCTAAATTGTGGCTTATTTATTATTAAAATAATTGATAATAAATTTTGAATTATATTTCAAGTAGCATATAGAGAATAATATTAATTATCATAATTAAACCTTGATATATATTATGTGATATTGTGATATCCATGATGTATGATAACAATTGTGTTCCATGCTGAGATGCATGTATAATGTGCTAGGAATAGGCACTTGCAGACATATATTCTATAATGCCGACAGTGACTAGGCTCGTCCCATTCCGTGCACAAATGCTTTTAGAAAATGGGATATGACATGTCCCATACTATAATGCCTATATGGATTTGACCCAAAAATACTGTAATTATTATATGTATTTGACCTATTTTGATTATTATGACTATAACAAGGTTATATGGTTTTGGTTGGCATGGTTTTAAGACATGATAATAGATATTCTACTATAGTTTGAATGTAGTTTGTTTTACCATTGTTATATGGTTATGGTTGGAAAGGTCATAAGACATGCTTAGAAATATTCTGATAAGGATCTGAAGTAGGTTACTGTAGTATTTGACAAAATGTTGAATTAATTAATGATTTTTTATCGTCTTATTTCATGAACATCTTATAGTACAGTTTTTTATTAGATTTAGTGGTTTTTTCCTACTATGTTATACTCACACCCTATTGGGCATGTTGTTTTTCACCTGAGAAGATTATATGGATATAGGTTTGGACAATAGAAAATGAACTCTTTGTGGATTTCATGATTTCTATTGGGCTGGAGTTTGAAAATGTAACCAATATAGGATTTGGGACCATTGAATTTGATTATTTAATTTGAATACACAATATTTTTTCTTATATTTTTCTAAAAATACATTTTGATATATTTCAAAATGTTATTAAATTATTCCTTTATTGTTTTTGGAATAATCAGCTGGATTTTATTCTTGTCTTCCACTATGTATTTAATTTTATTTTTATTTCCATTTTTTATGAATTTTTATACTATTATGAAAATTATAACATTTTAGTTTAGTCTCCACACAATATTTTTCACACCCCCAATACTTTTTGGAAACCTCTAGCATATGGGGAGACACGCATTTTTTTATATACACAATCGGCTCGGTGATGTGAGACAGTGCTGGGTTAGGGATTTTACAAAGTGCTATCAGTGTATCTAGAATTATTTTATATTAGTATACCTTACTATTTGGGAAAACATAGAAAGAATACTAGGATGTTTTGGGAGTTGGTAATGGTCTTGGTCATAGGAGTAGATTACCCTTGAATGATGGAAAATACGAGTACCCATATATGGGATTGATGTTTGTGATGTGTACTTTTCACAGATGATGTTTTTTACCATAGGGGATTCACCTGTGGTGTGAGTTTACTATTAAATGATTTTACTATTTCATAATATCTATACTCATTTTTTATATGGAGGGAGAGAATAATACATGCATCATAATATACACAATGGGATATATTGACACGAATTTTTCATAAAAGGGGCATATCTATTTTTTCCTATGATATGTACATTCTTGTTGAACAGGAATAAGAGATATCTATTTCATGAGATAAATGAGATGACCTTTCATGTCATCCTAAAATACATATAAGCCATGTTTAGGGAGACCAGGAGTTAGTGGTTACCAGTTCCAGTCACATATTTGGGTTGACATTGTTTCTATCAAGTTCTCTAAGGTGTTCTTTTTTCATATAGGGAAAATTCCTACTTGGTATTTTCAACTTGATCGTCTGGAGAGTGGAAATCAAAATGCTCCAAAAATAGCTAAACTAGAACTTCCTCTAGTTCTTGTGAATCATATGGATGTTCTTCTTCATGAAACTATACTAAGGTTTATGAGATCCATGGAAAGGGAGACAGTTTGTACAGTTTCTTCGATGTACATACTGACAATATGGGTTCAGCTTCAGCATCCGCCAATGATTACTCAGGAAGGAAGAATTCTAGTTTCCATGTTCTTGATCAGTTAAGTCCATAAAATCATAGAACATCTTGAGACACCCAAAGATAGGAGGGTAAAGATTGCTGCGTATATTCTCTGTGGACCTTCCAAGCATTAGTGGGGTATTCTGGATGAAGCTAGGCAGCAGGATGAGCTGTCATGGAAGGAATTCAAGATGCAGTTGTTGATCCATTACTCTCATAAGTAATTTGGGGATTCAAATTCTCAGGATTTCATGAATTTGATATAGGAAGCTTTGTCTGTGTGGGACTATGCTAGATGTTTTACTTACCTACAGTGATTTGCACCATCTTTCGTAATTGATGAGATCACAAGGGTGAGACATTTCTAGCATGGTCTTTGTAATGAAATCAGGTGTGAAGTAAATTTTTTCCATTTAATAATCATTGAATATGTGAGTAATCTACCACTCATCATGGAAGGGAATATATGGATGGCCCAAAGCAGCGGCTAAGCTATTTTTTCTGGGCGATCTAGATGTTATTCTTCGAGATATAGGAAGCACGGTTATAAAAGTTTCCACTAATATATTGTTTGTTGGAAAATTTATATAGGGTATTACCATCTAAATTTCATGTTTTATTCTAGTTCTATTAGTGTGGAATGTTTGGACAAAAGCGCCGACAATTTCCTTACCCATTAGTCAATTAATGTATCTATGGAAGACTACATCATTTTAAATGTAATGTGTGAATGTTCTATAGCATACTAGTGGTAGAGGATCAAAAAAATCACCAAAGTTAGAAAGGTACTAAACTACACCTCAGTAGGCTGATAGATGGAGTTCCATTAGTTGTTCAGGCCAAGGAAGGGGATGTGGTACCCCAGTGCATGAGCAATACTAACAAGCAAGTGATATAGCTTAGGGTAGTTAGAATAGATCCCATTGAAGAGGGATAAGTTAGTTACATGCTATGAAGACAAATCTGGATAACATTGATGCAGTACCATCTACCATTAGAGGTATGATTCACATATCATCTACCATGGCCTTTGATTTGATTGATATAAGAGCATTGAATTCTATTATTTCTCCTATTTTCTCAAATGGTTTGGCCTAGGATGTGGATATATTATATGGAGTTTTAATGACTTACACATTGTTGGGAGTGTGGTCATAAAATAGCAAACATTACAAGGAATGTTTTCTGGATATTGGTGGTTACCATTTCTTTTGGGAACCATTAGTGCTGGATATGAATGTTTTCAACAAGATTCTTAGTATGGATTTTTTTTAATTTTTTATTAGGATTATAAAAACTATTAGGGGAGGGGATTTAATTTACTATTTATAGAAGGATGTAGCTATTATCATAAGGGAGAGTGGTAACTTTAGGCTAGTCATGTGGGGCCAATTCATTGGAGATTGGATTTTTTCATGGAATAAATATCTAGTCTCTCTCTAGAAAATTATTGAATGAAGCATGGTTTTTTTCCAAAAGTGGCAGACTATTTTTGGTAATTTTTACCTGATGAATTCTATGAATTACCACCTGAGTGAGAGATCAATTTATGTACTTATTTGGTGATGATATATGGGATTTTATTTTTTAGATAGAAGATCCAGATTCTAAAGGATTCATATTGTTGACTATATCTATCTGGGGATCTTTAGTTCACTTCAATAAAAATGCTGCTGGATTTTTGCAATTAATGTGTGGATTATTGAAGGTTGAACTATAATATAGTCAAAAACTGATATCCTCATACAGACATAGAATATATTTTATGTAAGTTGAGAGGTGCTAAGATATTCTCCAAGATTCATTTTAGTTCAAGTCATCCTTAGTTATTGGTGAGTCAATTTTACATAACTAAGACTTATTTTAGGTGCATTTATGGTTTGTATGAATTTGTAGTGATGGTGTTTTGGTTGACTAAAGTGACTATAGTATTCATTTCCTTAATTTATAGGATATTTCATAATTTCATTGATCGATTTATTGTGGTTTTTCTCAATCATATCTTAATGTACTCATATTTCATAGAAAATTATTCCAATCAACATGAAATCATCTTATGTACACTGTGATATCATCGTATTTAAGAGAAGCTAACTAAATGTAGTTTAAGGATAAATAACGTGCACTTTTTGGGAAATGAAATCTCATAGAAAGGAGTGTCAATAGACCTAACGAAATTTACAATAGTGGTATCTTGGAAAAAAATCGAATAACATCTTCGAAATTCATATCTTTATAGGTTTTACAGGTTATTACAGGCCTTTTATCCAAGATTTATCTTGTTTGGTATCACCAATGTATGGGATTACCAAGAATGGGGTGTATTTTTTCTAGTCTGATGCATATGAGAGATATTGTCAAGATATGAAAGGCAGGTTTACCTTAAAACCTATCTTCATGTTACCCTTACTAGGTAAATCATATACAGTGTACAAAGATACATCCATAGTTAGACTCAAAGTAGTTCTAATGCTGGAGGATCATGTGGTTACTTTTGGGTCTAGGAATTTGATACCACATGAGAGAAATTTTCTTAGTCATGTTCAGGATTTAGTAGAGGTGAAAAATTCCCTAATATATTGTAGATATTATCACATGGGTGAGAGGTTTTTTTTATACATTAATCAGAAGAGCCTCAAGTACGTCTTTTCTCAGTGATAATTTAACCTTTGGCAAAGGAGGCGGGTCATGTATCCTCAATATTTCAAAGTTGAATTCTCTTATATTTCAGGAAATGGAAATTCATTATTGACAGTTAGACCCAAAATTCACAGATAGTGGATGTATGAGTGTCATGTGACAAGTGATGGATAATGAACGTTTTTTGAAGACATACATCTGGATGTTAAAAAATCTCATGGGTGAGTAGCACTAACATGGACATCTATTTTAGAAATGATTTTGGATTGTATTAAGAATTATCAATTTTCTAATACGAATGGATTAATTGTGAGAGAAAAATTAAATGGTAGGTAGAAACCATCAGTATATTATCTCTCTAGTGGAAATATCTTATTTTGTATTGTCGAGTATGGGTTCTTATAGGCTTATGCGGTGATCTGATGAAGGAATTTCATGATTCAAAGGGGTTGGTTCATTCCAGATTTAACAATAGGGATCATGATCTATATAGATAATACTAGTGATCAAGAATAAAGGAGGTGGAAAACATTATGGCTAGATACTTCACATATTAGTAGGTGGAAGCCAAGCATTATAGGACAGTTGGAATTTTGGAACCTTTAGCCATCATATAAATGAAATGGGATGATTTCATAATATATTTTGGGATGGGACGACCCTTGATGACCCATAAGAATGATGTTTTGTGGTTTCTTTTGGATCTACTGACAAAGGTATCCCACTTATTAATTATTAGCGAATACTTTGTAGTTGATGATGTGAGTAATAATTACATGTGTGAGGTGCATGAGTTGCACAATGTTTCAAGAAGTTTCATTTTTGAAATAGATCCTCATTTCACATCATGTATCTAGGATGGTCTTCAAAAAACCCAAGGATCATGAGTTATTTTAATAAAAATATATCATCCACATAATGATGATCAATCTATATAGACAATTTAGGTTCTACAGGATATGAAATGTGACTATTTATACTATATTAGTGGTTCATGGGAGAAAAAAATTTCACTCATGGTGTTTTCCTATAATAATAGCTTCCATGAATCAATTCAAATGGTACTATTCAAGGATTTGTATGGATGTCCATTCTATTCACCTCTTTGTTGGATAGAGACATGTGAGTGAGCACTTGTTGGGCCTAGTCTCATGCATAAGACTTCTAAAGAAGTTTAATTTATCAAATAACAGTTGCTGATAGCACAAAGTAAGAAGAAATCATATTTTTAGCTTCAGATGATACCTCGTGAATTTTTGTTTGGTCATCAGGTTTTCCTTTTGGTTTTTCCATAGTCGGGGCATCACTATATCAAGAAATAGGGAAAGCTCGCGCCTAGGTTTGTCGATTCATTTGAAATATTTGAAAGGTTTGGTCCAATAGAATATTTTTTAAACCTTGCACATCTAGATAGTGACATAAACAATGTTTTCCATATGATTCAAATATGAAGATATCATCCAAAACCTTCTAAAGTGACAGATATATCTAATTTCAATCATTTTGTGGATCCATCTATTGAGGAGAATCTGATATGGGTCATGGATTGTACTAACAAATATATTCAAGGGAATAATATATATTTGTTTCAAGTGAAGTGACATCATTGGTGTGTTAAGGAGGAGTATAGGGAAATATATTATTATATGTGGACACATTGGCTAACCATGTTCACTGATACATCATAGTGATGTTTGGTGTAGTTTAGGGACTCTACAATATGGTGGGGAGGTTGTAGGAACCATTCTTTTTCAGAACATCTCTCTGGGAATTTCATTTTCACCATGGTGGATGAGTCTTCTTCAGAGATGGAGAGCCTTTTTTGAGATTAATAACCAAATGTTTAGGGAAGATACTCTTTTGACTTAATGGAGTCGGCTTATAAATGGTAATAAGTGTTAATATGGGTTCTTGATAAGTTGAGATATTTTAAAGGGGGTATAGGTTATTTAAAATCATAATGGGATGAAAAATAAACTCAAGAACATTTAGATTTCAGTTTAATGGATTACAAATCATATAAAAATTCTAGGGTTTTACTAAAATATATCTGGGGTCAAGAGAATTTTGGTGTATTCCTTAAAAACATTTACATGATGTGTAACCACATTATGCACCGCGTAAATTCATCACATATGGTTTTAAACATGATGTGAAGATGGATTGTGATATGTTTCAGATACAGATCCTCACTTGTCGACCCTATAGTAGTATCCATGTGATTTTGGAGTTCCAAACTACCTTTTGGATGTTCTGTTATTGTCATCAATCCAAAGTAAGTTCCTTTGTTTAGTTTTCTTCCTTCTCCCATTTGGTTCTCAAACTATTGCGGTGAAATACTTTTTCCAATTATGTTGTTGGTTATGATCATGATCATTTTTTATCTAAGAACCACATTGAAATCATTCACACCTTCTTCTATATGGGTTTTGGAAGCAGGAATTTTTTTTGATCATCGATTAATGATAAGGGTTCTAAATCATTACTTATGGTTTGATTTTTGTCAGGTTATGAAATATTTTGATCATACCAACAAAATGTGTGCCCAAATTGATATAATAAATAATTGAGATTACCCCTTCATGCCAATGTTTTCAATTGGAATCAGACTAGGCCTATTGCTACCCATTGGGTGAGGAAACCTTTGAATATAATAAAATTATCTAATAGATTAAAGTATGTTTATCATTAACATGTGCGCTAGGGTAATTTCATGTTATAGAATACCTAAATTATGGATTATTACTTATTGATATAATAGTTAATAAATTTTTTATTAAATTTCATGTGTTATATGAATAATAATGATAATTATCATAGTCAATCATTGACATATAAGATGTGACATTGTGACTTCCATTTTTGTATTATTGGAATTATTTTCCCTGATGATATGATCATATAACGGGAAAGTCCCAGGCACCTTCACACATATATTCTATAATGCTGATAGTGAGAAGGCACGACACCATCCATGATGTAATGCTTATAAATAGTAGGTTATGCCTATTCTCATGATATAATTCTTATAGGAATTTGACCAAAAAATATTGTAATGCTTATAGGGAGTTGACTGATATTGATAGTTGTGACTATACAATTATTATACGGTTGTGGTTTGAATTGATATAATACATGATGAGAAATATTATTGAATTATTATGATACATGTTGTTTTACCATGGTTATATAATTATTGTAGGCATGGTCATTAGACATGCTCATAGTTATTCCTGCATGAAGTTGAAGAAGGTTAAGGTTGTATTTTATTAATTATTAAATTCAATATTTTCTTTGTTTATCACCATAATGCATACACTTCTTATCATTCATATTTTTTTTAGATATGGTGGTGTCGACCTACTGAGTTATAATCACACCTTATTCAGTGATCTGTTTGGCACCGAATAATATTATATGAATGTATGTTTCGACAATGGAATATGACAAGTTGTCTATTTATTTTTTTTTTCTTGGGTTAGAGTCTGGAAATTTGACCGATTTGGGATTCAGGACCCAGAACATGAAGTATTTTATTTGGGAATGCTAGCCTTTTTCATGTATTTTTCTAACAGGTGATTTAGTTACATTAGAACACATCGTTACATTATTATTTTATTATGATTGGATTATTTAGTTGGATTTTTTTGTTCTCTTTCACTATTACATTACTTTGAATATTATTTATATTTTATTATGAATTCTTATACTACTATGAAGCTTCATACCTAGGGGTATAGTCTACCCTATGTACTTTTCACTCCCCCACTGCTAGTCGGTAGCCTCTGGCATATGGGGAGGCATGATTGAGGTTACACAGCCAACTTGATCAGTCACGTGACAGAGGGTTGGGTCAAAAATGTTATCACCTAAAATGAAATTATCATTTCAAAAATAATAGTTATTAAACTGAATATGTAATAATAAATTTTATCATCACAGGCTTGGGTTCACACATGAATGTGGCTTAAATCTATTAATGTGTTGATAGTGAAAATTGTTTTCAATTATAACTCACAAATGCATCTGATAGTCTGAATCATATGTTTTACACCAGATCATATAATATGAAATATTTGAATCTTTTATAACATTACTATTATTTCATTCATTGTAATATTTTTTTATCACATTTTCCATTTCTTCTTTTCTCTAGAACTCTCTTCCGTTATACAGAACACCTTCAATTGACACATGATTTTTTAAACTAGTAATGATTTTAAATTATATAATAGGATTAATAACCGAACAAAAAAACTATGGAAAATGATTCATGAATTCGTTCGACAATGATTCCAATAGTGGAGGATGGTTCAAGGGTCTATTGAACCTAATAAGAGTTAGCATCGACTGTTCTTCATCATGTCATTATTCTTTAACTTCATCTTCTTATTCTTTTTTTCAATTTGCATCATAATTAAAATAATTAACCAACACATTTAATGTTTTTAGAGGACTATCCATATCAAAAAACATCCTATATGAGACATCACAACTTGAGGATATGAAACGATAGATTGAAGATTTCACGAAACAACTACCATTGTTGACGAAACTCATTGATTTATTCTAGCATTAGGGCATGGAATTGTGTCATCAGGTTGTGATGGATCAACTTCAAATGTATATGGAACCTTCATTCTAGATAAACTAACCTAAAGATTCATCATTTGTTTCTCATGTTGATATTTAACCAATGAAAGTATGTTTTCCCAGTCTCAATCATTAGTTACATGATAGGATATTGCCACAACCTGTTGTAAAAATGTAAAAGTCTCTATACGATTAACTCCATCATTTGATTCTCCACTAGTTTTATCTTTTTATGAGTTTTTTAGTGAATAGACTGAAAAGTTATACAGTCTCCAAGAATAACATCTCTTTCTGGCCGTATACTATTGCTACATCCTTGTTCAGTAATAATTGTTAGATAGTTTCAATAAATATAGAGGCTTATCTTTTTTATCTAAAATAAAACATCTTTTTTAATTAAATATGGCCAGAGAAACAAAATATATTTTATAAATATTTTAACATTTCACTGGTATCTCATAATTTTTATTTGAGTGGGATTTTTTCTCACCATCTTATGTCATGTTATTCCTTTTTATGTATGCATGCTTCTCGTAATTTAGGTAGGAATATTACACCCTTCAACAAATCAATGTGTTCAGCCCATATTAATGTGTAACTCTTTACACAAACCCCAATTTTATGTTCATTAACCACATATAAAATTAAAAATATATTCATTCATATCCAAATGAATCATATGCATGGGTCACTTGAAATCATCATATAAAAACATAAACTTATATAAGATTGAGAAACTCCACGTGAATAAGCCCAGAGTGATAGATAGTCGACCCCATTCACTTTCTTAGAAAAGGCATGCCCTTGGAAAAGTAGGTGGTCTGACCCAAATCCCCTCTACCCTGGGAGAATATTCTAAAGAAGGAATTCAATTCATGAAATTTCTTACACTTATTAAGCACTTAATATATTCAACAACTAAATTCTGGCTCATACCAACAATTACAAACCATAGTCAAGGTAGTTGAAATACTAAATTCATTATCATTACTAGAATGAAATTCATGGTTCTATTCTTGATGGAATTTATTGAATGTACTCTGAAATATACTCATTCATACTAGTAACAATATATATATATATATATAAATTAAAATTTGTTAATTAATTTATTTAGTAATTTTCATTAACTGGAAATTAATTTTTAATTGATATGTAATTATTTTCTATGTCAAATTAAATAAAACATTAGCAATGAGTTTGTTAGCAAAGATGAATTAATAATTACTAATTAAATTCAATTGGAAACTAATTCCAATTACATAATTTCTAATTACAATAATTAATTTAACAATTAAAATTTACCACATCTTAATTTCTATTAACTAATTCTAAATTATAATTAATTATTTCCCAATTTCAATTAATAATTTTTAAATTAATTACTAATTATAGTAAATTATTTTCTAGTTATACTCCATTATTTAATAATTAAGTTATTAAATTACAAATTATAATTAGTTTTTACTTCATTATTGTTACTTAATTACTTAATTAATTATTAAATCATTTAATTAAATATTTATATAATTAATTAATTAATTAGTTAACTACAACTAATAATTTACTAGATATAATTAAGTAATTTCAAAGAACATTAATTAATTTTCTAATTACAATAACTTAATTTGGTAGTTACAATAAATTCAATTTCTAATTTACTATTCTTAAACATATTACTAAACAAATATATTTATTTATATATTTAACAACAAACATTAATTAATTACTTTAGTAATTATAATTAATTGGTAATAAATTTGTAATTAATTGTTAGTTATTTTTTAATTAATTTCTAATTATTTATTAATTAAAATTTAATAATACATTTGTAATTAGTTATTAGTTAAACAATTCTTCTTAATTAAATAATACTTGTAACCACTCAAGTTGTTATGGCCCTTTTGATGAATTACATAATTTTTATTGAAATCTTGCATTGCATTAAGTCAAACATTCCTTTAAAATGACACTTTATCAGTGTTCATTACACACAAAAATAGAACTTCGTAAATTACATGCAACACCGACATGGTGTATGTTACACACAACATTGATTTATCCTATGTTGCATGCAACACTCAGTTTCTCTGAAACATGTTTTCTTGGTTATAATCATTTAAATGATATTATTATAAAATAATCACTAATAATAGTAATATGAATAGTAACAACTACTTTCAAATATCACTTATAATGGTTTTATATAAATTAAACATATTTAAAATGAAAAATAACATTTTTGGAAGTGTCTTTATATGTTTAAAAATATTATTTTCTCAACTGAACTCCTTTTCATATTCCTATCTGAAAAACCATAAAAATTATTTAATACAAATTTAGAAAATTAATTTGATAAAATATGATTAGTTTTTTATTTTATAATTTCAACATTATCTTAGGGTGATTTTTTGGGTTTTTTTGAGAAACATCAGTTTTTATATGAATAGTGAAAATTACATAATTTTAATTCAAAACTACTTTTTAATATAACTTGTTTATTAGGATAAATTATATATTAAATTTGTTTTAAATTTTAATTAGATAATATTTTTATCAATGAGTCCAATATAATTCAATGGAAAAAATTTCACATTGAATTGGATATAAAAATGTAGCAATCATTTGATCATTGTTACTTTAAAAACACAAAATGTTATCCCATCAACAGGATTAAATTAAAATTAATTTTTATAAATTCTATGATTGAAATTTGTAAAAATGGATTTATTATTTGGAATCATCATAATTTAAATTTTCTAATGAGGTTTTCTTAGTTTATTACGAAAAAGATATTGAAAGTGATAAACATCAATTACATCGATTACAAGAAAAATTAGCTCATAAAAGTACTAAACCACAAACACAAGACCCATAACGAAATATAAAATTATAAAAGGACATTTGATGTCCATATTTATACCTTATACTTCCTTTTATCAACATTTTACATTATTGGATCCACTTGACAAGGGAAATACGTGGGTGTAATTACTGTTCAAAAAATTTACAAGAGTGATACTCTTTCTCCACTATAAAGGTATCCTCTCCTCAAAAATATTCACACCTCTCAATCCATATAATTTCATCAAATATCATCCCAATTCACTTCCCAACGACCCTATTTTTCTCTTTTAATCCTAACGTTTTGAGTAATTCAATCCATGAAACCCTTTGGTGAAAACCAAAATGAGTTACCTAAAGAACAGGAAACATCCTTCCTTAATATCCTTTTTTTATTTTCATTCTCTGCCACCTCAAATATAAATATTCCATGGTTATATAAAAATGAAAGTGTAATAAATATACATTGATTTTTTTATATTATGTGGACAACCTACACTTACTCACACTTCCATCAAATTGGTAAAGAACTTACTGTTTATGTGTATGATGAACTACAACCTCACAAAATGACGATTGTTCCTTCTTCCTTTACCACCTTTCATGGTTGTAAATTTTGATGAACATGATTTTTATATATTATATATATGATACTTATTATTTATTAAATATTATTTAATTCTTTTATTACACATATCTTTATACTTTCCATTTTATATAAATACGATATTTTTTTTGAGGAAGTTTGGACTACCAGCCCCTCATTGCAATGTGATTCGTTCCAAAACTACATGGAATATACAAAGGATGGGTTCAGATAATATTTAAGATATATTTTACAAAATAATTCTACTATACTGATATTATATATAAATATATATCATTTACTTATTTTACATTCAATAGTACAAATAAAAATCTGAAAAAATGTTAAGGAGTATGTAAGACCTACAATCTCCATAAACAATATATTTCATTTCATACATACATATTATATGTATTATTATAATATAAATATACTGACTATATTTGATATTAATATCATTCAATAAATTCTAGAAGTCATCATATATGAATTAGGATAAAATACATAACAAATCAAGACTCATGCGAATATTATATGAAGTGTAACCTTAACATAGAATTGTTAAAAAGAGGTTAATATAAAGTCATAATAAAACCATATATGGTATTATATATACTAAAATTGTATTTTATTAATTTATATTTAAATTATATTTTATATTCATGATGTTTTTATGAGTACGATGAGAGTCAAGACAAAAGGTTATGGAGTTTCATCTCATTTGTTTTCGTGAGGTACATGACTTATTAAACACTCAATTATTTTTTGTGGTGTATATAATTCCCATGAATGTATTAAATGTATATTATACTTAAATTTATTTTTAATTACCTATAAATTATAAGATCAAAATTTTATGGGGGTTATTTTTCAAAAGCTGCCAAATTGTTAAGTATGTTTTGTATTAATTTTCCTTCATTGAGATTCATGCTTTGTTATGAACCTAAATTTTTTATTAAAGTGTATATATTTCCATTTACATGTAATATCATGAATATAATTATTTCCATTATATTTTAAGCATCATTTAATTTCATTTATACTCATGAAGTGTATAATCCCTTGTTAACATGTAGTAATATTTTAGTGAAACAATCCGATCATTCATTGGGATTGTATATGATAATCATTAAATTAATGAAATAATATGATCCATATATCATGAAAACTCATGATTTTAATTCTCCTATATTTATTAAAAGTATATCCATTTATTAGTACCATTTCCCACTCTTTGTTAATAAAAATAATTAATAAACTATTTATAAGAAAAATTTGACAGTATTTTTCTCTTCTATCAGAAATCTATTTTGTTTCAAAAACAAATTTTTCCAAAATGATTCGAAAAATGTTTTTAAATGATTCTTGAAGATCATTTTCAAAGGAAAAGGAAATTAAAAAATATTTATTATTTTATAGATTCTTTTTTTTTCAAATCTATTTTCATATAAAATTGATTTCAAATATATTTTATGTTTTAAGAAACATTTTTCAATGATGAAATGATATTTTCCTCATAGATAATTTAAAATGATATATAAATATAATTTTCCATAAAAGATGAAATACATTATTGTTACTCATTCATTTATGGGTAACTTAATCAATGTTTCCATTCATATTATTTCTTTTAAATTTCATTATTTTGATGGCATGATGTTTATGTAACCCATTTATCATCTATGGGTTATAGATTTTGAAACCCACTTCTTTTCCCGAGTTATGATTTTGAGGAAACGATTTTGAACCTATATCTTTTTCGTTGGTTATTATATTATTACCTCATTATGATACCCATTTCATTTAATTCGACATGATATGAATATTTTTTATTTTTTGGAACATGTTTGTATGATTTCATTATGATATGGGTCTAACCTGTATATACCTCCAATGCATTATGTAAAGATTTAAATCTCATAAGTTAGACTAAGATGGTCTTTGGAGTGATCCATGACTATTAATATGGCCATGGGAGTGAACCATTACTACCAATATGGTATGAGGGGGGAACTCATGCTACTATGATTGTCATAAGAGTGAACCATGACTACTATAATGGTATGGAGAGTGATCATATGCCACTTATATGGCTTTGGTTGAAATTCCTTGAATACTATGAAATAATTTTATATGATTATGTGTTTTTCAAAACTCCATTTTTTATTATTATGTTACGCTTTCATAGATTATGTTCTTTATTCATTAATGATTCATGTCTTATTAACTACCAATATTTATTACACGGTTCATTTATAGAATTCTTGATATGCACGGTATGATCTTCTATTTTCATGATCATGTTCTCATACCATTATTCTCATGATTATGCTTACATATCATCCTTGTTTACCCTGCCTGATCATCTAATCTCAAAACTTTTTATGTTTCCTTCCCCATTTTATGAAGATATATATTACTTTTGATGTGTCCAAAATGGGTGAATGTCATGAAAAACAGAGTGGGAGATATTATAGCTCACTTATGTAAAGGTTTTTTTGTTTCTATGTTTCCAAATTCAATAAACTAGTACGGTATTTGAAAATCTGTTTGTATTATTATTTAATAATTTCAAAAAAGTTATGTTATGTCTATATATTTAAAGTTAGGGTTTTATTTGGTATCAGAGAAAAGGTTTTATTAGCCTCTAGAAATGTTTATGAGAAACCCATTGTGATAACAATATAGAGATGTATAAGGATAAGTATAATGATAAGGAAAAGTAAATAAAATTTCCTAAAATTTTAGTCAAGGATAGATTGAGGGGTCTCCAAAAAAATACTTTTTTAGATACTACAAGTTGATGTGGTTCAAACAGAAATATACCTATGAGTGAAAACTATGAAAATATTTGTTAGACCTGACTTGGCATAACCTGGAACATAATAATGGGCCTTGCTTCACAATTGGTTTGACACTCCTTGGAGATATTATTTTGGAATTTACAAAATCTTCATGAACCATCATGAATGATTTGAATAGAAGTTGTCTATGAATAAACTAGGATAAAACAATGGTGTCATAGATTAAAAAATATGTTAGGATTTAGACATATAATATGTGACCTTTTATGATTATGTGGTTCTACACTATGATAAATATTTCTTACACAATTATTTTGGTTATATTCAATTCATGGAACCGAAAGGTAATATATTAATAGTGACTGTTATAGAAAATGAAATGATTTTCCTCCTATGAAAAATAATTCTAGTTTAGATGGAATAATATTGTTTATTTTTATGATCACCCAAATATCGAATGATATGAATCTTGGTGGACTCCCAAATGAGTAATAATGGGAACAACATTTCTTTGAGTCTTTCATGAGGAAATTTACACCTTATTTTAGAATTTCATCTTATCCAATTTCTGTTTAATAATATATTTGTTTCCCCAATATGATATTCTTCGTTATCCAATTTTCTGAGAATGAGAATGTAATTCTTGTTTTTTATTGATTTGAAGGAAAAGTAAACTAGTAGTGGAGTCTAATGAAGATTAAGATTCAGCAATATGAAATCGAATCCATGGACTGGGATGATTTCAAGGAAATATTTTTTCAATATATAACTCCCATCTGATTCTACATACCAAGATGGATAAAGTTTTATTTTAGTTGAAGCAAAGAGATCATGAATTTTTTGGTACCTATGGGGTTAATTTCCCAAGGTTAGAAGGTATTCTTTAGGAATTCTCATACAAACCCAAATTAAATATGATAGGTTCTCCAATGTATTAAACCAATGTGTTATAAGAGTATTATACATACGAGACTTTAGTACATATAAAGAGATTTTTCATTGTGCTGTCAAATTTGAAATGGAGGTTGGGTCAACGTATCAATCTCATGGTTTTGATAAGAAGATGAAGATGGTATTTAAAGGAAATTTTAAAAAACTGGAATGGAATAAGATGAGATGTCTTATATCCTCTAAATGTGAAAATAATAATTGAGAAAATTTTCATATGGGGTCTAATAAATGTTTTTAGTTTGGAATGGAAGAATTTTGTTCATTTAATTTATAATGTGGTAGAAGAGGTTAAAAAATAGTGTGAATAGAGAAAACTCTACAGACAATACACCTCTCATGCTTTAGTGCTACAAGTGTAATGAGAAGGGTCATTATTCTAATCACTTCCCAAACCCAAGGACTTGTAAATAGGATAGATGTCGAGAGCTTCTTAAGCAAATGTAAAATGGAAATCTCATGCAATATCTATTTCTAAAGAGTGGTAAGATAATGATTGGTAAAAGGTACACTTAAAATTAAATCATGAAATACTAATGTATTATCTGATTCTGGATCCACTCACTCTTTCATATATAAATAATTTTCAAATGGTGTTATGATTCCACCAAATAGAGAATATTTGGAATTAGCAGTGAAAACCCCTAATGGTATAATTATTGTATCCCAATTCTATAATTCCTCATCGATATAAATTTTTAGGAATATGATTCCATTAAATCTTTTCATTCTTCCTTTTGGTGAATTTGATGTCCTATTTGGAATTTATTGGATTTCACAACATAAATACAACATCAATTGTTGAGTAAGGGATGTTAAACTTGATATTTCAAACCCTCCTATAATCATCCATCAATGTGATTATAATTATGAACATCTTTTGGGAGTTATATCTTGTGTATGGGTCTAACTTCAAATTCATAAGGGCTTTTCATCTCAAATGTTTGGGGAAAAAATTAACATTGATGGTATTCCCATTGTTGAGGATTCATTAGATGTATTTCTAGAAGAGTTTCCTAGACTTCCACCAAAAAGTGATGTTGTGTTCTCAACATAACTCATATCTAGTTCCATAGTAATTTCATAGACTCTATATATAAATTCATTGATTCGGTTATAGGAATTAAAGATAAAACTCCAAGAAAACCTTGATAATGGATTCATTCATCCAATTGTGTCACCCTAGGGTGCACCTATTCTTTTTTTTAAAAAAAATAATTCAAATAAATGAGACCCTATAGTGATTATTGGGAGTGGAACCAGATCATAATCAAGTACCAGTATCCAATCCCCATATTGATGAATTTTTTGATCAACTATGTGGTGATCGATACATTTCCATGATTGACATTCACTCTGGTTATCATCAATTGAGGTTCAAGAAGTTGGATATACCAAAGATGAAATTACATATAATTTATGGACACTATGAACATATAATAATGATCTATGGTCTTATTAATCCATCTTCTATCTTCAGGGATTTAATCAATAGAGTCCTTATAGTTTTCTTCAACCAATATGTGGTTGTCTCTATAGATAATATTATAACTTATTCAAAGAGAAAGTATATTCATGAATTTCACATGGGAATCATACTAAATACCCTAATTAAAGAGAAAATATATGAAAAAAAATTAAATTTTGATAATTTTGGCTACAAATTTTTTCATTTTTTGGTTACATAATCTCAAGATATGGTATATCTAAACATCCATAAAAGATTAAGGCTATTTAATGTTGGCCTATACCAACCACGGTGAGTAAGATCTATAGAATTTTTTGTTTAGGTGGATATTATCTAAGGTATGTGGATAATGTATCATGATTATCCCATACTATGAAAAATTTATCTATAAAAAGTTCGATGTTCTTCTATAAAAATAAATGTGAGTAAATTTTCAATGAACAGAAGACAAAGTTAGTTAGTTCACCTATGCACACATTACCCTATAGTGGTGAATGGTTTTTAATCTATATCCATGCATCCAATAAGGTATTAGGGAGTTTTATTATGTAGAATAACATGTTTATCGCCTATAACTCATGATTTTTGAATATTATGGAGGACAATTACCAAACTCATGATTTGGAGTTAGCAGCCAAAATATTTTAATCAATGATGTGGGGGAATTATCATTATAGAGAAAAGTGTAATGTAAATACTGATCATAATATTTTAAAATATATATTAACACATAAGGATTTTAAAATTAATTTGAGAAGATGGATAGAGTTCATAAAGGATTATGACAACTCAATACATTACCACCCTGGGAAATTAAACAAGGTGGTCAATACTTTGAGTCGAAATAATAGTGCTAGATTATCCATCATGAGGATCCGAAAGGATCTAGTATTTCTATATATGAAAATGATATATCTATAAATCTTGTAGTATGGGGAAAAATATACTCTTTCTAAAATGAATGTTCAAACCACTATCCAAGTGAAGATTAAGGAGGAATTGAAGTAATATGTAGATCTGAAAAATAATGTTTGAAATGTTCCCGAGATTAACCCTGAACATGATGGAATTTTATGGTTCAACAACTGGGTATATGTTCCTTCCATATGATATTTGAAGATGGATATTTTAGAGTAATATCATAGTTCTTCATTCTCTATCCATCCTGGAAGTATGATGATGTATATGGATTTGATAGAATAATTCTGGTGAGATGGAATATAGAGAAATATCACAGAGTTTGTATCTCGGTGTTTTTAAATTTAAAAATTTAATGCTAAAAGACAAAATTATAAAGGGTTGTTGCATCCATTAACTCATATATAATTAATATGGGATAAAATCACTTTATATTTTGTCATTGGAATACCCAAAACTCTAAAGGGTTTAATGCTAGATGGATGGAAGATGATCTCCTTACTAAGTTATCACACTTCATCCCTACCAGATATGACATATCTCTAGATTAGATTTCCATGATATACATTAAAGAAGTTGTAAGGTTTCATTGAGTAACACATTTCGTTTTATCATATCTAGACATGAGTTTTACCTCTATGTTCTTGTGATTTATTCAATAAGAACTTGATATGGAATTTAGTTTTAGCACTACTCATCATCGTCAAATATTTGGTCAGTATGAAAGATCAATTAAATCTCTAGAGGATATGTTAAGACTGTTTGGGATGTATTCTCTTAATAATAATCTATAAATCATATTTATTTTGATGCTCAAAAATACCCTCAATTGTTTTTCTAATAATATTAATATAAGTGAGTTCCAAAAAATAAATATTCTTTATAATATTTATTTTGGAATTATATTTAGGCTATTAATTCACAAGTAATATTCGTCAAGAATTCATAATGAGGTTTAGGGTTTTCTAGAAACACTATTCATACCATATATTTATAATAGTAACATAAGGAATAAATACCATGTTCAAAATAGTGTGTAAGTATAATATACCCTAGGTTTACAGAATGTATGAAACATCATCCCTATGCTGAAATACTAATGCAAGGATCAATGACCCTGCGTTCGGTAAACAAACGAAGGGATTATCAACCCTTAGTTTGATTAAACAGATGGAATATAAATCTAATGTTTAATTATGGAATCACTATTCACACACTACATTCGGTAAATGATATAATAGTTAATCAATTTTAAGGTGAAAGGATGAAGTTATGGATTCTCATCCCAATGTTTCTTTTGATCCCTATATTTGGCAAAGATGAAATTATGGTTCAGAAATCATATGTTGAAATTAACCCTATACTACAAAAAGAAAACCCAATCTATAAAAAGTAACTCGATGCTATGTAATGGAACCCTATTCTATCCAAATGAATCCTACACTACGGGGTATAACCCTACATTGGACAATTCAAATTCATAGATTTTTAATCTCTTATTTTATCTGAGATTTCTGAAATAGTATTTTTGGAATTAAAGATTTATTGAATTTTTTTATGAAATATTCAAAGGATAATTATTATTGATTCAAATAACCATAGACATTGTAGAAAATCACTCCAATGTTTAATGGAAGATACAAATACCATGGTCGATTCAGATTTGAATATCCGAGATCTATCAGGCATCTATCTTGGATCTAGAATATCAATGAAATATATTTTCTCTATATATATTCTATCACAATTTACAATTAAATCACATATTCAACTTTATTATTTTCAATATATTTTGAATATAAAACTTCCGCAAAGAAGGATAAATGTTTTTTTTAAAAGAGACTACACTTTAGAGATATAAATTTTCAACCTTATACTACTCGGACACTTCTACTTGTTTGTTTCTATTTTTACTGTAGATAATTTCTAAAAGAATGTTTTCAATGGTATTATTTCTTAATGAAATTAATATCTAATGAAGAAGATCTGTATTTTTTTTATTTTCATTTACAACTATGAATTACTACCCAAACAGTCAATAAATTGAACTATTTTTATTTATTAGAGTTTCAACTTCATGTACTCAGTTATGGGGAAGATTCAGATTATTGTACAAAGATATATATTCATAGTTCCTTGAAAAATAACCAAAATTCTCAATTTATCCTTGTTGTAAAATTTTCAACTACCTTCACTCAGTTATGGTTCTGATGGTCTTCTGATAAAAGGACTATTCTCGTGAAATTCACCAAGCTCACATAAAGAGTGTCGGGGGAGAAATATTTGGGATATTTGTGACTTGAACCACTATAATGTTTTTCTATTCATTATTTATGTGTATACACTACTGAAATTTAATATCTAAAAAACATTGTATATAAACATAAATCATAAAGTGAGTCAAAATCCATAATCAGTAATGATTGTTGAAATGAAACAATTCACCCCCTTCTATATATTTGTATTTTTCAATCCTAATAGAGATCTTGTTCTCTAGATTATAAAGGTTATTGGGATAAACACATTCCTCTAGTTTATAATTCATAAAATAATATTTTTCACTAAATCATTCATATGGAACCTTATGAATCCCTCAATGGGAAGAAATGTAGGGCTCTATCTTGTTAGGATGAAGTTGGAAAAAGAAATATATTGCGCATGACATTATAGAAGAAAGGGAAGATATGGTTAGAACCATTTAGCAGCAAAACAAGTAATATCAAGGTTGATATAAAAGTAATGATAATCACAGATGGTTTGATCTATAATTTTTAGATGGTGAAAGGGAATTTCTAAGAATATCCCCTGGAAAAATGTTATGATATTTTAAAAGAAATAAAAAGTAAGACCTATGTATATCAGTCCCATTCAACTTATTGATAATATCTGGATGGTGGACAATCACATGGTAGTTACACCAAATCTCTCTAAAGTCCATGATGTGTTCTTTGTATCTCTCTTAATAATGTACATACGTGACCATTCACATGTACCGAACTCTGAGGTTAAACAGATGGTGTATGATCTTTTTTATGATGAACAACCAGTATAAATTCTAGATCATACAAATAATTTTCTAGGCAACAAGACCACCCAACTTGAGAATGTTTTGTGTAGAAATAACTTGTTAGAGTAACTTACATGGGAACTTGAGTACAAGATGGGGTATAATTATGCCTATTTTTAAACCAAATGATGAATTTTGAGGGTGAAATATAATTAAGATGATAGAATGTAACAACCCGAGTTTTTATGGACCTTTTTTGAATGAATTAATTTACAAGGATATATTGCATTGAACTAAGTCAAAAATTACGTTCACTCAGTTCTGACTCTGCATAATTTAATTGTAACACGGAATCGGTGTACATTACAGGCAACACTGACTTTTAATACGTTACATGCAATAGCGACATGGCTTAAATTACACACAACACTCAGTTTCTTTGAAATATATATTTTTTATAATTATTTATACAAAAATAGTTGAAATTTATCAATTAAAATTAGTAATATGAGTAGTAATAATTAATTTTCAAATATTACTTATAATGATTCTTTTGTAAATAAAACCTATTTTTAGTGAAAAATAAAATCTTTGGTAGTCCTTATATGTTTAAAAACACTATTTTTACAAATGAACTTATTTTCATGTACTTATGTGGAAAATATAAAAATTAATTTTAGAAAAATTTACAAATTTAATATAATAAAATAAAATTCATTTTTTAATCTAGAATCTCGAAATTAGATTAGGGTTGATTTTTCTGATTTTTCTGGGAAACTACATATTTTTATGATTTGATAAAATATTCTGAATTTTAATTCATAACTATTATTCCTTATTTATTAATATGGTTAAATTATATTTATTTTAATTTTAATTTTTAACTATATAAAATTTTTATCAACTAATCCAATAGAGGTCATTGGAATTAGTTTCATACTAAAATTAGATATAAAAACATATCCAATGTTTGATTATTTTTAATTTAAAAATAGGAAACATCTTCTCATCAGGGGGATTAAATTTAAATTTTTTTCTAAAAATAATGTAATTTTCATTTGGAAGTAATGATTAAAATTTTTTAATCATCATAATTTATAATATCTCATAATGTGAACTTGGTTTATTTATAACAAGTAAGATAAAAATTTTATTAACAAAGTACTAAACATCAAACTTAAGAACCAAAAAATACCTATACACTTGACCATAATCAATTAGATGTATAGATTCCATCCCTATACTCCATTTAATTGTCTTTTTTCATTATTGGATTCATATAACCTAGAAAAAATGTTGTTGGAATTCATTTTCCCAAAATTTACATGAGTGCAACTCCTCTTACACTATTAAAATGTCTCATCTCCTCTAACTTATTCACAACTCTCAGGCCACTAATGTTGAAAAAAATTCATCCCAATTCACTACCTAGAAACCCTACCTTCATCCTAAAAGACTCAATTTGTTATTAAATAAATCCAAATAATCACTTTGGTGAAAACCAATAAAAGATACCCAAAGAAGAGGTAACATCCTTCCTTAGGCCCCTTTATTTTATTTTTTTTCTCCACCACCTAAACTCTATATATTCTTGGATTATAAAACATCACCATTATCCTCAATATAATTATATTTTATTTATATAAATGGTTCAATCTACATATACAAAAACATCCATGTAATGGGTAATACACTTGCATATTATGTGTATGATGAACTACTATCTAACGAAACAAAGATGGTTTGTTATTCATATACCACCATTCTTGGTTGGTAATTATAAAGGAAACAATGTTTATATATTATATATATGATAATTATTATTCCATTAGGATTCAATTGTCATTTTGAAACACATATCTTTGTACTTTCAATTTTTTGTGAAAATGATAATTTTGTTTGAGGAAGTGTGGACTACCGCTCACTAAAAGTGATGAGATTTATTCACACACTACATGGAATTTATTAAGGATTGTTTTAGTGAAATTATATAATATATATGACATAATAATTCTACTATAATGATATTATATATACATGTAATTCATTTAATTTTTTCTACTTTCAACTTTACAAATAAAAAACAGAAACAACATTCATTCGTACATAGGACCTACTGTCTCCGTGAAAATTTTATTCCCTTTTTTACTTCTATATAATATACATTATTATAATATGAATATATTAAATATAAATTATATTTATATTTTGTATTATATACTTTAGATCATGATATATTTATAAGGAACAAAAATATAACCAATTAAGACACATGCATAAAAACAAAGCGAATTTTACCCAAAGAAAAACATTATCATAGAATTGTTAACAATCAAGTAATATAAATTCATAATAAAACAATATATGGTTTTAGGTATAATAAATGGTTCTTTGGTATAATTATAATAAAAATATATTGATCATAAATTAATTTTATTTTAGTACAAATAGATTCTAGATAGATTGTAAGAAAACTTCATCAAACATTTTTTCTGTGAGATTAATGCCTTATTCACCACTCGTTTATTTTATTTGGTCTATATACAGATCATGAATTTATTATAAGTCTCTTATAATTAATTTTTTTGGGAATTTAAATACCCATTATATGATATTTTATTCATTTATTGTATCTTTCGAACATTTCCAAATATGTAAGATAGTTTTGTCTCAATTTTCCTTCTTTGAGACTCCTGGTTTGTTATAAACCTAAATTATTTTTTGATGTGAATATAATTCCATTTTACATGTTATATCATGACTATTATTATATTAAAGATATTTTAAGCTAAATTTAATTCTATTTAACCACACGGAGAGTATGATCTCTTGTTTCAATGTGGATTGTTTTTTCTGAAACAATCTCATCATTTATTAGGATTGTTTTTTTATGATAATATTGATGAAATATTATGATACATATCTAAATAAAACACATGATATTAATTATATTATGTTGATTCATAGTATCTCCATGTATTAGTATATTTTTTACACTCTTTGGTACTAAAAATACTTAATAATGTGTTTTTAGAAAAATATTACCATGTTTCTCTCTTCGGTTGGAAATCTATATTATTTAAAGAAACATGTTTTCAAAAATGTTTCAAGAGATGTTTTCAATTTATTTAGTAAGATAATTTCCAAGGAAAAATTATTTAATTTTTTTTATTTCATTCAAGGATTCCTTTATAAAATTTTAAAGCTATTTTCAATGAAAATGGTTCTCAAAAATGTTTTATGTTTTAAAAATCCTATTTAAATACTAAATGG
Organism: Viscum album; assembly: GCA_963277665.1. NCBI lineage: Eukaryota > Viridiplantae > Streptophyta > Magnoliopsida > Santalales > Viscaceae > Viscum > Viscum album. Next base: position 773,451,852 of record OY728155.1, on the reverse strand, counting down.
ATGTCTTTATGAATAAATGTTTTTTAAGGAAATCAAAAAATAGTTTCCCATTTATGATTACATCTATTGGTGTTTCTCATGCTGTTATAGAGAAATGAATCAATTTTTATATTCATATTCATTCTATGAATGGTTATTGTTTTGATGTCATGATGTTTACAAAACCCATATATCATTCATGGGTTATATGACTTTGAAAATTTGTTCTTTTCAAGGGTAATTATATTGATAAAATGATTGTGAAACCTGTATCTATTTCCATATGCTGTGATATTGTTACATTTTTTTGATAACTATTTCATTTAATGGGTCATGATATGATTATTTATTATTTTGTGGAAAATTTATGCATGATTTTATTATGAGAGGTGTGAGACTTATATCTTCCTCAAATGAATTTGGTAATGAATTATATCTCATGAAATATACTAAGATGTTATTGGGAGTCAAAATTTACTACTACGACACCAAGGAAGTGAACAATGACTACCATTATGGTGTGAGGGGTGAACTCATTCTACTCAGATGTTCATAGGAGTGAACCATTATTACCGAGATGGTAAGGGGAGTGAACCCATGTTACTAATATTACATTGGAAGCATTGCATTGAATACTATGTAAATAATTATACATTATTATGTCTCTAAAACACTTCCATGTTTTATTCCTATGTTATGATTGTATTTCTTGTGTTCAATATTTCTTTATGATTCAAGTCCTATGAACTGCAAATATTTATTATAGGACTTATGCATATGATCATTGATATGTAGGTAATGATCTTATTTTTTCATGATCATGTTATCAAACTGTTATTCTAATGATTATGCTTATATATCTCCATTATTTACCCTAACTGATCACATGAGCTCACTGCTATTTGTGTTTCCTTCACTGGGCTATGAAGATATGTAATATGTTCGACGAGTCAATGAAGGGTGATAGACAAGAAGAAAATAAGAGGAGATAATATAGATCACTTATGACTGAGTGCTTATGTTTCTAGGTTTTCAAAGGCACTATACCATAATAGTCTTTAGGCATATGTTTGTATATTGTTTTGGAATATTCTACAAAACTTATGTAATGTATATGTATGTAATGTGAGGGTCTCTGTCATTACATAATTATTTATATACTTAATGAGTTAGTAACTTAATTATAAATAATAATTTATTAATTATAGTTAAGTTATTTCTATTTATATTAATTAATTTTATAATTACATTAATATATTTTAAACATATATTTAATTAGTTTTCTTCTTAAAATTGATTAATATAGTAATTATAATTAAGTAATTTGTAAATTTACTAATCATAAAATAATATTTAAATAACTAAATTAATTTATAGATATGAAAAGATTATTAATTAATTACTTTAGTAATTATAATAAATTAGTAATTACCTTATAAATAATTTGTATATAACATCTAATTAATTTATAGTTTTTTTCATTATTATAAAATAATAATTTGTTAATTTGTTATTAATTAATGAATTAATTACTGAATTAATTACATAATTATTACTAATATTGTACTAAAAACAATTAAGTAATTTATAATTTCATTAATTTATTTACTAATTACAGTTGTTAATTATATAATTAAAATTAATCAACTTGGATTTTAGAATTAATTTATTTTCTAATTACAAATAATTATTTTGAAAATTTACTAACATAAAACTAATTGTTAAAAAATTAAATAAAGAAGATAAAATATTGAAAAAAAATAAATATAAATAGATTTGGATAAAGATTTATTAACTACAATTAAATTATTAAATAACATATTTAATTAATTAAATTATTTATCAAATTGAAAAAAAAAACTAATTAGGGGGATGGAGGAAGCGATGCACTAGAGGATGAGTGGGATAGGGGATCATCACCGGTGGAGAAGAGGGTGCAGGTTTTTACAGGGAGGGGGAGCTATAGAGGACTAAGGAGGGATGGGGGATGAGGCCATTAGTGGGGAGGATGGTGCAGGGAGGAAGCCTTTTTATAGGGGAAAATCAGTAGCCAAGATGCCATTTCAAGTTCCGTTTTGGCTAATGACATTCCCAAAATGCCACATGATCTGGCATTTTGGGAAAAAATTCCCAAAAATCCATAGGATCTGCCTCATTATATCCCATGATAAAAAATTATACTATCCATAGCCCCAATAAATTATATAAAAAATACATAACCCCCATTGTCAAATTTTTATTCATCCATGTCCTGTTCATATTGGGCTTCAAACAATTAGAATTTCCTTATTGAGATTTTATATTTGGTTTGGATATATATTCATCCCCTTCTATAGTGTCTCCATCCAATGTAAAACTTTGATACTTGACCCAAAAAAGTGTGATTCACCTAAGAACAGGATAGTGATCACTGGATGTATCTATAGATTTCATAACCCAAGGATAGAAAAGAGGACATTGAAGAGATGTTCTAATATATATTTTATTTGTCGTTACCTCGTCTACTCTTAACTAGCACACGATGTTTTGCATGGGGCAGTTAGTTAGCTTGAGGTTCATCTCCTTGGTTCACCATGAGGATCGCTTATATAGAAAATGATCTATATGATTTTTAATTTGTTTTTTTTGAAATAAATAATTATTAAAATAATTCAAGGTTTCAAATATTTTTAACACTAGGATATAAAGGATGAAAGTCCATTACTTCATTTGGCCTATTTTCATGTGGTCCAAAGGTGGAAACGCCATTTCCGCATTTTCTGAAATATAGAAATATTATTTTAAATATGCCTATTTTTATATCTACAATTGTTTCTTTTGTTTTTGTTTTCTTACACAGATGCACACACATATAATTTTTAGTGAAATTTTATTTCTATTTAATATCCTACATTATTTCCATTAATATAGTTTGCAATTATGAAAATACCCTCTCTCAAATCTCCCTTTAATGTGGGGCCTTTCCTTGGAAATCCTTCTGGATTTCCAATGTGTGATCCAGATCTTCCCTTTCCTGCATAAAATTAATAGTATATTATTATTAATTATTAGTAATTAATTAATAATACTTATTAATTACCTAAAAATAATAATAATTGGTAATTAATAATGAAGTAGTAATAATTAATATTAAATATTTATAATTAAGTAATTAATATTAAAAATATATTAATCAAAATTAAAAAATAACTAATAAATTATTAATAAAAAATTGTGATTAATTAATAAGTAATTAAGAAATACTTAATTACTTATTAATAATTTTAATTACAAATTAACTAATTATTTATTAATTAAAACATACATATTAATAATTGTTTGTTACCCATTACTAGTAAATATTCAATATTATTTTTTCGTTATAGAATATTAATAATAATGAATAAATTGTTAAATGATTAATGTTTTCTTAATTATTAAAAATTATTACTAATTAACTAATTTTTTCTAGTTAATGTCAATTAATAATAAAAATTAATTAATAATAAATATAAATTAAATAATATTATTCACAATTTAATAGTATGAATTTCTATTAGGTATTAATAATTATTTAATTTTAATTACTAATAAAGATTTAAAATTATTATTTAGTAACTAATTATTTAAAACAATAATATAATTTTTGATGAATAATTAATTATTAATTAAGAAATATTTAATACAGTAAAAACTATGGATAATGAAATTGATCATAACATCATGATTAGGATGCAGCTGTAAAATTTTAAAATAGTTACGAATGATTATATCTAGGTTGTTTTGAGCTTTTACTTTTTAATCAGGAAGATCTTCTATTCTAGGAGGGGTATTTTAATAGTTTTCTCAACTTAAAAAGATTCTACGTGCACTTGATTCATGGTGAACCCCATTGGATTGTTGACGTGACCAAAAAATGGATGAAACCCTCATGGTTTACACTCTTATTGTCGCTCACATTCAACAAGTTACTAGTGCACACCAATTTAAAATGATTTGGAATATTCGTATGCTCCATATACACACATTGCAGCAAGTATAGAGAGGACGTCGATCACTTTTTTTAGTTACAAGTCATCCTTTTATTTATGTATGGTTGTTCTGAACACCAATGAAATCTAGCTCCACTAAATAGATTATTTCCAAGATTTTCTTATTGTATTGTATGATGTTAATCTCTCCAAGTAGCTCATAGTTCTCTTTAGTGTATCTTGTGTTGAGAGGATCAACTGCATCTGACGAGGCAGGAACAATGGAGTACATAGCCAAACCCATTTCAATGCTGGACTCACCATGTAGAGAATCCTTTCTGCGGTACAACCTCCCAATACCCTGCACATAGAAAAATGCAGCAACTCCATGGGTGACAAAATTATCCTTTGGAATCTTAATATTCCTAGAAATTTCCATACACCTCGAGGCACCATAGAATGTTTTTGGACCACTCCCTTTTACTAGATGGTTAAAGTGTAATATATATCGGGCTTCTAGTTGTAACTAAGTCCCCTCGGGTTATAGTGTAATTTTTAGAGCTAGGAACGTGGATGTTGTTGAGTGGATGTATGGTCCTTGTGGCAACATCTCTGATTTTGAATCAGATATCGTGGGACTCATCATGGATGGTTAACTCTCTCATCAAATTGCATTAAGCCATGTCGAGTTTGAATGGGAACCTAGTACTTCTGTGCAAGCCATAAGAGTGGGTCAATGGAACTTATTATGGAATCTCACAGCTAAATGGGCAAAATGCCTTCCCAAACTCTCCTATTTGAATTACTTCATCACTCAAAGATCTCGGGAAACAAACTATATCACAGATGGTCTTAGAAATAAATGGGTCACTGTATAAGGGTGTTTATACTTGAACGCTTTTCCTATCAACATGGTTTAAAATTTCCTTTAGAAAAAATGTAAAATTCCTTCTTTTCACATCTTGTAATTTGTCTTTGATATAATTCAAGAGCCTCAATTATCGCTTTTCTCAAAAAAAATGATTGAATTTTCAAAATATGAATGATTCATTAATTAATATTATTGTTTAAATAAATAATTGTTTCTAATTAATATTAATTAGAAATTAATATTAATTATAAATTAAGATTAATTACTATTAAATATTTAATACTGTTCTTTACTTACTAAATAATAATTAGTATTTTTTTATTATTTAGTTTTAATTAATATTACTTATTATTTATTATTTATTTTTTTATTTTTAAATTATTTAAAACGTATTAATTATTAAAAATTTATTATTTTTTATTGATATATTAATAATATATTAATAATTATTTAGTAATTTATTAGTTATTAATTTATATTGTTTAAAATATTATAAATATTAGTTATTAATACTTAATATTTAATAGTAAATTTTAGTTGTTAATTATTATTAAATTGTTTTTTTAATTATTTTTTGATAATTAATATTTATTATTAATTAATTTCAAATTGTTAATAATAATATATTATTAATTCTATGTAGGAAAGGAAGTAACTGAATCTGTAACATCCCAAGTAAGTAATCAATAATAGACATTTTTATCTATGTCTATTAATGAATTAGATAGTGTTTTAGAGGCTTAAAATGAGAATAAATCCAATCTTAAGCAAGGAATAAACTAATATTTTTAAAAGACTGTTTTACTGCCTTTTGATAGAAAATCATTTTTAAATCTATCTTTTGACAATTTTATAAGCTATGTATGTCAAAATAAACTTATTCTGTATTATTGGGACATCAAAATTTACTTTGTGTGAATTTTTGGTATTTTTCCGATAATGTTCATTTTTTTAATGAATAGTGAAAAATGTTGTATTTTAATTCAAAACCCCTTTTTAATCTAATTTATTTATTTGATTAGATTATATTTTTAATTGGTTTTAAAGTGAAATTAGAATATATTTTTACCAATAAATCCAATAGTGGTCGTTGGAATTAATTTCTCTTTGAAATCAGACTTAAACTAGTGTCAAACTTTTGATACTTATTATTTCATAAAAACACGCTATTTACTCTAACAGCGGGAATTAATTATTAAATTAATTAATTCCACTTATGTGTTTTGAATTTTGTAAAATAGACATTAGTTTTGAATTCGGAATATCAAATATAGCTTAGGTCGATGTTTTTCTATTTTTCTGGAAAACTACAATTTTTGATGAATAGTGAAACCACTATGTGGTACTTATAAAAACTGATTTTTCGTTTAAAGGAAATTTTACCACCTCTGTGTTTTTAATTTAAAAAATCTAACATACATGGTTGTAATTAAGAAGTAAAATGTGGTTCAATGGGATTAAAATAATTTTTTGGTGAATAGTAACTTTTAAGTTTTTAATCGCGATGAGAGGTAATTAGTATAATTTAAGGTAAGAATAGTGTTTTAAAAATATAAAATGAACTTGACACATGTCCAACCCTTATTGGATGTATCATGGCCGACCAAGACAATCCATGGGTCAACTTGGGGACCCCATGGATCCACTTTTGTAGGAAAATGACATTAATATCCTTTAATTTAATGTTAAAGTAAAAATGACACAAACATGAGTTGTTTTACTAAAAAAATTAAATGGGGTTATACAAGTCAGATTGTAACACCCCAGGTAAATAAAGAATATGAAATTTTTATATTTATCCCTATTTATGAAAAAAAATGTTGATATTAATTTAAAGGGAACACTATGCTTGATGGCTTACCCAATACGCAACAACGAGTTCCTTTGAAATCTTATGTTGCACTATAATAATAAAATAATATTATTTTAAATGGTAGTTAACGCCTAGCCGTTGTAATGGATGGAATGAACAGAACTAACTCCAAAATTATTATATATGTTTGTCAAATATTTTTACTTTTTACAATAAATGTTAGAGGATTAGAAATGTGAATTAATTCAATTTTAAGCGTAAACATTCTAATATTCTTTAGAAGGTCGATTAACCGCCTTTTGATGAAGAACCTCTTTTAAATATACTTTTTGATAATTTTATGTGTTATATTTGACAAAATAAAATTCTTCTTTAGAATCGGGACATCAAAATTCACTCTGTGTAAATTATTGGTATTTTTCCGATAAAGATCATTTTTAATGAATAGGGAAAAATGTTGTATTTTAATTCAAAACCTATTTTTAATCTAATTTATTTATATTATTAGATCATATTTTGAATGGGTTTCAAAGTGAAATTAGAATATATTTTTACCGTTTAATCCAATAGTGGTCGTTGGAATTAATTTCATCTTGAAATTGGACTTAAACAAGTGTCAATCTTTTTATACTTATTGTTACATAAAAACACGCTATTTGTTCTGACAGCGGGAATTAATTATTAAATTAATTAATGTAACTTATATGTTTTTAATTTTGTAAAATAGGCATCATTTTGGAATTCGAAATATCAAATATAGCCTAGGGTAAATTTTTGGTAATTTTCTGAAAAACTTCAATTTTGATGAATAGTGAAACCACTAAGTGGTAGATAAAGAAACTGATTTTTCATTTAAATTAAACTTTACCACTTCTGTGATTTTAATTTCAATAATCCTACATACATTGTTGTCATTAAGAAGTAAAATGTGGTTCAATGGGACTAAAATAATTTTTTGTGAATAGTAACTTTTAAGTTTATTAATCGCGATTAGAGGTAATTACTGTAATTTAAGGTAAAAATAATGTTCTAATAATGTAAAATGATCTATAAAAATGTCCTACCCTCATTTGATGTTTCATGGACGACCAAGAAAATCCATGGGTCAACTTGGGGACCCCATGGAGCCACTTTGGTTGGAAAATGACATAAATAACTTTTTATTTAATGTTAAAATGAAAATGTCACAAGCAGGAAGTGTTTCAGTAAAACAATTTTTAAATGGGGTTATACAAGTCATATTATTTACTATAAATATTCACTATAAAGCTAAAATTATTTCCAACATCATGATATTTTTTTATATTTTTTATACATTAAATAAATTAAATTATTTATGACATCATGATGATGGAGCGATTACCTCATTAATAAAGGATTTAAATAAAATGAAAATATAAGGTTAAAACTATAACTTAAACTTGCCAAATACCTATTTTATGAGTATATTTATAACCCTTACCACCTTATCCTAGAAATACATCAATGTGGGACCTTTAAAATCTGAAACTCAATTGCAAATAAAGTAACATTTTGTAACTTTCCAAGAGTGCCTCTCCTCTCCTCTTATAAAAGGCCCCCACCTCTACCACATTACCCACACCTCTCAAGCCATTGGTTCAGCCAAGATCTACCCATTTTTTCTCTCCACATCCCTCTCTCCATCATTGAAGCCTCACTTTGGGCAGAATACTTTCCATGTAATCCTTTGAACTCAAATCAAAGAGAGTTACCCGGTTTAAAGGTAGTGTCATCTCTTGTGTTCTTATGTTTTATTTTGCTTCTCCAACCCCCTAAAATCTTTTTATTCATTTATTTTGTAACAACTCTAGTATACTCAATATACTAGGATGTTTTTATAAGAATAATTCGAGCTACACTTACACACACCTACATCTAATGGTTAAAGAACATATTGTTTCTGTGGATGGTGAATTTCTGCCTCACGAAACGATGATTGTTCAACACTCATATAACACCTTAAAAGGTGGCCATTAAGATGTAACTATTTTTATATATGATATATAATATGTTTATTTTTTAATTAATCTTCTCTATTTTTCTTTTGTGGCATACCTTTATGGATTCCATTGTTGGTAAACACGAAAATTTCATTTTAGGAAGTGCGGACTACCACCCCCTCAAAGTGATTTGATTCGTTAATGCCATATGAGGGATGTATAAAGGATAGATTTAAATTTATTATATATGATTTATGTTAAATATAAATGATTAATATAATTATGTAATTAAAATATATATACCTATCATTTAGTTTTAATTCCATTAATATGACATAGAAATGAAAGTAGCATTCATTCGTATGCACGGCTTACCGTCTCCATGAAGGGTGCATTTCATTTCTTACCAATAAATGATTATGTAATATTATAAATACATGTATATTCTGGATATATATTATATATATGATATCCAAATCATGAATATAATTTTGGATATAATGAACCTTTGACCACACGAACAACATGTAATTGTAAGAAGTCCACTTTCGACTTAAAAACCAAATATTGACAAAACAAACATTATTAACTTAAATGATTACATAATGTTTATAACATGGAAATAAGTGATATAAAAGGAATAATTAACATGAAAAATGTTCTTAAGAAAGTATAAATTAACTCATGTTTATTATTCAGGATGTTAAAGAACGATCGAGTCAAGTCGGACCCGAGGTAAGGGATCCTACCTCTCTCTTCCTTTTTAAGTACTCTCTTTTGTGTCATTTCACTTAAGCTCGTCTTTATTATGTTTGGGGATGTTATTTTATATTCTTCATTCTGTATTTTTTATGTTAATATTATGAGAGACCCTATTTGATCTCATCAATCCATTTTTGGAAGATTTAAGTGGCATCGTTAGGCTGCAGAGTTTTCATAAGGGATTTTTCATCTCACTTTTATTCTCAGGACATTTATGCTACGTTTCCCACTATTTCCTTTGATTTGTGTATGTACTGCCCATTATTATACACTTTGTATAGTATAATTTCATTTATTTGTATTCACATCTTCATTTTATGACCCTTCTTCCATGGGGTGTACGTTTCGAAAGTTACCCAACTTGGTAAGGGGACCTTTCACCCTCCTCTTTTTAAAAGACTTCTTTTGTTATGTCTTTTAATTCACATAATATTATGTTGGGATATGTTCTTTTATATCCTTATTGATGTAAATTTTATTTCCACATGATGAGATACCCTTTTTATCTCTCATCAACCCATTTTCTGAATTTTGAAGTGATGTCGTTAGGCTTTCGAAATTTACAAAGGGAACTTTTTAATCCAATTTTGATTTCTTTGGGTTCAACATGTAGTTTTTGAATATGTCATCCTTTGAATATGTGTGAATGTTCTTTTTATTGTTTTACACTTAATATCCACTTATATTGGGTATATTTATATTTGTCACACATAATTTTGAGATTGATTTATCCTTAATTTAAGGATACATTCTTTATAATGGATTTCATCACATTTTACATTTCTATTGAGACTTCGTTGTTGTTATGCCCCAATTCACTCTTATATGGTGTATATATTGTCCTTTGGAATATTATATAATGAATCCATTTATTCTCATGATATTATAAAATTCATACTAAATGTTATTCCTCAATTATTGTATTCAAGTGTCTCTAATTTTGGTAAAAACCCTTTAACCAAAATATCGCTTTAAATGTTTTAATGATTTTGCTTATTAATATACATGTTTTCAAAATGGTTTTAAGGATTTATTTATATGGATATTAATGGGTTAAAATTTTAAAATCTTCAAGGTGGTATGAGACACTTTGATTCAAAAATCTATTTATTAAATGTTTTAAATGGTTTTGGAAATGGTTTCTTTTTGAATGGATTCATTATTTCAATATCCTAAAATGTTATATTGTGATTGAAATGTGGAAATGTTATGTTTCTTTTATGCATGTTTTATATGATACATTTATGTTATTATTCTTGGGCATTGTTATGAAAACGGGTGGTTCCATGATAAACTAAGGGTGGGTGTGCCCGATATAGCTCTCCAATGCATTGGGTAACTTGAAGGGGTTAAACGTTAAGGTTTCTCTGAAGAGATTTATGGAATATACTGTAATGGGTATTCCATACATAACCAGCAGGGTTACTCCCTACGTAAGAATGTTATGAGTGCCTCAAGTTACCTTTATGACTTATGATTTCTATGTTTTATTCATGATTTGATGAGGTATGTTAAAGTTTTTATGTTTTATGAGTAAAGTTTGATTTCATTGATTCTTATGTATACATGTACTCGTGTTTCCTTTCCATATTTTTTACTGAGATTTTTATGCTCATCCCAAGTTTTTTTGAAATGTTTTACACTGGACTTAAAGATGAATAGGGTCAAGGATGGGATCAAGGAAATACATGCCATCTAAAACATGGAACTAGACATGATTCTTTTAAGAGTTTATTTTTATGGAAAATTAGTAGAAGTTTCTACTTTGTAATATTTTGAGATGTAATAGTTATGCCTAATTCTCTAAAACTCTAAACCTAAAAATATCCTCAATGTTAATTATTCATTTAATTCAATATTAAGTAAGGTTTAAGGTCGTGGCCTTATAGTTGGTATCATATGTCGGTTTAGATAACTTTAGAGGTTAGGGTATTCTATAAGCATAAGTGACATTACCATAATGGTTAGGATTTCAGAAAGAGTCATATTTTTTAGATAAATTGAATGAGTAATTATATCTTAGTGTTTACCTTCCTCATTAGTACATGATGGTTTTGTTGATATACTCACACTGACATTTCTGTTTTTAGTGAATGGATGGATCTAGCAGGCACCAAAGAGACAACAGGTTTGAAGGAAACTATGGTGGTTATTTGATTAAGATACTAGATAAAAAGGGGGATTCAATGAGGAATCTCGTGGTTGCGCTAAACCAACTATCAAGGATTCAGGATCAACCACTTGAACCTTGGTGAGTTCTCTAATGCATCATGTACAAGATGACCAAATCGATGTGGAAGTTCAGGTAATAATTATAAAGGTAACCATTAGGGTTTATATGATACTTACTTTTCAGGTAATTGTGGTTTACACTATGATATGATGGAAAATGAAAGGCATGAGATAAACTTGAGGTTAAAATATATTATGATCATTTTTAAAGATTTTATCTCATTTTGGGGAATGTTTTAAGAATTATGTAGTTTTAGAAAAAGGACAACACGTAGACCATGTGACAACCCGTCGCGTCGGACAAAGCTGTGGGAATCGAACCTACAACCAAAGTGCAACTGGTATATATCGCCTACCACTGGTCTACGTGAAGTCCCTAGTTAGTATGAAATATTCTTTTTAGTTAGATGTTTTTATGAATTAAGAGTAAGTTGATTTTGGGATATCTATGGGAATTATTAACCTATCATAGAGGATATGTGATTAGGTTAATTACTTTTCAATATGATACTTTAAAAGAAACTGATTTATTTAGAGATAAATGTTAATTTGTACCTTGGAATACTATGTGATTAAATCCTTCAAATATTTGGGTTTCAATCTTAGTTTGGTATACTTGGAATAATTTTATGGACAAATTGTTTATTGAATAGTCTTCATTGAACTTTGGGTTTTTTTGGAAAAATTTTGGAGATTAAGAATAGATTTTCTTTTTTATAAAGGATTATCCATTTGTGGATTATCTGATCTTGTACTAACCTTTTTGGTTTTGGTTTTGGTAAAATTCTAAAGACATGGGAAATATATAGTTCTCTTTTTTGGATTAGGTGATTCTATAAAATTTGATTATAGCTCTCTTAATATTAGCAAGCCATCCTAAATACTCATCTTTTGGTGAAAATATGAGTTTGTGTAAGAAATCTAGTAGTAGATGAGAGTCTACATGACAAGTAAGTATGTTTCCTTAAGATCAAAAATAAATTCCACAGTGAAAAGTAACTAAAAACAAAAATGTTGTCTATTAACTTTTCCTACTGGGGAATCGAATACCGTTTAACCCACCACAAGTTTGTGATTTTCTTATGGTTAACTTTTTCCTAGACATGTTTACTATCACTCTCCATCAAAACATGACCATTTTTTCCTCCATGTCCATATTTTCATACTTGGTATCCTAGTATGGGTTAACTCGGGTGACATTTGTACTTCTCTTTCCTTATTTTAAAGTGGTAGTTTTACCGACCCTTGTTCCGGTGTGGGACATTCAAGGATTTTTCCAAGCCCAATTTTAAAATTTCGAGGTCGCAATTCCCAAATGGGGGGAAAGATGTAACACCCCAGGTAAATAAAGAATATGAAATTTTTATATTTATCCCTATTTGTGAATAAAATGTTAATATTAATTTAAAGGGAACGCTATGCTTGATGGCTTACCCAATACGCAACAACAAGTTCCTTTGAAATATTACATTGCACTATAATAATAAAATAATAATATTTTAAATGGTAGTTAATGCCTAGCCGTTGTAATGGAGGGAATGAACAAAACTAACTACAAAATTATTATATATGTTTGCCAAATATTTTTACTTTTTACAATAAATGTTAGAGGATTAGAAATGTGAATGAATTCAATTTTAAGCGTAAACATTCTAATATTCTTTATAAGGTTGATTAACTGCCTTTTGATGGAGAACCTATTTTAAATCCAATTTTTGACAATATTATGTGTTATATTTGACAAAATAAAATTCTTCTTTAGAATCGGGAAATCAAAATTTACTTTGTGTAAATTTTTGGTATTTTTCCGATAAAGATCATTTTTTAATGAATAGTGAAAAATGTTGTATTTTAATTCAAAACCACTTTTTAATATAATTTACTTATATGATTATATTATCTTTTGAATGGGTTTCAAAGTGAAATTAGAATATATTTTTACTATTTAATCCAATAGTGGTCGTTGGAATTAATTTCATCTTGAAAATGGACATAAACTATTGTCAATCTTTTAATAATTATTGTTTCATAAAAATAGGCTATTTGTTCTGACAGTGGAAATTAATTATTAAATTAATTAATGTAACTTATATGTTTTGAATTTTGTAAAATAGATATCATTTTTGAATTCAGAATATCAAATACAACCTAGGGTAAATTTTTGGTAGTTTTCTGAAAAACGTCAATTTTTGATGAATAGTGAAACCACTAAGTGGTAGTTAAAAAAATGATTTTTCGTTTAAATGAAACATTACCACTTCTGTGATTTGAATTTCAATAACCTGACATACATGGTTGTCATTAAGAAGTAAAATTTTGTTCAATGGGATTATAATAATTTTTTGGTGAATAGTAACTTCTAAGTTTATTAATCGCGATTAGAGGTAATTACTGTAATTTAAGGTAAAAATAATGTTTTAATAATGTTAAATGATCTAGACACATGTCCTACCCTCATTGGATGCTTCATGGACGACCAATACAATCCATGGGTCAACATGGGGACCCCATGGAGCCACTTTGGTTGGAAAATGACATAAATAACTTTTTATTTAAAGTTAAAATTAAAATGTCACAAGAATGAAGTGTTTCACTAAAACAATTTTAAAATTGGGTTATACAAGTCATATTTTTTACTATAAATATTAATTAAAAATATATAAAGATTTCCTAAATCATGATATTTATTTTAATTTTTAAACATTAAATAAATTAAATTATTTATGACATCATGATGATGTAGTGATTACCTCATTAATAAAGGATTTAAATAAAATGAAAAGATAATGTTAAAACTATAACTTACACTTGTCAAAGACCTATTGGATGAGTATATTTATAACCCTTACCACCTTATCCTCAAAATACATCAATGTGGGACCTTTAAAATCCGAAACTCATTTGAAAATAAAGTAACATTTTGTAACTTTCCAAGAGTGCCCCTCCTCTCCTCTTATAAAAAGCCCCCACCTCTACCACCTTACACACACCTCTCAAGCCTTTGGGTTGGAAAATCTCTGCCCATTTTGTCTCTCCATATTCTTATCTCCATCATTGAAGCCTCACTTTGGGAAGCATTCTTTCCAAAGAATCCTTTGAACTCAAATCAAAGAGAGTTACCCGATTTAAAGGTAGTGTCATCTCTTGTGTTCTTATGTTTTATTTTGCTTCTCCAACCCCCTAAACTCTTTTTATTCATCTATTTTGTAACAACTCTAGTATCCTAAATATACTAGGATGTTTTTATAAGAATAATTAGAGCTAAAATTACACACACCAACATCTAATGGTTAAAAAACATAATATTTCTGTGGATGGCGAATTTCTGCCTCACGAAACGATGATTGTTCAACACTCATATAACACCTTCAAAGGTGGCCATTAATATGTCACTATATTTATATATGATATATAATATGTTTATGTTTTACTTAATCTTCTTTATTTTTCTTTTGCGGCATACCTTTATGGTTTCCATTGTGGGTAAACACGATAATTTCATTTTAGGAAGTGTGGACTACCGCCCCCTCAAAGTGATTTGATTCGTTAATGCCATATGTGGGATGTATAAAGGATGGATTTAAATTTATTATATATGATGTATGTTACATATAAATGATGAATGTAATTCTGGAATTAAATTATACATACCTCTCATTTAGTTTTAATTCCACTAATATGGCATAGAAATGAAAGTAGCGTTCATGCGTACGTACGGCTTACCGTCTCCATGAACGGTGCATTTCATTTCTTACCACTAAATGATTGTGTAATATTATAAATACATGTATATTCTGGATATATATGATATATATGACATCCAAATAATGAATATAATTCTGGATATAATGTACCTTTGACCACACGAACAACATGTAATTGTAAGAAGTCCACTTTCGACTTAAAAACCAAATATCGACAAAACAAACATTATTAACTCAAATGATTACATAATATTTATAACATGGAAATAAGTGATATAAAAGGAATAATAAACTTTAAAAAGGTTCTTATTCAAGTATAAATTAACTCATGTTTATTATTCAGGATGTTAAAGAACGATCGAGTCAAGTCGGACCCGAGGTAAGGGATCCTACCTCTCTCTTCCTTTTTAAGTACTCTCTTTTATGTCATTTCTCTTAAGCTCATCTTTATTTTGTTTGGGGATGTTATTTTATATTATTCATTCTGTAATTTTTATGTTCATATTATGAGAGACCCTATTTGATCTCATCAATCCATTTTTGGAAGATTTAAGTCGCACTGTTAGGCTGCCGAGTTTTCATAAGAGATCATTCATCTCACTTTTATTCTAGTGTCATTTATATTGTGTTTGCCACTATTTCCTTTGAGTGGTGTATGTACTGCCCATTATTATACACTTTTTATAGTATAATTTCATTTATGTGTATTCACATCTTCATTGTATGAACCTTCTTCCATGGGGTGTACGTTTCAAAAGTTACCCAACTCGGTAAGGGGACCTTTCACCCTCCTATTTTTAAAACACTTCTTTTTTATGTCTTTTAATTCACATAATATTATGTTGGGATAAGTTATTTTATATCCTTATTGATGTAAATTTTATGTCCAAGTGATGAGATACCCTTTTTATCTCTCATCAACTCATTTTATGAATTTTTAAGTAATGTCGTTAGGCTGTCGAATTTTACCAAGGGAAATTTTTAATCCAATTTCGATTTCTTTGGGTTCAACATGTAGTTATTGAATATGTCATCCTTTGAATATGTTTAAATGACCTTATATTGTTTTACACATAATATACACTTATATTGGGTGTATTTATAATTTTCAAACATAATTTTGAGATTGATTTATCATTAATTTAAGGATACCTTCTTTATGAGGGATTTCATCACATTTTACATTTCTATTGAGACTTCATTGTTGTTATGCACCAATTCACTCTTATATGGTGTATATACTGTCCTTTGGAATATTATATCATGAATCCATTTATTATCATGATATTATAAAGTTCTGACTAAACGTTATTCCTCAATTATTGTATTCAAGTGTCTCTAATTTTGGTAAAAACCCTTTAACCAAAATATCGCTTTAAATTTTTTAATGATTTTTCTTATTAATATCCATGTTTTCAAAATGGTTTTAAGGATTTATTTATATGGATATTAATGGTTTAAAATTTTAAAATCATCAATGTGGTATGGGACACTTTGATTCAAAAATCTCTTTATTAAATTTTTTAAATGGTTTTGGAAATGGTTTCTTTTTGAATGGATTCATTATTTAAATATCATAAAATGTTATATTGTGATTGAAATGTGGACATGTTATGTTTCCTTTATGCATGTTTTATGTGATAATTTTATTTTATGGTTCTTGGGCATTGTTATGAAAACGGGTGGTTCCATGATAAACTAAGGGTGGGTGAGCCCGATATAGCTCTCCAATGCATTGGGTAACGTGAAGGGGTTAAACATTAAGGTTTCTCCGAAGAGATTTAGGGAATATACTGTGATGGGTATTCCAAACGTAACCAATAGGGTTACTCCCTACGTAGGAATGTTATGAATGCCTAAAGTTACCTTTATGCCTTATTATTTCTATGTTTTATTCATGATTTGATGAGGTATGTTAAAGTGTTTATGTTTTATGAGTAAAGTATGATTTCATTGATTCTAATGTATACATGTACTCGTGTTTCCTTTCCATATTTTTTACTGAGCTTTTTATGCTCATCCCAAGTTTTTTTTAAATGTTTTACACAGGACGTAAAGATTAATAGGGTCAAGGATGGGATCAACGAAAGACATGCTATCTAAAACATGGAACTATACATGTTTCTTTTAAGAGTTTATTTTTATGGAAACTTAGTAGAAGTTTCTACTTTGTAATCTTTTTAGATGTAATAGTTAAGTTCTAATTCTCTAAAACTCTAAACCTGAAAAGATCCTCAATGTGAATTATTCATTTAATTCAATATTAAGTAAGGTTTAAGGCTGGGGCATTATACAGATATTTGACTTTAAATAGTCATTGGAAAGATAAAAAGATTTCCTACATCATAGTATTTTTTTAATAATTTTTATACATTAAATAAATTAAATTATTTATGAAATCATGATGATGCAGTGATTACCTCATTATTTAACTATATAAATAAAATGAAAAGATAATGTAAAATCTAAGACCTACACTTGTCAAAAACCTATTTGAAGGGGTGGATTTCGAACCCTTATCACCTTATCCTCGAAATACATCAATGTGGGACCTTTAAAATCCGAAACTCATTTGAAAAAAAAGTAACATGTTGTAACTTTCCAAGAGTGCCCCTCCTCTCCTCTTATTAAAGGCCCCCACCTCTACCACCTTACCCACACTTCCAAAGCCATTGTCTTGGCCAAACCATGCTCATTTTGTCTCTCCACATCCCTATATTAATCTTAGAATCCTCACTTTGGGCAGAAGTCTTACCAAGGAAGCCTTTGAGCTCAAATCAAAAAGAGTTACCCAATTTAAAGGTAGTTTCTTCTCTTGTGTTCTTTTGTTTTATTTTGCTTCTCCAACCCCCTAAAATATTTTTATTCATTTCTTCTGTAAAAAAACAAGTATTTTACATAAACTAGGATGTTGTTATAATAAGGATTCTAGCTACACTTATATACACCAACATCTAATGGTGAAAGAACGTACTGTTTCTGTGGATGGTGAATTTCTGCATCACGAAACGATGATTGTTCAACACTCATATAACACATATAAAGGTGGCCATTAAGATGTCACTATACTTATATATGATATATAATATGTTTATGTTTTACTTAAGCTTCTTTATTTTTCATTTATGTCATACCTTTATGGTTTCCATTATTGGTATACGCGATATCTTCATTTTAGGAAGTGCGGACTACCGCCCCCTCAAGTGATTTGATTCGTTAATGACATATGTGGGACATATAAAGGATGTATTTAAAGTTATTATATATGATGTATGTTATATCTAAATGATGAATATAATTCTGGAATTAAAATATACATACATATCATTCAGTTTTAATTCCATTAATATGACATAGAAATGAATGTAGCGTTCATGTGTACGTACGACTTACCGTCTCCATGAATGGTGCATTTCATTTCTTACCTATACATGATTATGCAATATTATAAATATATGTATATACTGGATATATATGATATATATGATATCCAAATCATGAATATCATTCTGTATATAATGAACCTTTGACCACACGAACAACATGTAATTGTAAGAAGTCCACTTTCAACTTAAGAACCAAATATCGAAAAAAACAAACCTTATTAACATAAATGATTACATATTGTTTATAACATGGTAATAAGTGATATAAAATTAATAATGAACTTGAAAAAGGTTCTTAATCAGGTATAAATTACCTCAATTTTATTATTCAGGACTTTAAAGAATGATCGAGTCAAGTCGGACCCGAGGTATGGGAGTTCGTCTCAATCTCCTTTCATTGAGGCATATTTTGTTTTATACACAACCTTTTTTTATACGGCGTATAAACCCCTTTGAATTTTACATTTATTCAGAAGGAATATTTTTTATATGAATCATTTACTAAACAACAAAAGGGAATGTTTTTTTCGTACGTATGTGGCGACAATGACTTATCCACCGCCGTGACCATTATTTGAGTTTCGGCTTCCTCTACAAGCCATGCATTTTTTTAAAAGAAAAATAAATACACTATTTTACTTTTCTTTTATTTTGGTTTTGAAAATGGTTTTCATAATGTTTTTATTATATCAACATGTTGTATTGATGTTTTGTGATTGAAATGTGGAAATGTTATGTTTCTTTTATGCATGTTTTATGTGATACGATTATGTTATGGTTCTTGGGCATTGTTTATAAAGACGGGTGGTTCTGTGATAAACTAAGGGCGGGTGAGCCTGATATTGCTCTCCAATGCATTGGGTAATGCGAAGGTGTTAAACTTTAAGGTTTCTCCGAAGAGATTTAGGGAATATACTATGATGGGTATTCCAAACATAACCAAGAGGGTTACTCCCTACGTAAGAATGTTATGAATGCCTCAAGTTACCTTTATGTCCTATGATTTCTATGATTTATTCATGATTTAATGAGGTATGTTAAAGTGCTTCTGTTTTATGGGTAAAGTATGATTTCATTCTTATGTATATATGTACTCATGTTTCCTTTCTATATTTTTATATCCCTTACTGATCTTTTTATTATCATCCCATGTTTTTGAAATGTTTTTCACAGGTCAAGGGAATGGTACAGGATATGATGATAGTGTCAAGGAAGTGTCAAGGAAGAATCCATGTTTTTTTTAATATGTTTTCGTTAATGGGAAAAATGAATACTATCTTTTATGTAACCACTTTGTTTAAATGTGGAATGTAATGCATGTTTTATGATGTAATTCTCTAAAACACTAAAAATAAAAATATCCTCAATGTGTTATCTTGTAATAACTCAAGATTAAGTAAGGTTTAAGGCTCGGGCCTTATAGTTGGTATCATAGGTCGGTTTAGATAACTTTAGGAGTAAGAATTATAATAAATGATTATCCAAAAATATTTTTTTATGGTAAAATTGAAATGATATAGCATTTGAAGATTACCATGTTTCTTCATCTAAGACATGTTTGTTCAGAATGGTTTTCTGCAGAGAAAATAGGGATGTAGTGCTAGGAAGGCATACAGAAGGAAATAACCTTCCGAATCAGCATCCTGAGGTGGTCGGAATTGTAACTGGACAGTTTGTTGCAGTAATTGCACAGTTGACTCAATCGATAAATGAAGGTGGTATCCATGCATGAGATCAGCTGCAGAGGAACATGTGAGTGGTGGAACATTTCATGAGGCAACATCCCACATCATTCATAGGTTAATCTAACCCTCTGTTAACTGAAGGGTGGATTAATGCACTAGAGAAGATTTTCGATGTCATGGGGTGTTCAGACAATTAAAAGGTTAGTCTTGCTATTTACCGTTTGGAGGGTGAGGCAGATCATTAGTGGTCGATGGTTAAAAATATCAGCGATGCTGATGAGATTGATTCTCTTGACTGGGATGAATTCAAAGGTATGTTTCTTGAGAAGTATTTTCCTTAGGCTGCTCGACTTAGGATGGAAAAACAATTCTTGGAATTGAGGTAAGAGGAAGACTCAGTGGCTGCCTATGAGGAATGTTTCACTCGATTGGAAAGGTATGATCCAAATTTTATCCGAGACCTTGATAGTAAAATCAATCGTTTTTACTCAGGATTAAAGCCAAAATATCATAGGGAATTAGCTTCTCTTGAGTTCAAACGTTATGAAAAGCTTGTTCGATGTGCTGAGAAGGTGGAAATGGAGTTTGCTGATGATCAAGTGTTTTATAACAACCAACAGAAGAAGAGACCGAGGTGACAGGAGAAAGGAAAGAATTATTCAAAAAAGTATGATGGTACGAAAACTAAGATTCTCGTTTGTGATAAATGTGGTAAAAGGCATGTTGGGGAATGTCTTTGAATTCTGGAAAGTGCTATCGATGTGTTAAGATGGGACATAAGGCTCGTGATTGCACTGAAAAAGATCAATGTGATGTTAAGTCTGTTGGAATCACCTGTTTTGATAATCCCAAATCATGCTTAAACATTAATTATGATGTATTAAACCTTTGCATTAATCTCATTATTCTATGCTTAAACGTATTTTATTCTAAACAGTTCATATTCTTACTCTCATAACTTTACTGTAACAGCTTACATTAGCATTTACATAAGTTTGGTATTGTTAGCTAACAGTCAGAGTTTTATTTTCAAAGTCACAGTTACAGTTAACTGTCACCTTAAGTTACTGTTGCAATAAGTTCACAGTTACAAGGTTACAGTCGAAGATTAATACAAGCTTACAGTTACAAGTCTACTGCTATCTATTGTCAAAGCTCACAGACGAAGGTCACAGATACAAGACTTCTGTTCAAAGTTTTCTCTGCTCAAGTTCACAGTCGAACAAGTCTACAGTTGGAACAAGTTCACAGTCGAACAAGCCTACAGTCATAAGCCTACAGTCAAGGTTACAGTTAGACAGCTTCTGTCTACTAAGTCTACAGATGATCGAAGTCTACGGTTGACAAAGGTTACAGTTCTAACAAATTTGATGTTACAAGTCTACAGATAGAAAGGCTACAGCTACATGGAGTAAAAGCTACTATTGCAAGCCTACAGACAGCAAGCCCTTTGTTGAAGTCAGCAGTCAGTTGGAATTCCACAGTTGGAAGACCACAGTTGAAGTCAACAGTGACATACATTCTCGACTCACTATTTTAATTTCTTTATTTCCTACATTTAATCTATCTAACGGTCATATCACACATTTTAATGTTTTGTCAAATATCTGATAAAGGTTGTCGGATGTCAGGAACCCGTACCTCGTACCTGCTGAAAAGAAATCTTTTCTGTCCCCTGATGGGAGATAAATACGAGAAGACTACATACCAGAAACAAAGGCGCGAACGTGTGAAGAATACAAACAACGAGAAGTGAACCAGAAAAGTGTGGTGCATCCAATATACCAAAAACGACACAAGCACAAGAGGAACACAGAGAAGCTCATAGACAATCAAGCATACTCGAGGAATGTTCTGTGCATACAAGAATAACTTCATCGACTACATTCTCACCACCTGTGAACCTGGAGCTTACGACACTCTGTTTCTCAACAGAAACAAGAAGAGGACTCAGACTTACTTCTAATCAAATTCAAAGGAGTCCACAGCTATACTGAAATCACCAGAACAATCTCTAAACTCTACATCTCTTGTTCTGTGATTTATTACCATTCATTTCGAGTAGTGTGTGTTATCTGCTATATCTAACACACACACTGACTCCTGTACTTTCACTGGAGGATCTGTAAATCCTCAGCAAATCTTTTTGCATCCCATTTCCCACTGTGGATAGTGGTAGAGGTCTTGTGACCTGGACAGCTTGCTGCTGTTGTTTGTTTTCCCACGAAGAACTGTGGTAGAGGTCTTGTGACCTGGACAGTGTGTTCACTGTTGTTAACCCCGATCCAGGGTGTGGATCATTCTTATATAAAATTTTGAGAGGACTAAGTCTCGGCTTGAGACTGAACCTCTTGGTTAATTTTCTGTGCTTATAGTTATACTCTATATCCATACTATACATATTTATCTCATTTTCCGCTGCTATTACTTTGAAATATAATCTATCTTCAAAGCTACTTTGATAATTAAATTAGCAAGTGTTTATATTTGTTATAAATCAGTAAGTTAGTTTCAAAAGTTAATTTAATCATAAGATTAAGTTAACTGAGAATTAATCAATCTTTGAGAAACTAATTGAACCTTTATAATCTATATAAATTCACTACAGTTTAATTTGTTTTTAAAATTGGGGGATTTTGATAGAAATTGTTTTTAACAGAAATTTTTAATTGGAACTCAATTCACCCCCCTCTTGAGTGTCCACTCCGACCAACATTTGGTATCAGAGGTTGTGTTTAGCTCTGTTATACTTGCTCAAAGTTTTATTTTAACTCTCTGTTTTTAAACTGTGATTGTAGTTTTATCTAAAAGATCTTAAATTTCTGTTAGTTCTAAATTTTATCTCTTTAAAATATTTTCTAGAATTTCCTTATGGATAATAGACTAGAAGGTGCTGCTACTAACAGGCCACCCTTCTTTAATGGTGTGAATTATGCCCAATGGAAGCTCAAAATGAAAATTCATTTGGAAAGTATGGGTTTTGATATTTGGACTGCTATAGAGTCTCAATACAAGATTCCAGAAACTGAAAGAATAACTTGGGATGAACCTACTAAGGTAGCTTACAATAATAATTGTAAGGCTGTGAATGCTCTCTACTGTGCTCTAGGAGATGAGGAATTCAATAGAATTTCTGCATGTAAAACTGCTTTTGAAATCTGGGACACCTTAGCTGTTTCTCATGAAGGAACAACTAATGTCAAGGAAATGCGGTTAAATACTTATACTATCAAATATGATAACTTTAAGATGAAAGCTGATGAACCTATTTCTGATATGTATCTCAGGTTTAATGAGATAGTCAACACAATGAGCTCACTCGGGAAGATTGTTCCAGCAAAGGAGCAAATCATGAGATTATTGAGATGTCTGCCTGACAGATGGAGAGGCACATCCGTTTCAATTAGAGAATACTGTGATATTGGAACTTTGCCTGTCAAGGAGCTAATTGGTAAACTGATGATGTACGAAGAAGAGCTAAAGGTGAATAAAGAGGAAGATGAGGAACCAAAACGAAAATCTGTAGCTTTTAAGTCTACTGCATCAAAGAGCAAAGACAAGGAGAAAGTGCATATACCAACTGAAAGCTCATCTAGTGAAGACTTAGATTCTGACAGTGATGCCGAGATGGCACAAATAGCAAGGAGATTCAAGAAGTTCTATAGGAAGAAGAAGTTCTTCAGAAAACCAAACTACAAGGGTAAGTATGATAGACAAGGTAAGTGGAAGAAAGATTGGAAGAAAACTGATAAAGAAGAAGACATAGTTTGCTATGAATGTAAAAGGAAAGGACACATCAAAGCTGACTGTCCTAAGTTAAAATTCAAGAAGAAATATGAGTACAAGGACAAGAATTATAAGAAAGCTATGAAGGCCACCTGGAGTGCTTCAGAAGACAGCACAAGTGAATCAGAGTCCAGTGATTCTGAAAGAAATCGTGCTAATATGTGTTTCATGACAAACACATCTGAGGTAACCTTAGACACTCCCACTTTAAACTCTTATTATTCTGAAGGTGAAGCAGAATCTGGTTCTGATTCTGAAAATATGTCTAAAGATGAATTGACTGAATACTGTAATATGCTGGAAGAAACGTGTAATGAACTAAAGGATAAATATAAGTCTTTAAAGAAACAGCATGCTCTTACTGCAAGTGTCAAGTCTGCACTTTATGTAGAAAAAGAGAAAAATGTTCAGTTATTAAAGGAGAATACAGAACTGAAACTATCTAATGAACAACTTAGAAAGGACTTAGAAACATTCACAAATGGAAAAGATACTCTAACCCAACTGCTAGGAAAGCAAGTTGCACCTAAGTATGCTACTGGATTGGGATACCAACCTGGACAAAGACAGTTTACTAAAACCCGATTTATTTCCAAGTCTGAAAAAAATCCTGCTAGTTCTAGTTTTGGAAATTCATATGCCTCAACTGGTTATTTAAATAGTTGTCGATCAAGTAAAGTATATCTCTCTAAATCTGTTGCATCTATTAATTGTATGGGACCCATAAGACAAATCTGGGTACCTAAATCCTTGATTGCTAACATATCTGGACCCAAGAAAATCTGGGTACCAAAGTCATTTCTTGTCTAATCTGTTTTGTAGGAAATCTGTTTGAAAAGCAATTACAAGAAGGTATGGTACTTAGACAGTGGATGTTCAAGACACATGTCTGGGGACTATTCGTGCTTCAAAAGCTTAATAAAGGTTGATGGAGGATATGTCACTTTTGGTGATAACTCAAAAGGAAAAATCATCGGCTTAGGCCAGATTGGTAACACTGACTCAGTATTAATTTCCAAAGTTTTATTTGTTGATGGACTTAAGTACAACCTGCTTAGCATTTCTCAATTGTGTGATGATGGCTTTAATGTCAAGTTTGAAAACAATTCTTGTGATGTTTATAATTCCAAAAATGCTTTAATATTTTCTGCCTTAAGAAATGAAAATGTTTATGCTGTTGACTTAAACACTTTAGCTAAACATAATGTTACTTGCTTAAATGCTTTTCATAAAGAGTCTTGGCTGTGGCATAGGAGATTAGGACACTGCAACATTCATTCACTTAGAAAACTCTCTAAGAAACACTTAGTTAGAGACTTACCTAAGCTTGAATTCCCAAATGACAAAGTGTGTAATCCCTGTCAAAAGGGAAAACAACACAAAGTCTCTTTTAAACCAAAGAAAGAAGTTTCAACTTCTCAACCACTTGAACTGGTTCACATGGATTTGTTTGGACCATCAAGAATTTCAAGTCTAAATGGGAAGCACTATGTTTATGTTCTTGTAGATGACTTTTCTAGATATACTTGGGTATATTTTCTAGCTCACAAAAGTGAAGCATGCTCTTCCTTTGTTAAATACTCTAAGTCTGTAGAAAATCTTAGTGGACTTAAGATTAAGACCTTGAGGAGTGATCATGGCCGTGAGTTTGAGAATCGAGAATTTGAATCTTACTGCTCACACAATGGCTATTCTCATAACTTTTCTGCCCCTAGGACACCCCAACAGAATGGTGTAGTGGAAAGAAGAAACCGAACCCTGCAAGAAATTGCTAGAACTATGCTCAATGAATATGACCTGCCAATTTACTTTTGGGCTGAAGCTGTTAATACAGCTTGTTATGTCATTAATAGAGTCTTGATCAGACCTGTTCTAAAGAAAACCCCTTATGAGTTGTGGAATAATAGGAAGCCTAATGTTAATTACTTTAGAGTTTTTGGTTGCAAAGTCTTTATTCTGAATACTAAAGATAATCTTGATAAATTTGCTCCAAAAAGTGATGAAGGAATTTTCCTAGGTTACTCTATGTCTAGTAAAGCCTATAGAGTGTTCAATAAGAAAACCAAATGTGTGGAAGAATCTGTTCACATCAAGTTTGATGAGACTGATCCACATGAGTCTAAAACTTCTCTTGAAGATGTTGAAGAAGACTTATCTGTTCTGGACCTAAATGACAAATCTAAAGAACCTGCAATAAAAACATCCAGTTCTGGACTTTTTCCAGAATCTTCCTCTGTGGAACCCGAACCTATAGAGGAACCTGAAATCTCTAGTCCAACCTTTACCAAATCAACTAGGATTCTAAAGAATCATCCTTTAGATGCTGTTGTTGGTAATCTTGATAGAGGAACAAAAACTAGAGCTTCTCTAAGAAATCAGGTTGAACATCAAGCTTTTCTTTCACAGCTTGAACCCAAAAATGTCAATGATGCTATCAGTGATGAATTCTGGGTAATGGCTATGCAAGAAGAACTAAATCAGTTTGAAAGAAACAAAGTTTGGGAATTAGTGGAAAGACCTAAAGACACTCTTACCATAGGCACTAAATGGGTGTTTAGAAACAAAGTTGATGAGTTTGGTAACATAATCAGAAACAAAGCTAGGCTAGTTGCACAAGGGTATAGTCAGGAAGAAGGAATAGACTATGAGGAAACCTTTGCACCCGTGGCTAGACTAGAGGCCATTAGGATATTACTTGCTTATGCTGCTCATCTGAATTTCAAACTATATCAAATGGATGTTAAAAGTGTTTTTCTAAATGGATATATAATTGAGGATGTATTTGTGGAACAACCTCCTGGTTTTACAAATCCCCATTTTTCTAATCATGTTTTTAAACTATCTAAAGCTTTATATGGTTTAAAGCAAGCTCCAAGAGCTTGGTATGATAGGCTCAGCTCTTTTCTTATTTCAAAAGGATTTACTAAAGGGATAGCTGATCCTACTCTTTTTATTAAATGGATTTCTAAAGATGTATTAATAGTTAAAATTTATGTGGATGATATTATTTTTGGATCTTCAAAAAATTCTTTATGTGTTGATTTTTCAAAAATAATGCAAAATGAGTTTGAAATGAGTTTAATGGGAGAACTCAAATTTTTCCTTGGATTTCAGATCTTTCAAAATAAAAATGGTATTATTTTGAACCAAAGTAAATATATTAAAGATCTTCTAAAACGTTTTTCTTTGGATGGCACCAAAGGCAGTGACACACCTATGAGCACCACTTGCAAGTTGGACAGTGATGAAACTGGTGAACCAGTGGATCAAACCAATTACAGAGGTATGATAGGTAGTCTACTGTACCTTACTGCCAGTAGACCTGACATCATGTTTAGTGTATGCATGTGTGCTCGATTTCAAGCCAATCCAAAAGAGTCTCATTTGACTGCTGTTAAAAGGATTTTCAAATATCTAAAACATACTCCCAATTTGGGATTATTTTATCCAAAAGGACAATCATTTGATTTATTAAGTTATTCTGATGCTGATTTTGCTGGCTGCAAGTTAGATAGAAAGAGCACCTCTGGAACATGTCACATTTTAGGCAAGTCACTAGTATCTTGGTGTAGTAAGAAGCAGAATTCTGTTGCATTATCTACTGCCGAATCTGAGTATATAGCTGCTGGTAGCTGTTGTGCACAAATCTTGTGGATGAAACACACTTTACTAGACTATGGATATCAATTCAAACATGTCTCTATAAGGTGTGACAATACAAGTGCTATTAACATTTCAAAAAATCCAGTATCTCATGCTAGGACAAAACATATTGATGTGAGACATCACTTTCTGAGGGATCATTATCAAAAAGGTGATATCACTCTTGAGTTCATTGGCACTGAACATCAGTTAGCTGATATTTTTACAAAGCCTTTGAATTCTGAGAGATTAAGTTACATCAAACTTGAGTTAGGTATGATTAACTATAGCACAGTTGAAACCTCACAGTTGAAACCTCACAGTTGAAACCTCACAGTTGAAACCTCACAGTTGAAACCTCACAGTTGAAACCTCACAGTTGAAACCTCACAGTTGAAACCTCACAGTTGAAACCTCACAGTTAGACCTCACCGGTGTACCTCACTGTTACATCTCTCTGTAGGCTGTTTCGC
Organism: Viscum album; assembly: GCA_963277665.1. Taxonomy (NCBI): domain Eukaryota; kingdom Viridiplantae; phylum Streptophyta; class Magnoliopsida; order Santalales; family Viscaceae; genus Viscum; species Viscum album. Next base: position 773,423,608 of record OY728155.1, on the reverse strand, counting down.
TGTTTTATCTTATTTTATTTTTGCGGGAATTCGAACCGTTTCTTTTCTTTATTCTTTTATTTCTAAATCCCTAAATGATAAAATTGAGAACATCGAACATATCTCAATCCACTCATCTCGACCCTTGCTCTCTCAAGTCCTAAACCCTAAACCTTCAACCGAACCTCGAAACCTCATTCAGTTCCAATGGCCAGAACAAAGCGACCCCCGACTGTCAACGAAGATGCACCAATGCCAAAGAGGACTCAAGTCGAATCCAGTGGCACCGGGAACGCCTCGATAAGACCTGTTAATCCACATCTGACTAAGATAGAAATAGTTGCTGAGAAGGAGCTAAGTGAAAAGTGGATTTTATCGAGCAGATCATTAGTACTGGCAGTGCTTAATGATCAAGGATGGACTGAATGCTTCGCAAACAATAATGGACCGTACTATCCGAAGCTGGTGAAGGAGTTCTATGAATATCTACAGTTCGAGGAAGAGGATGATCTGCATAGACTGGTATCCAGAGTAAACGGCAATGAAGTCAGTTTTTCATCCGTTGAATGGGCTGCATGTTTAAGAGTTCCTCATGAGGGTATTTACAACTACTATTCTGGAGCGGCTCCTCCAAATAGTAGAATCTTTGATCATGAGACGGCTCTGGAATAATTGACAAGCAATGGCACTGTAAGGAAGATTATTTCTACTGAAATGAATGGAGAGGACAGGCTTCTGTTTAAATTTATCCAGCATGTACTGAGTCCTAGAAGAGGAGATTATGCAACTCTGAAGCATCAGGATATTTACTTGATGTACTTATTAAAACATGGAAGGAAGGTCAACCTTTGTAGGTTGCTGATGGCTCAGATGGAGGACATGATAAAGGCAAGCTCAAAATCAAGTGCCTTGTTTTATTCTAAACTCATTTCGATTATGTTGAAAGTGAAAGGTGCAGCTGGAAGTCAGGAAGAGTTGATAGTGGCAAAGAACAGTGTATGTATCTCGAAAGTAATCTGCAAATTCATGAAGATCAGTTGGAATCCCTGGAAGAAATCATGGGTGAATGATGAGGAGAGAATCTATGAGAATTTTAGCCCTTCTACTCATCCCTCTAGACCGAGAGATAGGAGAGATCCAGGCTTAAAGCCTGATGAGCCTGAACCTGTATACTCATATGATGAACAGACTGCAGTAGTTGGTAACTCTGCAACAGAGAACACCCCAATTGATGAAGGGAGTGATCCTGATACTACTCACAGTCCTGTCAGGACAGTGACGTTTGGAGCAGCAAGCCCTCCAAAAGAACTACCTAGTAGAGAGCCTGTTCTAAGAGACAGTGAGACTGAGACTACAGAAGAAGAAGAAGAATCTCAATATTTTGTCAAGGACACCTCTGATGAGGGTGATACAGTCGAAGCAGAAGAGGCTGGAGCTCTAAATGAAAATCAAGAAACTGTTGCAGAAGAACTTAGTATGAGCCCTCTGATAGGGTATACAGACAAGTCAGTGTCTGACCAGGAAGCAGGAGTGGTCTCTACTACTGTTGTCATGGAAGTGGTTGATGACCCAACAGAGAAGGAGGCTAACCTCACTACTGAACCTACAGAGGAAGCAAGTATGGAACCTGCTAGAGCTACAGAAGAAAACTTAGAGTTACCCAGAGTTGAGCAGATAGTAGAAAGTGTTCAGAAAGGACCTCCAAGTGAGGGGGAGCGTATTGGTTCAGTCTCTGTACTGTATGATATAGAAGGATGGACCTCAGATCCAGGATACATGGTGTTAGGACTCAATTATGAGGATTCAGATGAGGAAAACCAACCACCAAGAACTCCAGTCATCCTACCTAACAGCTCTCCAGTGTTAGAAACTGAAAGATTGGCCACCAAGGAAGACCTTGAATCCTTAAAGAATGAAATGAAGGAGACCATCAGACAGTCTGTTGCTGAATTGAAAACCAGTCTTTTTGATGAGCTGAAAAATGTAGAACAATCCTTAGAACTATCTCTAGGATGTGTTGTGGGAAGTCCAATCAAAGAAGTTATGGATGAAATGAAAGTGTGCCACACCCAAATTGAAAGCTGGACTGGAGCAGTAGTGGCCCTCAGACAATCAGTTGCTTCTTTAACTGCCCTGAGCAGTTCTCAGACACAAGTGGCCAGTGAGATTCGATACATCAAAGAAGTGGTCAAGCAGTTTGTGGAAGTATTTGAGGCTTTCAATAAATCAGTAAAAGAACACTTTAGCAATCAGGATGCTGTCATTCAGAAAGTGATTGGAAATCTGACTCAGTCTTTCAAGGAGACAGTGGCATTCTCAGTCAAGTCCCTTCCTTCATCTAGCTCTCCTGTGGACCTTGAGCAGTTTAGAAGCCTGCTCAGAGAAGAGCTTACTCAGGCCCGTGCAAATGACACATCAGACCTACAGATCCTTGCTACTACAAGAGAAGTCAGTGGCTTTGTTCGTGAGCACCTGCAGGCTGCTACTGCTTCTCAGGAGGCCATCAAAAGTAAAGTGGATTATTACTTTGATCGGATTTTCACCAAGCATCAGTTGAACAATCACTTCAAGCTCATGCTAGAAACTATGAAGCTGCCTCCTGTAACTCAAGCCTTCAAAGAACAAATTAGCAAGCTACGAGAGTTGACCCCGGCTTTGGATAAATTCTTAGAAAACAAAGATGAATTCTTATCTGCCATGGACAGAGGAGGAAACATCATCATGGATTTCAGGAATCTGCTCCTACCTTTTCTTCATGTGGACTGCACACCTGTTATAGTTCCTCCTGCCCTACCTGTCTCCAACCCCAGTGGTTCTTCCATAATGTCTCCTGCTGATGCCCTCAGAAGCCTTAGACCACTGATCCCTCGGCAAGCTACTCACTACAGGCCTTCAGGAGCCTCTGTTGCTGCCCCTCCAGACATTCCTGCTGCCATTCCTCAGCCTGTTGATCCTTCACCTCCTGCTCCATCTTCTTCCTCCAAAGGAAAAGATCCCTTACCTCCAGATGAAGAGGATTGAGTCTGTTTATGTTTTTTTTTGATAGGGATCATGTATTCACATTTTGGGTCATGTATTGTACTCCTTATTAATACAATGTTTATCTTCTCTCTCTTTGTCTTTCTTTTTGTTAATCACAAAGGGGGAGAAATAAAGCGAAATAGATAGGGGGAGAAATGGGGAGAAATAGGAAACTCAAGGGAGAAATGAACCTATACAGAGAGGATAAATCCTTGCGGATTATACCTATTTTTTGTGCTCATATTGCTAATACTGTGTTTTGCACACTTCTCTCTGATACTTCTATATTTCATACTGACATAATTTGTGATTATCAAAAAGGGGGAGATTGTTGGAATCACCTGTTTTGATAATCCCAAATCATGCTTAAACATTAATTATGATGTATTAAACCTTTGCATTAATCTCATTATTCTATGCTTAAACGTATTTTATTCTAAACAGTTCATATTCTTACTCTCATAACTTTACTATAACAGCTTACATAAGCATTTACATAAGTTTGGTATTGTTAGCTAACAGTCAGAGTTTTATTTTCAAAGTCACAGTTACAGTTAACTGTCACCTTAAGTTACTGTTGCAATAAGTTCACAGTTACAAGGTTACAGTCGAAGATTAATACAAGCTTACAGTTACAAGTCTACTGCTATCTATTGTCAAAGCTCACAGACGAAGGTCACAGATACAAGACTTCTGTTCAAAGTTTTCTCTGCTCAAGTTCACAGTCGAACAAGTCTACAGTTGGAACAAGTTCACAGTCGAACAAGCCTACAGTCATAAGCCTACAGTCAAGGTTACAGTTAGACAGCTTCTGTCTACTAAGTCTACAGATGATCGAATTCTACGGTTGACAAAGGTTACAGTTCTAACAAATTTGATGTTACAAGTCTACAGATAGAAAGGCTACAGCTACATGGAGTAAAAGCTACTATTGCAAGCCTACAGACAGCAAGCCCTTTGTTGAAGTCAGCAGTCAGTTGGAAGTCCACAGTTGGAAGACCACAGTTGAAGTCAACAGTGACATACATTCTCGACTCACTATTTTAATTTCTTTATTTCCTACATTTAATCTATCTAACGGTCATATCACACATTTTAATGTTTTGTCAAATATCTGATAAAGGTTGTCGGATGTCAGGAACCCGTACCTCGTACCTGCTGAAAAGAAATCTTTTCCGTCCCCTGATGGGAGATAAATACGAGAAGACTACATACCAGAAACAAAGGCGCGAACGTGTGAAGAATACAAACAACGAGAAGTGAACCAGAAAAGTGTGGTGCATCCAATATACCAAAAACGACACAAGCACAATAGGAACATAGAGAAGCTCATAGACAATCAAGCATACTCGAGGAATGTTCTGTGCATACAAGAAGAACTTCATCGACTACATTCTCACCACCTGTGAACCTGGAGCTTACGACACTCTGTTTCTCAACAGAAACAAGAAGAGGACTCAGACTTACTTCTAATCAAATTCAAAGGAGTCCATAGCTATACTGAAATCACCAGAACAATCTCTAAACTCTACATCTCTTGTTCTGTGATTTATTACCATTCATTTCGAGCAGTGTGTGTTATCTGCTATATCTAACACACACACTGACTCCTGTACTTTCACTGGAGGATCTGTAAATCCTCAGCAAATCTTTTTGCATCCCATTTCCCACTGTGGATAGTGGTAGAGGTCTTGTGACCTGGACAGCTTGCTGCTGTTGTTTGTTTTCCCACGAAGAACTGTGGTAGAGGTCTTGTGACCTGGACAGTGTGTTCACTGTTGTTAACCCCGATCCAGGGTGTGGATCATTCTTATATAAAATTTTGAGAGGACTAAGTCTCGGCTTGAGACTGAACCTCTTGGTTAATTTTCTGTGCTTATAGTTATACTCTATATCCATACTATACATATTTATCTCATTTTCCTCTGCTATTACTTTGAAATATAATCTATCTTCAAAGCTACTTTGATAATTAAATTAGCAAGTGTTTATATTTGTTATAAATCAGTAAGTTAGTTTCAAAAGTTAATTTAATCATAAGATTAAGTTAACTAAGAATTAATCAATCTTTGAGAAACTAATTGAACCTTTATAATCTATATAAATTCACTACAGTTTAATTTGTTTTTAAAATTGGGGGATTTTGATAGAAATTGTTTTTAACAGAAATTTTTAATTGGAACTCAATTCACCCCCCTCTTGAGTGTCCACTCCGACCAACAAAGTCCAAATTTGATTTACAGTTAGTGAAATGTTTTAAATGCAATGAGATGGGTCACTATGAAAACGAGTGTCCAACAAAGTGCTTGAGTGATGGGGAGCAGTTACACTACAAGCAGAAAGGGGTGGTGAAATCCTTTGTAACTACATCAGCAGATATCGGGCCATCAAATGAAGTTGTATCAGGTACTTTGTTTGTTTTTTAAGATTATACCAGTGTGTTGTTTGATTCGGGGTCTACACATTATGTCATCTCTGAAACATTTTCTAGTAAAATGGGAATACCATCTCAAGAAATGAATCTTGAACTTGTGGTAAAAACACCTGGGGGAAATGTTGAGGCAAAAATAATTTATAAGAATATTCCTATCCTTATCTGTGGAAAGAACCTACTTGAAAACCTTATTGTTTTACCTCTAGTAGAGTGTGATGTTATCATGGGTATAGATTGGATCTCTATTCACCATGCTAAGATTGACTGTAGAGCTAAGGAAGTTTCTTTTCAGAAAGACTTTCAGTTTGTGTACAAGAATGAACCCTTACTGTTGATAACTTATCAAGAGGACGAGAAACCTGTAAAAGATAGAAATGAATGTTACCTTGCACACATTGTTGAAAACAAAGGAACTGTTCAGATTAATGATTTCCCAGTGGTAAATGAGTATCCTGATGTTTTTCCTGATGAGTTGCCTGGAATAATACCAGATCTAGAAGTTGAATTTACTGTTGACTTAATTCCTAATGCTAATCCAATTTCAAAACCCCCTTATCGAATGGATCAAATTGAACTTTTAGAGTTGAAGAAGCAATTTCAAGATTTATTAGAGAAAGGTTTCATTCGACCTAGCACATCACCATGGGGTGCTCCTGTTTTATTTGTTAAAAAGAAAGATGGTTCTATGAGACTTTTCATTGATTATAGAGCCTTGAATAACATCACTATTAAGAACAAATATCCTTTGCCTCATATCGATGATTTGTTTGATCAGCTCCAGGGAGCTCAGTATTTTTCAAAGATTGACCTAAGATCAGGGTACCATCAGCTGAAGGTAAAGGAAGAAGATGCTCTAAATACTGCGTTTCGTGCAAGATATAGCCATTATGAATTTTTAGCAATGCCTTTTGGGATAACCAATGCACCTACTGTATTCATGGACTTAATGAATAGAATTTTCCATGAGTTCTTGGATAAGTTTGTGGTGGTTTTCATTGATGATATTTTTGTGTTTTCTAAAAGTAAATATGAGCATGAAATAAATTTCAGGGTTATTTTGCAAACCATGAAAGAAAATAAATTGTATGGGAAATTCAGCAAGTGTGAGTTTTGGTCGCAACAAATTTCTTTCCTTGGTCACATTGTTTCTAAATATGGGATAACTGTTGATCCTGCAAAAACAAAGGTTGTTGTAGAATGGCCAAGACCCACAAATGTAACTGATATTCGTAGCTTCCTTGGTTTGGCAGGCTATTACCAAAGGTTTGTTAGACGTTTTTCATGGTTATCTAGTCCAATGACTAAGCTAACTCGGAAGGGTGTTAAGTATATCTAGAAAAAAGAATGTGATGATTGTTTTCAAGAACTGAAAAGAAGATTGGTGAATGCTCCAGTTTTCGCACTACCTTCCAGAAATGGTGAGTTTGTTATCTACAATGATGCTTCAATAAATGTACTTGGTTGTGTCCTAATGCAGAATGATCAGGTAATTGCATGTGCTTCACGTCAGTTGAAAACTCATGAGGTAAATTACCCTACACATGATTTGGAATTAGCTGTTGTTGTTTTTGCTTTAAAAATTTGGAAGAATCATTTCTATGGAGTAAAGTGTGAAATATATACCGATCACAAAAGTTAAAAGTATATATTCACTCAGAAAGAATTGAACATGAGATAGAGGGTATGGCTGGATTTAATCAAGGATTATGATTGTACAATTCATTACCATCCGAGAAAAGAAAATAAAGTGGTTGATGCTTTGAGTCGAAAAAGTAATGCTTCATTAACAATGTTGCGTTTGGAACATGATCATTTGGTTAAGGATTTGATGAACTTTGGCATAGAATTTGTTGGTACAGGATGTTATTCTATTTTGTTTCAGGTATCAGTGAAATCTTCTCTATCATACAGAATCAAGCAAGCATAGAAGAAAGACAGTGAGTTGCAGGAAAAGGTAGAGCTGGTTCAGAAAGGTAAGTTGTCTGAATTCAACATTGATAATGATTGTGTTTTGATATTTGGGAAGAGATTGTTTTTACCTTGTGATACACAGTTTAAGAGAGAGTTGTTATGTGATGCTCATAGTTCTCCATTTTCATTTCATTCTGGAAGTACTAAGATGTACAATGATCTGCGGGAGTATTACTGGTGGGATGGAATGAAAAGAGATATTGATGATTTTACTGTGAAGTGTTTGACTTGTCAACAGGTTAAAGCAGAGTGGCAGTTACCGAAAGGGGTGCTTCAGCCTTTACCAGTACCATAATGTAAATGGGATAATATATCCATGGACTTTGTTGTGGGATTACCGAAGACATCTCGAGGTAATAATTCCATCTAGGTTATTATTGATCGCTTAACTAAATCTGCTCATTTCCTTACTATACGAGATACGTTTTCCCAAGATCAACTTTCTCGTTTGTATATTAAAGAGATAGTCAGGTTACCTGGAGTTCCTCTCTCTATTGTATCTGACCGTGATCCCAAGTTCACTTCTAACTTTTGGAAAGGCCTTCAAAAGTCGTTGGGTATTGAATTAAATTTTAGTACAGCGTTTCAACCCCAATCAGATGGGAAGTCAGAACGAAAAATTCAGACTTTGGAAGATATGCTACGTGCTTGTCCGATGGATTATCAGGGAAGTTGGGACCAACATCTTTATTTGGTTGAATTTTCATATAATAACAATTTTCATTCCAGTATACAGATGGCACCATTTGAGGCGTTATATGGGAAGCGGTGTCAAACTCTAGCTTTCTGGGATGAAGTGGGTGAAAGGAAGCGGATGGGACCAGAATTGGTAGAAGAGTTGGTAGAAAAATTTCAGCTAATACAGAAACACATGAGAACAGCTCAGAGCAGGCAGAAGAGTTATGCGGACAACATGAGGAAGGATCTCTCTTTTGAGGTAGGTGATCATGTTTTTCTCAAAGTATCACCATGGAAAAGTGTGATGCGATTTAGTAAGAAAGGAAATCTGATTCCAAGGTTCATTGGACCATATGAAATTCTGGAGAGAGTTGGATCAGTTGCATACCGAGTGGCTTTACCTCCGATTTTATCTCAGATACACAATGTTTTTCATATTTCATTTTTGAGAAAGTATATGCCAGATATATCTCATGTTTTGAGTCCAGAGGTAGTTCAGCTAGAAGAGAACCTATCTTATGAGGAACAACCGGTCCAGATTCTTGACCATAGGGAGAAAGTGTTACGGAATAAGGTGATTAATCAGGTAATGGTTTTGTGGAAAAACCACATGATTGAAGAGGCAACATGGGAATCTGAAAATGCAATGAGGGATAAGTACCCCCACTTATTCGATAAGTAAATAAATTACGGGGACGCAATTTTATAAAGGCGGGAAGGATGTAACATCCCAAGTAAGTAATGAATAATAGATATTTTTATCTAAGTCTATTAATTAATTAGATAGTGTTTTAGAGGCATAAAATGAGAATAAATCCAATCTTAAGCATGGAATACACTAATATTTTTAAAAGATTGTTTTACTGTCATTTGATGGAAAACCATTTTTAAATCAATCTATTGAAAATTTTATAATCTATGTTTGTCAAAATAAACTTATTCATTATGATTGGGACATCAAAATTTACTTTGTGTGAATTTTTGGTATTTTTCCGATAAAGTTCATTTTTTTAATGAATAGTGAAAAATGTTGTATTTAAATTAAAAACCTCATTTTAATATAATTAATTTATATGATTAGATTATATTTTTAATTGGTTTTAAAGTGAAATTAGAATATATTTTTACAATTAAATCCAATATTGGTCGTTGGAATTAATTTCTCTTTGAAATCGGACTTAAACTAGTGTCAATCTTTTGATACTTATTGTTTCATAAAAACACGCTATTTGCTCTGACATCGGGAATTAATTATTAAATTAATTAATGAAACTTATATATTTTGAATTTTTAAAAATATACATCATTTTTGAATTCGGAATATCAAATATATCTTAGGGTGATGTTTTGGTATTTTTCTGGAAAACTTCAATTTTTGATGAATAGTGAAACCACTAAGTGGTACTTATAAAAACTGATTTTTTGTTTAAATGAAATTTTAACAACTCTGTGTTTTGAATTTCAAAATTCCGACATACAGGGTTTTCATTATGAAGTAAAATGTTGTTCAATGGGATTAAAATAATATTTTGGTGAATAATAACTTTAACGTTTTTAATCGCGATTAGAGGTAATTAGTGTAATTTAAGGTAAGAATAGTGTTTTAATAATATGAAATGAAATTTACACATGTACTAACCTTATTGGATGTGTCATGGACTACCAAGAAAATCCACGGGTCAACTTGGGGACCCCATGGAGGAACTTTGGTAGGAAAATGACATTAATATCTTTAAATTTAATGTTAAAGTAAAAATGACAAAAACATGAGTTGTTTTACTAAAACAATATTTAAATGGGGTTATACAAGTCCGAATTTTGACTATAAATAGTCATTGGAAAGCTAAAAATATTTCCTACATTATAGTATTTTTTTATAATTTTTAGACATTATATAAATTAAATTATATATGACATCATGATGATGGAGAGATTACCTCATTATTTAACGATTTAAATAAAATGAAAAGATAATGTAAAATCTAAGAACTAATCTTGTCAGAAACCTATTGGATGTGTGGATTTAGAACCCTTATCACCGTATCCTAGAAATACATAAATGTGGGACCTTTAAACTCTGAATCTAATTTGAAAATAAAGTAACATTTTGTAACATTCCAAGAGTGCCCCTCCTCTCCTCTTATAAAAGGCCCCCACCTCTACCAGCATACCCACACATCCAAAGCCTTTGGCCTGGCCAACACCTGCTCATCTTGTCTCTCCACATCCCTCTATTACTCTTAGAAGCCTAACTTTGGGCAGAAGGCTTCCCAAGGAAGCCTTTGAGCTCAAATCATAAAGAGTTACCCGATTTAAAGGTAGTGTCTTCTCTTGTGTTCTTATGTTTTATTTTGCTTCTCCAACCCCCTAAACTCTTTTTATTCATTTCTTTTGTAACAACACCAGTATCTTCCATATACTAGGATGTTGTTATAAGAAGGATTCGGGATACACATACACACACCTACATCTAATGGTTAAAGAACATACTATTTCTGTGGATGGAGAATTTCTACCTCACGAAACGATGATTGTTCAACACCCATATAACACCTCTGAAGGTGGCCATTAAGATGTAACTATACTTATATATGATATATAATATGTTTATGTTTTACTTAAGATTCTGTATTTTTCATTTATGTCACACCTTTATGGTTTCCATTATGGGTATATGTGATATCATCATTTTAGGAATTGTGGACTACCGCCCCCTCAAGTGATTTGATTCGTTAATGTCATATGTGGGACGTATAAAGGATGGATTTAAAGTTATTATATATGATGTATGTTACATATAAATGATGAATATATTTCTGGAATTAAAATATACATACCTATCATTTAGTATTCATTCCATTAATATGACATAGAAATGAAAGTAGCGTTCATGCGTACGTACGGCTTACTGTCTCCATGAACGGTGCATTTCATTTCTTACCTCTAAATGATTATGTAATATTATAAATACATGTATATTCTGGATATATATGATATATATGATATCCAAATCATGAATATCATTCTAGATATAATTAACCTTTTACCACACGAACAACATGTAAATGTAAGAAGTCCACTTTCGACTTAAGAACCAAATATCGACAAGACAAACATTATTAACATAAATGATTACATAATGTTTATAACATGGTAATAAGTGATATAAATGTAATAATGAACTTGAAAAAGTTTCTTAAGCAAGTAGAAATTAATCCAATTTTATTATTCAGGACTTTAATGAACGATCGAGTCATGTCGCACCCAAGGTATGGGACTTCGTCTCAATCTCCTTTCATTGGGGCATATTTTTTTTTATACACAACCTTCATTTATACGGAATATAAACCCCTTTGACTTTTATATTTATAGAAAAAGGAATATTTTTTATACTAAGTGTTTACTAAACGACAGAAGGTAATTTTTTTGTTGTACGTATGCGGCGACAATGACTTCTCCGCCGCCGTGACCATTATTTGAGTTTCGGCATCCTCTACAAGCCATACATTTTTTTAAAAGAAAAATAAATACCCTGTTTTACTTTTCTTTTATTTTGTTTTTGAAAATGGTTTTCATAATTTTTTTATTATATCAATGGGTTGTATTGATATATTGTGATTGACATGTGGAAATGTTATGTTTCCTTTGTGCATGTTTTATGTGGTACAATTATGTTACGGTTCTTGGGCATTGTTTATGAAGACGGGTGGTTCCGTGATAAACTAAGGGCGGGTGAGCCCGATATAGCTCTCCAATTCATTAGGTAACATGAAGGGGTTAAACGTTGAGATTTCTCCAAAGGGATTTAGGGAATATATTGTGATGGTTATTCCAAACGTAACCAAGAGGGTTACTCCCTACGTAAGAATGTTATGAATGCCTCAAGATACCTTTATGTCTTATGATTTCTATGATTTATTCATGATTTGATGAGGTATGTTAAAGTGCTTATGTTTTATGGGTAAAGTATGATTTCATTCGTATGTATATATGTACTCATGTTTCCTTTCCATATTTTTATATCCTTTACTGAGCTTTTTATGCTCGTCCCACGTTTTTGTAACGTTTTTCACAGGTCAAGGGAATGGTACATGATATGATGATAGTGTCAGGGAAGTGTCAAGGAAGAATCCATGTTTTTTTCAATATGTTTTTGTTGATGGGAAAAATGAATACTATCTTTTATATAACCACTTTGTTTAAATGTGGAATCTAATGCAAGTTTTATGATATAATTCTCTAAAACTATAAACCTGAAAAGATCCTCAATGTGTAATCTTATAATAACTCAAGATTAAGTAAGGTTTAAGGTTGGGGACTTATAGAATATAACATTGGAAATCTAAAATTATTTACCATGGAAGCTTCCTTATAAAATATAGTCCAAAGAGAGAGGTTATTTAAGAATTTCTGACTGCTTTAAATGAAGAAATGCTCGATATTCTATTGCAGTAAAATTCTGCTGAAATTATTTGTTCTATATATATATAAACAAATACAATCCAAAAATTAAAAATTATACCAACATATATATTTAATATATATATATATATATATATATATATATATATATATATATATATATATTCATTGTGGAAAATGATGAAAGGGCCTTTCCACCTTTGGCCAAATTTTCTAGCAATCACGGTATAGACCATACCTTATATGGACAAAACCAAAATAATCCAAAGTCGGAAAGTTTCTTACTAACTTTGTGTAATTTTTTAAAAATAATTTTATCCTACCATTTTTTAATGATTTTTTTTCAAAAAATTTATATAAAAAACTATAAGCAGGAGGTTTTCTATTTAGTACGATTGGAAGGAAAACAATTCCCAAGATACACTCATGGGTGTAATATGTTTTACTCACATATATATATATATGGGGGAGTTGGAACCTTAAATAAACATTTCCTCATAAGGAATCATACAACTCCTCGATATCATTCTCCAACGCACTGTGGGGTTTCTTAAATGAGTAAGCAAGATTAAGGAGTGGGTATATGAGTATCAGAAGACCAATGATGAGGAGAACACAAAGGGGTCCGAAGTTTTGGAAGTTGTTTTTATTGAAAACACCACTCTGCTCCCTTTTCAAATAGTTGATGGTTGTGGTAGGTTGTTAGTGTAAAACCACACCAAACCTATATTGGTAGAAAGCAGTAGGATGTGCTCGGCAGGGCTGGTAGTTGCATATAAATGGAGAGCTTCCCTAGAGATTCCAGCAGCTCTTTCCCTGGTAATCTCACCACCAGTTCTTCATATATTTAATTATTATTTATGATTTGGTTTCCCCATTATTAAAGAGAGATATTATGAGGGTTTTCTTCTTGAAATAGTGAGAGAGTGTGTACCCATTTTTACCCATAGTGATCCTCTTATTTACCCATGGTTTTCACCCTTTTCATTTTAGGGGTTTTCCACATTACCTATGGTTTCCATTTATTTCTACATTATTAACTTTATTTTAGCTCATAATTTGTATTGACCCAAGGGGAAATCATGTTTGTTCCAAAAATTTATATTAATGGATGGTTCTGGACCAATTTTGTTCAGTTTTTTGGTTATTAATAGTTCTTATAAATTTGATTATGCTCTGTGATTGGGGCTTCAGTTGATCTTTCACATCAGAATTTTTTTTGAGATTTTAAAATATAATATTGAAAAATATTAGAGGTTCTAGACTCATAGTGTGACTATATGGATGAGAAATCGAGGATCAAAAAATTAAATAGGGATAATTTTCTATTTTAGGAAATGAATATTCTGTCAGTTGAACATAATTATAATTTTCTACTGACAATTGAAGAAAGACCAACAAATGTGATGATATAATGAGGTTCCAATGGGAGCCAGAAACATGAAATGGATGCAAATTTGGTGACTAATTTTGGAAGTGGATATTTTTTTAATTAAGTGACAACGACTACTTGATGAATGTATCATCTCAACAACACATGGATAATCAACACGGGAGAAAAATGTCACATGATATATCAATGGGAATGATTTTATTAGTGTAAAACCATACCATGCGAACTTTTTAAATTTTGGAATGATCATAACCAGAAGATCGATGCATTCAGTACTATAAAATTGTAGATGTGTGATAATATTTTTTGAATCATACAATGAGTATTCCATGTGATGGTAATGAAGAAGAACATATTTCCTTTAAGAAAATTTTATGATATCAGATGAAAGATCCACAATAAGAATGTAGTGATGAGAATTGTAAAGGTTGATCTTATGGTGATGAAGTAAGAGACGTTCTCAGAGAATTTGTATGTTCTTTTGGGTGAAACGTACAAGGATGCAGAGATAGTTGTCGCATCAACTACCTCAATGGAATCATTAACGAAGTTATGAAATTGGAATCTTGGCCATATATCAGAATGGGGCATGAATATTCCTCAAAATCAAAACTTGTTTCATGGGATTACAAAGGTATCCTTACCATTTTAGGATCATTTTGTTTTGATCAAGCAACATGGGTTAACGTTTAGGATGTCAATAGAAAGGGGGAAATAGATATTAGAGTTGACCCATCCTGACATTTGGAATGCACAAATTATATACATGGGAGGAGAAAGGAACTTTTTATCATTCATTGATGATTATTCAAAGAGATTTTGGGTGTACCCATTCAAGAGTAAGGTCGATGACTTTGAAGTCTATAAAACATTCACAATGTGTAAGGAATATGGATTTGTTAATAAGATCTAATGAGTGAGGTCCAATAATGGTGGTTAATATACAAGAAAAGAGATTGATAAATTTTTTCTATAGGAAATAATTAAGAGAAAACTCATGGTTTCATAAACTCCTCATCAAAATGGAGTTTTAGAGCAGATGAATATAATTATATTTGATAGAATAAGGTTCATGATGAAGACTGTCATAATTGCCAAAAAAATTTGGGTAGAGGCAGTGAATACAACTTATTATGTGATCAACTGATCTCATTTAATTGATATTTATCTGAAGACACTAATGGAGATGTGGACTAGTAAACCTGTTAACTTTCCTCAGTTACATACATTTTTATGTCCTTTTTATGCACTATTTAATGACTGGGAAAGGTCAAATATGGATTCAAGATCCATGAAATGTATCTTCCTATGGTAAGTTGATGGTATGAATTTCTTTTGTTTATGGAACCCCAAAATAATAGTAAAAGTAGAGGAAAAACCCAAATAATAACCACTTTTCTGTTCGTAATTATCATAACACGGTGATCATATACCAATTGAGTCAGCACCAGGGCAGTCAACATGGGAGGAAAGAGCACTAATATGGAAAAAAATTAATTGAGAGAAATATTTCATACTTCTTATTGATAATAGAGGGGAGGTTTTTTTCTAGGTAGAGGTGATGCAAATTCTAGATGTATAATCATTGTAGGCAATTATTGAGGAGGATATTGAAGCCCGACAAAAGAATAAGGCTTTGGATACTATTACATTACCTCATAGAAGGAAGGATAATATTAATAAATGAGGCTTTATGATTATGTGGGATGGAAAGGAATAGGTGGAAAGATATCATGCTCAAATGGTGGTTAAAGTATATGCTCGGATAGAAGGTATTGATCGCAATGAAATATTTTCTCTTGTTGTTTGACTAATGACTATTCATATTGTTTTTGGGATGTTCCCTATGTATATCTTTCATCTAATGTTTCTAGATGACAAGTCTACTTTTCTCCATGGTGATCATTATGAAGATATCTTTATACTCTTACTATAACACTTTGTAGAAGAAGTAAAAGATAAAATTTTTTGTATGTTTAGAAAATATCTATATAGTCTCAAGTAGGCACTGAGGATTTAATATAAGATATTTGATTTTATATCATGATCCTTGAATATAAAATAACTTATTCAGATCCCTATGAATATTTCAGTGGTTTAGTTGATAATTATTTCTTCATTCTTCTATAGTATGTGGATGACATGTTGGTTATAGTCCCCAACAATGATCATATCTAGGAGATAAAGACACATTTTTTCTAGGAATTTTTATATTAAAGACATGGGAATTGAAAAACAATTATTTGGATGTAGATTTAATAATATAAAAATCATTGGAATATTTGGATATTATAGAATAATTACATACAAAATTTATTAAAATGATTCAACATGAAATAATGTAATCTAAATGATGCACATATTACCACTAAAAATTAATTTATCCTAAACTATGATTCCTAGAATTGAAGTAGAGAGCATGAGAACGTATCTAGTACTGTATACACCAATAGTTTTAATTTTTATGTTTTTTGTGGTTTTTACTAGACCATACATTGTAAATGTAGTGGGAGTAGTTAGTTGGTACATGGTGAATCCATGATGAGATCATTTGATAAAATTGAAGAGGATCCGGAGATACATCAAGGAGACCTTAGATGTATAATTGTGTTATGCAAGATCAGATTTCACTATCATAGGCAATGTGGATTTCTATTTTTTAGGTGATTCTGACTAAAATAAATCCACTACTTGATATGTGTTTACTCTTGAGGGAGGAGTTGTGTGTTTAGTTTCATATTTACTGTAAGTTGTGGAATTATCCTCGATGGAGAAATAGTACATGGTAGTTTCAAAGGCTTGTATTGAGAAAATTTGGATAAGAAATATGTTGAAGGATCTCAACCATAAACAAGGGATGATTTCGTTTTTTTTTGGATATTCAAAGTGCCTTTTATGTTACAAGGAATCTAAATTTTCATTATAGGATGGAGAATATTGTGGTAAAATATCACTTTTTCTGATATGTGGCGAAGGAAAGAATTGTGAGATGTTAAAAATTCACACTAAATAAAATCTTTCATAATTCCTAATGACGATGATTATCTCTAATAAGTTTATATTCTGATGATCCTTAACATCCTTTTAGAGACATGGGAGGCATTTTTAGAAGATATGAATGATGTGTGGATATTTATTGGATTGAAATCAAATATCTAATTGTGAGATAAGTTATTATTATTTTTCCATAGATTACACACCCGACATTTTCCAAAGAGGATAAGGTCGTGCTTGGTGGTTGGTGGAATAATCCCACCAAACCTCCAGTGGGAGATGGTAGCAGGAGGTGTTGGGAAGGGCTGGCAGTTGCCTATAAATGGAGAGATTCCCCGGCAATTCCAACAACAGCTTCATCGGTAATTTCATTAATGTTTCTTCATCAGTTTGAGTGGTATTTGTGAGGTGGTGTCCCCATTATACAAGATATATAATATTAGGGGTTCTCTGTAGAATAGTGAGTAGTTGTGTAACTTCCTTTATCCATAGTGATAATTTTACTTCCCAATGGTTTTTACCACTTTTATTTTGTGGGTTTTTTCATTTTATATGTGATTTCCATATATTTCTATATTGTTTCTATTTATAATCTCTTCACTAGTGTCCCCGTCATTTTTGTTCCTAAGAAGGTGTTGGGTCACCACCCAATGACCGAGATGCCGGTATAAGAACGTTTTCTCACTTACAGTCATCCAAACCCATAGTTTCAAAAAATTCATAGTCATTCTATATTATTTAAAATATTCTGTTGATGATACAGGATTATGAAATAATTCAGTAGTTCCTATGAGAGAATGATAAGGACATTTTCACTGATCCAATTTTCTGAGCCTCCTCCTTCTATACCTTCTACTGCACCTACTCCCCGTAGGAATTATCTATCTCCACTATCCTCTAGATACATTATTCCAACTCTAATTATTTTATTGGATACATCATTTACTTTTCCAATTGATATATTAGATGCATCCACTCAGATCTTATACATCTTCATGAATTTCTATAAGGGAAAGCGGTTCACCACTAAGACCTAAGAAGAGATCACTTTTATTGACCCTGCTCCCATTTCTTCAGTGACTAATTAGATTTATTATCTTTATTATACTTCCTATAATGTCATTCCAGAGATTAATATTGATTCTTTTACACCATATGTTTCTTATTATTTCATCCCCCCAACACTGAACATAATTTTGACATTTAATTAATGGGCTAGTTTTGCCTACCGAACATTGGGGAGGGTACCACCAAAAGTTTTATTGGGGACGAGGCTCCTTTATCATAGTTTTTCCCCATTATTACCCCCCCCCCCATTTTTGTACATTTCACTAGTAAATGTTTATATATTTTTTCCACATACCCATTTTTTTCTTTGAAAATCTAATATAAATGAATTTAGATTTTTTCTACCATTGGATAACATACTGTTTAGTCATTATTTTTTAGTGCATTTATCACCAATATCGGTAGATTTTCCCCCCATTGATGGAACATCCCCCACTTTTTTCAATGATTGGAAGTTGGTGGAAGGAATGTGTTGGGATACCAACCCCACCAAATCATACAATGAAGAGGAGAAGTATGGGGTCCTCCTCCCATTTCAACATCTCATCACCTAGTAATCAATAATATATTCTTTTTTGATTTATAGAATTTTGGGATATGATTATGAAATATATTCATGACTAATATATATAATAATTTATTCATATATTAGTAAGGGTGTTTTTACCACTTTTTCCCATAATGAAACTACTATTTTCTTTTGTTTTCATACTTCTTTCATTTTGGAGTTTTTTCTACATTACATTTGGAGTCCATTTATTTCCAAATTTTTCACTTCATTTTAATTCATGATTATCAATTCACTAGTGGTCCAATAATTTACAGTCACAAAAAGTGGAATTTAAGTTAAGGTTTTTCCCTTGGGTTTTCTCTTTTTTAGATATTAATAATTCTCAAAACAAATCTGTATGCAATATGATTGTGACTTCATTTGATCTTTCACATAATTAGAAAGTTATTGAGATTATTAAATACACCTATTTAAAAAGATATGGTTCTAGAAATATGGTGTGTCATGTTTTAAGTGATATTTGAGATAAAAAAATCAATTGGAATAATTTTCTATTATGGAAAATGAATATGTAGTCATTGATGTAGAAAGATAATTGTATACATGGAATTGTTGAAAAATCGGTAAGTGTAACGGAGGAAAAATGGAACAACATGGATTAAAAATCTATTTGTAACTTCCATTTTGATTTGGAAGATGTGTTCCTATATATAATTATGTTGAAAAATATTTGAATGGAAATATGTGGTACTCTCGCCATGCATTATGAGGCCAATTCACAACACAAAAAAAATTCTTGAAGGGAATAACATACACTCTTTTAATGGAGGAGTCAAAATCAGAGACCAACAACATCAACACCCTCCATACCTCTTCAGTAATCTCATATATTTAGGCTATAATGTTTTGGATATTGAACGTGTTGAGATTCTACTATATTGTTTTCTCGATTCTTATAACCAACTCATAATCATCCTCACCAACAATATCCTAATAGATATTCTACCATTTAATGATGTTTTAGCTGGTGTTCAAAAATATTAATGTTGTTGCAATATAAAAATGATATACATGAATATTTTCATCAATTAGTGTCTCTTTCAATAGAGAGAATAAATATTAAAGAGTTTGCTACATATGGGATCCAAAATCATGGAATTCCAAAATGATGGATTAAGAATAAGAATTTTACATATTATAATTCTGGAAATAAGGTTAACATCAAGGAAAACTATTGGAATACGAATATTATTGAAAATATTTCTCAGGTAAATGTGTTGATAACTTATGAGAACTGATATATACTATTTATTAAAGTACAGATGACTATTGTAAGTAGGAAACATCTTAACGATGCATAAATAATGGACTTAGGAGAAAAATAAAACATGACCTCTCTACAGGACTAATTATTTAAAAAGGAATTGTGTATATAGGAAACTATCAAACCATGAATATCATTGAAGTTAGAACCATCAAACTAAATATGTATGATGGTACTGTTCAAACCATCAAAGGAGTACGCCATGTTAATTGCCTGAAGAATAATGTATTTTCTTTTGGTAAATTTGATGGCATCATATGCATGAAACTCATAGAAAATGGGGTGATAAGAATTTTAATGGGTGACCTTCTACTAATTAAGGTAGAGAATATCACAAATAACTTGTACATGCTTATAGGTGGAAAGTACAAAGAGGTAGAGATAATTTTCACATAATCCATCTCGACAAAATTATTGATGATGTTGTGGAATTAAGATCTTGCCCATATGTTTGAATGAGGCCTAAATATTCTTGTAGTTCATAAGTTGTTTCCTTAGCTAAAAAATGCATCATTACCATTTTGTGAGCATCTTGTTTTCAGAAAGAAACATAGGTTATTGTTATATATGTCGTTAAAAAGAAGCAAAGATATCTTAGAGTTGACCTATTCTGATGTTTTTAATGAACCTATTAAATTACTTTTAGGAGAAATTTGTTTTGTACCAATCATTAATGATTCCTTTAGAATATTTTGGGTGTACCTAATCAATAGGAAGTCTTATTTTTTGAAATATTCAAAAACATTTAAATCATATAAGTAATTTGAATATAGATTGATGATAGTGTATGTGGAATAAAAATTATAGATGATGTACAAGTAAATATTTTAACACTTTTTTTGCCAAGAATACATCAAGAGACAGTTTGTACTATTGTACACTCCTCATATGACGGATGTGTAAGTCCAGATGAACCGTACCCTATTAGAAATAATAAGGGCGGTGATAAATACTGTAATAATTTTCCAAACAGTTTTTGTAGAGGCTATGAATAATTCCTTTTATGTGATCAACAAATATCGTTTACTGGCGATCGATTTAAGGACATCGATGTATATGTGGATTGGTAAAACCACCGACAATTCGTGATTACATAATTTTGGAACTCATGTATATTCACTTCACAACAACATTATTGATCGAAGTTGGATTTTAGATCTAGGAAATGAATAATCGTAGGGTATACTGATGGTGTAAAGGGGTATCATTTGTGGGATACCATTGCCTACAAACATATCATCACCAAAGATGGAGGACATTCCCAAGGATAAACAAATTTCCTCTGAGGCAATACCAGAGCATAAGGATCACGTATCGATTGATTATGGACCATTATAACCAACATGGGAGAAAAGGGAACCAGTATGAATCCAATACTATTTTACTAAGATAAATATTGGGTGATGATTATAAATGGAGGATTTAGTGCAATTTTATTTCATTGAGGCAACTGGGAGTCCAAATGTATCCTTATGGATGGAGATGATTCATGAGGAACCCGAATCCCCATAAAAGCACAAGACATGGGATCTAATTCCATTTCCATATGAAAGGAATGATATTATAAGAAAATTGGTCTTTATGATAAAACACAATGGAAAGGACCTGGTGTAAACATATCTTGAAAGAATTGTGATCGAAGGATATGATTAGAATGAAGGTATTGATTTTAGTGAAATATATTCCCCAATTATTAGGATAATTACAATGTGGATAGTTATTGTGATGTTTGGTATATATAATTTTAATTTAGAGCCTCTATATGTGAATTCATTTTTTTCCTTTTTTATCATAATCAAGATATCTAGATGCTCCAAAAAGAATATTTTATATAAGTGGGAAAAGAGAACTTGGTTTTAGGGTAGAAAAATTTTATGTACAGTCTCAAGAAGACACTAAGGTGTTGGTGAAAGTGATTTGATTCGAATATCATGAGCCTGAGGTACAACATACTTCATTAAAATCCTTTTCGATATTTCAAGGGTTTATATGGAAATGATTTTTTCATTATTATGTTGTATGTGGATGAGTTGTTTTTTTCAATCCCCAATAATGGTCATATCTTGGAGATGAAGGAACATTTAGCTATAGAGTTTGATATGATGGACTTGAGAGTAGAAAAAATATTATTGGGATATAGATTTACTAATACTGAAATAATTTGAAGATTTGGATATCAAATAAAAATTACTTAAGGAATGTATTTATATTTTTCAACATGAAATACAATAAGCCACTATATTCCCCACTTTTTTATTAATTTCAAGTTATCCTCAATGATGATCCGTAGTATTGAAGCATATAAGATAGAGATGTATCGAGTACCATATGAATTAGTAATGGAATGTCTAATGTTCTATTTGATTTGTACTTGACCAAACATTACACATGTAGTGGTAAAAGTTAGTTGGTAGATAGTGAGTCATGGACGGGATCATTGGATCATAGTGAAGAGGATCCTAAGATACATCAAAGAGATATCAGATGCTTATATATGTTATAGATGATCAGATTTTACTATCATAGGTTATGTGTATTTTGATTTTACTAGTAATCCTGACAGAAGTAAATCAGATACTGGTTATATGTATACTCTTGTAATTGGGTCAACGAGATAGATTTGAAATTTATACATAGTTTCATATTTAACCACGATAAATTAGGAGAACATTTTAGCAAAATATTATTACAAAGATGATATTTGGATGAGAAATTTTTTGGAGGAGCTCAGGAACAGACAAGTAAATATTCCATCATTTAGTGGAAATTAGAGTTCCCAATACATTTCTCGGAATACATATTTTTATTCAAGGACAATGAATATTGGGGTACAATATAACTTTTTATAATATGTGGTGTAGCAAGGAAGTGTGGAGATGTAGAAAATACACACTAAAAAAATATTACATATTTATTAACAAAGGCGACTGAATCAGATTAGTTGAGATGGAGGAGATCCTAAAGTGTCCTCAAAGAGACATGATTATCATTGTTTTGAATATAGAGAGTATGGGCGGAGATGTGATCTGTTCTGAATCATATATCCAAGTGGGATATGTATTGCCTTTTTTACCCATTAATGGTATTGCCGCTCCTTTATCATTAGAGGAAGGTGGTGGTAGGTGTGTGGTGGTTGGAAAAACCCACAAACCCATCTAGTAGAGAATAGAAGAAGGGGTTATGGTTTTCCAATAAAAGGGAATAAGGTGCACCCATTTTTGAATCACATCAAATTTCAATCAACAACATCACCATTATTGTTCTGTGTTATTTTATGGTGTGGTTTACCCATATATTAAAGATATATTTTTATGAGACTTTTATCCTTGTAATAGTTCTAGTGTGTGTACTCACTTTAACCCATAGTGATCCTTCTATTCACCCATGGTTGTATGCCCCATTCATTTTCCCTATTTTTCAACATTATATTTAGTGTCCATGTTTTTTTACATTTTTTCACTTCAATTTATATTTTTATTACCCCTGCACCAGTGAGACAGTCATTTTTTCTCCCAACTACCAAAGAGTCAATCAAAGGAACCCATCTTCAGACATTCTTCCCCTATGAGATTCCAATTTTTCTTCCAACATATGTTTTTACCCTGAGTTGTATGACAAGAATTGACCCCCATGGTTATTCTGTAGAGTAATAAAGATGTTTCTACTACTCCATAAGTGCTTCCTCATGAAAAATGTAACTTGAATATGACCCCAATATTGTTATTTGGAGTTAGAGGATTTTAAATATTATTTGGGGAAGAGGCCAAAATATTCTGAGCTAACAAACCTCACTGATCGATCCTAGTTTACTTTTCTATCTAATGAAATTAAACATCATTCTTGATGGGAGATAACCCATCATTCTTCTTTTAAAGTAATTCATGGTCTATACTATTTTATTCCTAGTTTAGTTTTGATTTCACTTTTTAGCGTACTTATTACATTCATTGATTATCAAGGAATAAAATATATTTTTAAATTTCCTATGTCATATATTCTCTCCTTTATTACTTATTACTTATATATTTTTTGAGATCACTATTGGGAAAGTGGAATTTTTTCTCTCCTATTTATTACTATACTTGGAAACAATCATAATCCACTCATCTTCCCCAGGAACACTAATTTCAGTTAGGGAGAACAAATTTCACATTACAAATTTATTAATAAATTCTTTATTTTTATTTCCTGGTAATTCCTCCCATTTTGATTATCTATATTGAGGAAATGTTTTATTTTTGGTGAGGGTGGACATTTAATGAGATTTATTTATTTTAACTTCAATATCTTCTTGTTCTAAATGGTGCATGAGAAATGTTTAACTAAATACAAATTCAACATGAAATTTTCATTGAAACCAATTGAATAAAAGAGACAATTTTTTATTAAATTACATAAAAAATATATAATTTTTTTTAAGATTGTAGTATGATTAATGATATGATATTTTTCTATAGATTCCAAATTTATGTGATTGATCATGGAATGACTTATTACATTATATGAATGTCCTAAGTGATTCAACATTTAATTACTACCATTCCCATATAATTTTGTTCCTATGTTTATTTAATATTTTATGGGAATATTTACTGAGATAAATATGGGACATGTGAACCCATGTACAATTTCATTGGTATTTTATCAAGGATATGAATAAAAAATATTAATATTAAAATGATTTAGTCAATTCAATTGATAATATGTTTGATACCCGCATGCGTGTTGATACTAATTAACATTTAGTGCCTATGGATGAAATTGTTAACAGTGTGCTATATTAGAATCACATTTTATCCTTTCCTACACTAATATTCTTTACATTTTATGATATTAAATTGTATTAGTATGGGGGGGATTAATTTTTATAAACATGGGATTTTTTTTATTCGGGATATGTGGGTGTTGATTCCATGGATTTTAGGTTTTGGTTTGATTACAATCTAATTGAACATTATTGATTACCATGCAAAAAAATAATGTGGTAGATTTTAGGATTATCAAAAATCATCATTACCAAAAATATGATTATGTTGAATGTTTATATTTGGTTAAGTGGTGGATGTGACATAATTACTATGCATTAATTTCATAAAATAAGAAGATAAAATGGTTTTTTCAGTTCACTTTCATTCAAAATTTAAGGACTTTCTTTGATATATAAGGATTTTGGATATTTAATTATTCAATGGAGATCCTACAATACACTTCTTGATTTATTTTTTTTACAATTTCCTAACTGATTCCCCGCCTTTCCAAGACATAATTTTATAACATTAACACTCAACCACACCCACCCTTACTTTCATTTTATCATTAATGAGAAGGAATCATGATTAAGTGTGTTATATTTCATTACATAGTGTAGATTTTAGGTACAATCAATAATTTTAATTACGAATATAAATTCAAGGTATGATCAAAACTCTATTGAAATATTACCTTCAGTTGTGGGAGAAAATTAATAGTGATATACATCAAAATATGGTTATGTTTACCTAAGGAACAATTAATAAATAATTATAAGGAGGAGTGTAAATAAAAATCATGATAACAATGTATGAGTAATTTTATTCATAGGGAAATATAATAATTAATCACACTTTTTTACAATACTTGGTTCAATTTTCATGCATGAAAATAATTTGTTCTTTATGGAATTTTTATTCATTTGAGACACTCATTGAGATTCCAATTAATTATATACAAGAAATTTATCAATAATGGGGTGATTTAAAATGATTAATTTATATATACATTGTAGTTATTATTTATTATTTTTTATACATCATTATATTTCAGAAGCCTTGATTTATGGTGGAATATTTTTTTGTTTATTTAAAGATGGTGTGTTTGGAAAAATTTCTACAGAAATATGGAACTAATGATGTTCCACATTATGATTCATCAATTCACATTATAAAGGTTCACATAAAGATAGAATGAGGTTTGGACAAGGTCAATTTAGGTCACGATCATCATTTCATGTAGTGAACCTATAGATATAATATTACTCTATAAATTTATAAGAATTCAAAATTTTAACATTTATGTCAATGTTCATCATTCACCAATATTGAAGCCTCCAAAAATCTAATTATTGAATGTCAATACAGAAATCAATGAATATTAGAGACAAATAAGACTTTAATTTTTCCTTCATGACATGAAATAATATTTCCTGATATGAAATTTCATGAAAGAATTCAAATAGAATGAACTCATGCCAAATCATGACATGAACTAATATTTACATTATCACACATGTTTTTCTATTCATGTCATAGAATATATAAATTTTTAGGGAGGTTATACTTTTACCATATTTCTGTTAATATTTATATTTTCATTCTTTATACTCAAAGGCCAAGTCATTTCCCCATACTATTGTTCTTCTATATTTATTTCCTTTCAATTCTAATTTTTATTGTGTTGTCTTTACTCATATTTTAAGTATGTTTTTTTATTTTAATTTTTTTCTCTGAGTTTACTATTTTTGTGTGGTTTACTTCTAGTTTCATGTTATCACATATGGGGAAATATATTTCCACCATATATGGGTTTTCTACTAAGGGATTGGAATTATAATTTGGGAAGGAAAATTTTAAGGAAGTAATAAAATAAACATGGGTAAATTAGTTAGTTATTAATTACAAAAATGAATTAGCATCATCCCATTTTTATGCATGAAATTGAACAATTTAATCTTTTAGAGGGAATTATAATCTAACTGGGAGAGTTTATTTTTTAAAATATCCTCAAATTTTCTCTTACACTAAGCGTTGAACTGAAAGAAACTAGATTGAAAGTTACTTTTAGATAAAAGAGAAGTTGATAATTTAGGTGGAATCAATTAACATTACATAATGTAATTTATGAATATAGAATAACATTGGACAATATTCCATTAAATTATCCAAGATATCAATTGATTATATAAATTTAAAAAATTATAGAAATTTATTCTAAAACCTTGGATAAAAAATTAATGTTTATTTTAAACACTTAGTGAAATAAAATTTCAGAAATCTATGTAAAGAGTGTACTCAAGATACCAATTCTAAGGTCTCACCAACCACCTTTTCACTGATATGGGATTCAACCCAGGCATCCACTATTTATTTAAACATAGTAGTAGTGTTAGATAAGTAAAAATATAATGTTTTAATCTTCACTACTCTTATGGGGAAGTAATGATGCCCAATGGGTTTTTTGATTGTCCCCCCCACCAATACATTAAACCATGACCAACTATCCCAAAAAAACATTAATCTATACCTTCCCTTATGTGATTAGTGTATATGGAATAAACAATACAAAAAATTAAACTATTGGTATCCCCATATGACATTAATAAATGACTATCCATCCACATAAGATTTTAACATATTCCATTTCTAATGTGATGATCATATGTTGACATTTCTCTACTGGACTTGTGGCCTTATTTATTTAATTACTCTATGAGTTCTTATGTAATCATTCTATGATAACCCTACATGATTTATTTTAATCTAAACCATAGTAAAATATCCTTGGGTGACTCATGTATCAAGCATAAAATTCCTTATGTGATGATTATAAGAGGCCTATGTGATGATAATAAGATCTATCATCTCTTTCAATAGTGACAAAATTATATTATTTTCCTATGTTATGAGAATTAGACGCCTTATGAGACAATCCTAATAATACTATGTTCCATGAAATGTATTTATTTTCTCTATACATAGGTAATGATAATAATATTCTTACCTGATATGACAAGTACAAGAGGCATACAATGATGAGATAGGGGACCCTTAAGTGATAAGCAGAAGCTTACATGTGTGATGAGCATAGGTTGCCTCATTTTATGAGCATGGTTTTTCTTCGGAGAATTGCTAGGTTTCTTTAAGGAATTATGCTTGTGATTCCTTATGTTGGGCACATATATTTAAATATAAGTTAATAAAAAATACCATAGGTCCTACACCTAAGTTAACCTATGATAAAAACATATTAATCTCTAACGACCCATCCTAATGAATATATTTATAGGTTTTAAAAATACTCAACAATTTATCATGATGTATAAAGATTCAAGCACTCCAATAGAAGGTTTTCAACTTGTTAAGGTATCCAATGATGAAATTAACTAGTGTACAAGTGAATATGGTACTGAGAATAGTATTTGAGATTATAAATTAAGTCAATGATTGTGATATATACTATGAAATGAGATCCATGGATCAATTCATTTAAGTATGGTATGACATCAAATCATCACATTAAAATTATATATCCAACACCATATATCCTAGTGTTGATAGTCTTCCCACATTTCTATAGTAGAAAAGATGAAGTACATGATAAAATCCATCTAAGGTTTTAATATGGTGAAATAGATAGTCGTAAATAGAATGAATTAGAAAATAGCTCCCACAACATTAAAGAAATGATTGAAGAAGAAATAAATAATCTTATTTGGTCTTATCCTCAAATTACTAAACATGTGGTGTACCACTAGAAATCTTGATTCATTCACCTTAATTTCTCTAGATAAATCATTTTAGCCTTTATATAATCATAAAAAATTTCCTTGATGGCTTTAGTCAATTGTATTCCTATAAGATCGCTGACATGATTTCTATTGAGTAAAACAATGAAGAATTCATCTCCATGATTTTATTAGTGGTATGCAATTTATTTATTTTTCAAATCTAGAAATTATTGGCACAAAAAGTAACCCATTTTCTATTATACCATTCTCTATATCACAAACCTTGTTAAAGATAAATATTGTATATATTAACCTCATAGCTCTGATACCACATGTTTAACCCATTGTTGAATAACAACAAACAATGAGGGAGATTTTTGGTGTTTTATTCTTCTTCATTCTCACAATATCTTGTTATCCTATTAGAAATAAAAAACAAACCTATTTTCCTTAAATCACACATAAGATATAAAAACAAAAAAAAATTAAGGAAAAAAAATATTTTACATTATTCATTGTGAAGGGAATGTTTAATGAATATAAACTTACTATGTGTTTACATAATAAGGGTTGATACTATTCACTATAAAGTTTATAGTAGTTATAAAAAGGTAGAATACCAATCATAAGACTATTAATCTTCTTAAATCTCTTTATACTTCTTTAAGACATAGAATACAATAGATCTATGAAATGGTAATCACATATAATGAAAATCAAAAAATGGATTTACACCAATCTGACTAAGTGTTTTATCAATGAGTATTAGTTTATCCTTAAAATCATTTTCAATAATGGAAATAATTTATTAATTCGGTTCTCATTTTATTCTTAATATTTCCATGGTTCCTTTCTATATTTTATTTTCACTATTTATTCTCATTTAAAATGTTGGAATCATTTCTTTAAAGCATGTTTCATTAATTTTCTACAAATGAACATTTAATGGGCCGTCAAAACAATCTAATAATTTCTTAAAAAGTAAACCAACTAGACTGAATTCCCACTAAATCATGAATAAATTTTATATCATAGATTTTTTTGTTCATATTAAATTCACTATGAAACCTCCTCGGTCATGAAATGTAACATATTAAAAACTCTCAAGTCAGAAAATAATTTACATTATCATGGTGTTTTCCTTGTTAAACCAAAATATCCACTTTATTTAGTTAAATATAAAAATTTTAAACGTATAAATATGTTTACTAGTTATTTATAAATTCTCTCAAACATATATAATTAATCTAATGGAAAGATATTTCATAGACCATACTCTATTCCAATGCATTAAAAACTAAAACAATAAAAATAATAGTCTTTTTTTCTTTTTTGTGACCAGAATTCATAAAACAAGACCTTCAATAAAATTATAATATTGAACCAATCATAATGTTAAATTTCATTCACAACATGAGAACTAGATCTCTAGAACTAGTAAAATTACATAATTATCCTTCCCAAAGTAATAAATCCTCCACAACATGATCATATTCACTCTAGACATAATAAAATCTGTATTATCATCCAAACGATTGGAAATCTATATTCCGACTGGTGACATAAATCTCTTAATTTTATAATGTTTAAAAATCATTCATTTCAACCAGAGTATTCTTATGTTTCATCTATATTCAGACTTATTCATTCACCTGTATTAGAGACTTTACCAAACTTTTTATCATTAGGACACTATTTGGCCATAATATTCATCCCAAGACATAAAAAAAATGCTCGGATGATGTTCCTTGATGATGCTTTGAATTTTCCGTAAATGATTTTTGTAGAGTAGGATATTTAAGTTTTTCATCTTTAACTCTTATCATGGTGCGAAGCATGATGTCATGATATAACCATGTTACTATTAGAATCATAAAAATATCTCACCAATCATAGTTAAATACTTCATGCTTAATAACATAATCATTCAATCAAGTTCTATTTGAAAAAACAAATCCAGTATTATAAACAAATATTTTCAACATAATACCTTTAATGTCCAAAAATTACACTAAACACTATCTTGGAATCGAAAATTCTTAGAAAAAATAAGACAACATTTTTTCTTGGAGAAACCAACCTATAGATAAATTCCCAAAAATAAATCATTCATGTTACTTAATGTAAGTTGTATACTTGAGAAATAATCTTAAGGAACAATAAAATATTTAGAATCATAAACAGAATTAAAACTATCAACTAGATCAAGATTGATCACTATATATAACTAGTTTCTAAAATTTTAATCTAACCCTTACTAGAACCTGTAGTTGGGAGGACATAATATCCCTTTAGAATAATCATTCAAATTTAAAATAATCACCCTCTAGAACGAATCTACTATATAATATATCCATGTTGAAAATATTCACTCTATACAATATATAGTTAAGTAAAAAATAATCACCTTAAAAATTATATAGTAAGGTCATATAGAATTATCCACTGAAACTTGTAGCTAGGTCAGAAAGCATTAATCTTTAATACCATCTACTGGGTGATAAAAAATATCCATCCAATTATTGAAAATGAAAAACATTTGGATCATCCACTATTTCAATCAATCGATTTGGAAATAGAGTAAAAAATGAAAAATAAAATTTAAATCCCCAATAAAACATGAACCAATTAATTATAATATTCAATGATTCCAAAATAAGTTTCCTATAAAGGCATAACCAATCAATAAAAAAATATTTCATATCTTCCATAACCACTATCTGAACATAAAATCCAAACTCCCCTTATATTACTATATGAAATATATATTTAAAATTTATAAAGAAGAAAATATAACAAAAAATATATACCAACCACTCTAATAATAATAAAAAATAGAAATTTTCCAAAAAATCAATTTTTTAATACACATATTCTACAATTACTCTATCCCACTGGCCTAGTTCATCTGCATAATAATACATATTCCACATAAAAAATAAAATATGTAGTCATATCTATATAAAATATCATTAAAATCCAATCCCTTTTTATACTATGTAAATAAAATCATCATGATACTTAGAAATGATGAAATAAAGAAGAAAACATTATATTGACATCCAAAAAACTAGATCAAAAACATTGAAGAAAAACAAATAAATTGCATGAAATCCTCCTAATAAAAATTATCCAACTAATGAGATTAAAATATTTTACATTGGTATTTACATGAATAATGAACATCATTTTCTCTAGACAATATATCCACATGGAATAAATATATAACTTATACTACTTGAGTATGAATTATATCTATAAATTTCCTCGAAACATAGTGAGAGAAAATAAAACACACTGAGAATATATCTTGGAACATGATCCCATGGTCCTATTTATTGAATATAAATAATCTCACAAAATGAAAAAAAAAGATTTGTATGTGGTACCATCCATGTGTAAATACTACCTCTAGTAGCACAAAAATTACCGATAAAGGTACTGAAAATTGATCTCTACTGCCCAAACACTCTTATTCACCCATAAATTGGTCATGTCAAACTATCATTAGTTATAAAATTTATAGAAAATTTGACACATGATCCATTCCTCTCACGAAAATTAGAAAATTAACAAACTCCCAATGACTAAAAAATTAGGCCTCAATATTGGCTCTACCATAAAAAACCCATATGAAAAGACAAACTATAAATACCAATATTGAGAAGGAAACAAATCCTTAAATTTTATTTAAAAAACATCTTTAAAATAAATATCATATCTTATATTGAAAAAATGGTAAGTAAAAAGATTATTTCATTAATTTTGTAACTACGTCAGTGAAACCCTCTCATAGGTGTTCTACTCAATTAAACTTTTATTCAAAAGAGATTGCTCCAACGAATCAAACATATAAAAACAATAATATCCTCACACTATTGAATCTTATTTATATTCTATAAAATGACACATCCTTGTCCAAATCTAACCCATCCTAATATATCATATGAAATGGATTTGAAATACACTTTGATAACTACAAAACATGAAACACATCATAGACTCTATCAACCAATGAAGAACCACGAACCTATATTCCAACTCTAAAGCTAATTTAAACATCTAATTTTTTTAAATAAACCTATAGGATTACTTTATAACATAACCAAACCAATTAATACCATATCATGAAGAAACCCATTAAAATAAATGACATACAACCTCAAATATGAATGGTATATTTTTTTGATTCTTATATGAATGTAACACACTTATATTCATCCTAATCTAGTAAAAATAATTCTAGCATGATCCTAATTCTTATGACCCGAATTAGGAATTATCATTAATGTCTTATAAATATCCACCTAACACATTGATGAAAAATAATGTAATTAATAAATCATATCATATGGTGTTATTGAGTCCATCGATTGATTCAAATTTATCAACTTATCTAGAATATATAGTATCAAAAAACCTAGTTTTCTGAGGAAATCCAATAAAAAATCCATGGGGGGTATACCTCCATTCCTAGAGTGGAATTAATAAAGTTGTAACAAAAGATATAGAATCTCATGCCTATCCTTCAATCTGTGATAAGTAATGAATATCAAAATAAACTCAATTGCATATATCTTTAACTTAGTGCACCAAAATTTCTCCCTCAATACATGATACAAGATCACTACACTAGGATACACTTCCCATGATGAATCTTGAAACTCATGTTACACTTCATCATATACCTGAAAAAACAAACAAATTATTTGGAAGCATCACCCGATGCTCCCTACATTTAGAACAATCATCAGGTATATCAAACTAATGAATTTGATCATGAAAACATCTATCTAATGATACTAAAACATCCAATTAAAATAACTTGTCGAGACATGGAAGAAAAAACAAAATCTTATACAAATTGGCTAACTCATCAACTGTACCCACATAAATAGGAAAATAATCTAACTCCTTCACTATATTCGATTTATCTAGTGACTCCAAAACCAAATCACTAGAATATATCCATCTTAAATCTTAATCAACCACAATATCATTTTATTGAGAAAATGTGATATCAAAATCATAGTTTTAATGAAAATCCTTCCACCCCCTTTCATAAAATTCAAATACACATGAGAAAATATATTAACCCTTGAACTTTTGATTTATAAATACCATTAAAATATTTCTTATAAAATATTCTCTCAATGCCATAATTTCAAATACTTACAACATGGGTATAAAATCTATATTCATGATGTTACAATAGTATAGAGACATTAACTGTCAAAACATGGAACTATATAAAAATACACCCTAGGCCATGATGGAAAATATCACTATAAACCTTATAAGAAACATTCACTTCTAGTAACATCAAAATATGTTCATAGTTGAACCTATCCTTCTAAAAATTAAATGTTATCCAACACTCCCCTATAAAAACAAAGGAATGGTTCTTCCTATCTATGTCTGATAAGGAATTTTAATTTTATAAAATTTACAAATGAACAACTTATAAAAACTATAAAGACCGAAAAAACCATATACCTATGAAACATTCCAAAGAGACTATCAAGATAAAATTTACTCAAATTTATTTGGGATAATAATCCCACAAATACCATTAATCAAATTACTTATTAATGCACATCATATGATAAAAAAACAATTCTTTGACTTCATATACAACTTATTATCTTATTAAGAATCATAGTTAATCATTAAATATCATTTATTATTGTCATCTGATCTCATATTCATCAGGATGTCATCAATATACACAACCAAAAGTTAATTAATAAATAATTAAATATATATTTTAATCAATACCACTGAAACAATATAAATATTCATCAAACCAAATGTAATCACCACGTAATGACAACGCAAAAAATGAAAAGAAAGCTTCCAAAAATCCCCCATAGGGATCCAAAATCGATTATATCAAAAATAAATGTAAACCTTATTAACAAAGATCATATATTTTTTTATAAAAATATTATCCATTTTAGGAAAAAGGAAATAATTTTTCAGTTCCACATGAATCAACCAATAAAAATATATATAATCCTAAAAATATTATCCCCCTTATGAATCACATGGTTTAATAGAAAAAAACCATAACATATCATAAATTACACATCTAATATCATGAATTTATACCGGATACATCCTATAGAAACATAGATAGATTTTTTTAGTTCCATGGTACAACTAAATGTTAAATTTTAATTTTTTTCAACAGTGGAAACATCAACATAATCTTATGAAAATAATCCCAAAACTAATTAACCATGGTAGGTTAATCTTTTACACTTTTCACCAACACATCAAACACCAAAAATAAAAAATATAATGTAAA
The DNA here is from genome assembly GCA_963277665.1 of Viscum album. Lineage (NCBI taxonomy): Eukaryota > Viridiplantae > Streptophyta > Magnoliopsida > Santalales > Viscaceae > Viscum > Viscum album. The sequence goes on along the minus strand of OY728155.1, from coordinate 773,389,021 downwards.
AAATTTGAACTATAAAATGATGAGTTCAAGATAAATGTCTATAACTCTCCAAAAAAGAGATAAGGGTAAAAACCAAGATATATGAAAACAAAAAATACTTAAAACACAATCAATAAAAGTTCACTATGAAAAAATAATCCATAAAAGTATTAAATTATAATATTGAATCGTGATCTTGGAAATACAGCATGATAAATTGATTTATAAAAAAATGGACTCACAACCATTTAAAATCTCTAATAACTAAAAAATAACCAATAAACATTGACATCTCAAATTTTCTATGCAATATATACAAAAAGAATTCCATAATTTTAGATATAGATATATTAACAAAAATATTGATAATCAATGATTACTATAAAATTTAAAGAGATAGATAAATAGATATATATCATAAATCCCACTACCTCATTTCCATCAAACTAAGTAACCTTAATAAGATGAAATAATCCTCACAAAACCATGAAACCATGACAATAGTCCTTAATAGCATGACCACTAACTCGATCCTAAATATCTGTTAACTAACCTACTACTACTATGACCATATCTTCCCAATATTGATGATATAATAAGATAAATATCCAGATATGGTTGAATGTTCTAATATAGAACTCTATACATTTGATTAAGAGGACCTTCTAAAGTCAAACCCCATGCCTATCTCAACTAATCTTAATTAAAATAAGAACAATCATAAGGATAATTCCAAATCCCATCTAAATATAAACAATCAAGTCCTCAACAATGTATATAAAATTTCAAACAACTATGTAATGATAATTAAACAAATTTATGAATTGACTAACCATGATCACGATAGAAAATTATTTTTACATAGAATGAGAACCTGAAACTCCAGATCAACTATAGTCACTTTCTAGAATCACCTGAGAAGTTAGATATAATAAACTATTAGTAATATTAGAATGATCAATCACATTAATATATGTACTTATCCAGAAAGTACCCATTTACCTATTAATCATAGGATGGGGAGACCCTAAAAAATACAAGGTCTCAATCCATAATAATCCAAAATATATGGGAAATGAAAAATAATCCCATAAATATTAAAGTAAACAACTAACCATTAAATCTCCATTAATAAATATTCAAAGACATCCAACCAATGGTCCACTCACAAGGTCTTTGAAAAAATACCTTAATAAATAATTCCATAAATGTATCCCATGAAACTGAAGTCTCAAGAAAATATCCTAGATATAATTCCACCATTTTGATATAGATACACTCAAAATAATAATTACCATTTGAATATGGTTTCCCATCGTGGTATGAATCAATTGAATCACTATTTATACCTCCAACATTCAACATTCATTCTATGGATCTAAGACGTATCCTTTATGTATTGATTAATCACACAATTGATAACAAAAAAAATGATGCACTCCAAACCTTATACCTTAAAAAAATTGGCTATAGCCTTTACCAAAATATATTATGTTGTTTTTTATTCCAATATCAAAATTTTCCATATGGAGAACCACCCAATATATTTGTTGAAATCATCCAATCTTGATCAACTCATATCCCAAGATTATTATTCCATTTTTAAATGTATTTCATATATCACCCTATGTGAATTTTCATTCTATAGCCACACACAATCATCTTGAAAATAAAATGACATCATAGTTTTATTATACATTCCACAATTCCTTGATGATTCCATAATGTTCCTGAGTACTAATTTGTATATGACACAAGTACATATATAGGATCATTGGGGACCTTTAAGACCATATATCAGTTTCCCTATTATATATCTCACTTTGAGTTCAATAACACTACATCCAAAAACCCTAATGTTTCCATTTAAATTAACTATTAAAAAATACATCCAAAATACTAACTATGATGTAACACTTTTATGAACAAATAAGCTTTATAATAACACCTAAGGTAACTAATGGAGACCTGTACAATACTATAAATCTATCTGCAAAAGAAAAAGTCATGGTGTTGGAATTCGATGGTTTTAAAAATACATATCGGAGAAATATACAACAATAATATTATACGTTGACGTAAAATAATGATAAAGTTACTTAAAACATCATCAAAACGAAATATCCAAGTAAATGCCTTATATATCATTAATTTAGGTAATTTTGTGCAATATAAAAAGGACTAAAACAGTTAATGGTTGAAAAAAACAATTTTTATTCCCATAATAATGTATATCTAAAACATTATTACAGAACGAAAATTGTATTTTAATACTTATAATAACACTATAAACTGACCAAAAATATATCATCACCTGAGGTCACCACCAACATATTCTTGAATATTTGAAAACTAAAAAAACAACGTATTGATTAGTATGAATATATCTAGTAGGTTTTTAATCCAGTTTCTAACTATATAAATGGGATAAATGCATACAATTTAATCTAGGAATATAAATGATAAACTATAAAATTGGACCACACTCAGTTCAATTCTAATCTCTAGAGATTCCTCATTACTCACCATAAAAAACAACTTAAATTCAAAAGTGTGTGTCTATTTTTTAACTCACACTACTAAAATTCAAAAGAAAAAGATCCTAAAAAAGAAGATCTAATACACTAGTACGAACACCAAATTTTTAATCTGATTAATTATACCCCATTTTAACACTAAAATACAATATTTATAGCCATAATCAAAAGTAACCAAATTTGGAAGGGGGATTCAAGGATAACTCACCTAGCATTGTTGAAGACCTCAAATGAATAATTCCAACTACAATCACCATCACCACAAATTAGGAAACTCATATCACTATATCTTTGTCATAGGACTATCTCAACACTTTATAGCTTTTTTCAACCCACAGTGGATATGATAACAACCAAATTGTCTCTAGTATAGTTAAATCATGTTTTCATAAATCATGGATCTACGAAAATGGGGAGGGGTGGAGACTATATTTTAACTGTATCATAGGTCAATCTATTTCCAAATAACATGTTTTCCTCTTATGTATATGATATTATATTGAGGTACTCTAATCATCATGTTAACTACTACATAGGAATAAAATATCTAATAGAAAACCATGACATTACATATCACAAAAGTAAATATCATAAGTATTAATTCATAAAATAACATCATATAGACCATACCCTCCTGATTAAATCAATAAAAAATACCCATATGGAATAATCTGACAATGATCCACACTACAGTTGACATTAGTCGATAAACAAAGATATGGGAATTGAAAATGAGTAATCAATTATTTTGTTCCACATGATATGGCACCTCTAGACCATGTAATTACAACCTTAAAAATGAAAAATCCCCAAAGGAAATAAATTCCCTGTAAAATAAATCCAAATAACCTTTGAAAAAATATTCATATATCAGATCAATAGTCCTCTTCAATAATGATAAAAAACCCTACATTTACCAAAATGAAATTCCATGGAGTACCATAAAGGAAAAACATCCTCTGAAATATATTATATGTCTATAAACCATAAAAAAATTATTTTGGGGAGACATTTCTTTCACTAACTCATTAGTCTTCAAAATATAAACACTATCAATTATCCATGGTCTTCCAATCATCAAAATTTCCACCCAAAAAAGGACATCACTTATTATCTTCAACCAATAACTTTTATAATAATTCTGACCCATTAAAATATTTATCAACACCATTGGTATAGTATATAAATAGAATAATATCATTCCATATAAACTATTATATGGTATAATAATTCAAAAAGAAGTCAACTAGAAATTCCAATAGTCTTCTACACCATGGAAATGAAATCATGTTGATTATCATGAATCCAAATAAATATGAAAATATTTAATACCCTACCTTAAAAATAAGTCACCAAATAATAAGGGAAAGAACCCTAAGAACATTACTTTATATATATTATATAACCTTTGAGATCAAAGTATTTTATAAGTAAATATCAAATAATAAGGGATCTCCTCCCCGTTAGTGTATAGATCCTATAGAATAAAAAACATCATCTGATCTATTTTAATTGGAATTATACCTATAAATTTCATTCAAACATAGAGAGTCAAATTTGAAATAATTGGACATCACTACTCAAATGAGATCCTGCAAACAAATTAATAGGGTATGACTAAATCCACTAATCATACAGGGGTCACCATGTAAAACATACCATGGGTAACTGCAACCAGAAATAATGCATATATAACATTGAAATGTGATAAAAATAAATCTCCATTTCTCATATACACCCATTCATCTATCAATAAATCACAATATTCTCTCACATGTTAGAAAACACTGCTGAAAAATATTCTATACCATCAATGCATCTCACACGAGTAAGAAATGTAAAAATATCCCAAAACACAAAATACAGATTACATTAAATTAATAGTTAATATCATTAAAATATAGATTTAATATAAAATATATAAATTTTATAATATTATCTCCAAATATTTTTATTTACAATGAGTCATAATGTGATAAAAACAATTCAATTTGGATTATTTATTATAAGGTTATAATGTGTTTTAATTTTCATATATATAATAATTATAGTTTTTGATTTTTAAGAATTTAAGATTTTTTTAGAAGTATTTATTATATGTTTTAAAAAAAATATTTTGTAAATTTTTTTAATACTTTTACTTAATTTTTATATATAATTTTAATGCAATTTTTTATTTTATTTTATTAGTATATGATATATATATATAATAATTTTTTACATAAATGTAATTATAGATTTAATTTCATAGGAACTTGAATTAGTATATAAAGACATGAAATGTTCTAAGATGATTTATGTATGTTTTACTATCCTCTATTGAAATAATATTCTATTCCTTATAAATTAGGTTTTTTTTACTATTTTTATTGACTTATTTCTATTTGTAGTTATTTTTTATTTCATGGGTATGTTTTTTAGCATTCTTTTATATTAAATTTATAATATATTTTTTATAACTTTTCAATGATATATGCTTGGTATGAAACTTGTTATAATATTTTGAGAATGTATAATAATAATATATAATTTAAATATATTTTATATAAATTATTATTATAACAAATTTATAAACATAAAAATATAGACATTAGAGTATAAAATCACATTAAATAATAAAAATGACAAACATTAATCAAAATATAAAATATATCTTCAAAAGAGGGAATATTCTATTATAAGACACTAAATATATTTTGTTCCAACTAGGTTACGTGGAAAATATATAAAAAATATAAACTGAAAAAAACTATGAAAAAATATGAAATCAGCATAAACATATAAAAAATAAGATTAGCGCAAAGAATATAACTAAAAAAGAAATTTGTTAAATATAATAAAAATAAATGGATTCAACTAATATTAAACATTATTTATTCAACACATAACATTTCAAATCAATTTTTGTAAAACCATTTACTATAATGACACCACTTATAGACATGCTTAGTGCATGAGAGGAAACTCATAGTGGTTTCTTGGAGGGATTGTGTGAAGACTTTTGAGATGGGACGAATGGGGCTCAAGGATCTCAAAACATTCAATGATTTCTTGATTAATAGGTTTACATGGAACCTCTTGTCTTCTAGTGAGTCCTCAGGTGACTTTTTGTCTATCAAGTTTAAAGAAAGTCTATTTAGTGGATATCCACGATATCTTGTTTCCTCTGTATGGCCCTCTCTTCAGCACTCCTTCAATGGAATCATGTAGAATTCGAAGTGTCTGTTTAGTAGGGACGCCATGCTTAAATGTTGGAAAATATCATGGTTGGATAGTGCTATTGAAATCACTACTATCCCCTCCATCATGGAATTGATGACAATTCTTGATACCATGATCTACACTCTTTCTCTTTTTGATATTCTTCACCATCAAATTGTGCTGAAAATCCAGAATTATGAATTCGTGGATAAGGATACCTTGTTCTATAAGCCCAATTCACATGGACGATTCGACACGAAAGAGTGTTATACTATTAACATAGTGGGATCCCATATACCACCAAGGATGATGCTTCATTTTATGGTCCCTTTTGGTCAACCATATAGAATGGTTATTCATTGGAGGCTATGGAGGAATGGACTCCCTACACTTGATTAGATGCAGAAAGCAGGGGCACCATCTTGCCTCTACCTACCCCTATGTATATGGACTGAAGAATCTATCCAATACCTCTTCCTTTGATGTTTTATTCAAAAGATACATGGAAATATATTGGTTTTCTATTCTCTTTGATTTCTACCATTGCAGGAATTCTGAGGAGCTCATGACCCGAATTTGTGAAGGTGGGAAGAGTGTATAGGTGCACAACCTAGTCATTGTGGTATCAACATCAGCCATTCATTTTATCTGGTATGCACAAAACAAGGAGATCTTCTATATTCAACAAGAAAGTTTCCATGTTGGTTCTCTTTCCATACACAGTGATATTCATGCTTCTGATTCTGTGCAATCGGGCACGATGTAGAATTATATTTAATACCTATAGACTCTATGGTTTCTTGATGTCGAAGGGAAACTGAAGAAGCCTATTTAATTTAGGTTCTTCAGATGGATTCCATCAATCCCTTTGGGGATTAATGTTAACATTGATTGTGCTTCTTCTAGCTCGCCTGGACCTTCACGATGTGGATATGTTTCTTGCACTTATCTCTATTTTATAAAAGGTTTCGTCCACCACATTATTGGCCAATTTAATGCATCTGAATCCAAACATTGGGTTGTGGTATATGAAATCAGATATGATTTCTACCACAACTGGTCAACTTTATGGATTTAATCGGACTGAAAACTTGTTGTGAATGATTTTGGAACATATAATAGAGATGTGCCTTGGTGATTTCTTTCTTCATTGAATCACAAACCTTAGTAAAGCTTGTCACCTTCAAATATTTGTATCTTAGGTTTATAGAGAGGTGAATCAGATTTCACATGCCCCCTTGAAGAGGGAAATTGTGGAGCTGAGCACCATGTGGTGCTTCAGGATCCATAATTTCTTGTGTTTTCATGGTGAATGATAATATGAAGGGCGTGACACATTCCGGCTTTTGTACTACCCCTGTAATGCCTAAAGTCTTATATTTTACATTTTATTTAACATATTTAGGGTCGTCTTGCTCGGACTATGAATCTTTGTGGTAAACAGATATCCAAAAATAAATAAAATTAAATAAAAATATTATACAGAATATTTTTAAAATAGTGAAGGACTTCATAAATTATCATTGAAAATATTATATTCAATGAATTTATTCTTATTATTGACTATATTATAATTTCCATTTATCTAATATTAAATTTTAATCAGCACATTTTTATTAATAATTATAATGTTATTTTTTTCGTAATTCCATATGGTTTATTCTTTGAAATTATATCTTTTTAACACAATGGAGAGGGAACCCCTACAATACTTATAGACCCAAAGGAACAAAGGCTAAAATAAATGCTCTTTAATCCACGGTTCACCGTCTCTTTTTATATTTTTGAATAAATTATATTGAAACTTCTACTCCCCAACACTAATTTATGAGTGAATTCGCTCACCACTTAACATTTTTAATGGCATAAAAAGCTCAGGTATAGTAATGAAAAGGTCAATTTATATCCCCATATTTCTCCTTTAGTCATTGGTTTTGTTTTCTACATATAGTGACTCCTTATACTCTAATCCATCACCTAGTGGTTGCTCTAGTAAACCAAAGATTCTCTACTTCATGTATTGAGGGCCTCGTTGGATAAAGGCCCTAAATACTTGGGCTCATAAGACATGTGTCTTAAAGTCCCATTTATATAATGGTGGACTTATTCCCTACAATCCCAAATTCCATATCAAGAAGGCCCAATTTTAGTGAATAGTGCCACTATGAATGTACCGCTATATTTTCTAATATACTACTTCTACTGTAACATTGAGATTCTCCCCTGCCTAGATTTGAACTGTGTATTTCATATAGGGTTATGGCTAGTTACTACTATGTGAAACCCCAACTACATTACATTATTATTATTTATGAAACATTAAAAACTAATAAATAAATTTTTATTAATAATAAAATTATTAATATCATATTTTTATATTAATAAATACATTTATTATTATTGTTTATATTTATAATTAATTATAATTATAGTATTTTTATTTATTAAATTGAAACTATTAATTATCTTATTAAATATAATTACTAAAAATTTATTTAGAAAAAATACAAACTATAAACTTAGAAAAATGATCCCATTAACCCCAATAGAGTTTATTAAAAAAGATAGAAAATTATTGATGGAAGAAAAACATATAGAACACTAAAAAATATTTCCAAAAAATAGAAACTACCAATAAATATTAAAAACTATCACAGAATAGAAGAATTTCTTTTCAAATAAAATCATAGTATATTCAATAATATAACACATTAAACATCCCAATTACCATCTATACAATTTAGCTAGATTAGAACCATAACTTTCATCCATCGTCATCCAATATACTTTACATTAGTAGGTGTAAGATAAACACCGATTTACATATGAAACATGTAATTTCAGACCATATAACATGAAAATATCACATTTAAGTGATAAAATGTATAGAGAAATAGTATAAAATATACATCTGAATAAATAAAATATAAGATACAATTCAATGAGTAGAAGTCATTACAACAACCAAGAAATAACATTATTAGATAAAAATTAAATATATTGCCTTAGAAGCATGAGGATAAATAAATTCTCAACTTCCTAAATGAGCCATATAATAATATAAAAGAAACAAAAATAATGTGATAATACTGCTATAAAAACCCAAAAGTTATTTCATGACATCAAAATAAATTCTAGGAACAAACAAAGAAATGAAAGCCTTCACATAATGATAGTTTCAATCAACCAATATATAATACAATCAAAGGGATCGACAAATAAACATAAATCCAATACCCTCAAATTCCTGATATAGTATAAAACCCAAATGTAATCCAATTATTTGGAAGTCTCAATGTATAAAAATTTCCTTCACTAAATAAAAATAATTACTTTATTATTAATAGATGGATGGAGATTCATTCCTGTGGTATTTTCTTCTTCTCTCTTTGTTATAATAGTTGGTTTTCGTAATATTGAAACAATTTTCATTTACCCTTCCTTGAAACAAATTTATTTAATCAATTTTTGATTGAATTAAATTATATAAATTTATAGAAAACAACATTTTTTAAATGATTTCTTACTTATTATATCTTTGAAAAAAATTAATCTTTTAAAATTATTCATTTATTATAAATTTTCTTTGTTTTTAATGATTTTAATAAGGGTTGAAAATTGGTAATAAAAATAATTTTAAAGTGCTATCATTTTAATCAAATTATAATCCATGTACATGATCTATATTAACTTTTTTGGGTTAGAATTATAAATTTTAAAATTTTACACCCACTAGAATTGATGATGTTACTGAAAAATTCTTTTTTTGACACACTTTTTTGGGGAAATAAAAGAATTTAAACATCCTATATTTTCTAGATGATTAATAAATTCCTTTTTAATATGTACCACATTAGTCACTAATAAGATGTCATGGAACAACAAAATCATCCAGGTGAATATGAAAAAAATTCTCCAAACATTCTACTATTGAGGATCATGAAGAAGTAGTTCAATAATTTCACTAGGCTGGAACCATAAGAAATTATATGAGTACCACCCATTTAATAGATACATCATGATTTTTTACCACCTAATTTTGGTAAATAATTTTGGGATAATGATTACTGACTCCAAATGAAATAAAACATTGTCCAATTTTAGGGAATTCTATATAAATATCCCCATAAAAATAGAATTTTATTAGGTATATGAGACATTTTTAAACATAATAATGTCATTAAGGAATCCTTATAATTGATATAATAATTATTTTAAATTAAGGATAGGGAAAAGGATTGTTTGAAAATATTAAGTCATGTATCCATAACAACATGGGACATACTAGAACAAAATTTCATTGATAAGTATGCATCACTACAGAAAATTGAGATTCATAGATTTCCATAACAATATTGGGAGTCTAATTTAGGTTCTTGGGCATTCAAGAATATTTTATAAAGATACACAAACCTCAAACTAGACCATTTATTCCAAACTAAAATTTTATACTATGTTTTATAGCCTATGTCCTGAGTCATGATCAATAAATCTTGGATAAAATCATGATGTTGAAAACACTACATGTATGATGGTACATCCTTGATTAAATAAATAATTACTCTAAACCTTAAAAACAATGTAATAAATAAAAAATATAGTAATTCATAAGGTAATGAATTAAATGACCCGACCTAAGATGGGGCTCGTGCCATAACTACCCAAAGCTATCCAATATAGGCCTGGGGAGGCCACAACCACCAATGTGATAACTATCTTGGGGGGGCCTTTTCCTAAGTACCAGTATTCACATTATAGCTAAATCAATGAAATGTGTAGAGGGAATGACGAAATGATGCCAAACTACTATAAAGTAAACCAAGAATGCATGAACATATAGATTGTACATTAGTAAAATAGTATATATAGAAAAGTTAAAGAGGAAAATACATTACAAACTAGAAATGTGTCCTGACCAGATAGAAAATAGGAAAGAGTAAACAACTTAGAGATCCAAGATCTTGAATCCCAATCTACGACTACTATATGTGGTCTGTGCTCCAAATATTTCTAAGCTCCTCAGAAGTCATGGTTAACATGTCCATCGTCTATATAAGACATGAGTTGTGTGGAAAAATCCCAGGTAAGGGAGAGCATAACTAAACCTAGTAGGATGTTGCAAAAGGTGATGGATGTATAATAAGAGATAAACGAGGATGATAAATATAGCGGGTATCACATGGTATAATGAAATATAAATGATCAACCATGTATAATGGGTTAAACATGGTGCGTATATGAACTACCCATTTATCCCTCACAATCTATAGTAGGAGAGTGGACTCGTCCAATTATGAGAAGATGAATATAGAATGTGTGTGGAATACCCATTGCATATTTTTCACTCCTGGAATATAAGTAACAAAATAAAATTAGTGAATATATAATAAGTCTACATAAATATTCTTAGTAAAAGAATCCCTAATGAGAATGTAAGGGGATATATGTATCATAAATCAGCCCAATAAAATGTGTATTAAATAGTTAAAAAAATAAAATAATTATGCTCAGCATCCCACACATCTACCCAGAACACACATGTCTAAGGTAATAGTTCACCAAATCATGATACTATTCACATTGGGTCGCAAAAACCCTTCTACACGATCTTAGATCATTTCATGAAAACACATCTCGGTGGGAATATTTCCTCTTCCTCACGAGTCCATATCAACATCAAATCATATATATTAACCCTACTACAGAGTAAAGGGACCTAAAATTTTAGGTAGAGGACCCAGGCCCTATAAAATAGGTATTTTCCACTCTGATATTCGATGGATGACCCATTCCAATCCCAGGTAAGGGGTAACACTTTGTGTCATCGAGGCCCTATGCTTTAATATTGTTGTAGGGTTCCACTCGAGAAGTTGAGGACCCATAACCAGCCTAACTAGTGGATTCCACACTAAGTCCTTGAGGAACCATGCACTGATACAGAATGAGGGCTCCACTCTAGTGTTTGTAGAGGACCCACATCCAACCCAACTAAAGGGTTTCACTCTAGATGTTTCTAAGGACCCACACCTAGCCCTGCTAGAGGGTCCCAGTTGGGATTAAGCCTATGGTGATCCTGTTTGACCATTGTTGTCAGGGAATGTCACCTCAGAAGGTGTAATACCATGATCATTAGAAAACATATCATTAATTCCAAAACTGAGGGAACCATCACATTCTACATGAATAAACACATAGATATGATGCTTTCAGGCCAAAATCAAATTCAAATGGTAGAGATGAAGAAGGTATATGATTTTAAAACAAAGAAACTAGGGGTACATGGAATGTGTGGGGACCCATATAGAATGTGACCCCACTTTTATGCCTTACCGTGTCCCTAGATAGAACACAAAATCATCCCATGTAGTGGTACATTCCATGTATGTGTACTACATGGCATGTCCTTGATTAGTGGGACCAGGGTTGTGTGATGCATGTTGTGTCTGTATACCAGAGTACATGATCTTATTCCTAACCATATGTATCTCCACATGGGTTCGTATAAATGTAACTCATCACATAGGTTTTCCAACATGGAAGGGGTACACATAATGTGATGGGGGTTATATGTCATGTCCTCCTTATGATTCCTGAAACACTAGATGCTACTGAGGGATGGGCAACACGCAAATTGTTCTTCACTAAACACGGCGTGTTGTCAATGTGTTTTCAGAAAACTCATATCAGACTTCCATGATTGAATTTGTTAATGATGAATTATTGTAACCTCTAATATTTCTACAAAAGTTTGATTTGATGGTGAATCATGAATCTGGGATGTCGTTCAATAGAAAATGGATTATGGTCACCATTGGGGATTTTGATGTCTGTTATATACAACTCCTCCCCTCAGTTCGTCAAGATCTTGATTTTTAAGAACCAAATTAGTTATATTTTTCTAAGAAAAATCCAGGATATATTAATTTATCATTGATATATTTTCATTTCATTAATCATCCATGAATTTGGGGGACCAATTGAGCTTGGTAATATCCAACAATGTTGAACTAGGACCGCGGGGATACAAAAACTAAATGTCACAATGAAAGAAGAGGGAAACGAATAATAAAAATGGTTAATTGATAGAGGAAAAGAGTTCTAGTCAAATAGATCAATAATGTATAGATAATACTATTAAAAAAGAAATTAAATTTTTATTTCAATACATGGGAACATGCAGAGGTTGTACTGGGGTTCAGATCAAAGTACAACTATCAATCTACTAAAAATATTTAATCAATGGAAAAAGAACCATTTGATGAATCCTATCAAAGTACAACTATCAAATGTTCGTCATGATCCGCCGATAAAATGGAAAAGAAAATTTTCATCAAAAAATTTAGAAATTATGTGGCTAACCCCTGGACATTTTCCATGGTGACATATTTATAATATCTCATCCATTTCAAAAGGAATTAATTAATTAATTAATTACTACAATAAAACACACCACTAATGAGTGAGGGTTCGGAACCTCCTGCGCTGAATCCCTTTATGTCTGGCCTAGGGAAACACTATATTACATAACAAACCATGGTCTTGAATTTATGATCTGATCTACATTTTCAGATTTATCCCATTTTATTTAGGAAGATTAATTTCCAGAATATAAAATATATTTAATATTTTTATTAAATTAATTCTAGGCCCATCCGGATCCATAAAAAAATTCTATCTTAGATCCTAGATCTGAAAAAACATATAAAAATATTTCAAATTATTATAGAGAAAAAGGTATCTACCTCATCCCCTGAATGAGTATTTTCATACCCTAAAATAAAAACGAGGAACAAACTCCAAATACTGAGCCTATACTTGGATCTCCCTCTCATAGGAACTCTCCTATAGGTTTTTTTATACCACAACATGTGAAAAAAAGGGATGGTCTGTCTATTCAGGGTCCACTTCTGACAATCCTTGATCGCCACTAGGTGATCTAAAAATTTGTCTCCATAAACGATTTCCATCTCACCCATGTCCATGATGTGTGTTGGTTCATGCACTTATCTCATCAGTTGTGATACGTGGAAGGCATTGTGTACCCACTCTAGTTGTGGGGGTATGGTGATGTGATAAGAAACATCTCAAACCCTCTGTATTTTCTCAAATTTCCTGATGAAGCTTAGGGATAAGATGCCTCTGTGGTCGAACATCCATAATATGTGTAATGGGGAGACTCGCCAAAAGACACGGTCTCCCAACACTCAAACTCCAAGGGACTGTGACGATGATTTGTGTAGGATTTCTATCTACTTTGGGCCATCCTTATATGTTTAGAAATGACTTGAAATTTCTCCATTGTTTCCTACACCAAATTTGGGTCCACCGTAGATTACTCGTTAATATCTTCCCAACCCAAGACGGACTTATAGGGTCTCCCGTACAGGCTCCCCAAAGATTCAATGTCGATGGGGGAGTTGTAGCTATTGTTTTACGAAAACTCTACTAAGGGAAGCTGATCGTAAAATCTATGACCAAATTAAAACACACAAGCCCTCAATATATCCTCTTGCACATAAGAGGTGTGCTTGGTCTCCCATCACTGTGGGGGTCAATGGACTCACTCATTCTCAATTGGGTATTGAATTCATCCCATAGGCCTCTCCACAATCATTACATAAACCACAAGTCATTATCAAATATAATTATTGGCGGAACCCCATGAATGAAAATGATATCACATACATACAATTGTCTCTAACTCTCCACAAAAGTATGCACACTGATAGAAATGAAGTGTTATTACTTCAGGATTCATTCAACTATCATTCAAATGGTGTCATGACTCTTCATTATGTGAAAAATACTTTTGCAAATGTCAATGGATACATCATCCCACTTCCACTCTAGGATCTCAAGGGGCTATATGAAACCTACTAGAACACTGTTCTTAGCCTTTACCTGCTAACAGGTTAGGCACCAACATACAAACCTAGCTACGCTTCATCCCATTCCAGACAACCAAAAATACCATTTAAGCTCTCTATATGTCTTATAAAAACTAGGATGAACTAAATGGGGGGAATTGTGGAACCCGCACATCAACTCCTCTCACAATGTGACTGGAACCATTTATATCCCCTAGAACAAGATGAAATGATTCCCTCCTTCATAATATAGATCTGGTGAGTCACCTATGGATATCTGATCACATAATACACTGTAGTCAATGTATCCCAAATAGGAATCGCAATAATTCTAATGAAGTGAATGATTAAACACCATTTACTAAAGAAAAAATGTTTAATCTTGCTCCATAATCATTAGCTATAGTGAAGCTAAATGCTGTAAATATTTCTACACAAAGGGGGCATGGGACATCCTGCTAAGGGAATATTCTATAATGTTTCCCTTATATTGAGTATAGGATATCTATAATTAATTTTCATGTAGGAACTACAACGAATGTCATTGTCTCGGTTCAAGTCTCTCTGTATGAATACATACCAGATACTCCAGTGCTCAGAGTAAACCAAAATGTTCTCCCATGAAAGGTAGTGTCTACAAATATGATGGAAAAATAATTTAATTATTATCTATAGGTCATGATTTTAATATTTTTTCCCATGGGGTCTCCACTACCTTGACCCATATGCAATAATTTCCTATCAATCCATCAACATGTAGCCAAATACATCTCCTAAGGCATCACAATACATTAAAAAGTTCATGCCATATTATGGTAATCTCAATAGAGGATCACTCATAAACATTTCCCTCAACTCCACAATGGACCTCTAGAACTACTACGACTAGGTGAACAGCTATTCATTAGATATTAGGGTGGTCAAAGGTTCAAAAATTTGAGATAAGTCTTCTATAAACCTCTTACAGTACATTGTCAAGCCAAGAAGTCCTAGCAACTCTGACTTGAACTTGAGTTTCTCCAAATCAATAACTTCTTTGATATTTTCTACATCCATGACATAACCATGTTCAGAAATAGTATTACCCAGAATGCGAACCTCATGTATATTAAACTTTCACTTTGAGAGTTTTCCATAATTTCGGTTCTCTCAAAGATATTCTAGGACTATCCTCAAGGGCTCTACATTCTCCACCTCATTGGAAAAGTAGATATGCATGTTGTTAATGAAGAAAAAAACTAGTACAAGTATGGCTAGAAGACCTAGGTCATTGATGTCATAAACATGTCTGGGGAATTAATCACACCAAATGGAATCACTAGAAAATCATAACATCTTTAGAGACATCAGAATCCCTACATTAGAATACTAGCCTTGTGATCCCATAACTGGTCATATCCTGACCGGTTATTTTTCTATGAGAACCATCTCACACCTCACAACTACTCAAAGTGGTTATTAATCCTCAAAAAATAAGTGCATGTTCTTTTTCATGATAGAGTTTATGTGATTATAATCCTTTAAAAAATTGAAAGATCCAGTCTTCTTTTTCATGAATAACACAGCAGTTGCGTATGGGGAAACACTATGTCTAATTAAACCTTCTTCAAAATGTTCCTCCAACTATAACCATAGCTCCCTAATCTTGGTAAGATCTATCTGATATGACACTGAAGATATCAAAATATTCCCATGATATATGTAGATGCAAAACACCATATCCCGTATTGGAGGTAGTCCCTGGACTTCCTCAAGGAATACATCGTTGTAATATTAAAAAAAGGGAACCTAGACGCATGAAGAGCCTATTTCATCAAGGTCTATAGTTATTATCTGATGGGTGATAGACTTAAAACCTTTTCTCAAAGAACCTGCATTCTCTACCATGAGATGTATCTCTCCAGAATGGATAATTTCCTACCATCAGTGCATAGGCATCCCGCTTGTCTTTGTTGACTGTCAATATGGGCTTGCACCATGGAAAACCAATCCACTCTCATGATGATGAAATGGAATCCCATTTTGGTGAATACAAAACTCCCATATAAAATTCTATGTTCTAAGATATTTCTAAAACTGTTAGAAGATTAATGATACAGAAGAAGTTTTACCTGTAGGAACCACAAGATGAAGTTTCTATACTAGAGACTCAAATTTGAGCTCTAGATCTCACACCATGAGAATGGAGATAAAGGAATTATTGTAACCTATCTCTTGTAATACTAGAGAAAGAGTAGAATAAGCAAAGATTGTACCTCGACTCATCTCATGCATAGCATGGTCATATGTTTATGGATATGGACTCTAGAAGAAATATATTTTTCTTCAATGATTTTTCTTTATCGTTTTCCAGATAATGTGTGGTTTCTCACTAACCCTTATATTTTGGGTAATGAGGTTCTAATTACCAGTTAGTGCGAATGGATTCAAATTTGGGTGATTGGGTTCCAGCATTTTATGTGGTTCTTCTATAGATGGGGTTCATAGAATGAGTCTATCAGTTCTGCATTGAACATGGAGTGGAAGACTGAGAGGGTATGTCCTGACCATCGGTTCCATTCTCATTCATCTTTGCATGAGACTATTTTTGAGTGTTCATGATTTAATGGAGGGCCTTAATATTGTAACACCCCGAGATTTTATGAGATATATTTTTTTAAATTTCTTTGATGTCTTATATTATACACTAAACCAAGATTATCTTGTACTATAGGCAACACCGTATTAGCTTTCAGTATACGCAACACCATTCTAGGCTCTTCTTACACACAATTTCAAGTTTGTTTTGTGGAAATTATTCTCCGCAACATTAGGTATAGATTTTGTTAAATGTATAAATGAAATATGTTTTTATTATGTTATACACAACACCAAACAGAGTTTTTACTACACGCATCCCTGACTTGGCTTTCATTACACGCAATCACAACCTTCCTCGACAGCGTGTGTAGTACGAAATAGTGGGTTTCACAAAACAATGATATATTGTTATAATAATATTATGGACTAGCCATTATGAATAGTACTAACTGGATTTTAAATTTTATAACATTATTATTCATCTTATATATTTTTTAGAACATGGTATGAGAAATAAATAAATTTTTCAAGTAAAATTAGTATTTTTCAAAAAAATGCAGTTTTGCTGCCTTTTGATGGCATGCCGAATTTAAATCTCGTTTTTTACGGGTTTATAAGACAAATTTGACAAAATAAAATTCTTCCTTAGAATCAGTATATAAAATTTTAATTTGGATAAATTTTAAATATTAACCCAAATAATGGAAATCGGGTTAAGAATTAACTTAACTTGGGTTTGTCTTACGTCAAACTTTTTTAATCCTCCCGTATAATGGTCAAAAAAGTTTTGTCAATATTAAAAAGAAACATAATAATATTTATAATATCTTATATGATCATTTAATTACATCATTTCACCCTTTAATTGTTAGTATTTGTTCCTTCCATTGTTTTTGGTGTTTTCTTTACATGATTTCCATGATCGGTTCATGATTGATATTCTTGTAGATTTGAAGTGAAACATAAAATTTGGAATGGAATGGTATTTAAAAATTTCCAGAACCATAAATTATATCATTAATCATTTTGAATTATGACATGAGAATGATTCATAAGTAAAAACATTATTGATATGCATTAAGGACATTTTGGTGATTCTTCTATCACAAAGAACTTATTTTGTTTCACAAATTAATAACATTTGTAAAAATTATTTTAGAAACATATATAAGATATAATACATAAATTATATTCTAGTTGAACCATAAAAATTGTTTCATGACCATTATTGAATGATATAAATGAAATTGAAATCGCATCGTCCATGATATTGTTCAATCGACACATCACGGATGGTGTTTAAATTTCATGAACTAGTGGAATAAGAGAAGAAGTATAATGTTGAATCTAACAAAAACTGGATAACATAAAATATATGTATGATAATTTAACATTAATGCATCTTTCATGAGGTTAGTTGAGAAAAGAATAATAATATAAATTAAATTCAAAAGAAAAGAAAGAAAGAAAATGAGGATGTTTACCTCTTGACTCTTCTCATTGAGATTCCTCTTAGAGCCTTTGGTTTTGGCCTTTGCGTGAGACCAGTAGCTCTTGGATGTGGGTAAGATCCTTGAGAGGCGTATTGGGTAGAACATAGGTAAGGATCAAATCTTGGTAGGTGAGGGAGGAAGAGGTGAATCAGGGTGGTACTTATAAAGGAGGAGAGGAATTATTTTATATTATTTTAATACTTATTATAATATTTGTTTCTCTTGACTATGAATAGTCTCAATTAATTTGACCTAAAATAGTAATAATTGCATGTTAGTTTTAACCAAGTCATCTTACATCACTTATGATGTCATAAATATTGTATTTAACTAATAATTTTAATATACAATATTTTAATGTATTTCAGTTTTCATAAAAAAATAAACAATTTCATAAAAATAGCAAAAATCCACCGTAACCATTTTTTGTCATGTATAAGTCAAAAATTAACTCTTTTTTGAAAATAATTTTCTAAATATAATTAATTTAATTTTTTTTAATTAAATCATACTTAAATCAAGAAATTAAAAATTTTAAATATATAACTGCTTTTATATCACATTGAAAAATTAACCAAGATTATATTATATTAAATCATTAGGAAAATAAATAATAAAATTTACTATTGATTGTTGTCATATTACTATTAATATTATGATTCATAAGTTTATGTTACTATTAACCAAAAATCAAGTTGGTTCTGTCAGTCTGCATTCTGAACACCCGATTCAAAGGATCATGGAGCATTATTCCATCTCCAAAATAAGATTCAATGATGTGAGACATCATTCCCATCACCTAATGTAAGGGAACATGACATGAAATTCTTAAAAGTCCATTAACTATTTTTTAAAATCTAATAAACATGGAATACTGATAATATTAACAATGATGGTTTACATCTAATAAAATTATAATAATTTAGAAAAATTAACCATGGGAACAGTACTCATAAATTGTGATTATAATTATGAAAAATGTGGCATGGACTTCTCATCAACCTCTATCAAATTAAAACAAACCATTTAATTTAATAAGTATGGTAGTTTATTTTAATATCAATTCATACTAGTTATATGGCAGTTGGTTCAATTAAATATTTAATGCAAAATGCAAATTCATTCAAAACACACAAATTGTGATATCTAATAGATTGGAAAATAGTAAAATAATTATTAAGGGTATATTAATTAAACATGGTGAAATTAATTATAAGGGTAGATACATATATTCTAGAAATATGTGGAAAGGTCCAACATGTGGTACATTGTAAAATATTATAAAAACACCTAAAAGTTTAGGGAAAATATTCTAGATCCCAAAACATAGGAACATGAAAGACTACATGTTAGGTATGAGTATTTTATGTGAATGATAACACATTAAAACTGAAGAACAAACTAATGCATGGGAAATAGGTCTTATGAGATCACACTAAAATAAATCAAGATATGACAATATGAATGATGAAACAAATAAAGTGGATAAGGGAGCATACCTTTTTAGATCCAGCTTAATCAGTGATGCTGAAAATAGAGATTATATGGAGGAGTTATCTTCATTTTTTAGCTGAAGAGAGGGAGAGCTTACTGGAGAATAAAATGAAGGATTTTATCATTTATATAAGAATGATAATGGGGGTGAATGGTTAATACATTTTAGGGAATAAATTTTAAATTCCCCCATAAAAACTATTAACTTAGTTTGGCCACAAGGTAGGTCAAACCATGTTGTAACAGTACTCCAACCAATTTTGAAGGAACCCCCTCACATAGGGTATCAACATAGTTTGACTAACTATGTAAAACCCTTGAAAAAAATCTCTATCAATGTTTTCTAAAACACCATGAGTTTGTGTGACCTAGCTTCATTTTTGTACACAACCCGAGTAGATTCTCAAGTATAATAAGTTCCCTACACGATTGAATCACATAGCTTTAACCAACCTTGCACTAACCATGGAACCCATTCTATTTCCTCATTTTATGGATATCTGGGCTTTGAACAAGCCTCAAACATTCTATAAATATTTAAATGGGATGAGGTCATAGTAACTAAGATAAAAAAGGGATTCAAATCTAAAAAAATATATGTTATTGAAAATGTGGTTCACTTCAACCTACCCTCCATAATGAAACTTGTCTTCCATTTTCCCTCTGAAGGGTAATGAGTTATCTTCTAAGAAAGGATATAGCCATTAGGAATGAATTTCAGCTTCCAACTCCCAAGTCTTTGTCATGTACTCATCTGTGATTCCATATCACCCATACTAAAGGAACTGACTTTCCTTATAGATTCTTCAAAATATAATACAAAATAAGAATAGGATACTCCTCAAAAAAGATTCCAAATATTACTCAACCCCATCAGGTTATATGGCATGTGGCAAGTATTGTTACCATTGAAGGAATTGATACATGTAAAAAATCACTCAAAGACCTGTATCTTTGAGAATGTTTGGTCTAGTAATCCACTTGTATGATTTTCTCTAAAACCACAACGGGTTAAATCAGTCAACGTGAAATATTACCCTACCTGTAAATCCATCGATGGACCAAATTGGGTGAAACTCTCATGAAAACACAATCTCCAACATTGAACTCAAGAAGATGACAACAGTTGTTGGCATATGACTATTGTAGAGACTGATCATTCCATATTTGTTTCCAGATTCGATGAACATTCTATGATATATAAAAAATGAGACAAGGGAAAACCAATTCTACCTCTCCTACCTATAACAAGCACAATGGTTATTATCATGTCCTACCATATAATGACTCATAAGGAACAATCTAAATAGTTTCATGAAACTTTTTTTATTAAGAAAACGCAAGTAGGGGTATATGTTTGTTCCATGAAAAAAAACTCAAACACACATACATGGGGCATGTAATCTAACACCCATGTTGTATTCTCTGTTTTTTCAATAGTCTTAGGGTGATAATTCATGATCAGAATTACTTAGGTACCCAAGGCCATCTATAACCCCTTCCAAAACCGCAATGTGAAATGATCATCCTTATCGACTATTATATATTTCATAACTCTAAGAATATTTATGGACTCCCTGAGGTATATCTTCCATATATTGTTTAGGAACAAGGTCACTTGAATAGGTATGAAATGTGTGAACTTCACTATCCAATCAATGAATACCCATACTATAATATTTCAATGAGGTAATACGGGTAAAATTGTAATCATTTCCAACAATAAATAATCTTATTTCCACTTGGTAATAGAAAATGGAAGCAAACCTCCTATAGCTCAATGATTTTATATCATCACCTTCTAATTGGTTGAACACTAGGTACTAAATCCAATTGTATCTTGTTTCATAGTAGGCCACTAAAACTAATGATGTATGTCTTGATAAATCATTGTGAACTTAGGATTCACTACTTAAATGAGGTGTGAGATTCCCACACCTTCTTATCTCAAATTTTTAGTATAAAAAAACACACCCCAACAATTCATAAGTTCTCATACTCATTAAATATCCATCCATAAGATGAATAATAATCTAAGGCACTTTCCCTTAGGACTATGGCCCATGGATCTAAGATTTTACTCATTATCACACGTTCCAAAAGGGTTGAGGTCAAAGTTAAAGAAGAGAGGACTATCTTTTCGTGATCCCCTTTAACCTCAATGTGCATTTCTGAAAACAATACCATAAGATTCAAATAACCATTGGCCTCCTGAACCACCAGTGTCTAAGTCTTCTGACTTAGATTATAAGTTAAAGTGTTTCCATCTTAGGGTATATAGGAAAGCTCAAAATTGATATAATGTAGGTATTAAACCCATCAATGAGGCTTGAGATATATATTAGTCAAAATAAAGATATAATTAAGGATCTTCAGTCAGTGAATACCAAAAAATTCTCCCCAATAAGATATTGTCCCCAGTATCATATGCATGAACAAAAGCTACTACCTTGTGGTCTTGCATAGGGCAATTCCTCTTATGACACCTCAATTGATGAGACATGAATTTTATCGTTCTTTCACCCCATATTTTAATAAATCACATACTAATACCTAATGTTTCATAGTAAATTGTAAAAATCCTTCCATGATCCAAATGAATTAGGCTACGTGCGGAAGTCGTATGGTACTTGAACTATTGAAAGGATCCTTTACAAGATTCTGACTATACTAATTTCAAAACCTTCTTTATGAATCCTATAAAATGAACTAATTGGAAAGAGAAATTCTGGATGAGGCATCTTAAATACCCATATAACCCACAAGAAACATCATATATCAAAATTATTCTTTGGATTCTCGTTGGAAACTAAAGTTCAAAATTTCTATGGGTTTATTAATATACATTCTTCAAATATTATATGACCTAGGAAGTGCACTTTATCAATAAAAAAGAATTAATTTTCTATGATTTTTTTAATTTATGTTCACTCACATCCTATTCAACATGATATTAAGATTTTTCATGTAGTCATGTCATGTTTGAGAAAACACTAAAATTTCATGAAAAAATACTATTATGAATGAAACTATATACAGGTGGAAAACCTGATTCCCAAGAGCCTTAAAATTGTATAACATGTTTGTATGAATA
Organism: Viscum album; assembly: GCA_963277665.1. Taxonomy (NCBI): domain Eukaryota; kingdom Viridiplantae; phylum Streptophyta; class Magnoliopsida; order Santalales; family Viscaceae; genus Viscum; species Viscum album. The sequence goes on along the minus strand of OY728155.1, from coordinate 773,365,776 downwards.
AACAAAATTTCCATGCACTCATAAAGACCATACTTTCTCTGGAATTTTGTTTGATGTATGTTCGATGAAATATCACACACATGATGGTAGCCCATCATCTAATAAATCTTTGAAAACACTATCACACCTCACAACTAATAAAAGATTTTTTCTATTTAAGGAAATGGATACCAATCTTAACTGTGAGCTAATTGAGCCATTAGTAACCCACACAGAGCCTGAGAGTACAATCTTTACACTTGGGAAAAAAAGGGGAACCCCATGGAGAGGTAACAAGTTAGATAAAACCCTTATAATCTTAGTATATCAACTATTTCTTGATCTCTAGAACCTCTATATGTTCCATACTATAAAGATGAATATACACTAGTTCCGTTCTTGTAAATAGATCAATGGTTAATTCTATATCTCTCATTGGAGTAGCCCAAAAAACTCATCAGGGAAGATGACCCCGAAATGAACCACCACCTGTTGGAAAATAATAGGTCATATTCCATGAGGATTCAATAAAAGACTTGAAATCTATCCAATCACACTTTCCATACCTTGATGCTCAAGTCCATATATTGATGAATTGGCATCCAATTATCCTACATGGATATGTCTATTGACCTCTGGGGATGCATATGTTTCCCACGGGTGATAACAATCGTTGTAGGATCTATAGGGGACTAACCATTCCATACCTAGAATTACATAAAACCCTTTAATTTTGAGGAGAAAGATATTTTTCTGGAATATATTGTAACGCCCCGACCCCAGCTACCCAGAGTCGGTGCATTACTTCGTAACATTGGCATGATCACAAAAGATCAAGTCTCGAAAGACTGATTAGTTTAATAGCCTTGGAAACACTAGATACATTCGTAAATGTTACATTACATCATAAAGTGAAAAACTACAATAACAAAGTCTCCATAGTCCACACTCATATCCTCTTCTGACTATCCCTGCAGGTCATTCATAAAATACTTCTTCACATCCTGGAAAATATTAAAACATTGAAAGGGGTGAGCTCAGATGCTCAGTAAGGATAACAATATTGCGGAAGCTTTCATAAATAAACATTAAAATTTAAGGAAATGTATAACTAAAACAAAAGCCTTTTTAAACTTGAACTTCAGCATAATATGGCTAATGTAAAATGAGATAATTCCATTTACTTATTCACATGGATATTCTACTGGTCGAATAATCACATGCAATATCAATAACCACTGTCATAATGATGGAAGGCATAATGCCAGACTATCATAACCACATAGTCAAGGCCTCGTGCCAAGACCACAAATAAGATTTTGTTAAGGCCTCGTGCCAAGACACTAGTTTGTCTCGTGAGACCTACCGATGCATCGAGGAGCTATAGTGGGCTGCACCCATCACTTATTAAGTCCAATGCATTCTTCATATGAACAGGTTTAAACATATCATAAACCATAACATAATCACATAAAATATGCATAAAGAAAACATAACATTTCCACATTTCAATCACAAGATATCAATACAACACATTGATATAATAAAAACTCTTCCAAAACCATTTTCAATACCAAAATAAAAGAAAATTAAAACTTGATATTTATTTTTCTTTTTTTTTAAAAAAGTAAGGCTTGTAGAGGAAGCCTAAACCCAAATAATGGTCACGGCGGCAGAGAAGTCGTTGTCGCCGCATATGTATGGAAAGAAAAACATTCCCTTTTTGTCGTTTAGTAAAACGCTTCGTATAAAAAATATTCCTTTTGAATAAACATAAAATTCTAAGGGGTTTATACACCGTATAAAAGAAAGTTGTGTATAAAACCAAATATGCCTCAATGAAAGGAGATTGAGACGAAGTCCTTAAAAAGATAATTTTTAAAATAAAATAGATCTATTATGTGTATTCACTATAGGTACACATGAATAAAGTAAAAATACAAAATAGGACATAATAATATCATGACATAATTTGAAAGTAGGAGATTAACCCAAAGAATGGAAGTTGGGTTAAGAAATTCCCTTACCGTGTGTCCAACTTGATTCGACCATTCTTTAACCTCTTGAATAATAAACTAGAGTTAATATATACTTTGTTAAGAACCATTTTCAATTTCATTATCCTTTTTATATCACTTATTACAATGTTATGAACATTATTTAATTATTTAAGTTATTAACGGTCGTTTTGTCGATCTTTGGTACTTGAGTCAACAATAAACTTCTTATAATTACAAGTTGTTTATGTGGTAGAATATCCATTATCTCCAGAATTATATTCATCATTTAGATGTCATATATATCATATATATCCATTATATACATTCATTCATAATATTACGTAACATTTAGAGGTAAGAAATGAAATGCACCGTTCATGGAGACAGTAAGCCGTACGTACGCATGAACGCTACTTTCATTTTTATTTCGTATTTCATGGAATGAAATCATAATTATATAAAGTTATAGTATAGTTCCAGTATAATATAATATATAATATCATTTACTCCATCCTTTATACATTCCACATATGGCATTAACGATTCACATCACTTTGAGGGGGTGGTAGTCCGCACTTCCTAAAATGAAATTATCGTGTTTACCCATAATGGAAATCATAAAGTATGCCATAAATGAGAAATACAGAAGCATAAGGAAAACATAAACATATTATATATCATATATAAATATAGTGAAATCTTAATGGCCACCTTTGAAGGTGTTATATGAGTGTTGAACAATCATCATTTCGTGAGGCAGAAATTCGCCATCCACAGAAACAGTATGTTCTTTAACCATTAGATGTAGGTGTCTGTAAATGTAGCTAGAATACTTTTTATAAAAACATCCTATTATATTTAGGATACTGGTTTTGTTACAAAATAAATGAATAAAAAGAGTTAATGGGGTTGGAGAAGCAAAATAAAACAAAATAACATAAGAGAAGACATTACCTTAAAATCGGGTAACTCTTTTGATTTGAGCCAAAGGCTTCCTTGGAAAGAATTATGCCCAAAGTGAGGCTTCTAGGAGTAAGGGAGGGAAGTTGGGAGAGTATTTGGGCAGAGTTTGGCCGAGCCAAAAGGCATTGAAAGTGTGAGTAAGGTGGTAGAGGTGGGGGCCTTTTATAAGTGGAGAGGAGGGGCACTCTTGGAAAGTAAAGAAAAGTCACTTTATTTTAAAATTTTATTCGGATTTAAGAGGTCCCATATTGATATAATTCTAGGATAAGGTGACAAGGGTTCGAATTCTACCCATCCAATAGGTTTTGGACATGTGTAGGTCTTAGATATTACATTATCTTTCCATTTTATTTAAATCGTTAAATAATGAGGTCATCGCTGCATCATCATGATGTCATAAATAATTTAATTCATTTAATGTATATAAATTATAAAAAAATACTATGATGTAGGAAATATTTTTATCTTTCCAATGACTATTTATAGTCAAAAATATGACTTGTATAACCCCATGTAAAAATTGTTTTAGTAAAACATTTCATGTTTGTGTCATTTTTTACTTTAACATTAAATAAAAGGTATTTATGTCATTTTCCAACTAAAGTGGCTCCATGGGGTCCCCAAGTTGACCCATAGATTGTCTTGGTCGGACATGACACATCCAATGAGGGTAGGACATGTTTCAAGCTCATCTCATATTATTAAAACATTATTTTTACCTTAAACTACACTAATTACCTCTAATCGCGATTAAGAACTTAAAAATTACTATTCACCAAAAAATTATTTTAATCCCATTGAACCACATTTTACTTCTTAATGACAACCATGTATGTCAGGTTTTTTAAATTCAAAACACAGAAGTGGTAAAATTTCATTTAAACGAAAAATCAATTTTTATAAGTACCACTTAGCGGTTTCACTATTCATCAAAAATTAACGTTTTTCAGAAAAATCCCAAAAATTCACCCTAAGATATATTTGATATTTTGATTTCAAAAATTATGCATATTTTACAAAATTCCAAACATATAAGTTGCATTAATTAATTTTATAATTAATTCCCGCTGTCACAACAAATAGCGTGTTTTTAAGAAACAATTTATATCAAAAGATTGACAATTGTTTATGTCCAATTTTAAAGTGAAATTAATTATAATGACCACCATTGGATAAAATAGTAAAAATATATTCTAATTATACTTTAAAACCACTCAATACTATAATTTATCACTATAAAATACTTTTATTAAAAAAGTTATTTTTAAGTATTTTTCACTATTCATAAAAATTGGATGTTCTCAGAAAATTACAAAAAATTCAACTTTGGATAATTTCGATATTACGAATACAAAAATAAAGTCCATTTTGAAATATAAAATTTCTATAATATTAAAAAGTGGGTATTACTATTCATAACGGCTACTTTGATTAGTCGCGGTGTGTTAGAACTCGAAGTTGCGTATAATGCAAGCTATTGCATTATTGAATGAGAAGTGTATCATGGAAGCTCGGGGTGTTACATTCTCCCCTCCTTCAATAAATTGCGTCCTCGCAATTTGAAATTTTTCTTGGAAAATAAAAGGTTGAAAATAGAAAATACCTTTGTGGAAAACCCACATCGGAAATAAGGTTAATAAAAATATAACATTAAAAGAAAGCAAGATAAGTACAAAGGTCACCCCAGATAGCCCATACTAGGATTCTATGAAAATATGGATATGGAAGAAAAACAAATCATCACGGTCTGATGGAGAGTCGTAGAAAACTGGATTAGGAGAAAGTTAACCATAAGAAAATCACAAACTTGTGATTGGCTAAATAGTCATTGAATCCCCAGTTGGAAAAGTTAACCGGAAATGTTTTTGTTTTAAGTTACCTTTTATAAAGTTGAGGAATTTATTTAGGAGATTTACTAAGAATGTAAGGGAATATACATACTTGTTATGTAGACTTTCATTCTTTAATAAATTTTTACCACAAACCCATCTTTCACTCTAAAAGGTAATAGAGCTCAAAAAATATTCTATTTATCCTAATTGTATAAGGTTCCAAACATTAACAAATACCATTTAGATTAGTAAAACTATTTTATAATAACCAGGGACTTTATATAGGCTAGTGGTAGGTAATAAAGGCATGTCGCACTATGGTTGTGGGTTCGATTCCTGCAGCTTGTCCGACGCGACGGGTTATGCCCCACCCTACAGGTTGTCCTTTTCCTAAAAATATAGTATTATAGTATTCCAAAAATAATCTTCAGAAATGTTTTAACCTTAAACAATACTATTCAAAGTTCAACTTAATCCATCCCAACATTTATAGTTATCCAAAATACCTTTGTCCAAACTTTCTCTAAAAGGTCTCTTAATTCCAAAATCAATTGTAACCTCAGATTCCCCAAACAAAGTAAAGTTTCTCTTATTGTCACATACTAAAAATATGATTACCTTCATCATATTAAATACTCAATAAAAACAACATGTACTGTAGTACAATCCTTATATATATCACATTATTCTTATAACCATAATCTAGTTCTTGTGTCCAAAAACACAAATACAATAATTATTCAACTTTATCTGTAGTAACAACATAAGCTTGGCCTTGATCCCTTGGCCTTTTTTGAGGTATGTTTTCCTGACACTTAGGAAATTAATTTTCATAATTCCCAATTTCCCTACAATTGTAGCATTCAATATTGATAGCTTTTTTCTTTCCCTTGCAATCACGCGCATGGTGACCTTTTTCTCCACATTTATAACAAACTCCCATTCCTTTTAGGCAAGTACCATGGTGATTCTTACCACAATTTTCACATAATGGAGAATATTTCTTTCCCTTGTTCCCTTTATCCATTTCTTGTTCCACCGTTCTCTTCTTCTCTTGCTTTACTTTATTGTCATAAGACATAGAGAATTTCTTTTCTGTCTTGATAGCACACGAGACTATATCTTCGTATGTTGAGAAAGATTGTGATACTAAAGCTCGGCGAAGAAATGGTTTTAACCCATCAAATAAATGATTAATCTTACTTCTTGGGTTACGTATATAATCTGCAGCATGTATCGCTAACCTTTTAAAGTTGGCCTCATACTTTGCAACATTCTCATCCTCCTTTTGTCTCAGACTCAAAAATTGTCTTTCCATATCTGCTCGATGGTCATGTGGAAATTATTTTTCTAAGAAAAGATATTTGAACTCCCTCCATTCCATATTTGATACTTCTTCATCTTCCTTTGTGTTTTGAATCAGCGACCACCATTGATCGGCATCTCCAGTGAGGCGGTAAACTGCCATGATAACCTTTTCCCTTTCACTACTCCCCAAGGCGTGGAATATTTTATCTAAGGAGTTTATCCATTGCTCAGCTATTAATGGATTTTTACCCCCATTAAATGTTGGTGGTTGTTGCCTCATGAAGTGATCTAACATTGAACCTCCACGTCATGGATCAGGGTGCTTCATACGAGTAAGGTTATTATTCATAACCTGAGTGAGTTGTCCCAGTATCGTAATAAGTTGATCAGCACCAGTTGTATCTCCAGATCCACAATAATTATCTTGAGCAGGAGGGAAATCCCTACACGGAGTGCGGGCATTGATATAGTTTCCATTCCTTCCACTAGGAGCCATTTCAAAACAATGGCATAAACTAGATTAGTTTATGAATCAAAATACATAATTCCATACTTGTAAAATACTTAACATAAATTGAACTATTTATGGACGTAATCCATAATCATAAAAATGTTTTCTTTGAGGAAGTATATACTCATAACCCTTCATAGTGGTTTATAAAGAAAACGAGAATTATCCTAAGCATATCCCCCAGGAGTGTCGTAACCAAGAGTACAGCAAGGCCTGTTGTCGTGCACCAGTTCCCATTCGAGTCTAGATCAAAGCGGTGTTTTCGGGTTTTACCCCTAGGTACATCTGTGCCAGAGCCGCCTCTACCTGCTCGTATCCAAACAGGGATGTATTGCTCGGAAAACTCACAAAATCTCTACAATAATAAAATTTAAGTAAGTTCTTCTATACTAATCCTCAAAGTCTATCTCTGGGAAATGTGCTCTAATCAAAGTTTATCTAAATCTAGCTTCCAAGGTTAGTACTAAATTGTCTCTAATACCAATTGTAATGCCCCGACCCCAGCTACCCGGAGTCGGTGCATTACTTCATAACATTGGCATGATCACAAAAGATCATGTCTTTAAAGACTGATTAATTTAGTAGCCTTGGAAACACTAGATACATTCATAAACGTTACATTACATCATAAAGTGAAAAACTACAATAACAAAGTCTCCATAATCCACACTCATATCATCTTCTGACTATCCCTGCAGGTCATTCATAAAATACTTCTTCACATCCTTGAAAATATTAAAACATTGAAAGGGGTGAGCTCATATGCTCAGTAAGGATAACAATATTGCGGAAGCTTTCATAAATAAACATTAACATTTAAGGAAATGTATAACTAAAACAAAAGCCTTTTTAAACTTGAACTTCAGCATAATATGGCAAAATTAAAATGAGATAATGCCATTTACTTATTCACATGGATATTCTACTGGTCGAATAATCACATGCAATATCAATAACCACAGTCATAATGATGGAATGCATAATGCCAAACTATCATAACCACGTAGTCAAGGCCTCGTGCCAAGACCACAAATAAGATTTTGTCAAGGCCTCGTGTCCAGACACTAGTTTGTCTCATGAGACCTACCGATTCATCGAGGAGCTATAGCAGGCTCCACCAGTCACTTATTAAGTCCAATGCATTACTCATATGAACAGGTTTAAACATATCATAAACCATAACATAATCACATAAAATATGCATAAAAGAAACATAACATTTGCACATTTCAATCACAAGATATCAATACAACACATTGATATAATAAAAACTCTTTCAAAACCATTTTCAATACCAAAATAAAAGAAAATTAAAACTTGATATTTATTTTTCATTTTAAAAAAAATTAAGGCTTGTAGAGGAAGCCGAAACCCAAATAATGGTCACGGTGGTGGAGAAGTCATTGTCGCCACATATGTACGGAAAGAAAAACATTCCCTTTTTGTCGTTTAGTAAAACGCTTCGTATAAAAATTATTCCTTTTGAATAAACGTAAAAGTCAAAGGGGTTTATACACCGTATAAAAGAAAGTTGTGTATAAAACCAAATATGCCTCAATGAAAGGAGATTGAGACGAAGTCCTTAAAAAGATCATTTTTAAAATAAAATAGATCTATTATGTGTATTCACTATAGGTACACATAAAGAAAGTAAAAATACAAAATAGGACATAATAATATCATGACATAATTTGAAAGTAGGAGATTAACCCAATGAATGGAAGTTGGGTTAAGAAATTCCATTACCTTGTGTCTAACTTGATTCGACTGTTCTTTAACCTCCTGAATAATAAACTAGAGTTAATATCTACTTTATTAAGAACCATTTTCAATTTCATTATTTTTTTTATATCACTTATTACAATTTTATGAACATTATGTAATTATTTAAGTTAATAACAGCCGTTTTGTCGATCTTTGGTACTTGAGTCAACAATAAACTTCTTATAATTACAAGTTGTTTATGTGGTAGAATAACCATTATCTCCAGAATTATATTCATGATTTATATGTCATATATATCATATATATCCAGTATATACATTCAATCATAATATTACGTAACATTTAGAGGTAAGAAATGAAATTCACCGTTCATGGAGACGGTAAGCCGTACGTACGCATGAACGCTACTTTCATTTCTATTTCGTATTTAATGGAATGAAATCATAATTATATAAAGGTATAATATAGTTCCAGTATAATATCATATATAATATCATTTACTCCATCCTTTATACATTCCAGATATGGCATTAACGATTCACATCACTTTGAGGGGGCGGTAGTCCGCACTTCCTAAAATGAAATTATCGCGTTTACCCATAATGGAAATCATAAAGTATGCCATAAATGAGAAATACAGAAGCATAAGGAAAACATAAACATATTATATAACATATATAAATATAGTGACATCTTAATGGCCACCTTTGAAGGTGTTATATGAGTGTTGAACAATCATCGTTTCGTGAGACAGAAATTAGCCATCCACAGAAACAGTATGTTCTTTAACCATTAGATGTAGGTGTGTGTAAATGTAGCTCGAATCCTTCTCATAAAAACATCGTAGTATATTTAGGATACTGGTGTTGTTACAAAAGAAATGAATAAAAAGATTTTATGGGGTTGGAGAAGCAAAATAAAACAAAATAACATAAGAGAAGACATTACCTTAAAATCGGGTAACTCTTTTTATTTGAGCCAAAGGCTTCCTTGGAAAGAATTCTGCCCAAAGTGAGGCTTCTAGGAGTAATGGAGGAAATTTGGTAGAGTATTTGGGCAGAGTTTGGCCGATCCAAAAGGCTTTGAAAGTGTGAGTAAGGTGGTAGAGGTGGGGGCCTTTTATAAGTGGAGAGGAGGGGCACTCTTGGAAAGTAAGGAAAAGTCACTTTATTTTAAAATGGTATTCAGATTTAAGAGGCCCCACATAGATATAATTCGAGGATAAGGTGATAAGGGTTCTAAATATACCCATCCAAAAGGTTTTGGACATGTTTATGTCTTATATATTACATTATCTTTCCATTTTATTTAAATCGTTAAATAATGAGGTCTTCGCTGCATCATCATGATGTCATAAATAATTTAATTTATTTAATGTCTATAAATTAGAAAAAAAATACTATGATGTAGGAAATCTTTTTATCTTTCCAATGAATATTTATAGTAAAAATTATGACTTGTATAAGTCCATGTAAAAATTGTTTTAGTAAAACATTTCATGTTTGTGTCATTTTTTACTTTAACATTAAATAAAAGGAATTTATGTCATTTTCCAACTAAAGTGGCTCCATGGGGTCCCCAAGTTGAACCATGGATTTTCTCGGTCTGCCATGGCACATCCAATGAGGGTAATACATGTTTCAAGCTCATCTCATATTATTAAAACATTATTTTTACCTTAAACTACACTAATTACCTCTAATCGTGATTAAGAACTTAAAAGTTACTATTCACCAAAAAATTATTTTAATCTCATTGAACCAAATTTTACTTATTAATGACAACCATGTATGTCAGATTTTTGAAATTCAAAACATAGAAGTGGTAAAATTTCATTTAAACAAAAAATCAGTTTTTATAAGTACCACTTAGCGGTTTCACTATTCATCAAAAATTAAAGTTTTTCAGAAAAATCCCAAAAATTCACCCTAAGCTATATTTGATATTTCGATTTCAAAAATGATGTCTATTTTACAAAATTACATACATATAAGTTTCATTAATTTATTTTATAATTAATTCCTGTTGTCACAACAAATATCGTGTTTTTAAGAAACAATTTATATCAAAAGATTGACAATTGTTTATGTCCAATTTTAAAGTGGAATTAATTCTAATGACCACCATTGGATAAAATATTAAAAATATATTCTAATTATACTTTAAAACCACTCAATACTATAATTTATCACTATAAAATAATTTGATTAGAAAAGTTGTTTTTAATTATTTTTGACTATTCATAAAAATTGGATGTTCTCAGAAAATTACAAAAAATTCAACATTGGATAATTTCGATATTATGAATACAAAAATGAAGTCCATTTTGAAATATAAAATTTCTATAATTTTAAAAATTGGGTATTACTATTCATAACGGCTACTTTGATTAGTCGCGGTGTGTTAGAACTCGAAGTTGCATACAATGCAAGCTATTGCATTATTGAATGAGAATTGTATCGTGGAAGCTTGGGGTGTTACATTCTCCCCTCCTTAACTAAATTGTGTCCTCGCAATTTGAAATTTTTCTTGGAAAATAAAAGGTTGAAAATAGAAAATACCTTTGTGGAAAACCCACATCGGAAATAAGGTTAATAAAAATATAACATTAAAAGAAATCAAGATAAGTACAAAGGTCACCCAAGATAGACCATACTAGGATTCTATGAAAATATGGATATGGAAGAAAAAAACCATCAAGGTTTGATGGAGAGTCGTAGAAAACTGGATTAGGAGAAAGTTAACCATAAGAAAATCACAAACTTGTGATTGGTTAAATAGTCATTGAATCCCCAGTTGGAAAAGTTAACCGGCAACGTTTTTGTTTTAAGTTACCTTTTATAATGTTTAGGAATTTATTTAGGAGATTTACTAAGAATGTAAGGGAATGTACATACTTGTTATGTAGACTTTCATTCTTTAATAAATTTTTACCACAAACCCATCTTTCGCTCTAAAAGGTAATAGAACTCAAAAATATTCTATTTATCCTAATTGTATAAGGTTCCAAATATTAACACATACCATTTAGATTAGTAAAACTATTTTATAATAACCAGGGACGTCTTGTAGGCTAGTGGTAGGTAATAAAGGCATGTCGCACTATGGTTTTGAGTTTGATTCCTGCAGCTTGTCCGACGCGACGGGTTATGTCCCACCCTGAAGGTTGTCCTTTTCCTAAAAATATAGTATTATAGTATTCCAAAAATAATATTCAGAAATGTTTTAACCTTAAACAATACTATTCAAAGTTAAACTTAATCCATCCCAACATTTATAGTTATCCAAAATACCTTTGTCCAAACTTTCTCTAAAAGGTCTCTTAATTCCAAAATCAATTGCAACCTCAGATTCCCCAAACAAAGTAACGTTTTTCTTATTGTCACATACTAAAAATATGATTACCTTCATCATATTAAATCCTTAATGAAAACAACATGTACTGTAGTAAAATCCTTATATATATTACATTATTCTTATAACCATAATCTAGTTCTTGAGTCCAAAAACACAAATACAATAATTATTCAACTTCATCTGTAGTAACATCATAAGCTTGGCCTTGATCCCTTGGCCCTTTTTGAGGTATGTTTTCCTGACACTTAGGAAATTCATTTGCATAATGCCCCATTTCCCTACAATTGTAGCATTCAACATTGATAGCCTTTTTCTTTCCCTTGCAATCACGCACCTGGTGACCTTTTTATCCACATTTATAACAAACTCCCATTCCTTTTAGGCAAGTACCAGGGTGATTATTCCCACAATTATCACATAATGGAGAATCTTTCTTTCCCTTTTTCCCTTTATCCATCTCGTGTTCCACCATTCTCTTCTTCTCTTGCATTACTTTATTGTCATAAGACATAGAGAATTTCTTTTCTGTCTTGATAGCACACAAGACTATATCTTCGTATGTTGAGAAAGATTGTGATACTAAACCTCGACGAAGAAATGGTTTTAACCCATCAAAGAAACGATCAATCTTACTTCTTGGGTTACGTATATAATCTGCAGCATGTCTCGCTAACCTTGTAAAGTTGGCCTCATACTTTGCGACATTCTCATCCTCCTTTTGTCTTAGACTCAAAATTTGTCTTTCCATATCTGCTCGATGGTCATGTGGAAATTATTTTCCTAAGAAAAGATCTTTGAACTCTCTCCATTCCATATTTGATACTTCTTCATCTTCCTTTTTGTTTTGAATCAGTGACCACCATTGATCGGCATCTCCAGTGAGGCGGTAAACTGCCATGATAACCTTTTCCCTTTCACTACTCCCCAAGGCGTGGAATATTTTCTCTAAGGAGTTTATCCATTTATCAGCTACTAAAGGATTTGTACCCCCATAAAATGTTGGTGGTTGTTGCCTCATGAAGCGATCTAACATTGACCCTCCACATTGCGGATCAGGGTGCTCCATACGAGTAAGGTTATTATTCATAACCTGAGTGAGTTGTCCCAGTATCGTAATAAGTTGATCAGCACCAGTTGTATCTCCAGATCCACAATAATTATCTTGAGCAGGAGAGAAATCCCTACACGGAGTGTGTGCATTGATACGGTTTCCATTCCTTCCACTAGGATCCATTTCTAAACAATGGCATAAACTAGATTAGTTTATGAATCAAAACACATAATTCCATACTTGTAAAATACTTAACATAAATTGAACTATTTATGGACGTAATCCATAATCATAAAAATGTTTTCTTTGAGGAAGTATATACTCATAACCCTTCATAGTGGTTTATAAAGAAAATGAGAATTATCCTAAACATATCCCACGGGAGTGTCGTAACCAAGAGTACAGCAAGGCCCGTTGTCGTGCACCAGTTCCCATTCGAGTCTAGCTCAAAGCAGTGTTTTTGGGTTATACCCCTAGGTACATCTGTGCCAGAGCCGCCTCTACCTGCTCGTATCCAGACATAGATGTATTTCTCAGAAAACTCACAAAATCTATACAACAACAAAATTCAAGGAAGTTCTTCTATACTAATCTTCAAATTCTATATTTGGGCAATGTGCTCTGATCAGAGTTTATCTAAATCTAGCTTCCAAGGTTAGTACTAAACTGCCTCTGATACCAAATGTAATGCCTCGACCCCAGCTACCCGGAGTCAGTGCATTACTTCGTAACATTGGCATGATCACAAAAGATCAAGTCTCAAAAGACTGATTAGTTTAGTAGCCTTGGAAACACTAGATACATTCGTAAACATTACATTACATCATAAAGTGAAAAAATACAATAACAAAGTCTCCATAATCCACACTCATATCCTCTTCTGACTATCCCTGCAGGTCATTCATAAAATACTTCTTCACATCCTGAGAAATATTAAAACATTGAAAGGGGTGAGCTCAGATGCTTAGTAAGGATAACAATATTGTGGAAGCTTTCATAAATAAACATTAACATTTAAGGAAACGTATAACTAAAACAAAGGCCTTTTTAAACTTGAACTTCAGCATAATATGGAAAAATTAAAATGAGATAATGTCATTTACTTATTCACATGGATATTCTACTGGTCGAATAATCACATGAAATATCAATAACCACTGTCATAATGATGGAATGCATAATGCCAGACTGTCATAACCACGTAGTCAAGGCCTCGTGCTAAGACCACAAATAAGATTTTGTCAAGGCCTCATGCCAAGACACTAGTTTGTCTCATGAGACCTACCGATTCATCGAGGAGCTATAGCGGGCTCCACCCGTCACTTATTAAGTTCAATGCATTCCTCATATGAACAGGTTTAAACATATCATAAACCAAAACATAATCACATAAAATATGCATAAAAGAAACATAACATTTCCACATTTCAATCACAAGATATCAATACAACACATTGATATAACAAAAACTCTTTCAAAACCATTTTCAATACCAAATTAAAAGAAAATTAAAACTTGATATTTATTTTTCATTTTTAAAAAAAAGTAAGGCTTGTAGAGGAAGCCGAAACCCAAATAATGGTCACGGCGGTGGAGAAGTCGTTGTCGCCGAGAAAAACATTCCCTTTTTGTAGTTTAGTAAAATGCATCATATAAAAATATTCCTTTTGAATAAATGTAAAACTCAAAGGGGTTTATACACCGTATAAAAGAAATTTGTGTATAAAACCAAATATGCCTCAATGAACGGAGATTGAGACGATGTCCTTAAAAAGATAATTTTTAAAATAAAATAGATCTATTATGTGTATTCACTATAGGTACACATAAATAATGTAAAAATACAAAATAGGACATAATAATATCATGACATAATTTGAAAGTAGGAGATTAACCCAAAGAATGGAAGTTGGGTTAAGAAATTCCCTTACCTTGTGTCCGACTTGATTCGACCGTTCTTTAACCTCATGAATAATAAACTAGAGTTAATATCTACTTTATTAAGAACCATTTTCAATTTCATTATTTTTTTATATCACTTATTACAATGTTATGAACATTATGTAATTATTTAAGTTATTAATGGTCGTTTTGTCGATCTTTGGTACTTGAGTCAACAATAAACTTCTTATAATTACAAGTTGTTTATGTGGTAGAATATCCATTATCTACAAAATTATATTCATGATTTAGATGTCATATATATCATATATATCCAGTATATACATTCATTCATAATATTACGTAACATTTAGAGGTAAGAAATGAAATGCACCGTTCATGGAGAAGGTAAGCCGTACGTACGCATGAACGCTACTTTCATTTCTATTTCGTATTTAATGGAATGAAATAATAATAATATAAAGGTATAATATAGTTACAGTATAATATCATATATAATATCATTTACTCAATCCTTTATACATTCCACATATGGCATTAACGATTCACATCACTTTGAGGGGGCGGTAGTCCGCACTTCCTAAAATGAAATTATCGCATTTACCCATAATCGAAATCATAAAGTATGCCATAAATGATAAATACATAAGCATAAGGAAAACATAAACATATTATATATCATATATAAATATAGTGAAATCTTAATGGCCACCTTTGAAGGTGTTATATGAGTGTTGAGCAATCATCGTTTCGTGAGGCAGAAATTCCCCATCCACAGAAACAGTATGTTCTTTAATCATTAGATGTAGGTGTGTGTAAATGAAGCTAGAATCCTTCTTATAACAACATCATAGTATATTTATGATACTGGTGTTGTTACAAAATAAATGAATAAATAGATTTTATGGGGTTGGAGAAGCAAAATAAAACAAAATAACATAAGAGAAGACATTACCTTAAAATCGGGTAACTCTTTTGATTTGAGCCAAAGGCTTCCTTGGGAAGAATTATGCCCAAAGTGAGACTTCTAGGAGTAATGGAGGAAAGTTGGTAGAGTATTTGGGAAGAGGTTAGCCGAGGCAAAAGGCTTTGAAAGTGTGAGTAAGGTGGTAGATGTGGGGGCCTTTTATAAGTGGAGAGGAGGGGCACTCTTGGAAAGTAAAGAAAAGTCACATTATTTTAAAATGGTATTCGGATTTAAGAGGGCCCACATTGATATAATTCTAGGATAAGGTGATAAGGGTTCTAAATCTACCCATCCAATTGGTTTTGGACATGTGTAGGTCTTAGATATTACCTTATCTTTCCATTTTATTTAAATCGTTAAATAGTGAGGTCATCACTACATCATCATGATGTCATAAATAATTTAATATATTTAATGTCTATAAATTATAGAAAAACTACTATGATGTAGGAAATACTTTTAGCTTTCCAATGACAATTTATAGTCACAAATATGACTTGTATAACCCCATGTAAAAATTGTTTTAGTAAAACATTTCATGTTTGTGTCATTTTTTACTTTAACATTAAATAAAAGGTATTTATGTCATTTTCCAACTAAAGTTTCTCCATGGGGTCCCCAAGTTGACCCATGGATTTTATTGTTAGGCCATGGCACATCCAATGAGGGTAGGACATGTTTCAAGCTCATCTCATATTATTAAAACATTATTTTTACCTTAAACTACACTAATTACCTCTAATCGCGATTAAGAACTTAAAAGTTACTATTCACCAAAAAATTATTTTAATCTCACTGAACCAAATTTTACTTCTTAATGACAACCATGTATGTCTGATTTTTGAAATTCAAAACACGGAAGTGGTAAAATTTCATTTAAAGGAAAAATCAGTTTTTATAAGTACCACTTAGCGGTTTCACTATTCATCAAAAATTAAAGTTTTTCAGAAAAATACCAAAAATTCACCCTATGCTATATTTGATATTCCAATTTCAAAAATGATGTCTATTTTACAAAATTCAAAAAATATAAGTTTCATTAATTAATTTTATAATTAATTCCCGCTGTCACAACAAATAGCGTGTTTTTAAGAAACAATTTATTTCAAAAGATTGACAATTGTTTATGTCCAATTTTAAAGTGAAATTAATTCTAATGACAACCATTGGATAAAATAGTAAAAATATATTCTAATTATACTTTAAAACCACTCAATACTATAATTTATCACTATAAAATACTTTTAATTAAAAAGTTGTTTTTAAGTATTGTTCACTATTCATAAAAACTGGATGTTCTCAGAAAATTACAAAAAAATCAACTTTGGATAATTTCGATATTCCGAATACAAAAATGAAGTCCATTTTAAAATAGAAAATTTCTATAATTTTAAAAAGTGGGTATTACTATTCATAACGGCTACTTTGATTAGTCGCGGTGTGTTAGAACAAGAAGTTGCGTACAGTGCAAGCTATTGCATTATTGAATGAGAAGTGTATCATGGAAGCTCGGGGTGTTACATATATATCCAAATATCTCTAGATGAAAATGAATACATTGGTGAACACTCTTTGATCGAATACCCAATAGGGTATTGAGTGTCATTACACCACAGATGTACTCTATTTTGATGCCTAGACTCTCACTAATTTTTGACGATATAAAATAGTTCGACACAACTATTTAAAATAAATAAGACCTTATAGTATATTTCATTTGAATAACACCACCAATTTTATTAGGTTTCATGATTATCTATTATGGAATAGGTATCACATAATGTAATTGGCTCGTACCACAGCCTTAAATCACGACTTAGTTTCCCTAAGTAGACCTGCATTGCTAGTGTTGTTAGTCTTGAGTCTAATTCCCTCCTCCATGACAAACACCTCATCTTAGAAAGATTTTGGTATTCCAGGTTCCTTCCTAGATTGATTCTACTACCCCCACTCTAGTTCGTGGAGTCTGTGTAGACCCTATCTCATTAGGTACTAGTAGAAAAGTTATGGAGAAATGATGAATTTATCATGACCTATAATGACCAATGAACAACAGAAAATATTGCATACACTTGGGTTTCGTGTGTCATGGATTCCCCCAATGATGACATATAATGAAAATGTTTGTATGTGTTTCTTAATTGCTACTATCCCCTCGTGAAACCCCTAAACAACACTTCCATCAAATAGAATAACCAATACATGGTCTTGGTGTTGAACTTCCCTTGCTATCGTGATCATCTTCCCTCATATTATGATAAATGATGAGGTCCCAATTTTCTATCTCATAAATAGTGTTCGACAAGAAAAAATTTACCTCCAATTAGAAGAAATATACCAACCCATCCATGAATCACCTCGCAGACAATATCCAATAAGCAAATAAAGTCATTGTGAATCACTACAACTCAATAAAATAAGAAAAATAATAAATCATAGAAATGGATAGATATTTCAAGTTTATAAGTCATCTACCCTACTTTGCTTTCAATTTCTATAGAAAATTTTAATCAAAGAATAATTTTTTGAAATCCTGCAAGATAATTTCTTGATTTTAGTCTTCTATAGTAATTACATCCCACCACAACCAGTAAGAACAAACTAATATAATGTAAATGAAGTATATACTATACTCTGTAGTCTTCTCTAGATTCTCAAAGATATAAATCATGTCCTAAATGCATGAATTAGCATCATTTGGTCCTCCATTCCATGAAAAATGAGAGGATGTTTCCATTGTAATTCTTGAATCTACTCTACCACAATTGGGGACGGTCGAGAAACACCATGCATAGAATGCATCATATGAAAGAAACCCTCTCAAACCTAGGTGTCCATGCATATGTCTGGAAGAGCTGGTGGTTCCTTGAGTGGAACTATGGGAGGTACCACAACAGGAAAAGTAGGCTATATCCATATTTAATAACCATTGTTATAGATACTAAAACCATGGCTATAGGTTATAACCACATTTTAACAGACCATGGCTCATAGAGTTCTCTCTATAAATAAAATACAACATCCAAAGTGTGTAAACCTATAAATAGCCTTGTATCTACTGTTTCAACCATGGCGTATAGCCCATAGCCACAGTTTGAACCCTGACTAAAGGGTTATTTCCATAATTACAAACCTTGTCTATATATTAAAATTCTAGAAAAAAACACAACATGACCTATATCCATAGTTAACAACCAATTATACATCTTAAATTTCTAAAAAAAAAAAGAGTTGTTCCATATGGGGATCTACACCCCACCACTACATGTTTTTCCACCTCTAATACGAAGGCCTCCTTATCTAAAAAATTTAATGTAGAAATTATGCATAATTTATAAGTTAAAAATATAGGGATGCATGAACCCTCATCTCTCTTTTATGTCACAAAAATATAATTATTTTTGGTGTTAGACCGACTCCCACTATGGCCATAATATTCTACCATTCCTCAAGTTTGGTTGGTGTCTCCAAAATTGCTATCCTATGTATATATATATCTATGTTGTACACATTAGTTTCCTATTAAAAACATTATAAGAGGAAAAATATTCTCAAAAAGAAGTCCACATTTTAGTGAACAAAAATATAATTGGAATTAACTATTTGATGAATTTATAATCAACAAAGTCACCCTCCAATGTGACAGTTTTTTGAAATACAATATATATGTCACTTGCAACACATTTAAGGTTGAAAAATCAAATGCTAGCCTAAATTAAGCCAAATATCCTTCATCCTAATTATAGAATACAAAGTGTATATTTGAGTGTGTATGCACCCAACACACCTTTTCATCCCCCACATAATGATCAAAGACACCATCTTCCTAAAATATAAAGAAACAACAAACCCCAATAATAAATAAAATAAAAGATGTAGTAAATTGTGACAAAATCCTAAAGAAAGGTATTCATGACAGTGGCTAATAATATCAACACTGAAATAAACACAAGAATTTGAGGTCAAGAAAAGATTGAAAAGAAAAAATATATGAAATAGTAATGAAACAAAAATAAAAACATTAGAATACAAGAATGACTTGAGACAGTAATGTATGGAGACATATCGTACAAAGAAAAAATGGTCTCAAAATGGAATGAGTGATAAATCAATTAAAAAAATTGTTCTTGGAAACTTGTTCGGTGAGATGAAGAGGGAAAAATAGATGCAATATAAGTTTCATTGTTTAACATAATATTTATTTTTTATAATTTGAATGGAATGTGAATTTCATTATTAGAACAGAATTTTTACAGACATGGTTGTCCTTGATTTTATTAATTATAGATTGGTACAAAATTTAAAAAATAGAAAAATAATATATTATTTATTTATATTATTAAAAATGTTTAATCACACCACTTCCTCACATACTAGATTCTATTGACTCACCAATACCAGGTTATTTCCTCTCGCATGCCCTTTCAATTTTCATCAGAATAGTTTCCCTCAAACAAAAACTAGAAACAAATTTTAGTTAGTCAAGTCTCAATGCGAACAACATAATCATTTTTTTATAAATTTATTCGTATGTATTTTATTTTATTTTATTTATATTGTAAATATTATTTAACAAAACACACAAACTGGAAAACGATGATACACGGTTCAGACAAGACAGACGACCCTTGGTGGCACTGAAGGGAGCTAGCCAAACCAGACCCTTCTTACCCTCATAGCATGAGAAAACCCTTAGCTACTGGATGGTCATCAAAATTTGATTCCCTAAAACATGTTATTCCTATGTGTTATAGAATTATAAAATTATGTTTGTAATTATGAATAATAATTATAGAAATAAGTGCAGTTATTGAACAATGTTTACTAGGGACAAAAAAACTAAAGTACCTGGTCATCAGTGAGTTTTTGTTCTAAATGGTTCGTCTCACTGACATAGTCACATCTTGGACTATTTATCCAACTATATTTAACTTCTGATAAATTGTCTTCCAAATTTGAATCATGGTAATCACTTATTATCTCTAAAATAAGAATAAAAATTATAAAAATCCATTAATTTTCCTTACAATTTAGTGAGTCAAACTTTAAACACAAACAACTTACACAAGGATGACCACTAAATGCTAATAAATTATTTGTACCAGTACCATGTTCATTACCAATATCATTCATTATTCATGTGAACAAAATGTGTTGTATCCTTTAAGAAATTTTACATTACACAAAAAACATAGATATTTAATAAATGGATATATAACTTCTCTATCATTGGAGGGGTGGGGTAGAGTCTCAACAAAATTATTGACTACATTATCTGTAAATAGAATACGGTCATATAATTTCAACTATTGAATTTTTTAAAGAAATTGAAATGTATTTTTGTGTGGGAGGAAAACGAAATATAAAACATTAAGGGTTGAAATTAATTCACTCAAAAAAATAAGGGTGTGGGGAAGATGGATCCTACTACCTGGCTTATTGGATTGTGATGTTAGGAGTGGGTCATTTATAGTACTACCCCATGATATCATCTGTCATGATTTTTATTCAATTTAAAACTATAACAGAAGTATTATTCTATCGGTCACAACATGGTTCTATTGAACAAATTGAAAGAGCTGAAGAGATACAATAAAAAATAAACAAGGAGGAATTTAGGAATTAATAAAGGGTAAGAAACTCAATTAGATATTAATAAGAAAAATATTTTAAACTACTTAGTACTACAGCAAATAATTATCAAAAAAATAAAACCCTGAGAATCTTGTTGGATGTTTCATTTCAAGTAAAATAATGGAAAATCACCTTCCTCGACAAACAAACATCCATGTAGTACCACAAGTGGTAGATTGGTGTCACACTGAAAAGTGGATAAATTGTATCACCTTTATTCATTGGTCCTGAGAGTTTCATCCTCATCAGTAGAGTGTACATAATATCTATAATGATATTTGACGGATAAAAAAACATTAATGCATATTAAATATTCAAAAATAATGGAGAAACTATATTTTAAGAGTTTCAAATAAAATTCAAAATAAAAAAAGAAAAATATCTTCTGAGAGATCCATGAAAATAATTTTAAGATGGGTAAAGAAAATATGTTTTTTAATAATTAGGGACACATTCCTGAAGATTTGATTAATCAGCTGACCCCAAACTATTTTATTTTAGATTCATCTTATTAGAATAGTTACTATCCTCCCAAATCAATATATATTCATTCAGTGTGATTTTCTCACACTCACACTTCATGATAAAACCTGTATGGAGATCAATGTAAGGACCTCCACAACACCTTGTAAATATTACCAAATAACCACGAAAAATGATCTATTTGGGTTACTTATTAGAATAATGATCATCTTCATGGACCAATATGTGTTTTCATAGCATTTTTTCTTCATTAAAACTTCCAAAAAAAATTCAAAGGATCTGACAAATTAGATTGTTTTTAGAAACACAAATTTAATTATTTTTTCAAATTACATAGTCTTTTAAAAATAATTAGATAAATATTTTGACATAAATATAAATGTGAAACCATTATCATAGACTAATACATGTATTATCCACAAGAAAATATTTTATGTTAAAGCTTCCCATAAAGGTGTTTGTGCCATAGGTGGAGATTATTGGTTGATGGTCAAGGGGGTTTGATTTATCACTTAGGTATTGGATCTTATTGTCAATGTATCATTCAATATAAGAATAATATTAAATATCAAGTGGAATAGGATAATTTTAAATATTTTAAGAACATTAGGATCTTTGAAATAGATTTAAATAATATTGGATTTGAAGGAAGACCATTTTACAATGTTTTGGGGATGAAGAGACAATCGAGTTTCAAGGGAAGTCATCAAGTCATGATAGTCCTGCATAAGATTATTGTTTGGTGATGTTAGAACATGTCATTCCATAATGCATATGGTCTTTCAATTATTCGATTTTGAAATGTAAAGATGGTTGAGTTAGGCCTATTTGATATGATGATCAGGCTACAATGGTTTTCCTGTGAAATTCTGAGTTCTTATTGTTTTGGGTGGTAGATAAGGTTTCACAATGAGAGAAAAAAATTATGGGAAGACATTGATAACACCACAATCTGGCCACAACATAGTGGTCCTCGGAAGAAGAATAAGATATTATGGGGAAAATTGAATTACGTTGTGGAGAGATGATTTTAGTAACTCATGCTCATTCCATGGGGTTTTTGGACATCAGAATTCAGTTCCCCTCAAGACTTGTGGTTTGGGAGATCACATCACAATAAAGATTTATCTCACCACAATTCCCATGGGATTCAAGTATTTTAGAGGTAACTAGTTTTTTGAAAATATCATATCATGTCATGATTTACCTTGTTTCATCATAAAGAACATGGTCAAATGTAAATTTTTATGGTCACATCCTGATTGGTTCCAGAAATCCAATTTTTAGTTTTTTTATGTGACTTCATGGATGATTCAAAGGAAACATAAACTAGATCTAAAAATCCCCTAATGAAAATAATGGATGACAAGATGAACTAAAATATATATATATACACATATACACAAACACAAAGAACACCCAAATACATATTCCAAATATAATAATAAATAAAACGTAAATATATGAAGAACAAATTCCTTTTTGAAATAAATTCCTCAAATGCATCAAACTATTAGGTAAAACAAGTAAAAAAATCATGACCAACTATAAATCGAAGGATTAAACATATCATGTCTGTATAAGAATGTGTAAAGTATAATATAATGTGTAATTTAAAGAGAAATACAACATTGAGTTTAATGACTAAAATGAGAAACTTCCTTAAATGGTAATACCTAATGTTTCGCTAAAAATCAAAACGATATTATAAAAGGTATTGAGAATTAGGTAATAAATGAATGAATGTCTAAAAATGACGAATATGAATTAGTAGAAATAAATATAGTCCATTAAACATATATCTAATGTATTGGTTTATAAAATATTGGGCAGTGAAATATGTTCCACTAATTAAATAGAGATCATTATTCTATTGAAAAATTCTATTGTCCATGAACATTCATCATAAGAACCCACCTATATGAAAATAATGGGAAAATAAGTGAGGTATTGTAACCTATTATATAAATGTCATCAGTGTCACAATTGTACATAACAAATGATGAAAGCATCTATATTCAACAATGAACAAATAATATTAATATTGATATGCACATCCATATAAGAAAAATATCATGATCATTAATATGGATGGTTTGGATTTATTTTCACGCATATATGAAATTTTTTATTTTTTTGACATATAAAATAATTCTAAATATTAAAATTTAGATAATTTTTGAGCAGTTATCTTAATGAAAAGGTTAAACTTTAGTGATTTTTTACCATTATTAAATGATTTAAACATCCTAATTACATCTACAATTATGATTCCATGAAATTGAAGATAAGAATATTAAAGGATATTTTTACACAAGCCTCGTAGATGGAACCTATGTAATAGGGATATCTAAGGAGGACTCCTACTAAAAAAATGGTTCTACTGTATTTTATATAATTTTGACATGATTTGATTTCCATGTCTAAGTGAGTTATAAGAGGAAGTTATGAAGTAGGTTTCACCGTAACCCAAGGTACCACAATTATATCAGATTCATTTCTTGTCTTCATGAAATTACAATTATTTACACGAAGGATGAATGAAAATAAAAGGGTATGACATTTCTTATGTTGCTTCAAATTTATGAGACTAAATTTATATGGGTGACATTATGAAAACTGATGTGATAATAAATGAGCAAATAAAACATAGATAAATTTAATAAAATTGACCTATGTTGACTATACTCTAGCTCACGTGAATAACACCCAATATACATAAATTAAAACAACGGTAGTTTCAAAACATTGAACCTAGAAAAATAAAATCACAGTGATCTAAATACAATAGATTACAATTTAATCATACCAAACTAACAAATAGATAAATAGAATGATACGTATCAAAATAAAGGATGGAAAAAAGGAAATTAACTAGATATAATGAATCCAAATAAAAAATAAATTACTATATATAAACCAAATTGACCCAAACAAATAGATCCCAATTTATCTTGAATCAACTAAAATTTACAAAAAATCAAAAAATTGAAAAAAGAAGACAAATTCCAAACCAACAAGAACTATCCAAATATAAACCATATATGAATAATCGACCAATAAACACATGAAATGACACAAATTAAATGTTATATAATAGATATGAATCTAAAATAATGGATAAGAAAAAATTTGAACTAGTAGTCACTCACATGATTGTAGGGTTTCTCTAGACTAAACAAGAGCATTCTAGATTAAAGTTACCTATATCAATTTCATTGTTTATGTTAAAAAAAAATTATTTATAAAAAACACACCATACACTATTTAATAATTCTCTACTAAGAATTAGTTGTTCTGTGAGTTTCTACTTTTGTGATATTAGTGTATTCTATTTATGATAGGGTCCTGATCACATGACACATTTCAAATGCTAGACAATAGTAACAAAACTAGGTAGATCAAATGATTTGTTAAAAAAGAGTTAAAAAATATTTCTAACCATAAGACATATAATGATTATAAAGGTAGAGGTGTTAGGTATACTCTATAAATTATAGTTTATGACCATTTAAATTTTAATTGATGGTGGACATCCCACTATCCCTAATCAGGAACTAGTGATTTTTTGTTGGACATGCACGATATGGGGGATATATTCAAATACATTGTCACAGTGTTAAGCCTTAAATTCAAATACATTGTCACAGTGTTAAGCCTTAAATTCAAATCATCCTCAAATTATAAGAAATTAATGATGATGACATGAACCATCACTTCACAATAATTTTATATAGACGAATCATTGTTCAATTTTAATATTTGGTTGGACATAATGTATTTATCATATCTTTCTCTCTTAGAATGAATCTGAATCTCTATGGAGTTCATGAAAATCTCATTTGACATGGAATTGAAATCATCAGTAAAGTCCTTATTGTGGAAATATATAACAATGATAATTCATGGAAGCTGAAACTGCTTTTGAAGGCACTCTACCACTCCAAAACCCTACATGATGGATAAGATTAGAATCATGATTGAGGAGAGGCGAAGGTTCAGGGAAGGTGGGTGGCTGCGTCAAAGCTGAATTGAAGGTGGAGGATCGCAAGGAGGTGGAGGGGTCATGTTCGAGATGTGTTCGTAGGGAGGTGGGGAGGTCGTGCCAGATCCATGCTGGTGGGGTAGTGGTCTGACTACATCAAAGGATGTGGATATTTGAGAGAACATATTAGGCTAAGAATCACTGTACAAGAGCATATGGGGAGAATCTACAAGGTAGGGCACGATTGAGAGGAGATGTGGGAGGGATAAATTGGGAGGGATCGATAGGGGAGGGATCAATCGGTTGGGTAGGAGATTACACTATATTAAGGTAAATTGTGGTTGTATATAACATATTTATATGATTTTAATATTCCATGTAAATAACAGTGTGGAAATAGAGGATTTTTATAGTAATCATTGGTGGCTCCTGGATCACCAACTCTAGAGAATTGATCATGTATCCATCCTAGAATAAGACTTAAGGATTTCATGGTAGATTGATTATATAATGATAAACACGTTTTTTATAATGGAATTATAGTTTATATGGTAATAGATACATAACAATATAGAAAAATTACCCACTTATAGAAAAAGGATACACTTCTCTACATACATCAAAATTTAGGTATAGGTAATAGAGGGAAAATATAACTGGAAATTAGTACAATAATAGATGACCCCATCTAACCACCTCTAAATCTATGTTTTTTATAGGTATCATATTACAAAATATATGTTCTGTTATATATATTGTCAATTGAAAGGTATAGAGGGAAACAATTTACTTTTCATTTGTCATCCCATTTAGTTTTTTAAAAAAATTTGGAGGCGCGAAGGCCCCTTGTATTGAAAAAGTGAAGAAGAACAAAAAGCGCTGAAGGAGCATACAAGATAGAAAGTCCAAAAGTTAAAAAAAAAGACACCAACATACATGGGAGCAGGTTCTCATACTGTGATGTGGAAGGAGAACACCCCTGCCACGAGGATTTCATCCCCTCTTCCATGTATTAACTTGAGTCCAAGGACCACCATCATCATCTGAGAGCTCAACAACCACAAAATCTATCATCACCTCAGGTCTAGCAAAGTGATCACTTGCTTTTACTACCTCGTCACTACTGTCAAAAGAATGAATATCAAATGGTTTATGAATACTCACATTTTTTATTACCTTGATTTTTTGAGAGGCTATTTCAGGATCAGCCGAAGCACCCCATATGTCACTGGAAGTATTTCCAGAAAAATCATCCTTCTTAGCATCTAGAGCTGGAGATTTCACTGCCAAAGCACCTTCAACCGAAAGAGTTGTCACTCCCTGGGATTGGTTTAAAATTAGATAAAAAGGTGTAACCAATCCACTATAGATAGGTAGACAAGGTCTGTCATACATATCATTACCATCATTCAGATTGCCAACCCTGGGAGAAGGTTGCCTCAACTCACTGCAGATCTTTCCAGAGAGGGAGAAGAGAGCTGCATCTAAAGTGGGGGGATTCTCCTTTTCATGGAAAGATTTGGGACGATCCAAAACTCAGTTGGGAAGATCACCAAAGGCTTTGTTAATCGTACTTAATTGACTGAGAGTTGCAGAGGGAGCCACCCTTTCTTTACAAGGCATAGAAGTAGACCTAAAAGGAGTATGATCTTTAGGCTTAGTTTTCTTGGATATAGAAACATCCATTTTATCTTTTCCTTTTCTGCTTTTAGCATTAACCATGACGTGTTCCTTCTATAATCAATACTCAACGTCCTACTGAGTGTAGAGTTCCTTATTGGCTTGACTATCCACTGATTCGCCATCCTCATCAGTTTCTAAACCGCTCGACAACACATCTTTAAAAGAAGAACCATTGAGAAGTACATTCCCCTTTGAACCATCCAAGTCCAAGGGATTATTATCCATAAAATCATCCCTCAATGGAGGGGAATTACCAATTGTTTCAATCAGAGGAGTAGGTCTGGATTCATCATGATCAATGCCACCATCTTTTAAAGAAGGATTTGCACCATTGCTAGAGGTATCCTTCGCAGACTTCACCTCAATCACTTGATTTCCTAAGGAGGAGCTAACAATCAGAGGAGCAGTGGCAGGTCCATTCAAGGAATAAATAGAGTTCATGCATTGGACATTAGAATTTTGTTCCATATCTAGATTCTTCCTTCTTGGACAATGCTGAAAATCATGTCCTTTGATCTGGCAGTTAGAACAAATTAAATCCCTTCTACATTCTAATTTTGAATGTCCAACCATTTGAAAACAATCCCAAAAAGGAGGGGGGTTTTCAAACTCAATTCTAAGGAAAATTTCATCATGAGGTGTGGAAAGTACAACCTTTTCTATAAAAGGAAAACTAAGATCTACTTCCACCAAAATGCTAGAGAAATGTCCATAACTAACTGACTCAGTATCATAATCCATCCTAATTGGTACGCCAATCGCTGAGGCGACGTCAATCAATATCTCAGTATGCCATAAGACATAATTGAAATTTCCATGACATTTAACCATGGCCTTACCTTTAAATCTGGTATTGATAAATAAATGCTCAAATCAGATTATTTCATTAAATGAATTACTATTATAGATTTATAGAATTAATTTCGTCCTAAATATCCATTGGAATTCATGTAATCTAATACACCAACATCATTCCATTCCATGGAACCATTAATCACAAAATACACAACATGGTATAATTGGCTAATTCAGGTGTCCTCCTCAATCAATATAGGAAAACACCATTTAGATGGATGTATTGACTTTTATTAACCTAATTATTTCATCCTTCAAGAAACTTCAATGCATTTCAAATACATAACAAGGAAAAAAATAGATATAGTAGGCAATTTTTCAAGATAATAATCATGGAATGGAATAATTCATGGCATATAAGGTTTATCTTGGAGGATATGTGATTAGGTTAATTACTTTTCAGTATGAGACATTAAGAGTAACTGATGTTATTTGGAGATAAATGTTAAGGTTTATCTTGGAAGACTATGTGATTAAATCCTTCAGAAATTTGGGTTTCAATCTTAGTTTTGATTACTTTGATGAATTTTATGGATATATGTTTATTGAATGGTCTTTGTTGAACTTTGGGTTTTGTTTGACAAATTTTGGAGATAAATAATATATATTTTTTTATAAAGGATTATCCTTTTTGGGTATTATCTGATCATGTACTAACCTTTTTTGTTTTGGTTTTGGTTGTGATATAAGGACATGGGAAGTTTCTAGTTCTCTTTTTAGGATTATGTGATTATCTAGAAGTTGATTATTGTGCTCCTAATGTGAAAAAGTTATCCTTAATACTCATTTTTTGAAGAAAATATGACTTTGTGTAAGAAATCTAGCAAAAGTTGAAAGTCAACATGTCAAGTAAGTATGTTTCCTTATGTTTTAGTTAAGCACATAAATAAATTACTCAATGAAAAGTAATTTAAAACAAAAATGTTGTCTGTTAACTTTTCCTACTGGGGAATCAAATATCGTTTAACCCATCACAAGATTGTCATTTTCTGGTGGTTAACATTCTCCTAAATATGTTTTCTATCACTCTCCATCAGAACATAAGCCTTTGTTTTTTTCTTCCATATCCATTTTTTCATGGAATCCTAGTATGGGTTAACTAGTGTGACCTTTTTACATCGCTTTTTTATATTTGTAAGTGATAGTTTTACCGACTCTTGTTCCGATGAGGGACTTTCAATGAAGTTTCTAAGCCTCATTTTAAAATTGCAAGGACACAATTCCCAAAAGGGGGGAAGGATGTAACACCCCAGGTAAATAAAGAATATGACATTTTTATATTTATCCATATTTGTGAATAAAATGTTAATATTAATTTAAAGGGAATTCAATGCTCGATGGCCTACCCAATACACAACAACGAATTTCTTGGAAAACTTATGTTTCACTCTAATAATAAAATAATATTATTTTAAATGGTAGTTAATGCCTAGCCATTGTAATGGCCGGAATGAACAGAACTAACTAAAAAATGATTATATATGTTTGTCGAATATTTTTACTTATATCCAATAAATGTTAGAGGCTTAAAATGCGAATTAATCCAATTTTAAGCGTAAATATTCTAATATTCTTTTAAAGGTCGATTAACCGCCTTTTGATGGTGAACCCTTTTTAAATCCACTTTTTGACAATTTTATATGTTATATTGGGCTAAATTAAATCATTCCTTATAATCGGGACATAAAAATTTACTTTGTGTAAATTTTTGTTATTTTTTTTGATAAAGATCAACTTATAGTGAAAATGTTGTATTTTAATTCAAAACCTCCTTTTAATCTAATTTATTTATATGGATAGATTATCTTTTTAATTGGGACTAAATTTTATTTAGAATATAATTTTACCATTTAATCCAATGGTGGTCATTGGAATTAATTTCACTTTGAAATTGGACTTAAACTAGTGTCAATCTTTTAATATATATTGTTTCTTAAAAACACGCTATTTACCATGACAGCAAGAATTAATTATTAAATTAATTAATGAAACTTATATGTTTTAAATTTTTTAAAATAGACATCATTTTTGAATTTGAAATATCAAATATTTCTTAGGGTGAAGTTTGGGTATTTTTCTGAAAAACTTCAATTTTTGATGAATAGTGAAACCACTGAGTGCTAGTTAAAAAACCAATTTTTCATTTAAATGAAACATTAATACTTCTGTTATTTGAATTTAAAAAATACAACATACATGGTAGTCATTAGGATGTAAAATTTGGTTCAATGGGATTAAAATAATTTTTTGGTGAATATTATCTTTTATGTTTTATTAATCACGATTAAAGGTAATTAGTTTAATTTAAGGTAAAGATACTATTAAAATAATATGAAATGCCCTTGACACGTGTCCTACCCTTATTGGATGAGTCATGGCCGACCCAGACAATCCATGGGTCAACTTGGGGACCCCGTGGAGCCACATTGGTAGGAAAATGACATTAATAACTTTTAATTTTGAAGTTAAAATAAAAATATCACAAACATGTATTGTTTTACGAAAATATTTTACATGGGGTTATCCAAGTAATATTTTTGACTATAAATATTAATTAGAAATATAAAAAGATTTCCTACATCATCATATTTTTTTTGTAATTTTTAGACATTATATAAATAAATTTATTTATGACCCCATGATGATGCAGTGATTACCTCATAAATGGACGACTTAAATAAAATGAGAATCTAATGTAAAATATAAGACTTAAACATTTCAAAAACCTGTTTTATGGGTGTATTTAGAACCCTTATCATCTTACCCTCGAAATATATAATTTTGGGACCTTTAATATCCGAAAATCATTTTATAATAAAGGAACTTTTCAATACATTCCAAGAGTGCCCCTCCTCCCTCTTATAAAATGCCCCTGCCTCTACCTCCTTACCCACACATCTCAAGCCATTGGCTCGACCAAACTATGCTCATTTTATCTCTCCACATACCTCTCCTCATCCTAGAAGCCATAACAAAGGTATACAGCTCTTCAATAAACCCTTTTGGTTAAAACCAAAGGGAGTTACCCGATTTAAAGGTAATGTCTTCTCTTATGGTCATTTGTTTTATTTTGATTCTACAACCCCCTAAACTAATTTTATTCCTTTATTTTGTAACAACACCATTATCCTTAATATACTATAATTTTGTTATGATAAATATTAGAGATACACTTACACACACCTCCGTCTAATGGTTAAAGAACATACTGTTTCTGTGGATGGTGAATTACTACCTCACGAAACGATGATTGTTCAATCTTCTCTTAACGCCTTTCATGGTAGAAATTATGATGTCACTATATTTTATATATGATATATATGGTATTTATGTTTTCTATATGCTTCAGTATTTTATATTTAAAACATACCTTTATTCTTTTCATGTTGTTCAAATGCGATAATTTCATACGAGGAAGTGTGGGCTACCGCCCCCTCAAGTGATGTGACTCGTTCATGCAATACAAGGAATGTATAAATAATGAAATTAATAAACATATGTTACCTATATAACATATATTTTATACTTTAATTATAATATATATATATATCTCATTTATTTTTAATTCCATTAATATGACAAAGAAATGAAAGTAGCATTCATGCGTACGTACAGCCTACCGTCTCCATTAATGGTGCATTTCATTTAATTTTATATCCAAATGTTATGGAATTGTATAAAATGAATATTTATATGATATATATGATAATTAAATCATTAATACTATTCTGGAGATGATTTACTTATAACTACATGGAAAATCATTTTCAAAAAAGTTCATTTTTGACTCATGTACCAAATATCGAAAAAAACATCTGATATGAACTCACGTTATTAACCAATTGTTATAACATTAAAATATGTAATATGAACTTAATAATAATATTTTAAGGAGGTATTTAAGCTATTACAAATTTACCAAAGTTTATTATTCAGGAATATAAATAAATGAACAAGACAATTCGGACTTGAGGTAAGGGATCATACCTCTCTCTTTCTTTATAAGTACTCTCTTTTATGTCATTTATTTTAATCTCATCTTTCTAATGTTGGGGATGTTCTTTTATATTACTCATTTTTTACTTTTTATGTTCATATTTTGAGATACCCTATTTGATCTCATAAATACATTTTTGGAGGTTTTAGTTGGTGTTGTTAGGCTACCGTGTTTTCGTAAGGTATTTTTCATCTCACTTTTATTCCCGTGAGATTTATGCTACATTTGACACCATTTACTTTTAGTGGTGTATTTATGGACCATTATTATACTATTTGTGTAATATTCATTCATTTATGATTATTTACATCAATTTTTTATAGTCCTTCTTTAATGGGGTGTACGTTTCGACAGTTACCCAAGTCGGTAAGGGAACCTTTCCCCATCCTATTTTTAAAAATACTTCCTTTTCTTTTTTCTTTTAAATTACATATTCTAATGTTGGGATATGTTCTTATATATCCTTATTGCTGTAATTTTTATGTCCAAGTTATGAGATATCCTTTATCTCACTCCTCAACAATTTTTCTAAAATTTGATGCGACGTTGTTTGGCTATCGAATTTTTGCTAGGGAACTTCTTAACCCAATTCCAATTCTTTGGGTTAAACCTCTACTTCTTGATTATGTATTGCGATTAATATGTGTGGATGACATCTGATTGTTTTACACTAACTATCCACTTATATTTTGTGTATTTATATTTTTCACACATAATTATGTCATTTATTTATCCTTTCTCTAATGCCATGATCCTTGGTTGGGATTACATCTCATTTTCTTATCACTGAGACATTTCTTAATGACATGCATCTTTATTCTTTTATAAAGGGTATATACAGCCCCTTTGACTTTCCATATCCATATTACGTCTATACTAAATTCATTTAAATGTTTTGAACATGGTCTAATTTCACGTGGCTTTTAATTTAAATGTTCAAAATGGAAAAGGTATCTTTTATTAAAACATTGTTTTAAATGGTTTTAAAGATTTATTCTTTTAAACATTTATCATCCATGTCCATGTTTTAAAAATGGTTTCATGGATTCATTTATATGGACAAGAATGTTTTAAAACCCTTTCAAAAGTTTTGAAGTGGTATGGGACACTTTGATTCTAAAATATCTTTCAAATGTCTTCTTTTAATATCTTCAAAGTATAAAGGGATTTTTCTCTCATAGATTTTTAATGATTTTATTAGATGTTTTTTATGATAATATCATGATGTGATCTCTTGTGACTGAAATGTAGAAATTTTATGTTTCTTTTATGCATATTTTAAGTTTTTTTATTATGTTATGGTTCTTGGGGAATGTTTATGAAATCGTGAGGTTCTGTGATAAACTAAGGGCAAGGATCCCGATATAGCTCTCCAATGAATTGGGTAACGTGAAGGAGTTAAATGCTAAGGTTTCTCCAAAGATATTTAGGGAATATACTGTGATAGATATTCCAAACGTAACCATGAGAGTTACTCCCTAAGTAAGAATGTTATTAATGCCTCAAGTTACATTTATGTCTTAGGATTTATATTGAGTTATGCATAAATCTTATGATTTCAGGAGGTATGTTAAATTTCATAGGTTTTATGAGTAAAGTGTGATTTCATTTATTCTTATGTATACATGTACATATGTTTTTCTTTCCGTATTGTTATAAACCTTACTGGGCTTTTTATGCTTATCCCAAGTTTTTTGAAATGTTTTTCACATGACATAAAGTGGAATTGGGTCAAGGATGGGATCAAGGAAATTTCATGATGTCTAAAACAAGTAACTAGACAAGAATCTTTTGTTCAGGAGTTTTTATTTTGTGAAAAAAAATGAACCCTGAGTAGATGTGTCTACTTTGTAATCTTTGAGATGTAATATTTAAGTCCTAATTATCTAAAACTCTAAACCTGAAAAGATCCTCAATGTGAATTATTCAATTTAATTCAAGAATATGAAATTTTTTAAGGCTGGATCCTTATAGTTGGTATCAAAGTTTGGTTTAGATAACTTTAGAGGTTAGGGTATCCTTTAAGCACAAGTGACATTACCATAATGGTTAGGATTTCATAAAGGGTCATAGTTTTAGATAAAGTGAATGAGTTTAAGATAACATGTATAATTATATCTTAGTATTATATGATGATTATATTGATATACTCACACTGACCTTTTTGGTTTATTAAATGGATGGATCTAGCAGGCACCAAAGTGATAACGTGTTTGAAGGGAACTATGGTGATTCTCTAATTAAGAGACTATATGAAATGGGGGATTGAATGAGAAATATTGTTGTTATTATAAACAAACTATCAAGAGGAATGATTAACCACTTTAACCTTGGTGAGTTATCTAATGCATCATGTATGAGATTACCAACTCTATTTGGGAGTTTAGGTAATAATTATAAAGGTAACCATTATGGTTTTTATGATCCTTACTTTTGAAGTAATTATGGGTTACTATATGTTATGATGAAAAATGAAAGGCATGAGATAAAATTGAGGTTAAATTATGTTATGATTATTTTTGATGATTTTATCTCTTTTTGGGGAATGTTTTGTGAAATATATAGTTTTGGAAAAAGGATAACACGCAGATTGTGTGACAACCCATTGCGTCGGAAAAAGCTGTGGGAATCGAACCTACAACCAAAGTGCGACTGGTATTTATCGCCTACCACTGGACTACGTGAAGTCCATGGTTATTTTGACTAATTATTTTTAGTTAGATGATCATATGAATCTAGAATAAGTTGATTTTGGGTTATCTATGGAAATTATTAACCTATCATGGAGGATATATAATTATGTTAGTTACTTTTCAGTAAGAGACTTTAAGAGTAACTGATGTTATTTGGAGATAAATGTTAAGGTTTATCTTGGAAGACTATGTGATTAAATCCTTTAGAGATTTGGGTTTCCATCTTAGTTTTTATTACTTTGATGAATTTTATGGATATATGTTTATTGAATGGTCTTTGTTGAACTTTGGGTATTTTTTGACAAATTTTGGAGATTAAGAATAGATTTTATTATAAGGATTATCCTTTTTGCATATTATCTGATCATGTACTAACCTTTATAGTTTTGGTTTTGGTTTTGATCTATGTACATGGGAAGTATATAGTTCTCTTTTGTGGATTAGGTGATTCTCTAGAAGTTTATTATAGTTCTCTTAATGTGAACAAGTCATCCTAAACAATTGTCTTTTGGAGAAAGTATGAGTTTGTGTAGGAAATCTAGCAAAAGTTGAAAGTCAACATGACAAGTAAGTATGGTTCCTTATATTTTAGTTAAGAACATAAATAAATTCCTCAATGAAAAGTAATTTAAAAAAAAAATTTGTCTGTTAAATTTTATACTGGGGAATAAAATACTGTTTAACCCATCACAAGTTTGTGATTTTCTGGTGGTTAACTTTCTCCTATACAAGTTTTCTATCACTCTCCATCAGAACATGACCCTTTGTTTTTTTCTTCCATATCCATGTTTCCATGGAATACTATTTTGGGTTAACTCGTTTGACCTTTGTACTTCACGTTCGTTATTTTTAAGTGATAGTTTTACCGACTCTTGTTCCGATGTGGGACTTTTAATGAAGTTTCTGAGCCCAATTTTAAAATTGTAAGGACGCAATTCCCAAAAGGGGGGAAGGATGTAACACCCTAGGTAAATAAAGAAAATGACATTTTTATATTTATCCATAATTGTGAATAAAATGTTAATATTTATTTAAAGGTAATTCTATGCTCGATGGCGTACCGAATACGCAACAACGAGTT
The DNA here is from genome assembly GCA_963277665.1 of Viscum album. Taxonomy (NCBI): domain Eukaryota; kingdom Viridiplantae; phylum Streptophyta; class Magnoliopsida; order Santalales; family Viscaceae; genus Viscum; species Viscum album. The sequence continues at coordinate 773,329,770 of OY728155.1, read as the reverse complement.
TCTTGGAAATCTTATTTTGCACTCTAATAATAAAATAATATTATTTTAAATGGTAGTTAACGCCTAGCCGTTGTAATGGCGGGAACGAATAAAACTAACTACAAAATGAATATATATGTTTTTCAAATATTTTTACTTTTATCCAATAAATGTTAGAGGCTTAAAATGTGAATGAATCCAATTTTAAACGTAAATATTCTAATATTCTTTAAAAGGACGATTAACCGTCTTTTCATGGAGAACCCTTTTTAAATCCACTTTTTGACAATTTTATATGTCATATTGGACCAAATAAAACCATTAATTATAATTAGGACATCAATATTTACTTTGTGTAAATTTTTTTTATTTTTCCGATAAAGATCATTTTTAGTGAAAATGTTGTATTTTAATTCAAAACCTCCGTTTAATCTGATCTATTTATATGGATAGATTTTCTTTTCAATTAGTATTAAAGTGTATTTAGAATATATTTTTACCATTTAATCCAATGTTGGTCATTGGAATTAATTTCACTTTGAAATTGGACTTAAAATAATGTCAATCTTTTAATAGATATTGTTTCTTAAAAACACGCTATTTGTTTTGACAACGGGAATTAGTTATTAAATTAATTAATGAAATTATGTGTTTTTAATTTTGTAAAATAGACATAATTTTTGAATTTCGAATATAAAATATGTCTTAGGGTGAATTTTTGGTATTTTTCTGAAAAACATCAATTTTTGATGAATAGTGAAACCACCAAGTGGTAGTTAAAAAACTGATTTTTTGTTTAAATGAAACATTACAACTTCTGTGATTTGAATTTCAAAAATCCAACATACATGGTTGTTATTAGGATGTAAAATTTGGTTCAATGGGATTAAAATAATTTTTTTTGGTGAATAGTAACTTTTAAGTTTTATTAATCGCAATTAAAGGTAATTATTGTAATTTAAGGTAAAGATAATGTTATAATAATATGAAGTGACCTTGACACATGTCCTTCCATTATTGGAAGAGGCATGGCCGACCAAGACAGTCCATGGGTCATCTTGGGCACCCCATAGAGCCACTTTGGTAGGAAAATGACATTAATAACTTTTTATTTAAAGTTAAAATAAAAATATCAAAAACATGTATTGTTTTACTAAAACAATTTTTACATGGGGCTATAAAATTCATATTTTTTACTATAAATATTCTGTAGAAATATAAAAATATTTCCTACATCGTGATATTTATTTTTTAAATTTTTAGACATTAAATTAATAAATATATTTATGACATCATGATGATGGAGTGATTACCTCAAAAATGAATGATTTAAATAAAATGAGAAGATAATGTAAAATGTAAGATATACACTTGTCAAAAACCTATTGGATGGGTGGATTTCTAACTCTTATCACCTTACCCTAGAAATATTTAATTTTGGGACCTTTAATATTTGAAAATCATTTCATAATAAAGTAAAATTTCAAGACAATCCAAGAGTGCCCCTCCTCTCTCTTATAAAAGGCACCCGCCTCTAGCTCCTTACCCACACCTATGAAGCCTTTGGATCGGCCAAAATATGCTCATTTTATCTCTAAGAATACCTCTCCTCATCCTAGAATCCTTCCTCTAGGCATAAATCTCTTCAAGAAACCCTTTTGTTTCAAACCAAAGGGACTTACCCGATTTAAAAGTAATGTCTTCTCTTATGTTCATTTGTATTATTTTTCTTCTCCAACCCCCTAAACTATTTTTATTCCTTTATTTTGTAACAAAACCAGTGTCTTAAATATACTAGGATTTTTTTATGAGAAATATTCGAGCTAAAATTACACACACATCCGTCTAATGGTTAAAAACATATTGTTTTTTTGGATGGTGAATTACTGCCTCACGAAACGATGATTGTTCAATATTCTCTTAAAACCTTTCATGGTGGCCATTATGATGTCACTGTATTTTCTATATGAAATATATGGTATTTATTTTTTCTATATGCTTCTGTATTTTATATTTAAAACATAATTTTATGCTTTGCATGTTGTGAAAATGCGATAATTTCATACGAGGAAGTGTGGACTACCGCCCCCTCAAGTGATGTGACTCGTTCATGCAATACATGGAATGTATAAAGAATGAAATTAATGAACATATGTGACCTATATAAAATATATATTATAATTCAATTATTATATATATATATATATATCTCATTTATTTTTTAATTCCATTAATATGACAATGAAATGAAAGTAGCGTTCATGTGTAGGTATGGCCTACAGTCTCCATGAACGGTGAATTTCATTTCATTTTATCTCCAAATGTTTTGGAATAGTATAAATGAATATTTATGGGATATATATGATATTTAAATCTTTAATACTATTCTAGAAATGATTTACTTATAACTACATGGACAATCATTTTCAAACAAGTTCATTTTTGACTCATGTACCAAACATCGACAAAAACGTCTGATATGAACTCACATTATTAACCAATTATTATAACATAATAATATTTGATATGAACTGAATAATAATATTTTAAGGAGTTCCTTAAGAAATTATAAATTGATAAAATCTTATTATTCATGAATATAAATAAACGAACAAGACAAGTCAGACTTGAGGTAGGGGATCCTACCACTCGCTTTCTTTTTTAAGTACCCTCTTTTATGTCATTTATTTTAAGCTCATCTTTCTTATATTTGGGGATGTTATTTTATATTAATTATTCTGTAATTTCTATTTTCATAATATGATAGACCCTATTTGATCTCATAAATCCATTTATGGATGTTTTAATTGGTGATGTTAGGATGCCGAGTTTTCGTAAGGGGTTTTTTCATCTCACTTTTATTCCTATGACATTTATGCTACATTTTCCCCCATTTCCGTTTAGTGGTGTATGTACTTCCCATTATTATACTCTTTTTGTAATATAATTTCATTTATGAGTATTTAAATCAATGTTTTATTGTCCTTCTTTAATGGGGTGTATGTTTCAGAGGTTACCCAAGTCGGTAAGGGAACCTTTCACCCTCCTATTTTTAAAAAGACTTCTTTTTGTTTTGTCTTTTAAATTACATCTTCTTATGTTGGGATAAGTTCTTATATATACTTATTTCTATAAAGTTTATGTCCAAGTGATTATATACCCTTTATCTCTCTCATCAAGTATTTTTCTAAAATTTGATGTGATGTAGTTAGGCTATCGAATTTTTGCAAGGGAACTTTTTAACCCAATTCCAATTCTTTGGGGTAAACCTCTACTTCTTGATTATGTCATGCTATGAATATGTGTGGATTACATCTGATTGTTTTACACTGAGTATGTGTATTTATATTTTTCACACATAATTATATCATTTCTTTATCCTTGATCTGATGCCATGATCCTTAGTTGGGATTACATCTCAATTTCTTCTCATTGAGACATTTCTTAATGATATTCACTTTTATTCTTTTATAAAGTGTATATTTAGCCACTTTTACTTTCCATATCCATATTATATCTATAATAAAGTCATATAAATGTTTTTAAAATGGTCTACTTTCATGTGTCTTATAATTTAAATGTTCAAAATGGAAAAAGTCTCTTTTATTAAAACATTGTTTTAAATATTTTTAAAGATTTATTCTTTTAAACATTTATCATCCATGTCCATGTTTTAAAAATGGTTTTAAGGATTCATTTATATGTACATGAATGTTTTAAAACCCTTTCAAATGTTTTGAAGTGGTATGGGACACTTTGATTATAAAATATCTTTTAAATGTATTCTTTTAATATTTTCAAAGTATAATCGGATTTTTCTCTCATAGAGTTTTAATGATTTTATTAGATGTTTTTATTTATGATAATATCATGATGTGATCTATTGTGATTGATATTTAGAAATTTTATGTTTCTTTTATGCATGTTTTATGTGTTATGATTATGTTATGGTTCTTGGGAAATGCTTATGAAATCGGGTGGTTCCGTGATAAACTAAGGGCTGGTGAGCTCGATATAGCTCTCTAATGCATTGGGTAATGCAAAGGAGTTAAACGCTAAGGTTTCACTGAAGAGATTTATGGAATATATTATGATGGGTATTTCAAACATAACCATGAGTGTTACTCCCTATGTAATAATGTTATAAATATCTCAATATTCCTTTATGTCTGATGATTTCTATTGAGTTATGCATAAATATTATGATTTCATGAGGTATGTTAAATTTCTTATGTTTTATGAGTGAAGTATGATTTCATTGATTCTTATGTATACATGTACTAATGTTTTCTTTCCGTATTGTTATAACCCTTACTGAGCTTTTTATGCTCATCCCATGTTTTTTGAAATTTTTTTCACATGACATAAAGTGAAATATGGTCAAGGATGGGATCCGGAAAACGTTATACTTTCTAAAACAAGGAACTACACATGAATATTTTGTTCAAGTGTTTTTATTTTCAGAAAAAAAAAAGGAAACTGAGTAGATGTGTCTACTTTGTAATCTTTGAGATTTATTAGTTAAGTACTAATTCTCTAAAACTCTAAACCTGAAAAGATCCTCAATGTGAATTATTCAATTTAATTCAATAATATGTAATGTTTTAAGGCTGGGTCCTTATAGTTGGTATCAAAGGTCGGTTTAGATAACTTTAGAGGTTAGGGTATCCTTTAAACACAAGTGACATTACCATAATGGTTAGGATTTCAGGAAGGGTCATAGTTTTAGATAAAGTGAATGAGTTTAAGATAACATGAATAATTATATCGTAGTATTATATGATGATTCTATTGATATACCCATGCTGACCTTTTTGGTTTAGTAAATGGATGGATCTAGCAGGCACCAAAGTGACAACTGGTTTGAAGGAAACTGTGGTGGTTCTATGATTAAGAGACTAGATGAAATGGTGATTTCAATGAGAAATCTCGTGGTTATTCTAAACCAACTATCAGAAGTCATTATTAACCACTTTAACCTTGGTGAGTTTTATAATGAATCATGTACGATATGACCAACTCTATGTGGGAGTTCAGGTAATAATTATAAAGGTAACCATTAGGGTGTATATGATCCTTACTTTTGAGGTAATTATGTGTTACTATATGTTATGATGGAAAATGAAAGGCATGAGATAAAATTGAGGTGAAATTATCTTATGATTATTTTTGGAGATTTTATCTCCTTTTGGGGAATGTTTTGAGAATTATATAGTTTTGGAAAGCGGAAAACACATAGACCGTGTGACAACCCGTTGCGTCGGACAAAGCTGTGGGAATCGAACCCACAACCAAAGTGTGACTGGTATTTATCGCCTACCACTGGACTACGTGAAGTCCCTGGTTAGTTTGACTAATTATTATTAGTTAGATGATCATATGAATCTAGAATAAGTTGATTTTGGGTTATCTATGGAAATTATTAACCTATCATGGAGGATATGTGATTAGGTTAATTACTTTTCAGTATGAAACTTTAAGAGTAACTGATGTTATTTGGAGATAAATGTTATGGTTTATCTTGGAAGACTATGTGATGAAATCCTTAAGAGATTTTGGTTTCAATATTATTTTTGATTACTTTGATGAATTTTATGGATAGATGTTTTTTTAATGGTCTTTTTTGAACATTGGGTATTGTTTGACAAATTTTGGAGATTAAGAATTGATTTTTTTATAAAGGATTATCCTTTTTGGGTACTATCTAATCTTGTACTAACCTTTTTGGTTTTGGTTTTGGTTTTGATCTACGGACATGGGAAGTATATAGTTATCTTTTTTGGATTAGGTGATTCTCTAGAATTTGATTACAATGCTCTTAATGGGAACAAGTTATCCTAAATACTCATCTTTTGGAGAAAATATGAGTTTTTTTAAGAAATATAGAAAAAGTTGAAAGTCAACATGACAAGTAAGTATGTTTCCTTATGTTTTAGTTAATAAAATAAATAAATTCCTCAATGAAAAGTAATTTAAAACAAAAAATTTGTCTGTTAACATTTCCTACTGGGGAATCAAATACCGTTTAAACCATCATAAGTTTGTGATTTTCTGGTGGTTAACTTTCTACTAAACATGCTTTCTATCACTCTCCAACAAAACATGATCCTCTTTTTCATCCATATGCATGTTTTCATGGAATCCTAGTACAGGTTAACTCATGTGACCTTTGTACTTAGCTTTCATTATTTTTAAGTGATAGTTTTACCAACTCTTATTTCGATGTGGGACTTTCAATGAAGTTTCTGAGCCCAATTTTAAAATTGCGAGAAGGCAATTCCCAAAAGCGATGAAGGATATAACACCCTAGGTAAATAAATAATTTGAAATTTTTATATTTATCCATATTTGTGAATAAAATTTTAATATTAATTTATAGGTAATTCTATGCTCGATGGCGTACCCAATATACAATAACGAGTTTTTTTGAAAATCTTACATTGCAATCTAATAATAGAAAAATAATATTTTAAATGGTAGTTAACGCCTAGCCTTTGTAACGGTGCGAATGAAAAAAATGATTATATATGTTTGTAAAATATTTTTACTTTTATCCAATATATGTTAGAGGCTTAAAATGAAAATTAATCCAATTTTAAGCTTAAATATTTTAATATTCTTTAAAAGGTCGATTAACCGCCTTTTGATGGTGAACCCTTTTTAAATCCACTTTTTTACAATTTTATATTTTATATTGGACCAAATATAATAATTCTATAGAATCGTGACATCAAAATTTACTTTGTGTAAATTTTTGTTATTTTTCCGATAAAGATTATTTTTTTGTGAAAATGTTGTATTTTAATTCAAAACATCCTTTTAATCTGATTTATTTATATGGATAGAGTATCTTTTTAATTGGTATTAAAGTGTATTTAGAATATATTTTTACCATTTAATCCAATGGTGTTCATTGGAATTAATTTCCCTTTGAAATTGGACTTAAACTGGTGTCAATCTTTTAATAGATATTATTTCTTAAAAACACGCTATTTGTTTTGACAGCAAGAATTAATTATTAAATTAATTAATACAACTTATATTTTTTGAATTTTGTAAAATAGAAATCATTTTTTAATTCAGAATATCAAATACATCTTAGGGTGAATTTTTGGTATTTTTCTGTAAAACTTCAATTTTTGATGAATAGTGAAACCACTAAGTGGTAGTTAAAAAAATGTTTTTTCGTTTAAATGAAACTTTACCACTTCTGTGATTTTAATTTCAAAAATCCGACATACATGGTTTTCATTAACATGAAAAATATGGTTCAATGGGATTAAAATAATTTTTTGGTGAATAATAACTTTTAAGTATTATTAATCGTGATTAAAGGTAATTAGTGTAATTTATGGTAAAGATAATGTTATAATAATATGAAATTACCTTGAAACATGTCCTACCCTTATTGGATGAGTCATGGTCGACCGAGAAAATCCATGGGTCAACTTGGGGACCCCATGGAGCCACTTTGGTAGTAAAATGACATTAATAACTTTTTATTTAAATTTAAAATAAAAATTTCACAAACATGTATTGTTTTACCAAAACAATTTTTACATTGGGTTATAAAAGTCATATTTTTTTCTATAAATATTCATTAGAAAGGTAAATATATTTCCTACATCATTATATTTTTTTATAATTTTTTGAAATTAAATAAATAAATTTATGTATGACACCATGATGATGCAGTGATTACCTCATAAATGAACGATTTAAATAAAATGGGAAGATAATGTAAAATCTAAGACATCCACTTGTCAAAAACTTATTAGATGGGTGGATTTCGAAACCTTATCACTTTATCCTATAAATATATAATTTTTGGACCTTTAATATCCGAAAATCATTTTATTATAGAGTAACTTTTCAAGACATTCCAAGAGTGCCCCTCCTCCCTCTTATAAAAGGCCCCCGCCTCTACCTCCTTCCTCACACCTCTCAAGACTTTTTCTCGGCCAAAATATGCTCATTTTATCTCTCTACATACCTATCCTCATCCTAGAATCCTTACCCTAGGAATAAATCTCTTCAGGAAACCCTTTTGGATGAAACCAGAGGGAGTTCTCGATTTAACGGTAATGTCTTCTGTTATGTTCCTTTGTTTTATTTTGCTTCACCAACCCCATAAACTATTTTTATTACTTTAATTTGTAACAAAACCATTATCTTTAATATAATAGTATGTTTTTATGATAAATATTCAAGCTAAAATTACACACACCTCCGTCTAATGGTTAACGAACATACAGTTTCTGTGGATGGAAAATTACTGCATCACGAAACGATGATTGTTCAATCTTCTTTTAACACCATTCATGGTGGACGTTATAATGTCACTGTATTTTATATATGATATATATGTTATTTATGTTTTCTATACTCTTCTTTATTTTATATTTAAAACATACCTTTATGCTTTGCATTTGTGCAAATGCGATAATTTCATACGAGGAAGTGTGGACTACGGCCCCCTCAAGTGATGTGACTCGGTCATGCAATACATTGAATGTATAAATAATGAAATTAATGAAAATATGTGACCTATATATAATATATATTATACTTGAATTATAATATATATATCTATCATTTATTTTTAATTCCATTAATATGACAATGAAATGAAAGTAGCATTCATGCATACGTACGGCCTACCGTCCCCATGAACGGTGCATTTCATTTAATTTTATCTCCAAATGTTATGAAATAGTATAAAATCAATATTTTCTGGATATATATGATATTTAAATCATTAATACTATTCTGGAGATGAATTAATTATAAATACATTGACAATCATTTTCAAACAAGTTCATTTTTGACTCATGTACCAAACATCGACAAAAACGTCTGATATGAACTCACATTGTTAGCCATTTATTATAACATTATAAAATGTGATATTAGCTGAATAATAATATTTGAATGAGTTCCTTAAGAAATTATAAATTGACAAAATTTTATTATTCATGAATATAAATAAACGAACAAGACAAGTCGGACTTGAGGTAAGAGATCCTACCTCTCTCTTTATTTTTATGTGCCCTCTTTTATGAAATTTCTTTTAAGATCATATTTCATATGTGTGGGGATTTTATTTTATATTCCTCATTATGTAATTTTTATGTTTTTATTATGAGAGACCCTATTTGTTCTTATAAATCAATTTTTAGAAGTTTTAATTGACAATGTTAGGCTACTGAGTTTTCGTAAGGGATTTTTCATCTCACTTTTATTCCCGTAAGATTTATGCTACATTTGACACCATTTCCTTTTAGTGGTGTATGTGATGCCCATTACTCTACTATTTGTGTAATATAATTTTGTTTATGAGTATTTATATCAATTTTTTATAGTCCTTCTTTAATGGGGTATATGTTTCAAAAGTTACCCAATTCGGTAAGGGAACCTTTCACCCTCCTATTTTTAAAAAGACTTATTTTTGTTTTGTCTTTTAAATTACATCTTCTTATGTTGGGATATGTTCTTATATATCCTTATTGTTGTAAAGTTTATGTCCATGTGATGAGATACCCTTTATCTATCTCATCAACTATTTTTATAAAATTTTATGTGACGTCGTTAGGCTATCAAATTTTTGGAAGGGAACCTCTTAACCCAATTCCAATTATTTTGGTTAAACCTCTAATTCTTGATTATGTCGTGTTATGAATATCCGTGGATGAAATCTGATTGTTTTAAATTGATTATCCACTTATATTTAGTGTATTTATATTTGTCACACATAATTATGTCATTTCATTATCCTTGCTCTAATGCCATGATCCTTGGTTGGGATTACATCTCAATTTCTTCTCATTGAGACATTTCTTAATGATATGCATTTTTATTCTTTTATAAAGTGTATATAAATCCCCTTTTACTTTCCATATCCATATTATGACTATACTAAATTCATTTAATTTTTTTGAAAATGGTCTACTTTCATGTGGCTTATAATTTAAATGTTCAAAATGGAAAATGACTCTTTTATTAAAACATTGTTTTAAATGGTTTAAAAGATTTTTTATTTTAAACATTTATCATCAATGTCCATGTTTTAAAAATGGTTTTAAGGATTTATTTATATGGACATGAATTTTTTAAAACCCATTCAAAAGTTTCGAAGTGGTATGGGACACTTTGATTCTAAAATATCTTTTAAATGTCTTCTTTTAATAATTTCAAAGTATAAAGGTATTTTTCTCTCATAGAGTTTTAATGATTTTATTAGATGTTTTTATTTATGGGAATAACATGATGTGATCTTTTGTGATTGAAATGTGGAAATTTCATGTTTCTTTTATGAATGATTTAATTGTTATGATAATGTTATGGTTCTTGGGAAATGTTTATGAAATCGGGTGGTTCTGTGATAAATTAAGTGCAGGTGATCCCGATATAGCTCTCCAATGCATTGGGTAACGTGAAGGAGTTAAACACATAGGTTTATCCAAAGAGATTTAGGGAATATACTGTGATGGGAATTCCAAACGTAACCATGAGGGTTACTCCCTATGTAAGAATGTTATGAATGCCTTATGTTACCTTTATGTCTTATGATTTCTATTGAGTTATGAATAAATCTTATGATTTCATGATGTATGTTAAATTTCATATATTTTATGAGTAAAGTATGATTTTATTGATTCTTATGTTTACATGTACTAATGTTTTCTTTCCGTATTTTTATAACCCTTACTGAGCTTTTTATGCTCATCCCAGGTTTTTTGAAATATTTTTCACATGACATAAACTGGAATAGGGTCAAGGATGGGAGCAAGGAAATGTCATGTTCTCTAAAACAAGGAACTATACATGAATCTTTTGTTCAAGAGTTTTTATTTTGTGAAAAAATGGAAACTGAGTAGATGTGTCTACTTTGTAATCTTTGAGATGTAATAGTTAAGTCCTAATTTTCTAAAACTCTAAACCTAAAAAGATCCTCAATGTGACTTATTCAATTTAATTCAAGCATATGTACTGTTTTAAGGTCAGGTCTTTATAAAAATAGGATTTCATTACTATGTGCATGGTTTTTATATTATGAAAGTTATTTTTTTAAAAGAAAGTGTATTCTAAAATATTAAAGAGTTTTCTCAAGGGTTTAAATGTGTGAACAAGTATTTTATTTGATGATAATTCCATATACATTGGTTTTGTTGGGTTGATCCCATTATATCTCAATATATAACAGGTTGATCCCCCTTATAGCTAAAGATATTTTTGGTTGAGCCCATTATTATTAAAGATATGATATTGATCCCCATTATAGCTTCCCAATGCATTGGGTAATCCAGTGATGAAAGTTTAATCAATGGTTATTCCTTGTGTAAGGGTGAATTTAAGAGTGTTATGGTAAATATGTTCCAAGCAAACTACAAGATGTTTATATGCATGCTAATTAGTTTTTATGGAATGGGTTTTATAGGTTTCTATTTTGTTTCTTGACTAATGATTTTTTTTCTTTATATCACATTCTCATATTTTTGTTCTCATCCCATGTTTTGAAATGTTTTTTATAAGTTATAAACATTTCTATGATAAAAAAAGAATTCAAGCTAAATGTTTTGAATATTTTTTAAATAAGTCATTTTTTATCATAATAGTTTTATATTTTTGATGAAATGGATATTATTTTAGTAGTATTCACTATGTATAAATATGGGTTTTTATGTATGTATTATTTTATAATTATCTAAAGACATGAACCTGAAAATATCCTCCTTGTGAAATAAAATAATTTTTTTACTAAAACTCAAGAATATGTACTGTTTTATGGATAGGACCTTACATCGCCGTTGTGGATCCCAAAAGCCCATAGAAAATAAAAATACAGATCAGACATAATAATAAGCTTGATTCATAACTATAAAAGAGTGGGATAGCTCCTGGGAGAAAAAAATAATGGATCTATATCAATTTCAGAAGATGTAAAATTGGGTGAATATTTATGAAAATTAGGGGAAAATAATAATTCCCACATAAAAACCTGGTTTCATGGTTTGGAGACGTGGTTTGACAACCCATGGGAATGTTCTCTCCTAACAATGTCCATAAAATCCCTCACATGGGTTGTCTTCAAACATAACTAATGGTGTCTACCATAAGAAAAGTACTCTTCCAAGAATGTATAAAAATATATATAGGCATGTATCATATCTCATAGAGTTGAAAACAAACCATGCACCCTTTCTTATGCAGCAAGTGGCTTAGCAAAAATGAGGCACTTAGAAAGCACTAACCATGTATCCAAATTAGTTTCTTCAAATTTCAGAGCTCTTGGATTAGAACAAGCCCATAATTCACCTAAAACCTTCCACAACCTATAACACACATTTACCATTTTAAAACAAGGGATTAAAATTGGAAAACAAATTACATATACCTTCATGAGAAGCTGGGTCACTATATCAATGAACTAGTGGTTACACTGATCTTACATTTTTATTTATAGTATTATAATTAAATAAAAGATAAAATTCCCATGACTAGAGAATGAATATGAAAAAATATATTTTTTTTATAAAAATAAACCACTATTTTATCATTAAAAAATATATATATGTCTAATTTTAATTAGAAAACATTTTTTAGATAAAATAAAAAAATTCAAAGGAAATTTTATTTTAACAAAATGGTTGTAATCATCAATATTTATTTCTTTATAAAAATTAAAATCCTATTATGAAACCATATTTAGTGTTTATAAGGGATATAAATTTTCTTGGGTGATAAAAATTGTTTTTTTATAAAAAATTTATTTTATTCTAATATGAAATATCTCATAATAAAATTTTTATTTATAGAATGGATTCCTATTTTTAAATAAACACACTAAAATTTTCCGGTGATGAACCTTTCAGAATCTTTTTAGAGAAATTATTTTTTCTATAATTAGTAATGTACCAAAAGTATATAATGTAATTGTTATTGAAATATTATGATATAAAAATGCTTTAATAATTATTATAACTGAATCCATGGAAAAATAAGTTACTTATTTAGTAAAATTAATTTTAATCAATTATAAATATTTTTATGAACAATAAACAATAATATAATGTCTACATTCAATATTAATTTTTTTTAAAAAAAATATTTGGGTGTAATTTTATATTTAAATGGAAAACATAATATAAAATAATGGATTTCGGTTATCAAAATTTAAAATATCAACAAAAAAATATTCTTCTTCAAAAATCATGAACTAAACCCATCATTAAACAAATTATTTTTTATTTCCCAAAACCTATATTTCTACATCTTATGTTTAACAATTAATAGTAAAATTACCCATATTTTATTTAAATACCCACACATTCTCCCAATCATCTCTACTTCATATCCATTGAGTATTCATTTACTATCATTTTCTCTCTCATGAGTCTCTCCAATGAATATATAATGTTCTAAGGGTTTCCTCAAAACCTTTTAAAAGATACATTTTGCGTAATGTTTTCCCAATCCACCACATTTCATTTTAATTGTGATCTTATTGTTATAATTTCTTTTAAATTTTATTTTAATATATGACCATTATTGTAATTCTATGTTACTCTCTTATATTTTATAAATTTTTATTGGGATATTATATCCTCAAGCTTGAAGTAATTATATTTTAATTATTTTTTGGATAAACACACTTTTTAACTAGGTTGATAGGGAAACCTAAATGATCTATAGGAATAGAGGCACAATCCCTAGACAAGACTCGAGGTTACGAGGGCTGGATACATAGTTTGACCACTACCAAAATATTTTTTCTGTCTAGAGATCATAAGATATTGGCAACACATGACAGATTAGCTAGCATATGAAATGAAGAGTTTTGTAGTGTCTGGAATCGTTGAAAAATTCTATACCCTCTAATCATATCAACTAAGTAATATTTTTGGGAGGATGCCTCGTGGCCTAATATCTCCTCATCTGGGCCCTATGATGTAGGATCATAGTTCTTTCATGATAGTGAGTTATTATATAGGAAAAATTTTTGTAAATAATAGTTTAATATTGAAATTTATTTAATGTTAAATTCCATGAATTAATTAATTGTACCCTATAATATTTTACAAATCCCTTGCATCTATATTTGAGTTATAAATATTCTTTGTTAATTTTTGTGGGATTTTATAATCTTAATTAAAATAATATTTATTGCAATTAATAATGGTAAATGAACACTTATATGGTTTAACATTGATGAATAAAATATTAGTTAATGAAGTCAAGGATATGAGTCATGAAGTGGAGTGTTTGAGTATTAGGGTACAAAGTAAGATTAATTTGTGGTATATAAATATTTTTTTGGTTTGGGGTTATGTAAAAATTAAATGATGAATTAAATTGAATAACTTGTTTCAAAATAAAGTTAATGTGTTTATATTAGTCATTTTGGTTTAAAAATTATTATTTTTATTTGATAACATTAAATGATGAAATAATCTCGATAAGTTGTTTTAGAGAAGTTTGACATGTATGTGATTCTTGTGTTTTAATTTTTTGTCAATACAAAGAATCTTGTTCTGACTAATGTGATATTTGAAAATAAAATTTTTATGATGCTCAATCTGATGTTTTAGGAGTGTATGATGATTATTATAACTTTTTTTGAATATTTTTGAGAAAATAAATAAGTGTTTAATATTTTTGAGGATTTTAGATCTATTTTTAAAAAATTGATCTACATGTTTTTATGAGTTACATTGAATTAAGTTGGATTAGTTACATAATATCTCTCAACCATGCTCTAGAAAATTATAATTTTATATATACATGGAATAATGTTTGAATATAATAACAATAAGTATAAATAAGTTGATTATGTTTTAAAATAGATGAATTTTTTATTTCAGTGGATTTATTTTCATTTTCTAATTCAAATTATATTTTTTTCTTCTTTTGTGTGATATATGTTATGATTCATTCATTCATGTAGTTCTAGTGAGGTGTGATATAAAATTAAGAATTATGATTTCTCATCATATAAATTATTGATGATATTTTTGAAATAAATAAGAAAAATAAGCATCTTTGTGGACAACATAATGAGAAAAAGTAACCTAAAAAATATAGTTGAAAATATATGGTCCTGGAAGTTGAATAATTTTATTTTAATGTATTGTTTTTCATAGAGAATTATTTGTTTTCTATTAATGTATTATTATCCATCATATGTTACGACTGATAATCTATTATATGATACATAAATTTTAGTAGTTTTTAATTTTCAATTGGTTATTTTATGTTATTATTGGGATTATATAGAGAGATTTATGTGATAGGGACAATTTAATACATATCACTATTATGCTAAAAAAAATTAATGATTTATTATTTACAAACACATGTTTCAAGATTTTTATATAACAATCAATCTACGTATATTATGGGTATATTTTTACTATTTCATTCATTGTAACACACTTTATTTCTATGTATTGTTTTATCATGTTTCTTACAAAATATTTTACCTAAAAGGAAAATATGATTTTGGTAATGTAAACCATACAAAAATTTAATAGATAGGTTCTACCTAATATTTCATTGGGAATGTTTGGTTATTCCACAACATCAACAGTAATAGATTAGGTTTTGGGATCCTCCTCCAAAAAACTTGTAAGGATTTCTCCAATCAGAATTATAGGTTTTGTATATACTAGAATAAAAGATGTATTTTGTTTTAAATTCTCTATGTCATGAGTTCATTGTTTTTTAAAAAAGTAAATATTAATTCAAATTCTTAAGTAAATTCGTCAACAAGATTTTTAATATATTTTTTATGTTCAATATAATATAATGTTCATAAATACACATGAACATTAATATAGTTTTCAAGAAAAAATTCTTGATGAATATATATAGTTTACCATTGAATAATATTCATTACATTGTTTTACTTAAATATAAAAATAATAAATGTGTGTTGTACCGATTTCTTCTCATGTTTTCGATTCATAGTCCCCCACAAAGTGTAAAGGCATTTTTTAGTATCCTTGATAAATCATTTCTTTTTTACCCTTCCTAAAAAAATAATTTTTAATAATATAAAATACATTACTAATGAATATAATCATAAATTTCATAAAAAACCATCAAATTTGTTTAATACCACAAACTCGGTACACTTCAAATGAGAAATAATTTCCAGATAATGTGATTTTGGACACACATTCATGATAGTTATGGAATCTAAATATTTTACAAATATTTCAACCCAGTCACTATAAAAATCATTATTTTACGATATCCACAAAACACCTAATTCCATTATCCATTCATTTCTAACAACCTCACAAATGGGAAAATTATAATGAATGTGGTACCCAAATACTAATTCAAATAAATAAAATAAAATAATAATATAAAATATATTAGAATTTCTTTCTAAATTTTCAACCTATTCATTATTATTATTATCATTTTGATGTTGTATCTAGGATAGTGTCCTAATGGGAATGATTTCATAGTATTTGGAATTCATCACCACAAAAATCCTACATTATAACCTTATTTTCCAATCACTTTATTTTCTCCATTATATCAACTATTAACTACGTTCGGTAGTTCTAGACCTTACATGTTCATGTAGATCCATTCCACCTAGCGGGGCTCCATCTAAAAAAGAAAAAAAAAATATATAAATAAATCATATAATGAAAAAAAAAAATCATTAAAATTTTTGACATGATACTTATAATAATTTTGAGCCGGTCTAATCATTGGGTACCATCAGATCTAGTGGTTCTGAAGAAACATTGACCTATACAGTGGGAGTGGGATCCAATTTCTTCTAGTGAAAATCATAAAGTGCCAAAGTAAAATTTGATGTGTCATAAACATAGATGTTCAAGTAGAAGAAAGGATAAGAAAAATAAGATGGAATAGAAACCATGTAAAATTATAACATAGATGGGGAGTATGATCCATCAACAGATAAGGAAGATAATGATGAGGAGGATCATATTCAGATGGTTGTAAAAAATATAGGTAGCCTCAATATCTCGATTTCCTATAAAAACACTATGGCATGAGAAATATTTGTACAGAATACATGTGATGAAGGGGGAGGGTGTTATTGGGTACAACAACTGGCATAAGTACCTTTAGTGCCACCCCTTACATCATCTGACTATGTGCCTCTTCCACTAGGTTTTTCAAAGAATAATTCTCTATTGGGAGGGGATCATGAATAAAAGATAAAAATATTATACACATGGAATTATATGTTATCAATATATATATTTGAACTAAAATACTCACAATAGGTACCATATGTTGAATTCTTATCTCTATCACATGAAGATTATTGTCTGAATTCCCCTTCCTTCATACCTCTAAATGTTTTTCATTTCCTATTTTTTTTTTAAATATTCATTTAATTAAAAATTAATAACAAATATTTATGAAGAAAAAGAAGATGTTTCTAGACTAAATCAACGAATTCCAACTGTCAAACCAAATAAAGGTTACTACGTGACATAAAAAATCATATTATATTTATTGAGAAGAATATAAAAATATAAAATATGTGTCATATAAAAATAAATACATTCAAATTAGAATTTTTATCGTCGGTATGCTATAGTTTTATTCTTCCATTTGAAATTTTATCCAATTCAGTTTTGGGTTAAGTCATTTGGTTTATTTTGGACAATTGATTAGATCATTTTTGTTCCTTTTTTGGGTTATGTCATTTGGTTCATATTTTTGGGTTATGTAATTTTTCTATTTTTTTCCAGGTCATTATTTTGATTGTTATTTATTTTAATTCTAAATACGCCAAAAATTTTAAGTATAATTAATCTTTTTTTGTTCTTATTAATTTTTTATGATTCTGATAAATTTTATATCAATATTAGATAGTGAAACTCAATGAAAACTGGAAACATTTTATATTGAAAATTCAAATGAAGGTCAAGTTGGATAAAAAATATTTGTAATCAATAGTAAATCAATTTGAATATGACCAACCTGGATAACCCATGATGAGATAAACCAATATAACTGAGAACAAAGATGGATTATTCTATATATTTCACACCAAAACATTAGGTTCATAATCAAATATGATACTTGAACTATTAGAGTCCTCATATGTAATATTTTTTTGGGTAATGGGGGTAGTTACTTTATCAGTTTTATCATCACCATTATAAAAAACATTTATTGGGATTACATCAATAATAACACCAAATTCAGGTCATAGATGATCTTTCGTATAATTTTTTTTACAACGAATCCAATATATATAGATCATCAGTAGAAAGGGTGTGAATCTTGAAAATAACTCAAAATACACAATTACCAATAAATATTATTTTTATCTTCATTGAATAAATCCACTTTCATTTATCATAGTTTGTCCAAAAGAGTAATACTCCAATATTAGTATTTTCCAAATGACTCCATAATAAGATAAATTTCCAAAATAAGTTCTAATATCTGATAAACTAGAATAACAACATGTTTTCTATGTTATCATTAAACTATCATGTTTTATTATAATTTTAATTTCTTGATTAGTTTTTATAAATTTTCACCCATCGATCGTAATTGATTTTTATTCACAATCCATAGAATTATGACAAAAATCCAAAGCTCTGATTTTTTAGAGACAGAGTCATTGGGAAAATTTGATACTTGATATGTGAAATCTCCTCCTCTTCAAAGAATAATTTAGACAATATATATAATCTAGGAATTTCCCCTATAGGGAGATATGATGGAAATCTAGGTTAGATTTTCTCATACTTCTCTTCTTTATTTCTCATTGGTCTGATCCATATCATAGTCACACCAGACAACTAAATTGATCATAAATACATGAATTCTTTAGTCATGTAACCCTTCATTATTGAAAATTCTATATTATTCCTCTTCCTCACATAAGACTTCATTTTTTTGAAAATTTATTTTAGTTTGATACATCTGATGAAAATAAAATGGTACTCTAATAAGTATTTTGGTTAGAATATGGATGGTTAGATTTATCATTCATATGCCCAATGATGGTGGTAAAATTTTCTATAACTCATAAAAACTTAATGGTGCATATTAAAGCATTTTATGAATTTAAGACTAAGAAAACTTCTTATCAAAAGGATATATCTAAAAATGGAACAATAGAATACCTACCACCCTTATATTATTGGATAGTAGATGGAAAATAACTATTGCAAACAAATCATGAATATTGATGCGATAATAATGATTATTTAATGATTTCATCTTCAACTCTCTTATGTTTACCCTTTTTGATATGTTTCTTCAATATCCGTCCTTAATTTTGATAGCCTCCAGTACATCCATAAATTTATTTTTTAGGCATGTTTCATCATATAGGAATCACATGAAACATAATCATATTTGTTAAATTCATCAGGTTTCATCATATCGAGGTCTTCTTGGGATAAAATCCTTTCATTTCCAAGATTTATTATAAGAAAAAGATATTCAACTAATAAATTATCCAATACAGTAATATCATTCTTATCATAATGTTTTTTTGATTTCATTTCATCCTACTATGATAGAAGAAATATTAGATTGTTTCTAAACCATATTTTGTGATATTTTATCTAACTTCTTCATGACTTAACATAGGACTTCAAGAAGAATTATAACCATGGTTGTGTATAAGGCCTCTATATGAAGAATTATTAAATAAAAAATCCACAACGATCTCTAAAATATTTTGAAATTAAGTTGAAATCTGATTAGTTACATATATCCAACTTTTTACATTCTATAAAAAAAATTATATTTCTTTTCATAAATGCAACAAAATATGATTGTATTTGAATAAAAAATATTTTCAAGGAATCTAGAATTGTACATTTTATATAAACCCATAACTAAAAAACTAGTGTATATGAGAAGAATAATTTAATCGAAAAAAACTATATATATAACAAAATACCATAAATATGAAACAATTATATTTAATTCCATTATATCAATGAGAAATAACAATAAATAATACTACAAAAATTTGTGTTTATAATTTCTCTTTTTTTCTCTTATTCTATACACATCTAAACTTATGTTATTATTAATATATAAATTCATCTCTAAAAGACTACTATTTTTAGGTAAAAATGTTCTATATAATGCATAAATTATGATGTTTGGTTGGATAGAGCCACATTGAGGGGTTTCTCATATATAGGGATATTAAAGTGATTCCTTATGAGATTTACTAATAATCCCCCATGACTGCAGTTTCAATATATTTTCTTCATTACATAATTTCATCACTAGGATTTATATTGGTTAGTTTGACCATTAATACATTTAACTATGATGTTTTAACATGAAATATTTCATGCTTCTATATAACATACATATATAATTTTTAATTAGAAGTGGGATTCAAGGTATATATGGAAACAAAATATATTGGGCGAAGTGTGTGTTGTGATAATTGAAAGTGTGATAGAGGTAAAAAATTAGATGAATAGTAAAAAAAATAGTGGAAATACAAAATAAAACGTTTATGCGATATAAAAAAGTGGGAATAAATGGGAATGTGTGAATTATGGGTGTATAAGAATAAATTATAAGCAACTCAAATTATTAAGGAATAAATGACTCAAATAAAAGAAATTATTATAAGGGGGGTATATTTTATTTCTGTTACATTAATTTGTTCGGATATAATTTTTTTTATTGGATAATTTAACTTCTTCTAAAGTGATTGGGAACTCCATCATCAGTCATAAAAAAATCACTAACTAGAAAATATATATTTTTAAAAAACAAAACAGATTAGTGATAATAATTTAATTGATTTTAAAAGGCCAACACAATTCTATGTTGTGACGTGAAATTACTATAGTTTTATACACTCGTGAATTGTTGGTCATCTTTTCAAATTTTTACTCAAGAATAAGACATTTGGATTATTTGAATGATTTATTTTCTCAAACTGTACATGTAATGGAAAAACTAAAAATAAAAAATTGGGAGTTGAAACACTTTCTATTAGATTCAAATTAGATGGAAAATATAAACAATGTCAGACATATAATTAGAGTGAGAAACACATCACTAAATAATTTCTATATATGGATTTGGATAATAAAAAAATCCACCAACAACATAAAATTATTATGTTTTCATTAGACCAAGTTGAAAATAAGAGAAATAGAATGACATAAGAACTAGAAACCTAAGAAATTCCATTTAAATATAAATATGGAAAACTCCGGTTTCAGTAGAACCCAACCAGATTTATACATATGAACAGAAATTATATGTGTTAAAAATATGGTGGTGTTTCAGTCCTAGAAAAAATTAGAGGAATGTTTGATATGATAGGTGAATGATTCAGAATTAACTGATTTAATATTCAAGAAGAATGGGTTGAAAATTGTACTAAGGAGATATTTATGCTGCTGTGGAAGAAAAATATACCTTGAATGATACTATAGTTATTCTAGATGTGAATAATGTGGGAGGAGGACATCCTCGCCTGTTGGGTAGATTAAGTAAGACTATATCAATGATTTTAAAAAACTATTGGTATAGAAATGTTTATAAAAAGATTTTTTTAAAATAGTTGTTATAGTAATATCAATCCTAATGGGTTATTAAAATCATTGGAACTTCCTTTTATTAAAATTTTATACCCAATGGTTATGTTAAACCATTAGAATAGGGTAACTTATAACAGTCGTTTTCAAAAAACTATTGTATAGGTCCCTAGGTTTGGACTACTTTTCTATTAGTCTTCCTCTCAAGGGAAAATAACACTTTGGATTCAAATAATCCTACTAAATAATCTTTTTCCCCATAAAATTATGATATTTCTAATAGTAATTCCAATTCTATTTAATTTCTTTTTTCTTTCATATCCATATTTTAACTTCCTTATAATGTTTTCCTTTATTATCAAAAATCTAATTATGTTTCTGATCAAGTGACCATCAAATTTCTCTTCTATTATTTTCAAAAACATGTTTTATTTCTTCTATTTACTATGTGAGTTCAAATAAAGGTATTTTAAAATATTAAAATGGATTTCCTTTGAGAATAATTTGATTTATATTTCACCACACATTTCCTTTTAATAATGTATATTTATTTTTTTGATGGCTCAGTTATTGAAGATTATTTTTAAATGTAATTTTTTAAAAAATCATTAACATTGCCTTTTCAAAAAAATCCATTGAATGTTACTTATAACTTATTATTTTTTAACATTGATACAAAAACATCTAAAAATAATTTATTATATTCAACTCTATATTTAAAATAGTTTTTATTTTATCAAATAATATTTTCATAAATTAGAATATAAATTTTCTTATACAATTTTGGGGGATTGAACTCACGGAAATCCATTTTAGGTTATGCCTTTCCTAATTATTCACTATATTTATACTTTATTTTCTTCTAATTTCTATCCACTTTGAACATAAAATATATCCTTACATTGATTGAAGTGTGTTAACTAATATGAAATACATCTATCGATTAGTGAAATTTTTTAGTTAACTATATTCCATTTATTTATATTTTGTAAACAATGTATGATTTACTATCATGGTTGATTGTTATTTACCAAAAACATTCCTACTATTTTTGGATACCATTTATTTTCAATAGATTACACATTTTATGATTACTTATGGAATTGATAATGATTTATTTAGGTTATTCTATTTGAAAAATATATGAGGGCCATTTTATTCCCATGGGGTTTGATGATATGTTTATTGATTGATATATAATAGTGAACAATTACATGGATGATGTTGTCAAGGGTAAAATATCTCCCTCCCATTAATTTGTTATGGATTTATATATCATGAGATAATTTTATGTGGACCTACTTGGATATAATCATAAAATTAAGTGTCATCCTTCTAGGATATGCTGACAAATCAAAGAGTTGGACCTCCATACTCATAATATGTTGATACCATGTGCCTAAGTTTGTGATAAAGTACTTTGTTCATCTATTTTTTAATGTAATGATTCATTTCAATGAAACATTCCTATGAATATTCTTCATCAGTCATTCTTTTTATCTCATTATTAAAAACTTTTGTCCATAATATAATTTTCTTCTTATACGTAATTATATCATTAATTATGGATAAATCTTGGAGTTTCATGTTATTTTAATAATATATTCCTCCCCTACTCATGTTTTAACAATTTCTTATGATATATCTATTAACAAAATGTTGACAAGTTGTCCCTTACATAGAATGTATCTGGAATATTTCACACATTTTCATTCCCTAGGTTCAAAAAAATATTATAACTTAAAAAAATTCTTGAATCTTCATAAATTTAATTGAATAATTTTCTTATATAGATACTCCTAAAATAAGACAACACATAAATTCTTCGGATGGTGAGATGATTTTTTAATTTTTATATTTAACTTATGGAAATGATATAAAAAATGATATGTTAATCCTGGGCTGTTATAGCTGGTATTGGAATATAGATTGGTTATTTTTTACAATTATTCTAGATAATCTAGTTGTTATTATAAAATAACTCTAGTGAAAAACCCTATGAATAAGTCAATTTATAGTAAAACATCATAAATTATTGGTAATGTATATATTCTATGGTTTCTAAAAAATTGAATCTCTATATCAATATTAAAAAGTGTATAGAGGATAATACAATTAATAATTTGATATTACATCTTAATAGATAAGTATTCGATATGTTTTAAAAGTAAATGCCCATTGACTATAAATGGTTACTTCATTTGGAGACAGTATACACAATCTTATTATTTCATGAATGATATTCAACGTAACCCAACAAGATATTCCTATATATTACTCTTATTTGATATACCGTATATAAAATCTTTCTTCATCACTTGAGGAAAGGTAACATAAGAAAGTGTGAGATCAAATTTTTATCGAGGTTAAACAAGTGAGATATCAATGTACACCTGAACATAACATGGGAATAAGGGTGTGATTAGATGATCATAACAATGTAAAATCCATACCCAGGATATCATAGATAACACTATTTAGTCACAGAACAAAGAATGGAAATTCAATAGATAATAATATTAAAGTAATAAAATAACATGAGACATGAGATCATAACATTATAATAAGACATAAGTAATAGGCATACATATAATTATAGAAAATAATTTCCTTAGTCAATGATCACTTCCAAGAATACCATTGTGGATTGTGTTTACTCAATCCACCATATCCTTAGTCAAGGTTCCCTCCCAATATAATCATTGTGGGAAGAGTCCATTACTAAACTAGGTATAATCCCCATTATAGACCTTTTTGTCTCATTAGATTTCCATCTTTAACCAATGAATTGATGGGTATATAATTATACCACCCCATAACATAATCATAATCCATTCATTTCTATGTTATAAGATTATAAAACATTAATCATATATCATAAATTAGGGATAGTATATGAGTTTAAAATATAATCCAAAATTTCATCATATCATAATATATGGAAAATAAACTGGTTTCATAAACATCACATCGTCATAATCCTAAAAAAACATAGAAAGAATAAAGATTATATCATTGGATCATATTCCTAGTAAACCATAAGTCACATCAATGTATGTAATTTTCAATGGAAAATTCTTTTAGAAGAACACTATAAATATTTAATAAAGAATATGAACGTTTCCTTTTGAAATAAATTATTTAAAATATAATTTTTTCAAATATCAAGTGAAATATTTTATAAGAATATAACCTTGAAAAATTGTAATGGATTCTTCAAAGACTTTAATAGTGATGATAGAGAGAAATTTATTTTGGGTGGTGTATGCTAAAACAAAGCTTCCCTTGATTTATTCAAAAAATTCTAAAGTACCTTGTTTTAAAAAATAAAAAATATAAATTTTAAACCATTTTGTATAAGTTATAACATTATCAAAAATAAAATTAAATAATCATTGGAAATTATTAAAAATATTTTTCTAAAATCTTTTAAATAAAATATGGACAAGGAATTAAAAACCTCCCATCCAAAGAGGAAATATAGACTATTTTTATTAAAATCCTTTTGTCAATAATTTTAATTAATAATGAGATTAAAATTGTATTATTACATTAAAATTTCATAAATAAATAGAGTATAGGAAAATTCATGTGATTATTGAGATTTATAACAAGAAATTTCATTATGAGAAACATAATCATGAACAATCTTACTAAAAATGTTACTATTATATAAAATTGATACCTCAAATTATAATTTCATTGAAATGAAACAAAAAAATGGAATTAGTGGAGGTTTTTTCATGGGCTGGAAATATTTTAAACTACAACCAAATTTTATGGAAGAAGTTACTAAATTCATTGCATATTTCACAGTCGGTAGTCATTTAAAGGTGGTTTCTTCAATTACATGGTTCTTTTGTATTGTGTAATTATTAATGTAATTTAATGGAATTTACATTTTTATTTAGTGGTGGGTTTTTATTAAAAAAATATGTGAGTACAATATAGATGATATGAAACTAACCATTGTTGAATAAATTAGTGGTGGTTTGTTTTAGTGGTGGTTTATCATAATTGGCACTAAAGAGAATTGTTTAAATGTGTTTAACAATAGTTACCAAGAACCAATGAAAAATCATATTTTATAAAATATTTAATAAAAAATATAAATATAAAAAAATTAATTAAAAAACCAAAAATTAAATATATGGTAAACCCATCAAATCATACATTCACAGTAATCATAACCTAAACCTCACTAAATGCATACATTTCTCAACCAAAACCTCAGTCGTCAATATATACATAAAAAATATGTCCAACAATACTCCATACCTAATATATATCATTGTCATGACATCCACTTCACCTTTCTGCCTCCACATCATATCATCAACTGAAACCAACCACGTCATCTCATCAACTGTAACAAAAACGAAAAAAATAAAACTAAACATAATAAATTAGATTTCAATTAGAATAATTCAGAAATTGTTAACATACCATGGAAAATAAGAACAATAATGACTACCTTCTAAATAATTTCATGGATCTGAATGGTCAACATCCGACTAAATTATAGCATCTTACACCTATAATAAAAACTAGAACATTTAAAGATTTTTGATAAAATTACACACTTGAAGCTGAAATGGGATGAGTAAATATTTTAAATTTTTTGTAAATTAATGTGCAGTTTTATTGAAATTTACATAATAATAAAATTAAATACATTGATTTCACAACATTTCCATTTATTCAAATATAACTAATCATTGATAGTACCATGATTGAAAAAAAAAATACATCATTTGATATGGTTTTGACCATTGCATTCTTGTTTTTGGGTTGTAAAACACATAAAATGTGTTTATCTCCATAATAGGAAAACCATAATTTGGAATGATATTTCATTGGTTACTAAAACTCAAAATTCAATATATAGTCATTCTACCATAATATTAGATCAATCTAATAAAATTTTCCTATTTTTGACCCCTAACAGTCGTTTTTAAGGCTTTTGTACATTTTAAATGTGAATACCATGTAATTCCAACCACACCACATGTCGGATTGACCTATTGTCAATGTGTACATGTCAAACATAACTCATAGGTAATCTTACCCTGATTTCACATCAATATGTGGTTGTTTTCTATGGTTTTAACTATTCTACACACGTTTTAGTGTTTTAAAACACTAAAAATGCATTTATGTCTGTAATGGGAAAACTATAATTCAGAATGATGTGTCTTAAATTCCTAAATTTCACAATTAAATATATGGTCAATGTTGCTTGATTACAGGGAAATTAGATTTCATTTTTATATTTTCCCTATGATACTTATTTTTAAAGGCTATTCTACTAGTAAGAGGAGTTTACTGAGTAATTATGACCAAAATTCATGTCAGATTGATGTGTTGTAGACATATATACATAAAAAATAACTCATTAGTGGTTTCCCCATGATTACACATCAATATTTAGGTCATTTTATATGATTTTTACCCTTATAATCATGTTTTAGTGCATTAAAACAATAAACACATGTTTATTATCATCCCAAGAATACAATAATTTGAAATTATTTGTTGTTGGTTCCTACAACTCACTGTTCAATCTACGGTCATTTTCACTAATTTCTAGGTAATCTGATGTTGTTTTCTGTTGGTTTACAACTGAAAACATGTTTATAATGGATTTTCAACCTTGAAGAAGTATCTACCAAGTAATTCTGACACAACACATTTTGGATTGATTTGTGGTCTATTCTTACACATCAAAAATAACTTATAACTGGTTGTACCACAATTTCATATAAATCACAGACTGTTTTCTATCATTTTGACCATTCTATGCATGTTTTAGTCTTTTTAAACACTCAAATAATGTTTACATCCCTAATAAGAAACTGTAATTAAGAATAATGTGGTGTTTTTTCCTTTATTTAAAAATTCAATATATAGTTGTTTCCCCATTATTTCAAGGAAATCCGATGTCATTTTCCTGGCATTGACCCCTCAAAAAATTAAAGGGTTTTATACCTTTAAGAAGTGTTTATTGAGTAATCCAAAATACATCTCACATTATATTGACATTTGTTTATGAATAAAATTAAAACAATCTCATTGGTGGTTTTACCATGAGTTCAAAACAATTTGAATTAGTTTTCAATGCTTTTGACCATTCCTAATGCATTCTAGTGTTTTAGACTAAAAACACGATTACGGCCATCCCGAAAGAACTGTAATTCAGAATGACAACCCATTAGTTCCTACATTTGAAAATTCAATTTATGGTCATTTTCCCTTGATTTATTGTAAATCCAATGTCATTATCCTAGTTTTGACCCCCACCCTACCCCCAACAATTGTTATTATAGGTTTTCTACCTTAAATAAGTTTTTATCGAGTAATTATAACTACACTACACATCGGATTGACTTGTTGGGTATTTTTTCCCATAAATATTTTCTGAAAGGTGTTTTTACCATGATTTTACATCAATCTATGGTCATTTTCTATGGGTTTTCTCCATTCCATGCATTCTTTAATGTTTTAAAACACTAAAAAATTCATTTTCAACCATCTTGAGAAAACCATAATTTGGAATGAAAAGATGTCAAACACTACATTTAAAAATTCAATCTATTATAATTTTCCCCATGATTTTGGTGTTATTTGATATCATTTTCCATGTTTTGACTCCCCCCCCCTAACACTTGTTTTTAACGTCTTTTGTACCATCAAGAAGTGTTTACTGAGTAATTCTGATGACGCCACACATCTGATTGACTTGTTGTTTTTTCTAACATGTCTTAAATAACGCATTGGAAGTTTTCCAATGATTTCATGACAATATGAGTTTTTATTATTTGTTTTTCGACAATTCCACACATGTTTTAGTGTTTTAAAACACTGAAAACATGTTTATAACAATAACAGGAACAACCTTAACTCGGAATATTGATTCATTAGTCCCTATATTTCAAAATGTAAAATACATTAATTATCCCCTTAATTTAGAGTAATATGAAATCATATTCCAATTTTGACCCCCCCCCCCCCCCATGACACTTGATTATAAAGGCATTTATACCATTCAGATGTGTTTAATGAGTAATTATAATCACAACGCACAACATATCAGAATGTTTTCTACACATATATGTCAAAAATAACAAAATGGTTGTTGTACCTTGATTTCAAATAAATATGAGTAAATTTTCTATTTTTACCTTTCAATGCATGATTTAGTGTTTTAAAACACTAAAAACCTTTACTCCCATAATTGATAAACTACCATTCAGAATGATGTGCTGTCAGTTTCATCATTTTACAGTTAAAACTACAGTCATTGTACCTTGATTTCAAGAAAATTCTACATCATTTTTCAGGTATTTACCCCATGTTACCTTTTTTTTATAGATTTTGTACCTTCAAGAAGTGTTTATTAAGTCAAACTTGAGAAAAGAAGATCATATTGTTTTCAAACATATAGATAATGGTCTATAATTAATTTCTGATGCATATGAATCAATTACACATCAACTCGGAAAAATATTTAGTCTGTATGACTCGAAATTATTGTTTTCGATATAAATGTGTCATTTTAGTTTTTATTATGGATATTGTATCAATTATTTGTAATTTTCTGAATGATCTATGGAATTTAGAATTTACAGTGTCAGGATGACCTATATGGCATGAAATTTCCTCAGGGAACATGTCGTTCATCCCATGATATATATAAACTAATGCATTTTCCATTTGTGTCCACCACTTATAATGTATTTAGATATTAGAGTAGTTTTATTGAAAATTTTCTTTAAATCCTGCAATATATCTTTGTGATTCCCAATCAACGACACCACTCAAACCCCCATGGGTGTAACAGTAATAGATAAAGCCACCCTACCAATGAGTTATGATATAGTAGGCCCCGAACACAAACCCCATACACATCAAGGAATCCCCTTCCCTAAAACTATTCCAACTATATTTTTCTTGGAGACTTATGATAATTGTGAAGGGTTCGCATCCCAGAGGTCTTTAATTTTACCATGTTAATAAAAAAATAATTACAATGATTTTTTTTAAAATATATAATCTCCATAATATTCTATAATTAATAAGTTTTTCATTACTATTTATTATTAATTCAAAACATCAAAAACATAATAAAAAAATTATATCATAACAAAATAAATAAACCCAATTAACTTGGGAAAGATAGTTGCTTAAAATGATTCTAAATTGCAATCATTTTATTCATATTTCAAGAATGATAAAATTAGGATTAAGGATTGTTAGTTTTTATAACGTAATATTCATTGTTATGATTTTTTTGGTAATGAAATAATATAAACTGGTAATGAATTGTATATACCTAATGTATTTTGTTATGATCATTAACCAAAATGTTGTTGGGTTTCTTATACACTATAATCCACATCTATATTATGACAATAGACTGACAGGCTAGAGTTTTAGTGGATCCAGTGAAGATTGAGGGAGTAATTTCTTGAGAGCCACCCAAGAGCATTACTGAGGTGTGAATTTTCCTTGTGTAGATTGAGTACTGTCGGAGGTTATTACCCAACTTATATAGGGTTGAATCACCCTTGAAGGTGTTAAAGAATAAGGGAAAACACATCATGAAGATATAAATATGACAGGAGAGTTATCGGTAGTTGGGGAAGAGGTTGACGAGTGCACTTTTCTTGATGGTGCCAGAGGAGGGAACTGACTACATGGTGTTCTGTGGCGCATCAGGAATCGGGATTAGATGTATCCAGATTCACGAGAAAGAAGTGATTTCTTATGGATTATGGAAGTTGATACCAAATGAGTGGAACTATGTGACTCGTGACCTTGAGTTGGAAGTGGTATTCTTGGAACTGATGATTTGGAGACACTGCCATATGGGCGAATGATTATTCATCTTCTCATACCACATGAGTCTCAAGTATATATTTTCCCAGATATATTTGAATATGATGTACTGACGTCGGCTAGATTTCATGCGGGATGATGAATTTGGGATAGTTTATACTCTTGGGAAGGGGAACATGGTGGCAGATGCTCTCCACAGAAGATCGAGTTCACAGCTATTGAATGAGGAGTCAGAGCATTTGGACTCACATTAGATATCCTTAATGGATAGAGAGGATAATAATTTTCTTCAGTCGATGGTAGTCACCCCTCCACTCTTATAGAGATTCAAGGAGGTGCAACTGAGGGATTCTAACAGCAAGACAACATGTGCTCAGATGTCCTTAGGGCATGCCCCTAATGGATATTTTAAAGGTGGGGAGAACATCGTCATTTTCAGGGGACTCTCCATAGAACCAATGGAGTTTCTGCATGAGGTTTTAATAGAGTTCCATACATCCCCATAGGTATTACATCCAGTTGTGGTGAATATGTATTAGGACCTCAGACATCAGTACTGGTGGCAGAGGATGAAGAAGGAAGTGGTAGATTTTGTCTCGAGATGCTTCACTTGTTAGAATTTGAAGGTTGAGCACCAGGTTCCAGTAGGTTTGACACAACACCTCAAGTTGTAAAAGTATAAATGGGAAGGGATATCGATGGAATTTGTGATGGGATTACCTAATATATCAAGGGGGAATGATAATTTTTGGGTGATTGTAGAAATACTCACCAAGTCAGCCTACTTCTTACCCATTAGATTGCAGTTTTTAGTAGAGATCTTGGGATTTCACTACATTCAAGAGATATTTCGACTCCATGGATTCCCATCCACTATAGTTTCATATTTTGATGCATGATTTAAATCCCGATTGTGGAAGGGATTGTAGGAGGAATTTGGGACTCATCTACACTTGAGCACAACCTTTCACCCACAAACATATGGTTAGACTGAGCGAACCATACAGACCATAGAGAACATAATTTCTTCTTGTGTTATTGATTTTGGTCATAGTTGCAAGGAAAACCTACCACTGGTGTCATTTTCATACAACAGTAACTAGGACTCCAATATCAGTATGGCACTATTCGAGGAACTTTATGGATGACCATGAGAGTCACAGTTATGCTGGAAGGACCTAGGGGAGTAAAAAATGATGGGTCTAGGGATTGTACTAGCTACCATTGGGAATGTGAAAGTCATTCAAGAGTAGATGAAGACTACACAAAGCTGAATTAAGTCTTATGTTGATAGTAAACGGAGACCCTTGGATTTCAAGGAGGGGGTCCACATATTCATACGAGTCTCTCCTCGATGATGGATACCGAGATTTGGCCGAGGTGGAAAGCTATCTCTGAGATTCATCGGCCTTTTCTATAATTTGAACAGAGTTGGTGTGGTGGCATAACACTTTGCTCTACCACCTTAGTTTGAGAGGGCTCACAAAATCTTCCATGTATCCCAGATGGGGATATACATGCATCACTCTTATCATGCCATCAACCATGACAAGATAGAGATTGACAATGGTTCAACATTTGCAGAGTACCAGATGGAGATATAGGATCAATATAAGAGGTTATTTCTTGGATCATTGATTCCTCTAGTGTGTGTTTGTTGGTAGCACAAGAATATTTAGAAGAGCATGAGGGGGCGGGAGGTGCAGATTCGTGCTCAGTACCCCCATTTGTTTGATTAGACACTATTTTCCTTAAGAGGAAATAAATCCTAATGATGGGGGTAGTGTAATGTTCCATAATTCAATGTAATTTATTTAATATTAAATGATATTATTTAAATAAGAGGTTCTAAGGCGAAACATGATTTTGAAGCCTCGATTGGCCGGAAATTATTTTTAAACTATTATTTTAATGTTCATTAAATAATCATTGGAGTGGGTATTTCTAACTTTTAAATCATTTCCCAGATAAAAAATTTGAGCTAATCATTGAACTCAAGGCTTTGGAATTTTCTTATAAAATACCTAACATCGAACAGTGTGGGTTAATAAAAAAAGATGGTTTTCTGACTTTTTATAAAAAATTAAAATAACATAAAAGGTAATTTTAAAATAGTTCCTTCTTTATTAAGTAGAGACTCATCCGTGTTGCGATTTAGTGATGAGGAAATTATGAATCCATTGATAAACCTCATCAATGAATCAACATTGTAATGTTGCAACATGCAACGCATCATCCCTTTTTAATTTAACATGGATTCAGGGTTGACGAACAACACTGGAATTCCTCTAATGAACGATCAAGGAAACCTCTCCAACGACGAATGGAAATGAATCAGAGAACAGAGATGACACATTTGGTGAGTGGAATTGAGATCAACGATTGAAAATACAATATCCTAAATAACTACCCTTCATCCTAGGTAGGGTTTTGACGATTTTTTAGTGAATTTCTTTTCCATGTTCTTTCTTCAAAACGTTGAATGTAGGATAAATAATGAATATGTTAACCCTTAGATTGATCATTCATGCGGGATGAAAACTTATTATATGGGGATTGGAATATATGAGATTAATTATAATACATTCCATCATAATTTATAATGTGATGATGGAAGGCCAAATAAATAGGGCCGATGTTCATCACCTTGGGTGTTTCTTGTGATCAACCCCTTTTTCTCTCGTTTTCTTCACTGGAGGACTCCTGGGGTTGCGTTGGGCCTTTTCCTAGGGTTTCCGAACCTGGGAGATTTCCCTGAGTGACAATAAAATTATATCAATCCCACCACAGACATCTACATGGCCTATAGAGCCCAAGAAAGTCCCTGGTTTAAAAAACAGACCACCAAAGCACGTCCGGTGGTTGATACGCTGGAAGTGGCAACCGGCAGTGACCAATGATGGATGGTAGGTGGGAGGTGGTGCATGATGAGGGGGTATAAGGGGACATCGGGATGAAGGTCGGAGGCTATTAGGAGACGAATGTGGGAACATAGCTTTGTCGGAGGGGCTACATGGAGCAAAGATCTGCTCCACAGATCCCAGCTGGGGGGTTAACACTTGCCACATTGACCAGGTGGTAAGACGTGGTGCCCCACCACATCCCAGGTAGATAATATGGCCATCCCTTTGGTTACTGAGTGGGTGTACATAGACTGGCCCATACCCAGGTAGGTTGGGTTGGTATGGAGGGCCGGCAGACCTTGCGGGAGAGGCCGATGAGTCGTACCAGACCAGAACTCCTTCAACCCCCTTTTTAGAAAACAAGGTGTATCTTTTGGACCGGGCGTCCATTTGACATGTCGTCTATGGAATTGGGGCCCTTGAGACAATTTTATCCCTTGGGTATACTCTAAGTGAGTTTTTTTGGTAGTAGAGATATGATCGATGGCTTGAGGTGTAGAATATCCTAGAGTCAAGCGCACTAGAGAGCGGGAATCCTATAGCTGGCTGTGACATGAAGGATACAACGAGTGGAACTCAGTGTTCCAATAGTTTAGCATACCTCTATGGTCCATTAGCCAAGAAAAAATCTGTGGTCTAGTAGCCGAGAAAACCTCAATGGTCCAGTAGCTGAGAAAACCTTAGTGGTCCAACAACAGAAGTGACCTCAGTTGTCCAGTAGCCGAGTGGACCTTGTGGTGCAGTAGGCAAGTGGACCTCAGTAGTCCAATAATGGAGCTGACCTCAGTGGAACACTAGCTGAGAAAATCTCAGTGGTCTAGTAGACGAGTAAAACTCAGTGGCTCATCAGAGATTAGTCACTTAGCAGTATAAGATGATTCAACATTACGATAGATAAATCTTACTTCCTATACTTTTAGTTATACCTGTTGTGAGATGTCTTGCTTTATGGTCTTGATTTTTGGTCTTTCTTTGTGGTATTTCATTTGTGGTTTGGGGTCTGTACTGAGTGTTGTATTACTCACCCATGCAAGGGATTTTCCCACACATGTCATGTCTCATGCAAGTGATCTATGCTTTGATAGATTCCTTGGTGGTCCAGAACCAAGTTGTTCTTAGAAATACGGGATAGACAAACATACTTCTACGGCTATAGGAGGCTACCCTTCACCTACCATTCAAGTAGGGTATTGAGCAGACAGTATATGGCAGTTGTAATTCATGTTGTGGTTTCGAGCATGTATTTTGGACCCTTTGTTCGTTAAGCATGTACTGTACTCTTAGTAGTTGTCTCAGGGACAATTTTGGTTTTCCTTTTGTATATATTCATAAATTTGTGCATTGTGCATGCGTACATGTTAAAAGTCACATTCTTTCCCATTTTAGGATATCGAAACTCGGTGCTAGTCGAGAGCCCATGACCTATGGAAGGCGGGATTGGGGTAGTTACGACATGGTCCCTAGGGATGGTCCGTGACACATTTATAAATTATATTTTACAAAATAAACATTTTATTTGGAAGCAGGATATAAAAATTTACATTGTATGATTTTTTATATTTTTCTGATAACTTCTCTGTTTTTATGAATAGTAACAATATGTTAAATATTTATTGAAAACAACATTATTCATAAAAATAATTTATATGGTTAAATTATAGTATTGAATGGTTTTGAAGTATAAATATAATATATTTTTATCATTCAATATAATATATTTCATCATCATTAATTATACGTTGAATTCAGATGTAAAATCAATCTTTTGCAATTTTTACCTTTTAAAACCCTGTCTTTTTTTTGTCAAGAGAAATATTTTTAATTTAATTACTAAAAAATATTTGTTTTAAATTTGGAAAATTAGATTCCATATTTTGAATAAAAAGGTCCATAGTTTTTTAAATAGGTTCCTTTTATTTTTAGATAATTTTAATAGTAACTTTGATCATTTTTATTTACTAGAGTTACAGGTAAATCATGTAAATTAGTGTAACAAACAATATGACAAGAATAATAAAAATTACCTAACACCTGTTCAAATTCTATTGGATGACTAAATGTCAACCCATATCACTTAAGGGTCAAAATTTATTCATTTTGGGGACTTTTGTTTATGAAATTGATGTAATTAGTATTAAAAAAAGTGACTACATGTCACTCTCATATCCCATATAAGTATAATAATTTTAATTTGGTGATACACAAGATAAAACTTCAAATATAAATAGTATCAAAAAAAATAATGAAATTATCCATATAATGGAAATTTATTATAAAATTGTAAATATTAAATCATTATCAAAAATTTTGACACAATAGTGATACAATAATTATTTTATTAAGTGAAATATCAAATAAATTATATTATAAATATTAAAATAAATTTTATATGAAATCATTTATGTCATCCAATATTTTTCAAGGATAATATAACATGTTATAATACTATAAAATTATTTTTTTTCGAAGTTATCACTATGTCTAGATTTAATTTAAATTGAATTAAATTAATAGTTTAAAAATTGTCATAATTAATGTATTATAAAAACTGTTATTTATTTAATTATTTAAAAAAACTAAAAATATTTTAAAATCATAAAGTTTATATTATAAGTTATAGAAGTTCATTAAGTTCCCAATTATGGGAAATTTTCTCATATAAGTTAAATAAATATCCTCTAAATAATTAATATGTTATTACCAAAATAAAAATTAAATGTGAATAATTAATGGTAAATCGAAATGATATGGTTTAAAATAAAATCAATTATTGTATAAAAATTATTGTATGAGAGGATTTATAACTATCCACATATTATCTTATAAATTTACCTTCCTTTATTTATTATTATGAAAAATAATAATTTTTATTAATTTAATATTTTAGGAATTTCCCTTGGTGCCACTCACATCAATTATAAAGGGGAACCTCCTCCCACACCACTTCACATAAATTTGACCCTTAAAACTCGTCCATACCTTAGAAGTTTCCCTTATAAACTTACATAGTTACATTATTGAGGTGTTATTCATCTTTCAAGACTGTATCTATTGCTCTAGGAGGATATTTAGAGGAATCACGTCGAAGAAGAGGTAATCTCAACTACCGATTCATTCAGACTTCTTTCTTTTTATACTTCCTCTTAATTACTTATTTCATTGTATATTAATTAAATATTTATCCCCCATATACCGATATGTCATTATAATATGAAACTAGAATATTCCACCTCTTATCCATCGTATGAAAAATTAAATCACCATGCAAGCGTACGTATGACTTTCCATCTCCACACCATGGTGTAACGTTTTTTTCACCACTACCTTACATGTATGAGTATAATGATGGATATAATAACTATATATGATTATTATATCATGATATGGATCATGGAACAAATTATAAAATATTCAAGTTTATAACATTTCACAATAATGTGAATGATATCGTCGCTCATGCGTACGTATGACCTACCATCTCAGTGATGAGATGTAATTCATTATACATATTAAATAATTATAATATAAATGTAATGAATAAATAAATAAATAAATTTTTTATTATGTTAGTATAATTTTTTAATTATATAACTGTGACATAAGAAGGAGAACCAGATCTTATATTACAAAACATTGATAAGATCATAAAATAGTTAATACCCGAATAATGAAGAACAATGCAATGTTAATAACAAAAAGATGATAATATGATCATATATGATATAATAAAAATGACTATGATTATAGAATAAATCAATTAAATCATTTATAAAATTATAATAGATGTTTGGATACATAAAAACGATATCAAATCTAAAGCAAGGGAAAAATTTTCAATATCATTATTTTCTGAGCTTGATTATACGTAAGTATTTACTGTGGAATATTTATCATCCACATAAATTATTCCCAAATATGTATTCAATATTATTCTTTCTATTCTTATACAATTTTTTAATGTCATTTTTACCAATTTGTAAATTTTTATTAATCGGTATGAAAAAAATCTTTTCTTGTTTTCAAATACCAAGTACATTTTTAATTTTCTGGAAAATGTATGAGAATAATGTTTTTTATCTTATATAGTATGAACATATTTTTATGCTTTTCTAATGCATAATTTCCAATAATAATCCCTTATATGATTTGATGTTTATTTTTTTAATATAAATTAGTTTCTTTTAAAATTGAACGACTTTTTAAAAATTGGAAATGTTTTTGGAGAAGAATGGATATTTTCATTGAGATTCAATTTCAAGTGTTTTATAAAAAATAATTTCCATATAAGATGAAACTATTTAATAAGGTGGTGCTTCAAGTATATTGTCCTTATTATATCTATTGTTTGATTATGATTATTCTATTTATGACATCCATATTATTTTCCAAGATTATTCTTTTGATGGAATGATGTTTATTAAACTGATTTTATCCCTTGGGTTATACTATGATCAGTGTTTTTTGTCATTTAGGAAAAGGTAAAACAAATTTATTTATGAGATGGGTGAGACCTTTATCACCCTCCAGTTCATTGGGTAAAGATGGATAACTCATGAGGTATATATGTTATGCATGAACTTCATTTCTTGTTCACAATTCAATTTGTGGACATGGTTTTCATGTGCACAATTTTATGAGTGGACCTGGATTCCATGTCTATATGTTTATTAAAGGGGATGATTTCATTTCATTAATTTAATGAGAGATCATATAAATATTTATACATTTTCACAAAGTCATATGGTAAAGCCACAATTTGATGTCTTATGTTATACTTATGACCTTATGTATGGTGTTTGTTGATTTTCCTTGTGATTCATGTTTTTCCATTTATATGCA
Organism: Viscum album; assembly: GCA_963277665.1. Classification (NCBI taxonomy): domain Eukaryota; kingdom Viridiplantae; phylum Streptophyta; class Magnoliopsida; order Santalales; family Viscaceae; genus Viscum; species Viscum album. The sequence continues at coordinate 773,291,669 of OY728155.1, read as the reverse complement.
TGGAATGATCTTTTCATGCTATGATCAAATTCTCATAACCATTATAATATTTTTTATGTTTACATATCACTTTTTTTACCCTTAATGAGGATCTGATATCACCCCTCTTTATGTCTCCTTTCCCCATGATTAGATTAATGGTATTATGTAAAATGTGTCAAAAAGGGATTCTATTTATGAACGATAAAGCTGGAGATGATGTAGATGTTTTATGAACCAGATGTTTATATTTCCCTGTTTCCAAATACACTAAACAAATATTTTGTTTTGGCATCTATTTTTTTAAGGTTTTTAGTATTTCAAAAAAATGTAATGTCCATGTACGACAAGAATGGGTCCGTAGATTTCTTATCTAGGTTTTCGGATAGTTTATCATCTTTTAGATAAACTAGTAATTAGATTAAATCATTATAATGACACACACACACACATATATATATACATATATATATATATATATATATGTGTGTGTGTGTGGGTAATTTTATTTGTTTTGTGGTTAATAATTTTGTTTTGAACGCTGCATGATCATGTAATAAATGAATTAATAGGTATAAAAGATGAAAAAAAATATAACCAGATTATGGGTCAATAATTTATCTGGAATGGTTAATAAATTATGTTAAACCAAATTAATATTGACAAGGCATGCAGAAATATAAAATGGTACTTATATATAAGTATATGTTATCTCAGCTGAGATATTAGGTTTGTATTTCCTTACACTAATTAAGTTATAATCGAAATCATAGTTCAATGTGCATAACCAACCGATGTTTGGGGGCTTTAAATTATCATGTATGCTTTAATATTGACGTTTTTTGACAAATTATTTTAGTTTACATAAAAGGTTAACTTCACAATAAGAAATTATTGTAAAATAGGGGAGAATTTTTAAGAAATAATTAATTAGTATTTTATAATTGCAGAGTCCACTCAAAAGATCAAGGAACTATGAATAAATGCATTTGGAAAGTTAAACCAACATAAAACCCTTCAAATAACATCTCATGATCATGTATGGGTTATAATAATGGGAATATAGTTCATTTCCACTATAATATATAATCGATGATATATTCCAAAAATAATGGTGAATGATATTCTATTTCAAGAAATTAGTGGGAGATTATTGGAATTTAATTCATTTTAAATTTACTAATATTTTTAAAATCAAACACATATTAATTATCATCTCTAAGTATGTAGAAAAATTATAATCAAATAAATATAAAATATCAATTCAAAATATACTAGATAAGGATATTATTCTTACATGTATGAATTTCTTGGAATGGTATAGGTTCTTACATGTTATGCTACAACATGAATTGAAATAATATGTGATAGAAACCCCACTTCCAATGTCATATTCTAAAGTGTCTAAGGAAGAAGAAATATATCATTATTTTAGGAATGTGGGTGAAATAATGTATTTCCATTTTTTATATTATCCCCAATGTCCAATGAGATTCTAAATAAATATGAGGATGTGGATGTGTATAACATCATTTCTCAGCCTTGAAATCTATATCAAGAGAAGGAGAGATCGGAGAGATATGAGATCCCCAAATAACTATTCACATAAATTCGTGTCGAGTTGGATCCAGTTTTTTCCCACGTAATAAAGATTATTTTCTACATTAAGAACTTTAACATTATGGGGTTTAACATCCCTAATGAGATATATAAAATATCTCATTCTATATTCCCTACATGAAATCTTCTCAAGTACAATTGTCGATATTTATATGAGAAATAAAGATAATAATATTTTGGAACTTCTTACTCTTACTTATTATGGTGATAGAGACATGGTGTGTGAGAAGCTATTTTTTTTGGTAAATAATAATTTGAGGAAAAAAAGGTTTCCAAAACTAAGGAAAATTCTATGGATCCCAAGAACCATCCTTCCAATAAAGTTATCTTGAGTCATGTAATCATTTGATATCTAGAAGGTGGGAAAAAGATACTACATGTGGTTATCACTTTTTTATTAAAATACATAAAAAAGTATAATTTATAAGATTTCTAGATTTGAGGTGGATCTATGAGTTCCCAATGGAGAAATGATAATTACTCTATCCATTAGATAATTTCATCTCACATTGACAATAGTTTTGATTTTGGTTTTAATGAGTTGTTATTATTTTACTATTGTTACTAAAAATTATTTTTTTTTATATGGATGGATTTATTTTCATTCCTGGAAATAATGATATCTACAAAAATAAATATATATCATTTTTTTGGATGAAATAGTTCAATAAATTTCTTTCTGAGTAAAGTTACAAAAACCAAATATTGGAAATTTATAAATAAAATAATGGGGATGACTATAATAACACCTTGTTGCGGAATCACCATATTGGGCACAGAAATGATAATTGATTGAAAAATATCTATATAGATGTTAGTTTAATAATTTTAACCTTAAAACTCTTTAAATATTTAATAGTTTTTTAAACGGTATGTTGACCAAATCAGCATTCAGTGCTCAAGGTGAAAGGGGCACAAAATTTATTATTCGGTTCAAAATGATGTGTGAAGACCATTAAAGGTAGAGTCTAGAGGTGGATTATCATAATTTATTACTTTTTTCAACTACATGAGTAGTTAATCATATATATTCTTGATATTGTATATGTTTTAATTATTTGGGAAAATCAAATAGATCAAGAATGAAGTTGAGAACTATATTGGAAATAAGAAAAAGAAACATCGACCAGATCAAGGTGGTGACTATATTAACCAATAAATTATTGAATATTTAAGAGAGTATGAGATTTTATATCAACTCACTCTACCTTATACATCATATTATAATGGTTTTAGTGAAAGGAGAAATCATACCTTACTCGAAATTGTTAGTTTGAAGACTATTCATGGAATCCTTCCATTATTATTTTAGGGACACAAATTATTTTTTTCTTCATACATAATAAATCAAGTACCATCTAAAGAGTAAAAATAGTATTCCCTCATATTCATGGAGTATAAATAATCTCTAATTGTATCATGTTCATGAATGGGTTTTTAGGAGTTTAGTAATTCTATGTTATTCAATAAAATAGATCCCTGAGGTGTGAATTGAATCTCAATATGTTATCCCATGGAAATAATTGGATACTATCTTCATACCTCTTAAAAAGATAAAGTAGATATCAAAATAATAACCATATCTCATGAGAGAGAGTACATCATAAAGGAGGATGGGGGTAGGATAATTAACATTGATGAAGTTGATACTTATGATACTCCAGAGATGGTGTTGGAATAGATTCCATAGGTCCCTATGGATGATGTTATTCCTGAAACAAAAGTATTTAATAGGACTGGTAGAGAGGTAAGAGAACATTATAGATATGGTTTTCTAGTCATCGATTCTGATGAATTATTATTAGTTGAAAATAATGATCCAATATCATAGAAGGAGGTTTTATAGATCACAGAAGCCAAAAAATGTAATGAACATTGAATTCTGAGATGGATTCCATGTATGAAAACCAAGTTTGAGTTCTAAATGACCTCCTAATTGATGTAAAATATTTTTTTAAAATATATTTTCTTGAGAAAACATTATATATAAGATAATTTAAATACATATAAAGAATGAATATTCTTGAAATTGTTTAGAAAACATCAAGGCATTGAATTATAGAAATCATTTTATCCCATTTCTATGTTTAAATCCATCATAAAGTTTCTAACCATAACTTCTTATCAAGGGTATGAGATTTGAAAATTGTATTTCAAAACTTATTTAGTGAATGGGAACTATCAAGATTATTTCTATATGATAAAATCAGAAGTGTTTTTTAATATATGAAATTCCAAAAAAATGTTTTGAATGTTTCATAGGTCCCTTTATAGATTAATGAAATCATCTTGGTCATGAATTATTTTATTCAAAGAATACATTAATGAATTTAGATTCATTTAGAATTATGTAATCCATGTGTTAATGATTGGTTTAGTGGGAGTAAATTGTTTTCATAGTATTGTATTTTGACGAAATTTTACTTATTGGAAATGATATAGCATCATTAAAAGATGTTATGTCATGGTTGATAAAGTGATTCTCCATAAAGGACTTAAGTGAAGTAGCCAACATTCTAGTTATTAATACCATGATTGATAAATACAAGAGGATAAATAGAATAATTCAAGGTACACTAATATAATACTTTACATTAATAGCACCAGAATAGGTATTTATCAGCACTAGAAAAATGCCGACAACCTAATCATGGTTAAATGGACAAGGCTTTTATCAGTTCTTGAAAAGTTCTAATAAAGGGTATCCTTATCAGCACAAATAAAATTTCTGATAAATCATACTTCTATGAGAGATTTTAAAAGAGCTAATAAAAGACACCATTTATCAGTTATTTTATATAATGGTGATAATGGGAAAATTTTTCAGTGCTTTGATAATAGATGATAAAAATTCTTTTACCCGTGCTCGAAAAAGAACTGATAAAGGAATCCTTAATCTGCACTTCTACAGGCACCCATAAAGGATATCTTTATCAGCACTTTTTGAACCACAGATAAAGATACCTTTAGTGGTGCTTTATACATCACTCATAAAGACCATCTTTATTAAAACATATAGTATCATTGATAATGGCCATATTCATTTGTGCATTTAGTAGATTTTATTAAGGTCAAAACTACATAGTCATGTTACAGCACACTACAACACCAGAAACAATTGCAATGTGCTCTAACAACACACTATATCACTAGAAATAGAACAGAAATAACCAAAATAATATAAAAATACTATATTTAAATAATGTTTTTCAACACAAATACATGAAAAAATACTATTATTGAGTATGTCATTTGTTATTTTACAAAAATTAACGTAAAATTTGAATAAAAAATGTTAATTTTGAGTCATTCTAGTCACACCGTGTGTCGAATTGTGGAGTGTCTGATTACTAAACATTAAAATTGAATTATGGATTGTTTTCATAATGTATCAAAACAATCCAATTAAATTTTCTTGGTTTTGAGTATGTGATTTGTTTGTTTGATTAAAGTTAATGTCAGTTTTGAGCATTTGGAGTCATACCAGTCACACCATGAATCAGATTGAGATAAGACTAATTCCTACACATCCAAAATGAATTATGGATCATTTTTATAAATTAATGAACCAATATAAATACAGTGTTTCATTTTTGAGTATGGTGGTTATTTTTTTCACTAAAATTAATGTCAATTTTGAATAAAAAGATTCACTTGGAGTCATACCATTCCCAAAATGTTTCATATTGAGGTGAAACTGATCTCTAAAAATACCAACTAACTCAAGGATAATTTTCCTAAAGTATCAAAAAAATAAAAATGATTTTACTCTATTTTGAGTATTCCATTTGTGTTTTTTTACTAAAATGAAATTTTAAACAAGAACAATACTCATTGATCCATATAGGTGGCATCATGTGTGGGTTTGATATGAGATTGATTTATACCCGTCACAGATGAATTAGGAATCATTGTAAAAAATTATCAAGACAATCAGAGTGTATTTTCCTAGATTTTAGTTAGTGACACATGTTTGTATTAAAATATCAATTTAAAACAGATAACGGACACTTGTAGTCACACCATTCACATCATGCATTAGATTGAGGTTCAACTGGTCACACACATAAAAATGACTTATGAATATTTTTACTAAAGTACCAAACCAATCCAAATGTGTTTTATTGGTTTTGAGTATATCGTTAAATTTCAAATTTGAATACAAAGATTCACTTGGAGTTATACCAATCACAACATGTGTCATATTTAGGTGTCGAGGATTTTTACACATCCCAAATGACTCATGGATCATTTTCCAAATTTATAAAAACAATGAGAATGTTTTTTCTCTATATTTAATACACAACTTGTTTTTATACTAAAATGTCATTTTAAAATTGAAACACAATCTTTGAGTGATAAAAGTGGCATCATCTGATGGTTTCACATGAGACTGATTAATACACATCAAAAATGAATTATAAATCATTATACCAAATTATAAAGATAAGTGGTGGAAAAAATTCTTTCAATATTTCACCTAAAACACTTGGATAATGGCTCTTTTCTGAAGTGATATGTGTATGTGAACTTTTATAAAAAATTTCACAAACACAATCATGGTATGATTGTCATTTTACTTCATTGAAATTTTTTTTTATTGTTTTCACACAAATACTTCTTATCCTCCTCCACCTCAATCTCAACCTTGGCCTTCACCACTTCCTCATCCTCCACATTGGTCTATGCCTCCGACTCAACCTCCACATTTTTCTCCAACACCAGCTCTAGATCCACATCCTACTCTACCTTCGTGATTTCCCACAATCATATTTATAGAAGGTCGACATTTCTAAACCAATTTATTTCCTCCATTGTACATCTTCTTGAAAATGATATAAAAAATAATATATAATAATTATGACACTAATGATTCCCAACCTAAAAATTTTTTGAAGGACATAACTTAAACAAGATCACAAACATTACCAGTAATCACCTAAATTTGTTTTTAGCATAAAATTTGACAAAAAATATATTACCCCCTCATCTAAAAAAAGATTTATTCTTTTGAGTAACTAGGTTTTTGTAAATCTTGATATTACTCAGAATAAATCAAAAAACAAATGATTATGAAATATATTAAATGAAAATGTATTTTCCTTTGTAAATCACTTGTTGGAGAATTTTGGTATTTTTATGTTTTATGATTTATATCATAAATTTGAAAACATAATATCGATAATCGGTGTTACTATCTTGTTTAATAAACTATAGAAGCATTGACCAAAATAAGTAAATTGTTTTTGAAATGTTTTAATAGTTAAATCTTTCTACATACACCTTAATTTTTTCAATTTTTAGAAATCCCCATGATTTATCCCTACAGACACTGACGTCATGCCATGATCTATCTAGTATTGAGGAACTACCATATCACAACAAGATTCTACTTAAAATAGACTCTAAAAATATAATTGCAGGTTTTTCTATAGAATTTTGATTATTGTGTATTACATGTTGACGATACACATCATGTGTGGTCATTTGGTTGAATACCCATACATTGGATCCAAAAGAATAAGTATTCGAGGTGTCTATATTGACTACTATAAGCATCCAAAGCATCCTAAAAATCAGCTATTTTATGAGAAAAAAAATTATATTTTATGTGATTATATTACAGAGTTTTAAATTTGCATTATTGGAATAAAAAAGAGTCTTTCATTTTATTCTTTTTTGTTAAACGCTTTGAGTACCTAAATTGTTTTATTATTAATTTATTCCTCATTCAAGGAAATTCATGATGTAGAAACTATACAGGGATCAATGAATCCAAATTTCACTTCGCATGATCTTCCATTTATATAGATATGATATAAACATCTGTAAAAGATATTAATAATTATTAACATTAATAAACATATTATCTCACTATTTGGATAAATATATTTTGGAAATTAACATTATGTATGTATTCACAAATGAGACGCCCATCCGTTCATGCTTCAGAATCTCATTTAATATCCTGAGACCAATTATTTATGTTAAGGAATTCCCATATATTTTTTTCATATTCAATTTAAGACAAAGTTTTATCATTAAATGTGGTCTATGCATGAATTTTTATTGATAATAAATGTTTTTCTGGAACTGGAAGGGGGAAACTACTCTCATAAGTTTGTTTTGTTTTCTTTTCCAATGCACTAAGTTTTCTTGATTCAAAATTGTATTTCACCACCAATATAACCATCATTAAAATCATACCTAATTTCAACCCTTTTATCATCAAAAATTACATGTTTTTCACATGAGAATTTTTTTTAAATGCATGCCAAATGTTTCTTTTTTAGATTAGATGACCATGTTGGGATTGCTCCAATACCAGATCCGACCCTTGTAATATCCAGACCATCAAGTGGAACAAGCAACATATAATTCTGTTCAAAATCTACCTCAATCACCACTATCAAGTTCTATTTTCATAGGTATTGATTGTGTATATGGTCTCCTGAGATATTATAAAATTATCCCATCACAACACAGTAGTAGGTTGGTGTTGACATATACAAATCACATACAACTTTAACCAATAGAATTTTAGTAATATTAAGTTTTCAGATGTTGTTCGATTAATATTTAGTAGAAAGAGTAATGAAAAAATTGGTTACCCAAGTTAAGGAATGTGTTTAGGGTGAATTACTAGCATCAAATCTAGTGGGTTAATTTTTTTTCATGTGATGATTTTTGCCCCATATCTGGTTCACTTTGATCATTTCTTATACATTAGTCAACCAAACTATAACACAAAATAATATATTCTAGTGATTCTAATGGTGTCCATAATTTTATCATCATATTATATGTATCTTCATTTGGTTTTATATTCTTGAAATATATTTTAGGGGAGACTCAAAAATGTTACCCTCTTACGTGACCATATTATTCAGGCTACTTAAAAGCTTCTAAAAGTATATTTTAGTCTGGTACGGTTGTTTCTAGTTCTTTTGTCTAAACTATATAAAAAATATGAAATGATAATAGATATTTTTATCTAATATTGTTATAAGGAATTACGAATTAAATGTATTTCATACTTACACATGCTTCTCATACTTTTTTCCATGTTGTAATCAACTAATTTACCCTATTTATTTACAAGATCCTCCTTCTATAGCACATGACGTGGGATGGAAGTATCTTCATTTTTCAATTCATTATTATGCATATAAAAAATGAAAATTATATTGTTTAATATCACTTAATTAAAAAAATTGTTTATTTAAAATACATACAAATTTTGTGTCTAATGAAGCATATCCCATCCTTTTTTGCGATAAGGAACATTGGTGTTGATGCACATTCTTCATTTCTGGCACTCTATTATTGTTTCATAAATTAAAAACATTGAATCAAGTTGGGTAAAATAAATAATGTAATAAAATATTTATAGACTAGAATACACCTGAAAGTATTTCTCATTGTGAAAATTGTTTAATGTAGTCCGTGATTACTAATTTGTAATTTGTGCATAACTAAGTGGAAAGCGAGGCTTTTTTTCCCTTCAACATCCATGAGATGTAACATAGTAATAAGGTTATAAAAGCCTCTTTGGGATTTTCTAGCATCCATTACGACAAATTTCATACATAAATATTCTAAAATAAATTAATTATACAAGGAATAATGAAAAATAAAAAAAAATCATTATATTTATTTTAGTAAAATAGAGAATGTATATAGTAACATTACCATTATATCTTTCTTAAATATTTCCTTCGTTATAGGTTTGAATCAGCGTCGTGATTCAATATCAATCGATACAATATTCCTAGTTGTGACCCAAAGATAAATAATACTCAATGAATTCTTGGGGTCAGTAGGTTGCTCATGTTCATTCCAACCATCTTCAAATTTTATACCCAGCACTCTAGCCTTTATATTTTTATTCATCACTACAATGACGCGACGTTGTTTTTTCATCATCATTTTATTGATCCCCTAATAATTCCACAGTTTTTCATCATTAATAGTTAATTATTCCTTGGTAGTGTTAACAATATCCTGTGTAGAGTACATTGTATACATGAGTATTCAAAAATTTAATTTTTCATTAATAAAAACTATAACATACAATCCATTCATAAAAGTCTATAATGGCATGCATATTGCATGAAAATTATTAATTTCATGAATACTGATATAATACATCAATACTTATCTACAACAAACCTTCAATACCTTTATTGAATCCATCCCCAAACATTGGTTATCTTACATATCTTGATGATGGATTGGACTCCCTCGTTCAAACTAGACTTCCTCCGATCATTGTGGTTCCATATTTCCTTGATGAATTACCTCTTGAACTATTTTTATTGTATTTTGTTTTTTGATATGTGTCTCCCATATTTTGTGGACGTAAAACTAATTTTATTGAAATAATCTAACCAAAATTCATCCCATGATCATTTAGGATGAAAAATGTTTATATTAGTTCAAGTAACATAGAAGAGAGGGGGACGAGTCTCAAGTAACAAAATGAAATAACCAATCTGGAGATGAAAGATGAGTTTCCACTAAGGTTAAAAAATAAAATAAATGAAATTTTAATTTTAAATTCTCAAATATTACATTATAAAAATGATGGAATGAACATTCAAATCCACATGATATCTACTTGTAGTCATTTAAATACACTCACAAACATTTATTTTTTATAACTTCCTCTGAAATGATTTTTTTTGGTAGGGCTTAGAAGAGACACAAACCTGTGGTGGTATTGATGGAAGTGGATGAGAGAGATGGAAAACCATCTTTTACTCCAAGATACCAAGATAATGTATCTAGAAAATGAAGTTGAAAATATGGCTAGAGAGCTCTGCTTATTGTGGGACGAATACCATCAAGATTCAGACTAGATGACTAATCATAGTATTATTCTCATCCTAGTATGCTTAAATATGGTGTTCTAATAGGATCAAATGTGACCATACTCAAAGTAAAAGTAATTATTGATGATGTGTTGTCAAAAGTAATAGAGGTAGTCATTAATGAAAAATCATATCAAGAAAATAAAAATATCATTCTTTATGTTTTGATTAATTTTTTGGATTAATTTTTTGTGTTCCCAAGAATTTGTAAATGAGGGGGATGAAAGGCTAAAATCCTTTAAGAATGAGTAGGGAGATGTTGTATTCAATGCCATGGTAGTATCTTTGATGAATATTGATGAATAAAATTCGAGTGGGAGGTATGTCGTCATGGAACATTGGAACCACAATGATGTGAGGTTGTCTTGTTCGAAAGAGGGAGTACAATCCATCATCAAATGATGGAAGAATAGGGATCATATCAGTGTAGAATAAATAAATTTATTGAAGGTTATTTGTACTACATTATTGATGTTTTATATATCTATTCATGAAAATAAAAAATTTCATGCAAGATTCATGAAATTGTTGACTTTTATGCATGGAGTGTATTGTATTGTATATATAACTTACAAAATATAATCCTTATTTTCCCAAACATATTTTTGATACTCATGGTCCTTTTTTATGAAATGTATTTTATGTTTCTGAAGACTATTATTTGTTGTATTTATCATTCACAATAGAAAATGGAGATGTTGTTTGTAGTGGTCTTACCTGAATATAGAATGAGTTTACTGAGTATGGGTGGAAATGTGTATATATTATTAAGGGAGAGAGAGAGATAATATATGCCTAAATAAATTTAACACTGATTACTCTATCTCTATATGTTTACATATATCAAATAATGATGTTAATAACATTATGGATATGTTATAATCTCAATCCTAGATGAAATATAATATACTCATTAAAAAGAATATGTAGCTTCTATGTACTAAGACCATCAATGACAGTATAATATACTTTGATTTTATATATTACTATAGAAGAACCCTTTATAGCCTCATCCATATAATACTTAATCATAAATAATCTACCAACCATATCTAATGACCTTTCCTATAAGGAATATCTCAGAAAGAAATTTAGAGGTTCCCCAAATAACCACATCGATAGTAATGTTTCAAATCAAATAAACAATAAGGATTAAAGTTCCCTAGGAACCTACACTGAAGGAATCACTAAGAAAGTTTCCTCAATTAAAGAGTAATTGGAATACCTCCACAATAATGGTCTTGAATAAATGAATCTCACCCACATACATTCGATATCACATCTATCTTCGCAAAGATTCCACACCTTTTAATTTTGGATATTTCTTTAATCCATCATAGTCCAAACAATTAGTATTAATAGTCCTCTTGTACAAGTATTCACATCCCAATATCATTTAATTTGTTTTTATACACCATATAAATATTTTAAATAAAATCACTAGGTATAACAATTGATAAACATCATGAAGGATGTTAACCAATGAAATCCCAAAACTAGGTCAAAGATATCTATCTCAAGAACTGAGAAATCCTAAAAAATTAGCATCGATGAAAATTATAAAAAATGTTTCAATGTTAAATGATAGAAATTAACTTTTTCCAAGAGGTTTTAAATGATTCAACACATGAGGTTTCATTTAAAAATGTAATCGCATATGATCCACTCTAGGATAAGAAATAAAACAGTGAGATGTCATAGTATCATACAAAGATTTCATGAGAGTACAATTTAAGAGATTCTTATCATGCACTGTCAAAGAACCATATTTATCCTCTCTGATCATCATCTTGAAACTATATTGTTTTTTACTAATGTGTATTACAATTATATATTGGTTTATTGTGGTTGCAATTCCTACTAGGGTATGAGTGTTACTTGAGATTCACCTAGGCTCACTGATTGTATTTTAGTGGTAGGAAGATGAGATGTGGGTCTCATCAAGGTTAACAACTGTACAAAATTTAAAAAAATGTTGAACCAAAAAATTCAAACAATGATAGAGGAAAACAAGAAAATAACATTAATCAAATTCTACCCTTGATTCATCTGAGGGAATAAAGAGGAGTCATGCAGGCAGCCAAGGAGTTCGGTGATATCTTGAGAATCGTGAGTGATAGAGTCATGGTTAGGGTTCTTTTAAATAAATCGACAAAACTTTTAACAGTGCTTTCACAAAATCACTGAAGTGATGAATTTTAACAGATCAAAAATGACAAGTGTTGATAAAAGAGATATTTATCAGCGGTTTTGATCACTGATGAAGCTCGAGATTTATCCGCGCTGAAAAAAATAATTTTTATCAGTGCTATATAAGTGCTGATAATATTCTTTTTTTGAGCGTTAAATTTTTGCGTTGATAAAAGATATATATAATTTTAATTATTTATGCTTTTTTCATAATTTTATATTTATTTAAAATTATATAATTATTTATTCATAAATAAAATTTTAAAATTTTAAAAAATAATAATTATTTATTGAAAATAATTATAAATATATAGATTTATAAATATATATAGTAAATATAAAATTATAGATATATTTATTTATAAGTATTTATTTACAAAAATATTATTAACATTATCATTAATATATAATCTTATATACATGCATTTTAATAATTAGTGAAATTGAATAATTCAAAATGAGTACACAATAAAAAAATGAAAAAATTTGTAAGTCTTATTAATTCAATATAAATTATTTAATAAATATGGAAATATATATATATTGAAAACTCTAAAACATATTAAAAAAATAAATATAAATAAATAAAATGATAAAATTCATAAAAAAAATTAATTTTGAATACCCTAACTGTAATAGTATAAACAATAAATAAATAAAATTGACCGATTGAAAAAATAATATTTCATGTTATGATAAAAACTCTAAAATATACTAAAATTTGAATAAGTTGCATAAATATTATGTTTATGTGTTTTTATATATTGTATAAATATATTTTTCTCTATGTTTGTATATAAAAAGAAATTAATTACAAATATAGATATACACGTGAAATAAATGTAACACATGATGTTTCATATATGTTATATTGAAAATTCGAACAATATTAAATATTAATAAGACATTAATATGTATTTAAGTAACATTTAATTCATTATATATATATATATATATATATTTAATATTTTTTTACTATTTATAATTAATATATATATATTATAATAATTCATTTTTATTAATAATTTTTTCATTAATAAATTGGTAAATAATTTTGTAATTTATTCATTTTTATATATTATTAATTTTTAAATTCTATTCATTTAAATTATCTATATTTCAAATATATTATTTATTTATATTTATAATCTTCATATTTTTATTTTTTATTTATTCATTTTTATTAATAATTATTTAATTAATAAAATGTATAATATTTTTATCAATTTAGTCATTTTAATTTTTTATTTGTTTAATTATTTCATTTTATTAATTTTACATTTCTATATATTTAATATATAATAATTATTAATTTCTAAAATTTATATATTTGTATATTGAATTTACTCATTTTAACAATAATTATTTAATTAATGAAATTGTAATTTTTTAACATTTACTTATTTCATCATATTGTGGACCTATATCAGTTCATTATTTTTATAACTGATAAAGGGTACCCTCTATCAATGATAATAATAATGTGATGATAAAGGGTAACCTTTATCAATGATAAAATACAGCACTGATTGATATTTCACTTAATCTGGGCTAAAAAGCACTGATAACGATAGACTTCATCAACACATTTTTCTTGCACTGCTAAATGCCAGTGCTATTTATGGCGTGCATGGTAGAAATGGTACATACATTTGATAGGTAATAAATAGGATCATAATGGAATATTCCAAGAGGAAATTGGTTCTAGTTCCAAAATATATATATATATATTTCCAAGAAAATGATCCCTCGGAATCGAGAGTAAAGAGATAGAATTAGTAATATTATATAAACTTATACAATAAGATATATCATATATTCCGTGTAATATACAATATGTGATGTGTCCTAAGCTTTCATCATTATATTATATCATCAATAGAATCTAGGTGAACATCATTGAAGTATTGTTTAGCCTATATTTCAGAATCTCATGGAAACTGTAGGTATGATATTTCTATAGAGAGGAGACGAAGATCTAGTCATTAGGGGTTATACTGATTATATTTTAAGAATATATAAGAATGATCTAAAGTCAGAGTCTATATATATATTGTTTTTCTAAATGGCAGATCTATGTGATGGAAGAGTTCCAAGAATATGTTTTTCACAAGTCTAAAATAGATTCTATGTATATTGTGGTTAATATTTCAACAAAGGAAGAATTTTGGATTCATATATTCATAAAAGATATTGATGTTTTACCTAGAATTAAAGACCCCACCATAGTTTACTATGATAATACTACAATAGTGGATCTCTTTAAAGGGTTGAGGTCATATCATAAGACAATGAACATGCTTCCAGAGTTTTATCTATTGAGGAATTTTTCTCAATGAGGCGATTCTGAGGTGATTAGAGTATCAATAGAGGAAAATAGATAGGGAAACATGACCAATGATTCACCTTAGAATAGGGATTAGTACTATATTAGAGGTAGTGGATAAATAGTTTTTTCTGTTATCTCTAGTGCAAGTGAGATTTTACTAGATTTGGTTACCAATAACTGGTTTTTTTTACTTGACTACATGTTTTATCAATGTTGTTTTCTTGTCAAATCATTATTGTTCCTCTAAATAAAAATATATAGAGGGCATGTCCTAAGAATATATATTTCACTGAAAGGTCATATCAGTTCCCAATGATAGAACTTAGAGGTTCTAAATTAGTATTCATTAATAATATTATATGGATGAATGATATTTTCTAATGGGACATAGATGTTATAAGATATTTGGGGTGGGAGGCTCATAAGACGTTGAGATTCCTTATCAAGTTTCTCTATCTCAGTAAAATCTTATATAGGAGCTTATGAGAATATAATCCTTCATAGGAAATCTACATTTCTATGTGTCATTGGATTTTCCTATATTCAGAAAAGTATGTTGATCATTATAATTTAATATTAACATTAATTGTTATCATACCATGTTACGGTTGATGTTTTTATGAAAATTATGACGATATAAGGGAGTAGAAAAGAGTGATGTTTTTTTAAGGGATAATGAAACAAATTATTTATCCCTTATGTCTCTTAATGGAAGTTTATATCTCATGGAATTTGATGGGATTAATACTTTCCGAATAAATCCATTCCCATCATTTTCCCTGGGAAATTTAATTTCCATAATATCAATGAATATTACATCAAAAATATTAGTTTATGGATACATCATCAAACCTTCATTTTTTGAGATAATTCCATAATTATTTACATTACCTAGTAATCATTTCATGGAATTTATATTTCATTGTGACAATAAATTCATAAAAAATAGATTTCACTTGAGTAAACAGATGGATCCTTATGAATCCATATATATAAATAAGTGTATAACTCCATTTTATTACAATTAAGATAAATAAATAATGATATTGATACATGAGTTAGAAAAGTAAATAATAATTACAGTTAGATCCCTTAAACAACAAATTATGGATACTCAGAGTCGACAAAAAAGTTATATTAAAAATATTCTATGAGAAATAGAATTTGAGGTTAATGGGAAGGTATTACATTGATTTTGTAAATTGAAAATGATATTTTGTTTGTAAATAAGGTAAACCTAATCCCTAGGTGTATTTTACCTTTCAAGAATCATTATTTCATAAGGATGGTAGCTTATCGATGAGCGCTTGAACGGAACATCTCTCAAGTTCATGATGTGTTCCGTGTATCCCTCCTAATGAGGTACAAACATGATAATACATACATACTACACTAGGATGTTTTAAAAATGGATAATGATAATTCTTGTTAATAATAACTTTTATAAATCATTAATAATAGAGATAAATTGAAACCTAACAAGACTACTCACCCGGTTAATGTTATCTGGATGTTTCATAAATTTTAAGAATCTACCGAAGAACCCAAGGTTGTGAGAGAGTAGATGTATTAACATTTTTTTGTAAAATAGTGATAAAATTAAAAAATATAAATTTAATTTTATGTGTGCATAATTTATCCCTTATGTATTTTATAACATATTTCCATTCAAATAAATTTAATTTATTTGATAGCTAACAATACAACCAATCCCATGCCAAAATAAACAATTTTATAAAATAAAATTATAAACTAGAAATTAATTTGGTAGAGTGAATAAGAATAACCAAAAAAATTAAATTATTTATAATGGTTTTATATAAATTTATTATTTTTATAAAGAAGTATTCATTTTTAAGTAATGTGTTTAAATGATTCAAAAATACACTATTCCCTAAAATGATTTTTATTTCTATTTTTGAAAGAATAATATAATTAATTTTTATCACATTTAGAAAATTAAATCGATAAATTAACATCATTGATAAATCATTATATATAAATTAAATTATTTTTAAATTTTGGGAATTTTCTGAAAAATTTTATTTTTCAATGAATAATGAAAAAATTAATTTGAATTGAAATCTATATATTCATTTCATGCATCTACAATGATTCATTTTATTTTAAATTATATTAAAATTAATATTAATTAATCTATATTATGAATAATCCAATTACGTATATTATATTCAATTTTATGTTTGATTTTGGTATAAATTCTTTTTATACTTATAAAAAAATTTATGGAAAACATATTTTCATCATGTTTTGAGGGATTATTTCTTAATTAAATTCCCCCAATTTTATGATTTCAATTTGATTAATTGGATTGCATATTTTTAAATAGAATAAATAAATTTATTTAATAATATCTGCAAAATTATTGGTCACAAGGAATAGTAAAATCTTTAAAAATCTTCTGTCATGCTTATGGTTAAAACGAGTTTACCAAGGGGGGTTAAACTAAAAGGTAAGGATAATATTTCCAATTGAACATGTCTAATTACAATAGTATGTACATATTTTGACATTATTACAATATTAAAATATAAATCCATTTTGAATTATTTATCCTGATTATGGAATTGTTATATTTTAATATTTCAAGAAATTCAAAGTGTTTCTTCCCCCAAAGGTACAAAATATCACACTCCCTATATTTTATTTACCCCAATAACAGATATATATACTAAATATAACCTTAAAAATTATTTTATAAGAATCCATATCCATGAATAATTTGTCCTAGTAATCTTAAAAGACAACTTCAAGTGTCTTTAAAAAGGGATCTATTTGATGCCTACTGAAGAAGATGTAATCATCCAGCCTTGCCTCTGTCAATTTATTTCTTATTATACCACCTAAGAATATTTTGAATTAAAAATTAAATAATAACAAGATTATATTTAATATAATATAATAATATTATAAATATCAAACTTTTTTTTCATTTCTCCTTTCATTCAAATGCAAAGTGAAAGTAACTGTTCTACAAACATACAAACTACCGCCTCCATGTTGTGATAAAATTCATTTTGAATCACAAGATTTCATGAATATTTACAATGATGGGTTTAAATTTATATATTATTTTTAATAAACAGTAATTCTTATATATTTACAATATAATATCTACCCTTTTCTCAACCAAATATTTGGAAAATGGTAGCATCACTGAGGAATATTTGTGGACTACAACCTCAACGGAGCAATGTGTTATTTTATTTTATACATTAAATGGATGATAATAAGGGTTAATTTAATATAAATATATTTTTTTTTATGTTAAATTTATTTCTCATTAATAATAAAATAATATTTATTTTTATTTACTTGTTTTATTTATAAAATGAGAATAACTTTTAGGCGTACATACGACCTACCATCTATATAAATGATATAAATAATATTTCTATATCTAAATTTAATGGATGAATCTAAATATATATAATCAATATATATGATATTAATATAATTATTAAAATTATGAATATTATATATATATATAATAAAATTAAAAGTACATGTACATCTTAATAGAAATTATAATGAAAAATAAAACTACTACAACCTTGAAAAACCGGTTTCAATAAGGTGTTTAAATGATATAAGTGGACCATATATGATATTATAAGTATGTAAATTTATTTTGGTACATAATTATAATAAATAGAAATGCATTATATAATATTTTATATTCACACTACCAAAAATCACTTCTTTGCGGATGATTATTAGTGGCAGTTCTAGTGACTTCTTCGAAATAAATTTAGTTAAAAAATACAATATAGTGGAGGTTTCATCAAACCGATGTTTTTTATTTCAATTGTTAGTATTACAATCACACACAATACCATTTGGGATTTTACTACAAGTAATATGATCATGGATTGTGCTAAAAACAATACTAACTTGGCTTGGGCTATAAGTAACACCGACTTGGCGTACGATACATGCAACAAATAGTTTCAACGAAACATATTTTTACAAATATATAATTAATTAAATTAGATAATTATAAAATTAAAATTATAATAAGTTATATTAATAGTAATATATACTTTCCAAATATTTTTTATAATTGTATTATATAAATAAAACATAATTTTATTGAAAGATAAGATTTTTGGTATAGTACATTTATGTTAAAAATACTATTTTCTTGAATGGACAGATTAAGAATAATAAAATTTATTTTAGACACAATTATAAATTTAATTTTATAAAATAAACATAAATTTTTAATGTACAACATTTTAATTATCCTATGTTGATTTTGAGGGATTTTTCTAAGAATCATAATTTTTTATGAATAGTAAAATATTATTTTTAGTTAAAACTACATTTTTTATTATTATTTATTAATGTTAAATGATATTATAAATACATGTTAAAATCATGTTAGATAAATATAAAATTAATTATTATAATATAATTCATTAGAATCAATTTCACCTGGAAACTAAATATAAAATGTTAAGAAACTGTTGAACACTTTAAAACCTTGTTATTTCGACCTATCTGTGGGATTAAATATAATCATAATTTTTCCACTTAAATTATTTTAATTTAAAAAAAACAGAATACACAATTTTATTCATTATAATATTTATTTACTAGTAATAATACGTAATTTTTTGATTTAAATGATTAGAAAACATGATTAAAATTAATCACAGTAGTTAAGGGAAAATTAAACTTAATTAGTGACTAAACATTGAAATTAAGGGCCCAAATCACATATACACATTTCAAAACACATTTTATGTCCATTTTTCATCTATATGAATTCTATTATTCAGTTCGGTTGGTTTCATAGTACTTTTTTATGTATGACCATGTGCGTACAAAACCTATTTCTAAAAATTCCAAATTAGTCTTTTTTCCAACCCAATAAAAGGCCACCACCTATACCAATTAAAAACACCACTAAACCTTTTAATATCATCCTAAATATGCCCATGTATCCTCCAAAAAATAGTACATTTTTCCTTGAATCCTCTCTTTAGTCATAAATCTTCTCAAGGAATCCTTTTGACATAAATCAAAGGAGTACACAGATAAGAGGTAACATCTTCCCTCAAGCTCCATTCCTTTACATAACTTCTTCATCCCTTGCAAAATAGTTAATCCATTATTATGTGGAAAAAACAATATAATCCCTATAATAGGTGGTTTTCAATTAAAATATATTACCTAAACTCACAAACACCTCCAACTAATGGATGTTGAAATTAGTGTTTCTGTGTACAATGAACTATTTCCTCACGAAAGGATGATTGTTCATTTCTCCACTACCACCAATAATCGTGTCCATTAAGATAGACACTCTATATATACATTTAATACATTATATTTATTATTTATTAAAAATTCTTTATTTCATTAGCAAAAAATATCTATTTACTTCAAATTAGGTTTTAATACAGTAATATTGTTTCAGGAAATATTGACTACCGCCCCTCAAAGCAATGTGATTCATTCAGACACTAAATGGAATGTATTAAGGATGAATTTAATAAACATATATGAAATATATGAAATATTAATTCTACTCTAATATATATATATATACACATACATACATATATATACATATTTTATTTACATAATTTCTTTCAATACGGTAATTAAAATGGATATATCGTTCATGCATAAGTATAGCTTACCGTCTCTATGGATGGTGAGTTACATTTCATACTTCTATATTATATTTATTATTACATTAAAAATATAATGAATTTATATCATATTTATATCATATTATACATTTTATAAAAATGATATAAGTATAAGAACCAATGATATAACAAACTGAGGCACATGTGAAGAACAAAGTGAATTTTACCTAAAGTGAACATTTAACATAAGATCTTTAACAAGTGGGTAATATTGGGTCATAATTAAACCCTATATGATATAATGAATAATTATATTATTCTTCAAAATATGTATAATAAACTAATATTTATTATAAGGAATGCTTGTAAGAGTACAGAGAGAGTCAAGACACAAGGTAAGGGAATTTTATCTCACTTTTAATTTTCGTGCGATAAATGTTATGTTCACCACTTTTCCCTTTTGTGTGGTGTATGTAATTATCATGATTTTCTTATATTTATATAATAATTAAATTTATGTTTATTTAAACTTCCATTTTATGATCCTTGTTACATGGGGTTTATGTTTCAAAAGCTACCAAACCGGTAAAATAGTTTTGTCTCAATTTTCCTTATTTAAGACTTCTGTTTTGTTATGCACCTAAAATCATTATTCACGGTGTATATAAATATATTTTACTTGTTATATCTTAAATATATATTATTCAATGATATTTTATGCTTCATGTAATTTCATTTTTTAAATGGATAGTACGATCTCGAGTTACCAAGTTACAAGAGTTTATTGGGACAATCTCATCGCTTTTCGAGATTGTTTATGTTTATGTTTATGCATCAATTGATGAAATATTTTGATCTATATATTAATAATATTCACAAGATTTATTATAACTATTATTTCATGATATAATCATTCATTTTTACCATATTATAAACATTGATACATAATATATTTAAGAAATTTTATTTAGGAAAGCCCGACTTTACCCTTTCTTCGGTCAGAAATCTATGGTTTCTAAAAACTAATTCCCATATTTTAATACAATTATCCTATAATATTTTAAATAAATTTTTACCCTTTTTTTATTTTACCAATCACTTTAAGGGAATATTTTTGTCACTTTCCAAACAAGTCATTCCTTATAACTTTTTTACAGTGAAAATGAATGTTATTTTTTTTCTTCAAACGACATGTATGAATTTACCCACCATCATTCATTTGAAGATTCATTTTTATTTTTAAAAGAATAATTTTTAAGAATTTATTTTAAAATTAATTTTCAAGTAATAGGTTTTCATAATGTTTTCATGTATTCTCTTTATTTTTTCATCATATTTTCTAATAAAATGAATTTTAAATGGTTTTCTGTATTATGAAGCCTTTTTCAAAGGAAAAATGACATTTTACTCAAGAAACATGGTTGAAATGTATTTCAATTTTATTTACGTATAATATGAAATCCATTGATGTAAATCATGCCTTTTTTAGAAATACTCTAAATGTTCCATTTATATCCATTCTATGAATGGGTCATGATTAAGGTCATGTTCCAATGAATCCTATTTCACCTTCATGGGTTATATGTTGATGAAATCCATCTCTCTTTCACGGGTTATACTTCGACTAAATGGTTATAAAACACATTTATTTTCAATAGGTTAAGATGTGATGATAATTTAATGATTTCTATATCATTTTATGGGTTATGATTTTATGTTTATAATACCTATATCATTTTATGGGTCATGATACGAATAAGGTTTTACTATCTTATTGCACATGTGTGAATGATTTTACTATGATATGGGTGTTACCTATATCTTCCTCCAATGAATTTGGTAATGATATATTTTATAAGTGATAAAGGGTTACACGGGTTGTAGCCCAAGCATAAAAGAAAGAGTGTACATGGGTTGTAGCCCATGCCCAAAAAGAAGAAGGTATATGGGTTGTATCCCAATCCTAAAAGAATGATTGTACACAGGTAGTATCCCAAGACTAAAAACAAGAAGGTACAAGGGTTATAGCCTAATACTAAAACAAATAGGGTAAATGGGTGGTAGTCCAAGCCCGAAAATAAGAAGTTATATGGGTTTTATACCAAGCCTAAAATAATTTGGGTACCTGGGTAGCTATCCTAAGCGTAAAGTAGGTACACAGGTCGTAGCCCAAGCCTAACATGGTATAATGGTCCTGGAAGTTATCCCTGACCTAAAATATTATATTCTTAAATGTTTGAGTCATATATTAAATCTTATTCCTTAGTAATGATTTCATGGATCCTGATGTTGTTTCCTTTTGAAGCATGGCTCATGAACTTCCAAGATTTACCCATAACTTATGTTTATAACGATTGATATGCATAGTATAATCTCCTAATTCTACGATCATATTATCATACTACTATGTTCATGTTTATTCTTACATGTCTCCCTTGTTTACCTTATCAAGCAACTGAGCTCACCCCTTTATTATGTTTCCTTTCTCTGGGTTATGAAGAAAGGTTTTAGGTAGATGTAATAAAGGTAGTTATCTTTATGAGAGTTGATGATAATATTTCATGAGGATAGATGATTTTGGTTCCATGTTTCAAAAGACACTAAAAAATTACGATCCCCTATCATTTAATTTTTTGTAATCTATTAAATATTCATCTATAAGTATGTAATATCCATATATGTTAAGTCTGGATCACTGATGAAGTATTTATTTTTTGGAATTCAAGGATTATGTTATATAAAACATGATCTATATAAGTATTTTTGGTATATTTTTTCATTATGGAGTTAAAAGGACATGTTTAATGGTGATGAAGACATAAAAAGTGATTCCAAGGGATGGTGATATTTTGATTTATGGGAAGGTATCCCTTAATTAATTTCTGGTACTGAGAAAATGATGTTAGTATAATGATACGATTGATATGAATAAGTAAATTGGATGGTACAAATTATCCTAGAACTAATTATTGACAAAGTGTTCTATGTCATCAAGGATGAAGTTTGTAACTTCTTGGATTTAAATATTATATACAATTGTCATTGGAATAAGTAAGAGTACATGTTTTTTAAAAGTATATATGGTAATTACCATGTTTGAATGGAATATACTATGAGTTTATTCACATGTTTGGAATGTGAAAAGCAAGTGGTACTTTGTAATATATCGGGGGTCAATGTTAAGATAATTTCATGACCTTCATTTTAAAGCCTTGAATTTCCATATTTTGAAGGGGTTATGAGGATAACCACTTAGTGAAAGTTTATGTTAAATTTTGGTTAATTGAGTAAGATTAAATTGGCATCTTCCATATAAGGATTTATTCATATTGGATAGCTTGTTCAAACTACCTTGTGTGTATGGTAACTAATGAAAAATGAGATGTCACATTATGGAACTCTTGATCTCTTAATACTTTAGGAATGAAAAAAGTAGCATTCTTTTTATATATAAGGAGGTGAAGTTGGTCAACAAACAATAGAGAGTAAAGTTTTATAGAAATCATGAAAGTTAATCTTTTAATTAAAACTCTTTAAAATTTATTGAAACCAAAAATTATGTCTTATGCATACCTTTTTAATGAATCAGAAGGTATCTTATGTCCTTGTAGATTTATGGCTTGCTGGTTGTTAACTTTATACTAACCTTGTTCTCTATTTCTCTCCATCAGAAACTAATTTTATTATTTTTCCTCACATATCCATGTTTTCACTTTCCACCAATGTTCTTCCATGTGGAAACTTATTTATATGTTACTTTGGGTAACTGTTAGGGTTCCAAATTTCCATTTTTAGGTAATGTTTTAGTATCCATTTTTATATTCTAGGTTTTTATAAATGAAAATTTCAAGTATTAAACCTTAGATAATCTAGAAAAAGTTTTATGTTAAAATTCATTTTAAGTAGAGTAGAATGTAACACCCTAAGATTTTGTGAATTCTTTTTCAGATAAATTTATACTTTCAATATTTTTTTTTCATTTCACATGACTTTGGAAATAGTTATATGTATAAATATATATATTAAAACAATAATTCAAACATTATTTTCACAAAAAAAAATATCTACTTCGCTTGAGATACATGTAATTCCAACTTGGAATGTGTAACATGTATCATCGACTTGGCTTATGATTCAAGCAACATTGAGTTTCTATGAAACATATTTTTATACATATATAATTAATTAAATTAGAAAATTAAAACCAACACATAAAAAATATATATAATAATATTAATAAATGCTTTACAAATTTTTTTCATAATTGTTTTATATAAGTAAAACATATTGATAAAGAAAGAGGATATTTTTTATGAAGTCCTTTTATGTTAAAAAATGTTTTTTCTTGAATGGATACTTTTTTAGAAATAAAATTAAATTTAGACGCATATACTAATTTGAATTTGATAAAATAATATTTATTTTTTACTTCCAAACATCCAAATTATCCTAGGGTTAATTTTGGGTTTTTTCTGAGAAATTTCTTTTTTTGGTGAATAGTGAAAAATATTGCTTTTTAGTTAAAAACTACATTTTCTGTAATTACTTATTAAATATAAATGATATTAAAATATGTTTTACAATACAATTAGATAAATATTACATATATATATATATATAATTTAATTCATTATAATTAATTTCACTTTTAGAATGAATATAAAATCTTAACAAACGTTTGACCTTTTTCTAACTTTAAACCCCCCTTATTTCATCATATCTGCAGGGTTAACACAAATATTAATTTTTCACTTCTGGGATTTTAATTTCAAAAATCCAACATAAAACACTATATTAAGTATAATATTTATAGTCTAATAAGGCTATATTATGTTTTTCCAAAATTATTATATAAAGAGATAAAAATTAATCACATCAGTTAAGGCCAAATTAAGCTTAATTAGGGACCAAACCTTACCATTAAGGGCCCAAACGACCTATAAACAAATAAAACACCAGTTTTATGTCCATATTTCGTTCATAAACCATCCATTATTGAGTGTTTCCAGTTTTTTATGGCTTTTTATAGGAAATATCATTAGCACAACTAACTTGTTTCGAAAAATTCCACATGAGACCTTTTCCTTCCCTATAAATGGACACCACCTCTACCCATTCTTCACACCATTTGGACCATTTAATTTCATCCATGATCAGACAAGTATCCTCTAAAAAATCCTCCCTTTTACCATAAGTCCCTCTTTTATGCAGAAATATTCTCAAGGAATCCTTCTAGAATAAACGAAAAGGAGTTACCCAGTGAAGTGGTATCATCTTCACTTAAGCTCAATTCTTTTGTGTCCATTATTCACCCCTTCCACTATATTTATTACATTATAATTTGAAAAAACCTGTATACTCCATATACTAGGATAGTTTTACACAATTTATCTGACCTACTATTACACACACCTCCATCTAATGTATGTTGACATTATTGTTTCAATGTACGTCGAAATACCACCTCATGAAATGATGGTGGTTTATTTCTACATTACCACTAATTGCGAAGGCCATTATGATGGAAATTATATATATGTCATATATTATATATATTATGTATTAAATCTTATTTATTACATTTAAAACAAACATATCTTTAAATTTTGTTTGGTTTTAATACGCTAATCTCATTTGAGGAAGTGGGGACTACCACCCCCTCAAAGAGACACAATTCATTCAAACACAACATCGAATGTCTTACATATGGGTTTAATAAACTTATATGATATATATGAAATATTAATGATAATTTAATAATGATATATATATATACATTAACATATATACATATTTCATTTACATACTTTCATTCAACATAACAATAAAAATGGAAACATCGTTCATGTGTACGTACGGCAAACTTTCTCCATGAACGGTGTATTCTATTTCATACTCCAATATAATATATAATATTTTAATACAAATATAATTTATATACCTAATATTTATATCATGTATTACATTTTTGAATCATTAAATAATTATAACGACCAATGATATAACAAATTAAGAAACATGCAATGAACAAAGTGAATTTTACCAAAAGTGAACTTTTAACATAAGATCCTTAACAAGCAAGTAATATAAGCTCATAATAAAACAATATATGGTATTATTTGTAAGATTATTCTTATATAAAATATTTAAATAATCATATATTTATTATACATGAATCTTGTATGATTACGGAGAGATTCAAGAAACAAGATAAGGGGATTTCATCTCACTTTTAATTTTTGTGAGATGCATGTTATATTCGCCACTCTTTACTTTTGTGTGGTGTATTTACTGACCATGATTTTATTGTCTTTATATTATAAATAAATTTATGGTTATTAAATTTTCTATTTTATGATCCTTATATCATGGGTTTTATGTTTCAAAAGTTACAAAATCAGTAAAATATTTTTGTCTCAATTTTCCTTCATTGAGACTCATGTTTTGTTATGCACCTAAAATATTTTTTCAAGGTGCATATACTTCCATTTTACATGTTATGTAAGGAATATAAATAATTTACTGATATTATATGCTTGATTTAATTTATTTTATTACATAGAGAGTATGATCTCAAGTATACAAGTTATAAGATATTATTTGGACAATCTCATCTCTTTTTGAGATTGTTTATGTTTATGTTTCAACTAATGGAATATTATGATAAAACTCTCAAGAATATTAATTAGTTTATTTATGCGATTTTACTTCATTATATAATAATATATTATTACAATATTCTACTCTTTGGTACATAAGATAATTAAGAAAGGGTTTTTAGGAACGCCCGACTTTACCCTTTCTTTGATCAGAAATATATGTTTTCTAAAAAGGGTTTCCAAAAATATTATACCATTATGATATAATATTTTAAATAAATTTTTAAATTTTTTTTTCTTTTACCAATCTCTTAATGGTAATCTTATTGTCACTTTCCACACAATTCATTCCTTCTAACCTTTTTACCGTGCAAATGGAATGTTCATTTTTACTTTGTATGACTTGTACAGATTTATGCACAATCACTCCTTTAATGATTCATTCTGATTTGTAAAAGTTTAATATTTAAGATAAAATTTTATATTTAGTTTTCAAGTAAATTTTTTTTCAAAATGGTTCCAAGTATTCTTTATATGTTTTTAAGGTATTTTATGAGAAAATTATTTTTAAATAGTTTTATGTATTAACATGAAGTTTTCGATGATGAAATGCTATTTTACTAATGAAACATTATTGAATGATATTTAAAAACTATTTTTGATATAATATTACATACATTGGTATAACTTATAACACTTTTGGAAATTATTTAAAGGTTCCATTCATATCCTTTCTATAAATGGGTCACACTTAATGTCATGGTCTTTATAAAACATATTTCTAAATCATGGGTAATATATTTATGAAATATGTTTCTCATTCAGTGGTTATTCTTTGAGGAAATGGTAATGAAACCTCTCTTTTTTCCATAGGTTATTATGTGATGAAATTTTAATGATACCCATTTCATTTTATGGTTTACAATTTGATGTTTGTATGAACTATAGATTTTTTTGGGTCATGATATGATGAATATTTATTATCTTGTAGAACAATTGTGAATGTCTTTACTATGAGATTTATAATACCTATATCTACCTCCAATGAATTGGGTAGTGAAATGATTTATATGATATCAAAGGTAACATGGGTTGTATCCCAAGCCAAAAAGAAAGAGGGTATGCGGGTTATAGCCTATGCCCGAAAACCAGAAGGTACATGGGATGTATTTCAAGCCCAATATAAATAGGGTTCATTGGTTGTATCCCAAGCCTGAAAAAAGGTATATAGGTTCCCCAAAAAAGCATCAATGAAGACCCAGCCCTATGAAATCCATCTCCCAGGCTCAGTTTTCCTCTACGGTGGCTCAAATCCCCTCCCCGGTGGCAAGGTACACCCCTCCCCCATGAAAGGTTGTATCATAATCCCCATAATCACCTTAAATATATTATTGGGTAGCAATATATGAACAATTAAGGGTGATAAAAATTATTGAAATTATTTTATTAATTAAAAATTAATAGATAAATGTAATTTTGGTTTATAATTTGTTATTTCTATTTTTTAGTAATTTTTTGGAGATATAGTAATCATTAATTTTAGTTATGTTTTATTAAATTAAAATAGAGCATTCATAATATACGTCAGTTATGGAATCTATATCATTCATAATTTGATGGTTTGTATTTGATATTAATGAATTACACTATTTTATAAATATGATAATCCCTCAAATTTTTGACATGTACATACTTGAGACTATTTTCATACTCATGACCAATTGGTGGTGGGGTTTGGGGTGCCACATGGTTTCATCACCATCCCAGGAAATGTATATAAGTATAAAGGCCTAGAAAATATGCTATTATGCCATTTTTTAAATTAGTATAATTCTTCTTGTTTTAGGCACATATGTTTACTCTTTTAGTTTAATAAAATATATCAAAAATCATTGAGTACTTAGGGTTATGTTTTACATGCATGATAATAAATTATTGGTTATCTTATCAAGATAATACAATACTATTTTAATGATTTTATTTTAACTAACATTATTATTAAGAGGAATAATTATAATTTATAGTTTTCACGGAGTCAAATAACTAATTTTTGATCATTTTATAAAAATAATACACTCGCAAATGTTTATCCAAATATGTTATAATTTTCCTTTCATCGTGAATCCTTTTATTTTTTGGATCCCAAATAAGTAAAAAATGATTCAATATAATAAATGGAAGACCATAAATGGTATAATGACTTATAAGCACATATAACAAAATAAAAATTCTATGCTTATTGGTTTTAGCCATCCAATATTATGTGATAGCCAAATAAAGTATAATTTGCAGTCATATTTTTAATGGGCTAATCTTGGTCTTAGTTAGACCATGGTTAATGGTTCAGACATTGATCATTGTAGATTATTCATCATTAGATATTAATTGTTCTAATCATGTATCAAACACCAAATACCAAGCTCTTGAGTTTTATTCAAACCCTTATATATCATTATTTAACCTAAAATTTTAATTTTATACTTATCGAGAAAAACATTTCATCTTGAAACTCTCCATTTAAGAAGGCCTAATTGTTATTTTTTAGAACCTTCATGGGTTTCCTTTGTGCTAAAATGCGATGGTAATATAATTTGTGTAATTATTGATATATGTTTGTGTGAAATAATAATTTATTTGATCCATGCTTTTTTATTATAATTGTAGTTAGAAAACTTTCATTATTTGATTCATCCCATTTTCCATTGTAGTTGTTATGAAGGAGTCAATGTAGAAGTTGGTGATATTTAATTTTGATTATACCTGTTTGATTAAACATTTATATCTTTATATCTGAATGTTCTAGAAAAATATAATTCAATAAAAATGGATATAAGTTGGATAAATTTACCTCAGAATAAACCTCAGTATGTTATGGGTTTTAATGAATTTTTAGAAAATGAAACTGTAAACTGTCCAGTGGATGGTAGAAAAAAATAATTGTATCCGAATTATAAACTCAAGAGACAATTAAATAGAAAATAAGTATATTATAATTTTTGATTGAAACAATTTATGGCTCGATATGTATGTTGGGTTTTTCATGGTGAATCAAATTTTATGGAATGTTAAAACAACATCAATACTATCAAAAAAATAAAATGTGACCTAACAGGGAAGAATTTGATTCAAAATTTGTTAAATTATGCATTTGGGTTTGTAGAATACTATTTGTAATATTTTAATTGATCAATAGAACCTTCAGTTGATCAAGTGTAGCTTAATCCTGCTCGGAACATCTATGACTAAAAATTATTTTTATGAATTTGTTGAAGAGGGTCTTCAAGTACTGTGTGAAGGGTGTGACATATTTTTTATTTTTTATTTTTTCTTACTTTGTTTCTGATAAAGTGTATCTATAGAATAACTAACAATGTAATGGACATGCTTTTAGAGTTGGAATAAATTTGTAATAGTTTTACCAAATGATTTCAAGCATTACTCTAGAGAACATCCTGATAAAGAATAATTCATATGATGTCATACAATCATACATAATTAAATTAACAACAACTAGAGTATAATTAAATGCAACCCCAAAAAGTAACAAATGAAGAAAACTATTACAAATTTATTATATTACTTTCCTCTCAAACCACACATGAAAAGATTATTCATGTTGTCTAAGACTGCAGGAAACATGAAGTGGCATGCAGAAGATTATAATCATGGCTTGACTAGACATAAAAAAGATACAACATCCTAGATTATGTTTGAATATATATATCCACTTTTTTTAATTGATCTAAGGAATATAATGTTGGGAATTTATTCTGATGGTTTTAATCATTTTTGTATTTCATATACTAATTATTGCGTTTAACCAATTATTTTGATCCCCTGTAATCTACCTATATAGATTCAAATGCAGTATAATTATTTCATTATATCAATATTTATTCTTGGAATGAAATCTCACATTAATTACATTGATGCATATCATCAACCTATAATCAAATAATGGTGATAATTATGGGATGATGGTGTGGAAAATGTGTTGATTCAATAAGAAAGATTTTCAAAATTCATCCAACCTTAATGTGGAAAATTAGATAATTTTCTAGAATAGGAAATTAATTTAGTAGGAATACTCATAATCATTTGGATTTTCAAGTTTTCAATTTTGATTACGAACCTCAATGATTAGATCATAGTAGAAAATGGTGTTTTATGTATCATCATCAATTTCTTGATTATTCTTATAAATTTAGGCTTAACAAGACATTATTCAAAAGATGTGTTCAAATTAGAATGTTTCTAAAGGTGTTATCTTATTCTGAAATCTTATAATAATTAAAGAATTTCACAGAGGAATTTGGAAAAATTCACCAGATTAATGAAGTGGGGAAAAGGTATGAGGTATAGTATCTGAAGAATTTGTAACACAACAGTGGAATAAAAATAGTATATTTTTCAAACATCGTTATTGGGAGTTTAATTTGATATGTCTTAGTCCTGATGTAATTCAAATTAAGAAGAAATTATATGATAATGTAATTTGAAATGTACTTAATAAGAAAGGTAAATTGATGTATTTCCTTAACACTCATAATTATTTAGAGTCAATGAGTATAAAACATGGATTGTGGGAAAATTAGAAGGTAAGTTATCCTTCTGTTATTTTGATGTTGAAAAATCCTGAGAAAGTGATATTCCTTCAAACCTTAAGGAATTTAAATGTTCCAAATGGATATTCAAGTAACATATCAAGGTGAATTGAATTAATAAAAAAATTTATATGGATTGATAATTCATGACTCACATATTGTGATGGAGGAATTATTGTGGTGGATTTGCATGATAATTTCCTTAAAAAACTAACTGCATTTATAGTTGAGTTTTTTACATATTTCAAAGATCTTTGTATAAAAACTCTAAATACGGTTGAGTTTATTGATCTTCAAGAAATAATTATGTTGACACTATTACATTTAGAGATGTTATTTTCCCTTTCATTCATCATAGTCAAGATACATTTGACTATTCATTTGGTTGAATAATCTAAACTTGGTTGACCTTTAAACTATTGATGAATGTATTCTATTAAGAGGTATGTTGATATATTTTTTATTTTCATTATTGAATTCAATTTTATAAAAATAATTATGTATTTTTAAAATATTTTTATTATTTTTTCATTAGGCACATAGGTCATTTGAAATCATATGTAAGGATGAAATCTAAACCTGAAGGCTCTATTGCTAAAGGTCACATAACCGAAGAGTGCTTGACATTATGTTCTATGTATTTGGATGGGATTTAGATTATATTCAATCATGTTGGATGAAACGAAGATATTTACACTAATTCTAATTCTAAGAATTAGTCATAATTATTTCCAACTATTAGATGACGAAACGGAAAGGGGTCAAATTTTCCACTGGCTGGATTAGAGTTTCTACAAGAAGAAGGTAATTTCTTAATAAACAGTGTCATTTAAAAATTATTTATTGAATAATTGTGATTTTAAACAAGAATCTTACTAAGGGGTAGCACTTGAAATAAGATAAAATTAATAATAGATGTCAATAATGAGATTGTCGAATGGTTCACCCATCATGTAAGTATATACTCCTATTCATATTATCGAAGTGTTGTTATTTTTACTACTTTAAATTTAACATATTATATTTTTTTTTAATGATTTTTGAAAATAATGTTGAAATATATAATTAGTTGATGTTTTTTTTCGAGGTCCTTAATGGAAGGATTTGATATTTTGTTCCTATTATATTCATGGAACCATGTTTCATACAATATATCATGAAGAAGACATTAAAACTCAAAATAGTTGTTTATTTACACTTATATAGGTGGGATTATATGGGAATTTGAATGATATAATTGAATATAACTATCATTTAATATTATCATTTTCTTTATTTAAATGACAGTGGGTCAAATTTTGATTGGGGTATAACGAATGATTCACTAAATTTAACTTATGTTGTCTTATTGCGCTTAATGGATATCGGTGAGCATGAAGATAATGATACATCAAACTTAGACTCATATGAGATGATGGTTTATTATGTGGATGATGTAATATGTGAAGTTTTTAGTGATGTTGTACAATAAAAGTAAAGAGAATTATATGATACGAGTGATGAAGTTCAATTGGTACTTTGGGATAGTAAACCTCGTCAACCATAAAACATTGAGCATTTCATTAATGACAATATCAAAACTATAGAACTTGAAAGAAAGGATGAAAATAAAGGACTCAATATAACGAAGGTTGATAATAATGAAGATAATTAAGATGAAGATAATTTAATATATAATTTTGTAAAGAAATATATTGAAATTTCTCATTTATTAATGTTTCATACATATATAAATTGTTTTATTTTTTTATTTGTAAAAATGATTTTATTTTTTTATTTTTAATCAGTTAATATACCATAAATTTTTGGAATATTGGAATACCAATAATGAATAAAATTTAGGTTCTTAGTCGATCAGAATCTTGGAGCACACCAGCACGCGCATCATCTTCTATGGATCATATTGATTTTGTTGTAACCAAGACTACTAGTGAGCTAGAAATTTCCCTAGAAGTCAATAGTATCACGCCACCTAATTCACCTCAATTAATGGAATGGGTGGTCACCCCTCAATGTTTAGGATATTTTTTAGTCACCATTACTAGTATGTATATCATTTTTTAAGAAACCATTATATTACATTAATTTTTTAATTCATTTTTCCAAAATATTATGAAAACCATAGAAGTTATACATATATGAACATGGATGATGTATGGGGCTTAAATCACTTCATGATTATTTTTCTATTTGATGAGTTCAGGGAGCCTACTAGTGATGTTTCCATAATCTATGTGCGATTTATTGGAAATATTTCTTATGAGATGGTGATATTTCCCATTAATTATAAATATTGGAGTCATATTCCTACAACATATAAAATTGAGATCTTTTATTATCAAGTAAAGGTAATATTAATTTAATATTACATGATTACTAATTTAAAATACATCATTAATATTTGTAATATAATTATAAAGTGTTATATTTTTTATTTGTAGATTTTTTATTATTTTTATGTCTCTCTCTCCATTTCAAAGTCATGGATATTGAAAAATTTGTTCAAGTAATTGGGATATTTTAAATATTTAATATTCCATGAGATTAGAGACACTTCTCTAAACTCATAAAAGATGTGCAAGAAAGTGCAGGAAGTAATTTACCATAAGAAATGGAATCTATTTTTTGATATAAATAGAGATCCATCTCATTATGTAATTTCGTATTTAAAAATATCTTCATAACATAATCATAGTATAATTAAGTTTTTTAATAATGTTTCTATTGTTTGTAGGAATTATAAAAATATAATATAAATCATGTCAAGCATGTTTTTCCTTACATCGTTGGGTCTCGGATTTTGTAGAGAAATAGAATAATTTCAGTTTTTATTTTATTCATTATCCATTATGTTTTTAATTATAACTAATTATTTTTTCTATCCTAATTAATGTTTTTATAAATCCTAATTAAATATATCATAATGGGGTAAGATAAAACTATCGATGACTACCTTACTAGAGTAAATTAAATCTTTAAGAAACATTATAGGAATCTGGGATTCCTTTAAAGATTCACCTATTGTTAATAAACCGATAAGGAACTTTCTAGATCGATTTGATCCTAAAATGTATTTTTTAAAGATAAATATGATTGATCACTTGATGAATTACATAACATTATTATTTTTAATGAAATGAAGAAATATCTAGTATTCAAAAATTATATTAAATGAGAGATAACTTTTGATGTTGTGGGGAGGTTGGAAAGACGAGAACATGAACATGAGGTAATAATCCATAGTGAAATTTAAAATAAGAAAGATTATAATAAAGTGAATAATAGAATCATGTCTATTATATATAAAAATTAACATTAAATTATATTAAAATACAATATAAAACACTCAATAAATATTATGAGTGTAGATTTATTAGAAAAATTTCAATGAATTATCCAAAGAACTGGAAAAAAATGATTATGATCTTAAAGAGAATACATGGATGAAGATTTTGATAAAATCTCCGAAAGAAGTTAGTTATTCCATTATAACTAAGAAATAGTTCACCAAAAGGAATATAATAATTATGTTTAGTAAGAAGGTAGAATATGGTTTTATTGATAATAGTTCATCATGAGAAGAAGGAAGAGAAAAATTTAGAACCTTCATATCTCATGTTGATATAAAAGAAGATACTTTAAACTGTGAATCAGATGAAGGTGAAGAAACTCATAATTAATATTATTTAATATAAATAATTTTGTATGGCTTTAGAAAAAATAAAGAAAAATCCAGTAAAAAGAACGAATATAGAAGAAGGATAGTGAGAGTAATAATGTAGTAAAATAAGAATTTATTAAAAAGTAATATTCATACATTGGTGAAATTGTGTATTTAATTTTGAAATTTGAAGAAAAAGTAAAGATAGTGAATGATCATGATGAAAAAAAGATTAATAATGAATATCTTCTAGGTAAGAAATAATCAAAATTTCTTATGGTTAAAATTTAATTCAATAATATGAGGAAGGATTGCAGTAAAGTTTCAATGTTAAGTTTCAAATTATCTCATGATTCTGAAAGAATTAATATTAAGAATCTGGTGAAATAAACACCCACTAGACTTAAAATTTAATCTGATTATACTCCCCATTATGGTGTAAAAATGAGAAATATTGGGTGTATAAATGATGTTATAAACACATCACTTCCACGAAAGTTAAAAATAACTCATTGAAGAATAAATCCCCAATGATTGGAAAATGGAATACCGATTCTATTTTAAATCTCAAAAAACATATCCCTGAGAAAACTATATTATGAGACCAATATTAAATATAAATTTTTTTTATGGGATATACAGAAATTAAGAAAATAAATTTTGACACAATTTTTCTCTCTATGGGAGTATGCAAGAACCTAGTGGGAGACATAGTGGAATAATATGTGGAAACTCTATAAAATTATTGGATGACACAAGACTAAAGGAATCAGAATTGAAAATGATATCATTAGAGAAATTATTTTAATTACTGGTGTATGTTTGTATAATGTGTGAGAAACTAGGATACTATGATAAATATTGTACGAAAAAACTTCTAAGATAAATTTCTTAAAATTGAATAGAAAGGAAATCTAGTAAAAGGATATTAAAAACAATGATTTTTTGACCAAGAAAACTATCAAACCCTGTAAAATATTAAACATGGATTCCTGATTTTTTTGGTCTACACATTTTACATGTGATATAAAAATCCAAAAAAAAATTATAAAACAGGATATAAGAACAATCACTTTTATAAACGATAATTACAAAAAAAAATAATAGGAATTGGTATAGTTCAGATTAAAACTACTGAAAAATAAAAGGAATTTATTTTTCTTTATGTGATTAGTCATAACTTAATTAATATTAGGTGACATTGTGTCGATTTTAAGAAAGTATTATTAAAAAATATTGTGTATCATTATATCTTTAAAATATGTAAAAGTAATTACTTTGGGAGAAATAACTAGTGACGATATATTCTATATTACAGATCCCTATAATAATTTATATTTAATATATAAAGATAAAAATATGTTGGGGCACTGAAGAATTTGGAATCATGGCTTGAAGAGTAGATAAAAATTTATAATAAAATTTTCATAAGAGGTTATCCATATCTAAAAAATGATTTGTTTTAAAAACATTCCCTAATAATAAATAGCCCATGGTTGGCCTAAAAAAGTTGAAATTCAATTAAAATACATGTTAAACTCATAAAATATGATCTATGGTATATTATTATACATTAAAAAAGTTTATTTTCTTACATTATTCCATTATTTCACACTTCTATTTAGTTGAAAATTATCATGTTCATAAAAAATATATTAGGGGATGTATAGTCGATAAAAAAATTCAATGGGGGTGTTGATAAAGGGATGAGTTTATATATATTGTAGTTTGGGATAGAATATCTAATGAATTTTAAAAGTAACTCTTCAAGTATTATTTGAGGAATCATGGAAATAATCTCTAAATATTTCTCACAACAATCCCAAAAAATGGAGTATCTAATATAGAAAATAAAAGTTTCTTTGAAACGAAAAAATAATGCTTTCTAAATATAAACTCTCAAAATTCACATGGATAAAGAATATAAGTATAGCATTACATGTTCAAAATAGATATTTAATTCAACTGCAATATATATAGACTCTTTATGATATCTTGTAAAAGAAAAATACTATATTTAAATAATTAAATGTTTCTTGGATTCCTTTCTTATTAATTATAGAAAATTTATATTTAGGAATGTTTTCTAAAATAGTTGAGGATAGTTTTTTTGTATAATATTAATCTAATGTTAAAAATTTATAAATGTTTTAATAGAAAACTTAAAAATATGGTTTATACCATTGACATAAAATTTATTGAAATCATCCCACCTTAAATAATGTTGTTAAAGATAATGAGGATAGTGACATTATAGATATAATGATGACTTATAGATAGTTAATGAGAATAAAGAAGATTGTGAGTGTAATACTATGATAGGTTTTTATGATTAGTTCAATGATGGGGAAATTATGTCTGAATGAAAACAAATTTTTTTGAGTTCATAGAAATAGGTTAAATTTAAAAATACCATTGGAAATAAACATGTTCCATTTTAGAAAAAATTGAAAATGATATTGGAAAATCAGACACCTTTTATCTTATTTGTCAAACCACAATCTTTTTCAAATGAAGATGAGAAAAAAGAATGGTTAAATGTTATGAGTAAAGAGTTATTTAAAATTGGTAAAGATAAAACATGGGAAAATGTTCCTAAAGAAATAAAGATAAAATTATAGTATAAAAATATAAATTCAAAAATATGATCAGTGGACTTTGAGATATTTCTTAAAATTAACCATGGTTATATTTTAAAGGTTGTTCAATGTTATAATGTTTCAGTTTTAAAGAAAAATTTTCCTTATTACAAGAAACAAAACTCTTAGAATATTTTTGGATATTTTTTATCACAGAAATTATAAATTCTATTAGACAGAGTATATGTCAACATTATTTAATCTATAAATTGAAGAATAATTTGATAAAGAAAAACCTAGTGGGTTTATACTTGATAAATTTAAAACCATTGTGTTTAAAGTAAATAAAAAATGAGATTGTTTGAAATAGGTCCCCCATGCTTGGTATTGGATGTCTAATAGTTTCCAGAAGTAGTTGACCTTTTCAATGTAATTTTAAAGAATCATATATGAAAAAACAATGATTAAAGGGACTATAATTATTATTTTTACAATGGTGATATAATTTTTAGAGTTTATGGGGATAAATGATGTCATGGTTTTTTAAACAAATGAATAAATTTTAGAAATTATCACTTCAAGATTTAAAATAATTTCTGGGATTACAATTTCCATATAAAACAAGATACATCTTCCTGTCATAATAAAATTTTTCAAAGAGCTTATAAAACAATTTGGTATATTAGATTCAAAGGTGGTTTCTAAACCTATTATAGTTGGCATAAAGATGAGTAAAGATGAATTTGAAAAAATAATAAATCCCAATTATATTAAAAACTTTATTTTATGTTTAAATAATACTACTAGTTCAAGAAAAAACATTATATATATTTTTAGCTTTTCTTTCAATACAACTTATTGGTCTAAAGGAATCAAACATGATGGGAGAAAATAGAATACTTTGGTATATTAAAGTAATATCTAATAATGAAATAATTTATAAATAAAGTTTTCAGTTAACCCTTCATGGGTTCACTGATTCTTATTGGGTGGGGGACTTCAGTGATCCAAAAGCTACATTAAGAGGAAATTTCTTCTGGGGAGAAATATGCGTGATTTTTCGTTGTAAGAATAAATGTTGCATAACATTTTTACAACAAAAGTTGAATATTTTTCCACCACTAGGGTATGTGAAAAAATGATGTGGATCGATGTTTAGATAAATTATTTGTTGTTGAATGTTTAAAATCTATTGGGGATTCTGTGTAACAATCCAGATGTTATTGATATCTATAAAAATCCTATGAAACATTCTAGATCGATGAATATTGATATTAAATATCATTTCATTAAGTATAAATTTCTTAGTGGATATATAATACTTGGGTGTATTTAAGTAAAATATCATATTGCTGATGTTTTTACCAAATACATGTCAAGTGAAACATTTGACTATTTGAGGGTACTAAAACATGTTTTATTGTTCCCAATTTGTATTATTTTTTAATTGGACAATATGTGAAGTGATGATGCATAGAAAATTGTTAAAGATTAATTGAATGAAAATGGATTTCATGCTTGTAAAAATATCTATGTGCGATGTAACCATAGTTGAACTAAACATTAATCATAAACCCATGTGGAAGTGGTGTTTAAGATGTAGACCATTATTTAAATCAGGATGATATAAATACTATCTTATGTGGTAAAAAATAATCATTTAATTAGGTTGATGTTTCTCTGAATTTGAAGAAAATAATAGGCCCAATTTTAAATTAATTCACATGAAGGCCAAGAAAATTATATCTTTATATTTATCATGAATCTTATATTGGGATTTAATAAGTATTATTTAGCATGAATGTTTGAAAATTTTGTTTTACTATTTTTAATGTGAATACATAAAAAATCATCCAATCAGGCCAAATAAGGATACAACTCATCAAAATCTATGTGGGTGGAGGCATAAACCACTCTAGAGTGGTAGCTCACTAAGCTGGGATGGCAACATGTGTCAATGTGAGTACCATCATATGTTGGAACGATAAAATGGGGGCATTTGGTTCACCGATGTCTCAAATGTGTGGACACATGAGGGTGGGGAGTGGTTTGGGCCACCCCATATAGGTGTATGATGTTTTTCGTGTGCTGAACCCCACCACTAGCTCAACCTTTTAGTGGAATATATTAATATATAAGGGATTAGAAGTTCAATGTGAGGTTCTATATGATATGATTCATGCATCCATACTATTTCTCTATTTTAAAATATAGTAATAGATTTATAATTTTCTAATAATTTGGATCAGGATGATTCGATCAACACTACATATCCATCCTCTTCCTTGGGCCTTCAACTGATGGAATATGCATGCACCAGATTCATAGTGCACTGAAGTATAAGTAAAAAACTCAAAAGATCAAATTTGGGGATTCTATGTCTTTTTTTAGGCCAATATTTTTTGAACATGAGGCATCAAACCTGATTTCATATAATCTCCCTCTTGCTTTCATGTAGTTATTCAATAAATAGAACATTTTTAAATGTATAATAATTTACAGAAGTATATTTAGATATATGAATGATATTGAGACTTCACAATGATTAGAATCACACAATACATATTGTATTGAAAGGAAAATCTATTATATTGAAGAATCCATGATTTTTTTTGTAAGATTATTTTGAAACACTGAAATTTTTGGGTTTTCATGAAAATAGTAACACAACCTAAAAGTAATATTTGTTGAGACAACTTAAAATTTTGATATAAGGCATTACATTTCCATGGATTATATTTCTATTAAAATGAAGAGTACCAAGTTGAAGAGCATGACTTCCATATTAACAGAGATCCCACTTTCTGAAAGAAAAATCAAGACACTTTAATATAGATTCAACAAATAGATTTTGTGATGCATGTAGGTTATAATAAAGTATGGGATCTCATGATCCTCTAAATTTTATTTATCACACTCGATGAGATTCATAATGAACAATTTCTATAAATCCCTTTGGGTATTTTGAAATTAATTAAGGTACTATGTACATTTTTACATGATGAAACAAGAGCACGAGTCACAGATTGAAGGATTATAACCTCAAAATTCATATTGTTTATGTGAATGATCTAATTTGAGATGGACATATACTTATTTTAGAAAATAAAAATGGGGATGTGGGAAAATTAAATCATGAATACGTTCATAAGGTCTTGATAACATTTGAGATACATGAAACATCTGAAGATAAGACTTAAAATAATAATAATAAATGAATGAGATAGGGTTTCACATGTCATGCATTTCATGTATAAATTATGTATGATCTAATTGAGTTGATAATTCAAGAATATAATAGACTAATATTGGAATATAATATTCTAGTATAAAATATTATAGATCTTCATGGAACCACATTCACACATTAATCGATGTCAGGTATTCATTTATGAGAAGAAAGAATTTATGTCAGATCATTTTACAAGGATGATGACACTAAATAAATACAGAGATCAAATATTTTTTGAGAATGAACAAAATCTATGAAATGGTACATGAATTTCACATGTGAAATTGTGTTTTTAAGGAATCATGGAGGAGGATCATTAAAAAGTTTTTTCTTTAGTGGACCAGGCCAATTAATGAAAAAGGCTACAACTCAGTGGTATAAACAATTGCAGAAATATTGTTATTGGTTGGTGTAACCAATCACTAGGGAATAATTTCTAGATGGTAGGTATAAAAAAATATAAAGTTTTATTTGAGTTGGGGAGGGGGGTAAAACCACTATGTAATTAGGGATACTAACCAATTTCTATTTATAATAACCTTATGATAGAGTGGAGAATTGTTTTTGGGGGGAATAAAACACAGTGAGAGGAGTAGGTATCTATAACGAACCATATAAATCCTTTTATTCTATTCTTTTTAATTATTTAATTATTATGGGAGAGGCGAAGACACACATGAAGAGTGCATCAATACTTTAAACAAATATCAAGATTCTTTTAGAAAAGAAACAATTTTTAAAAAATAAAATGGATCACTGATTCACCCCATATCCATCTCAGTGATCTCACACTTATATAGGATCCACTAGTGGTATTGGAGGGATGGTCACATCTGAAGGACCAAATAGAATATTCTGGACGAAGAACATGAATTCAAAAAATATCTCAGGTGTACACACTTATAACAGTGAGATTTTTTATGGCTAGAGGAATATAATGATATTGTATCACTTATCCCTATGGTCAGAAGTTAGAGATATTGTTACAATGGAACTTCCACCCTAAGATTAAACCAGTACTATGAATTTTATAGATAAGAGGTATATTGATGTGTATGGAAAGTCTAAAAAATACATTATTGACAACTTCGTCAAAAATATTGTACTCTAAAGTGATGGGTCTCCAAATGGATCATGATATTTTGGATAAACAGATAAGTTGTTATGAAATAAATCTAAATATTAAAGAATTCAATGTTCTAATTTTGGATAATCATATTTGAAGATATTAAAATGGATGATGATGAAATTGTGGATAACTATTTTATAAAAGTAAATGAGACTGTTAGAAGCATAAAAAGTTTTGGTGAGTATATGATTGATACATAGTGAGAAACTTTCAAGATTGATTTATTCAAATTATCTCTACTATAGAATATTGAGAGGATTTATTATTGGATATAAATCATAATATTTTAATAAGATGTGTAATGAGAAAAGTAACATCATTAAAGAAGAAGGAATTAGATGATATGGAATTTTGAAACCTGATAATAGATAAATATATAATAAAGTAATAACTAGAATCAAGTGATTATAGGGATGATGAAGTATAATTAGAATTCATTCTAATGTTTTAGTTATTTATAATAATGTGTAAACAATAAAGATGAAAATGAAATGTTAATAAATCCCTGAAATATGGAATTTCCAAAGTGGTGACATTATTTCTAAAACTATATAATGAAAAGTTATGTTGATACAAACTCATATTAATAAGATAATATGTCTTGGAAAATGTTGTGGAAGACTCACAAGATATGGTCAACTCAAAATAAGTGGAATATGATGAGCAGAGAAATGGATGAATCTTCATAAAAAAGTAGTGAGTTAGAATATGGATGATCTTTTATGAATCTATTGTGTCATATAAGAAAATATAAAAATTTAAAAGACTAATTTGATTCATCTGAAGGTTCAGAGATAACTAGACTAGAATTAATGTTATAAGAAAATTTATAAGCTTCTCTTGTTGACAATATTCAACTCATGAAGGATATGAAAATACTGAAGAAGGAAATTGATAAAATATATTTTGAGAATAAAGAGCATGTCGAGAATGAGGAGACACATATCTATATAATAAGATCAAATAAGATAATGATAGATGATTTAGAGTGGGGATAAAAACTATTAAAGAAAAATCATTCTAGAAATGAAGAACAGAAAAAAGAAGAATTTTCAATTATTGAAGAAAAAAGCTGGTTGATGTTAGTTAAATTTTTGAAGATGGGGATTGATCTAGGATAACCTATTTTTTAGAAAAGGGGTCATTTATCCAAGACACAATAAACATTACTCTAATCTCAAAATTAATTGAAAAAAATTAAAGAATACTTCAAGACAACATTTGAACTTAAATTTGAGAAATCAAAATCTACCATGAAGAATGGTCAATATATGAAAGTTTCTTCCACAACTAATCAGCATCAATGTATTTTTATCATTACTAATAATTCATATTTGAGGAAGAATACTAAACATGTCTGTACCCAAGAAATATGTAATAATACATATTCTACGACGTGAGAGTCAGAAAATTTAGCAAAAATATTTATACCCATAAGAAAACACCAAGATGTTAGTGAAAAATTTAAAAACAATATTCATAATAGAACTAATGTTATCCTGGAATATAAATTTTTAGAGGATAATACTGGTGTTGTTGAGTGTTTGGTCATAAAGATTATTTATGATGTTATAACATGTCACTCTAAGAAAAATTAATGAATTAGGGTGGATGAAAACTAAAAAATGAGGAAAAATTAACCAAAAGAGAATCTTTAAACCAGGATATCATCTAATCTTCCAAAACATAACAAATACAAGTGCTTGATTGAATCTTGTGGAAGATTTTATCAAGAAGGTCACAATTCTGAGAAATACATATATATCTTTTAGAGTGAGATTCCTATCAATATAAATGGAATGAGAAGTTAGTTTGTGTATAAACCTTTATTCACTAGTGAATTATGTGATAATCTCTAACAAATAAAGAAATATTATAATATTTCTATCTCAAAAGGAACCAAAGTAATAATAGGTGATGAAGTTAATGTTGTTGAGAATTCATTAAAAATGATGCATTTAAAATTTGAAGGAGTGAATAGATTATTCATGAAACAAATCATTTTATGTCACTCTTAAGTTCCTTAAAATAGAACTTGAAGATAATGATGTTAGTGTAAATCAATGCTTATAGTAGTGAAATAGAAAAAAAAACACATTACAATATTAATTTGATGAGGAAAAATAAATCACAAATTCCATGAATACTAATAAGAATAAGATGTGAAGATTGAGATGATAATATCAGTC
Source organism: Viscum album (assembly GCA_963277665.1). NCBI lineage: Eukaryota > Viridiplantae > Streptophyta > Magnoliopsida > Santalales > Viscaceae > Viscum > Viscum album. Next base: position 773,247,061 of record OY728155.1, on the reverse strand, counting down.
TGAATGTATCATATAAGGAAATTTATAGTCCCTCCTCATTCAATTACACTTTTTAGATAAAATAACATGAAGGAAATTTAATTGGAAGAGTTGTTCATTATGTAGAACATTTAAATACCTGAGGATGAATGATGTGCCTCCCTTTAGGGTGAGAAACACTAAAGCAGGTTTTTGAATATGATATACTTTGGAAACTTTTCTTAGATACCCCTAGAAATGAATAAGTTTAATGAGATAGAGGATTCTAAAATAGGTAAATGATATTTAGGGAGAAATTTTATTATTTGGTTTCATAAATCCTATTTCTTACACAAGGTTTAACCACATAAACATTAATTTAAATAACTAAAATCGCATATTTTTTAATAAATAATATAATTTCATTATTTATAGAGAGTTAATTCCAAAATTTATTATTAAATAATGATATATTTAATGGAAAACCCGTATATATTTCTTTTATTTTGATTTTCAATAAGGTCCATAAAGTTAGTATGTAAAAAATATTGACTTTTATATGAGTGGATATAGGAAAATAATTCAAAGGGGGGTTGGTGAGCCAAATTTTATTTTTTGTTAGTGGTTTAATATGTGATGTGATGATGCTTGGAAGATTTTTATGGATATAATAAATGTCGTCGGATGTCATTATTTAATAATTATCCATGATAAATGGGATGATTATAAAACTGATTTTAAATATAAAAGTCATATTAAAATGGTGTTTCATATGTGGAATATTGTTTACATCATGATATCTATCCTATAATATGTTTGAATGAATAATCCTTTTGAATGGACAATCATTCAATGAGGATTATGTTGTGAATAATTTTATAATAAGTCCATGAGATATTCTTAATACATTATTGTGAGGCCATGAAAAAATATATATCATTATATTTAAAATAAATTTTATTTGGGGATTTATTGAGTATTATGTATCTTGAGAGTTTAAGAAATTGGATTAACTATTTTTTACAGAATTATATAAAAAATAATCTAGCCAATCAAATTAAGGAGCCAATTCATCAACCTCATTGTGGGAGGATACATCAAACACATAGGAGAGGCAGATCATAAAGATATCATGGTTTCATAGGTGATTGTGAGAACCCAGAATGGTAGTTATAAGATGCTATCAGTGTATAACACCCAAATTGTGTGCACGGGTGGCAACCAAGAAGGTGAGTGAGTTGGAACACCCCATTTGTGTGTGCTTAATGTGTGATGGGTACTAAAGCACACTTCCAGATCAAAAATTTTGTGGGACATATTGATTTATAAAAGATCATATGTATGAAGAAAAGTTTTATGTGGGAGGGGTAATGTGTACAGACTATTCAAACTTTTAAAAACATATAGAGATATCTATTGTAGTCTAATTCGATGGTTCATGGACATCTGATCAAAACCATGACTGCACCCACAACCTCAATCCTTCGACTTAAGGAATATGCATGCTCGAGAATTCCAGTGCATTGATGTACATGGGAGAACCTTAGAGGATTAAAGATGAGTTCACATTGGCTGTTCTAAGGACAATATTTTTAGAAAATGAATCATGGATCCTCCATCCATGAAATATCCATGTAGCATGAAAACTAATATTTAATGAATATAATTTCTTGAAAAATCAAATGATGTCATAAAAGGATATTTTGATATGTGAATGATTTTGAGCTATAAAATTGAGGAGAATCAAATGATCCATACTATATGAGGGTAAGAAGGTAGTATGAAAAAGAAATTGTATGTTTTCTAATAATAAGATTTAGAAATTATGAATGATTCATGTGTTTATATAAATAGTAACTTGACATTAATAAGTGGAGTTTGGAGATGACTTAAAATTTAGAGCAGAGGTAGAGTAAGGTAGTAGTGGAACGTTTCTATAGATATAATAATACCAAAATAAGGATCCTGGATACTATATTGAAGAGACATTGTTTTTATAAAGAAAAAAGGGCAGTAAAAAATTTAATTTCCTAAGATATTCCAGGATCCACTTCAGTCATGATGAAAAAGGAGATACAATGGTCCTTCGACTTGTTTCTATCACACTCAAAGAGAATCTCAAAGAACTGGTTCTATGAAACCCTTCTTTTTTGTATGAAATCATTAATATATTGAGTATAATATTTTGGTAATAAATATAATTTTATGTCACATGAAAAATAATATTAACAGAAAAAATTTTACTTTATGTGAAAAATATTTTATTTGAGATTCTTATATAATAATTTGTGAAATTAATGATATGATGCTGGGTTCATTAAAGAATGTATACATACATAACGTCTTGATAATATTTGACATAGCCTAATTAGTTGAAGGAAGTAAATAAAATTATAACAATAATAAAAAAAAGTTCTAGCATTTCACATTTCATGAATTACATGAATTAAGTACAAAAGATATAATCAGGTTGATAATCCAATAGGAGAAAAATATGATTTTGTGTATGCTTATTATTAAATAAAATATTTCATAAATTTTATGCAATAATTTAGAAAATTAAGATTCGATGGTTTTCATTAATCATAAGAGTGTACAAATGCTCGATCATTTTTCATGACTATGGATGATTATAATATATTGGGATCATAATTAGTTTGTGAAAGAAAATAATATGTGAAAATGTACTTGAATTGTTTATTAATAGTGTTGTTTGAAAAGTTAATAAAGTAAAATCATCAAAATGATCTTTCTAGAGTGGATTTTCCCATATAAAGTGGAACTCTATAGTTTGGGGGAATAACAAGTTGCTCAAACATTGTGATTCGGAGTATAACTAATCACTGAAGAAGAAGGTGTAGTTTGGGGGTATATTAAACAATTTAAGGAGAATTGTGATTTTGGTATTTTATTCGATTGTAATTGGGGGGAATAACCAAATCCTATTTTTAATAACAATATGATATTGGGGATAATAAACATTGGGGGAAATAACCACCATGATAACTACTAGGTATTGGTACTGAACATTCTAAATCTTTATATCGTGTTCCTTCGATTTAAAACATTATTTTGGTTGAGGCTGTGTCACATAATAATAATGGATTTTGTCTTCATCCATCCACATGAGATAAATTGAGATGAAAATATTTGAAAAAAGGATCATTGATTCACACACTTACCCTATCGGTGATCTATTCCATATTTGGGATCTACAAGTTTAGTCACCACCACTAACTTTTGAAATTTCATTATGAAATTCCCCATATTTTTTGGATTATATTTCAATGGGGAGGGAAGATGTAATTCTTTATACTCTATATTTTTTAATCCATTTATGGTTTTATAATAAAAAGTGGGAGTATGTAAAATGTTTAAAAGATATAATTACACAAATTGAGATAATTAAGGGGGGTTTGTATTATTTTAATCTGGAGTTTGTGCTATTATAAATAGGTGAGTAATTAATGTTTTGGAATTTATAATTTCATAAATTGAGATGATTCAGGCATAGTTTTTTAATATCATGAAAAAAAAATTTCTTTCAATCACGGGATAGAATTCATGAAAAAAAATTCTTAAACTAGAAATTTTGTGTCTTGAAACTCTCTATGAGAAAGGATACTATTTTATGGAATTTTAGAAAATTCTTTGAGAATGTTTGTCAAAAATTTAAAGTGGGATATTGAATTTCATCTGTGTTGACTTTTAAATGTTATATGTATTTTTTTTCTATATCATGGAAGTGATTTTTTAGAAAAAATAGAGTATCTATTTATTAAAATAAAGATTCGGTTATATTCCTTAATAAATCAGATGATGTTTGTTTAATACATAGTGTTTCGAAAATAATTATTTATAAAATCTTATTATAGTCCAAGAGAACTTTTCCAGATAGTGAAATTTTTAAAATTTTCAAGATACGAATTCTATACAAAATTAATCATAAAAAAGTCAAAGTTTTGGTCATAAAAACATCAAGAAGTGAACTGAGGAAGTTGACAGCTATATGATTATTAGAAAAGAGTTTCCATCAGAATGAGAATTATTATAAAGATACTTCATAAGTAAATAAGAATGTTAAATCTCTTAATGTTATCAGAAAAGAATGTGTATAGTTTTACTAGATGGATAGATTTTAAGTCCACTAGATACAGTGAAGATATTAGTATGTCATCGAACATGGTGTTACAAATCACATTAACCTAAAAATAGTGATCAAATGGAGAAATATATAGTTTTGTACTGGAAATAGTGATCAATTTTTATGAGACTATGTTTTCTAGATGTTCAATCAGATATGCTTTTGATAGATCATTGGATAGAAGATAATCAGATAGAGAAATGTGATTTCATGAGATAAATGATTCTATTTAGTTTTTCTAGATTTTGTTTAGTGTATTGAGACATGAACGAGGTTTGATAGGATAAATGAGAATAAAAAAAGATATACCAACACATCCAAAAAATCAATGCCTAAGATCTAATGTGAGTATCATAGACATATGAAACATTTGATGAGAAGAAAATAGAGGAAGCTGATTTTACAAGACCTAACTAATAAATAAAAGAGTTTCTAGATTGAGTATTTATTTTTAAAGACACAAATAATCATTCTTATGGAATATCACAAAGATCTATCTATATGTTTATCCTCTAATATGAACCCTAATTATCTATAAATATAATGTCGAGAGTTATTGATTATGGAGATTTCGATATGTTATTTATACATTTATAAATCTATCCTGGTTGTTTAGATGTTTTGAATATATTTTTTTCACTATGATTTAAAGAAATTTCAATGAATAAACCTTTCAATGATGTTTCATATAAAATGGAGTTTGGAAAATTTACGATGGGTTGAGTAAGCAAATTAAATCTAGATACTAAATTTTCTTCTTGTTTTATGGAGATCATTTCTCTCTATAATGGGGGGTCCAGTCATTAGGTATTTTTTTTTGTTCATTAAAGACCAATGGATGCTAAGAGTTGTTATTTTATATGATATAAAATAAAGATTTTCTAAGAAGACATTATCATGGATGAAGAAGATGCACCGGATAAAGGTTTTCCAGACACTGTTATGCTAGATAGAGCATCATTGAATAGAGGTGTATTAGAAAAAATTCACTAGACCAAAGATAATTTAATAGAGGTTCCCCAAAAATGGTTATACCATATGGATACATACCAAACATAGGTTATGGACATAGGTTTTGTGATACACTTTCAAATTTATTTATTTTTATCTTGGAAGGATAAGAAAAATTATTAACTGATAGGAACTAGTATAATTATCTACCAGGGGATAAATAGAGTTTGATGGGTGTTGGCACAATTTATGTCACTTAATTATATAATGGGTGTTAATTAACTGATAGATGTTTGCACTATGAGGATGTAGTCACCCACATTGGCTAAGAACGCTATAAAATCTTGTGTTTCCTGCTTATTTTTTTATCTTTACATACAATTGAGGTTGGGTTATAATTTTTGTAGGATTGACACAATAACGAGTTATAGATGTTAATTTATAAAGAAAAGATATTGAAAAATAACACTATTGATTCATTCTTATATTTTTAGTTTTTTCACAATCCTAATAACTTCATCAACAAAAGGAAGAGATTTTTTTTTCTTGCACATACTTTTTACCACTGAAGTACATGTATCATATGACTACACTAGAATAAGTAAGTCACTGGATAGAGTCCTTTGAATTTCAATTTATCATTTCATAGTGGCATTAATTAAACAAAATCATTGAAAATAATTAAAAACTCAAGATTTTTTAATCCAAACTCATATATACATTCAAAAGAAAGACAACAAAATAAATGAAAAAAAACTGAAGGAAAATGGGTTTCCATTGATTGAAAATTCATCCTATATCTATAGAATTACTGTTAAACACAATAATTTTATTGGGATGAAAATTTTAAAATCTTTATGACTCAAAAACCACATATATAACTAACATAAGTAAACAGAAAAACATCTTTTCAATGTTCTCCCTCCCATTTTATTGAGGGTCCCACCCATTTATCATTTTTCATTGAATTCTTATAATCACATGGGTTTACATGTTTCACTATGAAACAATTGACCCCATATATAATTCCTTAGTGTAATCACCAATAACTTCTAGAAGAAATAGTTCATCCAACACCTCACCCAGTTACCTTAAACTATATACTATGATTAATTCAAATAAGGACATTGACTCCATTTACAGATCTTAACATCTTCTAAAATTCTAGTAATCTGACATCAGTGGAACATCGATATGAAATCACAACATTCAATGAACTCAATTAATCAATTAAAGATCACTATCACTACTCTAATAAGTAAAAATCATTAATTGATATTTATATATTGGGTAAACTACACCCAACCCTCAAATAATATTTACGATCCCAACAATCTCAAACTTAAAGACTACTCTAAGTATTCCTTAACAACTTACAACACATAAGAAGGCATAAAGTTTTTATCTTATACTCCTTATAACACTTTGGAAATTTTTTATGATCATTGAAGTCAATATACGTAATGATACTATCGTAGACTCTCTTGGACTAAAGCTTTTGTGAACATATCCACTCGATTTTGTTAGCCATCTCTCATACAATAACCCAACACTCCATCCTCATGAAATATATTATGTAATGTTATATATGGTTTATGAAATTATTACTCAAAATGAGGTGAAACAAGTAAAATTTATAACCATATTTCATCATTTTATATGAAATATTTCTTGAATCCTTTATTATTATAACATAAACTTTTCTTTACATTAGTGAAAAAAGGACATATTAATGTTTATTTTCCTAGAAATTGGGTACCTAAAACATGGAAACTAAAAACATTCTTCTAATCCACTTTAAATACATCAATATGTGTTTTCCCTAGGATAATTTTACTACATATCATATCCTAGGGAAAACCATTTAAGGAAAGTAGTGAGCATAAATCATAGTAAGGGAAAACTATGGGAGACATAAAGCATGTGATCATGAGGCATATCAACAAGAACATGACAAAAATGAGGGATCAACAAGAGGCATATTATAAGAATATGAACATGAATTATAAAATTTAAATTTTGATATAATAAAAAAAAATTCATTCATAAGCAATTTAGCATGGTTTATCACCAAGGTGTCATAAATTAAAATTATTAACGTTATTAACCAAGATATACTAAAACTTATCATATCTAGAGATTAATTTCTATAATAAATGAATTGGAAATATATTAGGTAGAACCATCAATAGTCCATAATTTAATGTGATTCACATTGATCATAATAAATTATTTCATTTATAACCCATGAAATATAGTGAATGGGTTAATTATTAGAATCGTGGCATAGAAAATTTCTTAAAGGCATGACCATTACATCATTATAAAACCTGAAAATGTTAATGTGGGTTATATGGAATTAAATATATAAATAAATAAATATTACACATAGAATAAGACCGAAGGAATAGTAATAGGCTTTGGTGTCCACAAAATGAAAATAAATGAGAATTTCTTCTGTAAAAGAGAGAAATTTGAGAAGAAAATTGTGCAGCCTGGCAGGTATAAAATATGGTTTTAGGAAAGTATAAATCCAAGGAGAATAAACGTATCTCATTGATGAATAATTATTTTATAAGTAAGTTTATTATCATAATATGATGAAAAGGAAGTAACATACCCTTTAAAATAAATATAAAAAATGAATTTTTTGAAGGGAAATGAAATTGATGAGAATTCACTTACCTTAAAGAGTTTTTTCTAAAACATAAGGATGGATCCATGGGGAATAATGGAGATCTTGGGTGAATCTTAGGGAGTAAAAATAACTAAAAATTCATGAAGGATGAATTTTAATTTAAGTGTAATGGTGAAATGGGTTAGTATTTATGGAAAAAGTGTAGGAATTATTTAATAATTTCCAAATATGGGACGTGGAAATCTATGATGTAGAAATGAAAAGAAATTATTAAATAAGGATTTTCCTCATGGAGTTGGAAACATGTGTTAAATATTATGAAATTTTAATCCACTATAACCAAACACCATTTTGTAAAACTTATTTTTGCATGGAAATGTATATTTTCAAAAGTAATAATTTCAAAATCAAAATGTCCATTTCAGACTTTGAAAAGTAACTTATCGGTTTTGAAATTGATTAAAATATAATAAAATACTTATTATAATGACAATTAAATATTTTTTTTTCTGGTATTGTGGTTAATTAATTGTTACATTATTATAAAATAAATTTGATGTCATATCGAAAACCCAAAATGATATTTTTACCATTTGTTGAAATAATAGAGTATTTTAGAAAAATATCAAAAAGTAAACCTAAAATAATTTTGTTGCATTGATTTCAAATATAATATTTATTTTATCAAAATAATTTTTTAAATACTTTAATTTTATCTTTAAATATTAATATCAATATTTATTGTAAAGAATCGGTTTCAAAGATAGAATAATATTTTTTTAAATTAAAAACAATATGGGACATTATAAAATTATTTTATTTTTTATATTTAAATATAGTTATTTTAAAATAATATTAATTTTAAATAAATTTTAATAATAACTCTTAATTTATTTATAAAAATGTATATATTTTCTATAAAAATAAAATTATGTCTTATTTACATCTAAAATTTGTTTGATCAAATTCTTCTCAATTCGAAAAAATATTTTATTATGAAATAATATTATTAATATCAAATATATTGAATAATAATTTTAAGTATAAAAAATAAATTACACCTTAAATAACTATCTCTTATGAACATAACAACTTATTACACCTACATACACTCTATTGTTATGGTGTGTGATGGTTGAAGTTTCTTGGGGCAGCTTGACTAACATATAATGAGTGGTAATATCTACTAACATGGACTTCTCCAATAGGTTATTTCCTCCAAGATTAACTTATTAAATATTGTATCAGGATTGGTCAAGGGTAGACCCAAATGATTCTACCTCCTACCCCTGTTTTGAAAAATGTGCTACAAACACCTTGAGTCTAGTGGTCAAGACCATCATTTCTTCTTTCTACATCAATTATAATTTTTTATCTAATACTTATAAACACTAATTAAAAGGGTAAAATTACCACCCGTGGGTATAGTTTCCTAAGGTAAAACTGACTAATGGCTATTTTGACCAACATTCATATTTGACCAATAATCATATAACGTTCAAATACCAATGGTAAAATTTCCATTTATACCCTAAAAATATTACTTTATTCTTTCACAAAATATTAATAATAATTACTCTTAATGTTATATTTTAATTTATTAAATTTTTGATTGGATTTCTATTTTTTCAGTACTATAGTTTTATCACTGGGTGGTGATTCTAGTAGATTAGGGAGATCTATATTTTCCCATTTTATCCATTCAATTTTATATTTTGTGTGCATTCGTAATGATTGACATTTTCAATGGTTTCATAGATGACTATAATAATTATTTTTATTAATTAGAAAAGGGTATTTTGGGTTCTCTATGTATATACGTGTATGAAATTATATATTATATAACACACATTATTTCATGAAATTAATTTCATTTAAAAAAATTATACTTTTATATTATCCCCCTTTTATAAATTTCATCACCGAAATATCAACTCATAATCTCGATTGAGATTATGTGAGGGTACCTATATTTTATTATTTCATCTCTTTCCCATGTCACTTGTTCATACTTATGGACCCTTTATAACACATTGACAAGGTGGGTAGAGTTATTGTATATAACTTTATATTTTCCATCAAAGATCTCCAACAACATATCCTCATTGTGGAGGTCATGTTCCAATTGTAACACCAATAGATTTAGTACATGTGACTGATCATTTATATAGTTCCTCAGAAGAGATTTGTAAAATACATCATGACCTGAGCCATATTTGGTGGAATTTGTAGCTGATAGTCCACTGCTCCTATCAAATAAAGGTTTTCAATGGTGATAATGTACATAAGGCAAATATTACTTAAATTTTCAAACCACATGACTATCTTCCATGGTGAAATTGGAATGTAAAAGTTTTCTCCAATATCAAAATACAATTCCCTTTGACAATTGTCATCATAGTTCTTCTTCTGACTCTTATAAGATTCTATCTATGGTAAAATGGATTGTTATTTTTATGTAATCTCTTACACAACATAGATCCTAAGAAACTTTCTCTCACAAACTTATTCCCAACATGTTGGAGTTATATATCAATTAGAATATAGAACTTTATAGGGCTCCATTATAATACTCTAGTGGAATCTAATTTATTTTAGAACTCCACTAAGGGAATGTGTTGAAACCATCCACCTCTAAATTCCATTGATCATGTTCGCATCATGTACTCATATGTATGAAGGGTCATTTCAGATTGGCCATCATTTTTGGGTAGATAGGCCATACTGAACGTCAATTCAGTATTCAGACCACGTTGAAAACATCCTCATAATTTATTTTTTAACCATAGACCATGATCATAAATGATTGAATTTGGTTCCCCCATACAAACCCATTATTTCCTTTAAATAAATATTAAAAAATTTCTCATGATATATATATATTCACAAATATCAATGAAATGTGAAGTTTTCTTTTTTGATCCACTATAACCCATGTCACATTATTCCCTTTTTATGTTCTTGGGATACTAGTGATAAATCACATTGTGATATTGTCCTGTATCCATGTTTGTTTGGGTAGTGGTTTCAATAACCCTTTATGAGGTTTTCACTCCCCATTCACTTATTTTTACTCCCTAAACCTAAAAATATAGTAAAAAATCTCCCTATCTTAACATACCACCAATAATGATAAGTAAAGTACCTATACATATAAATCATTCTATAGTTAATATACAATATATATTTATGATCACCATTAATTGTCGCCTTTATCTCTAAGATATATGGGACACATATTCATGTATGTAATTTTATTAAACATTCATGAACAATATTTATTTTAGGAAACTTCCCATTCTTCACATCATATTTCTTTCTTTGTATCAAAGGATCTTCTCTTTGAGATCTCCTGATATTCTCTAGTAATGATGGTTAAGAAATCATTTGGGATATTATCAATGGTGTTGCTTCCCTTCTGATTCCTCTGACCAACCTTACTTGGTTTATTATCAATGGGTATTCGTGTTTCCTCATCATTTCTAGAAAAATATGGTCATTCCTACTTATTGAATCAGTTACTTTGTTTTATCTTCCAGGTTGATAATTAATTTAATATTCATAGTCTTTAAGAAGCTCTGACCATCTCATTTTTCTCTTTTTCAATTCATTTTTCATGAATATAAACATTAATCTTTCATAGTCTATGTATATGTCACATTTATCCCTTTTAAAAATGTGACTCCACATATTAAGAGAAAATAAGACTATAGGTAACTCTAGATCAGACATAGGCTAGTTTTTTTCATGATTCCTTAACCGTCGAGATGAAAAAGTGAGGGCCTTGTCTTTTGTTGGAGGAAACATCCACAAAATTTAAAAAATGCATCATTAAAAATAAGAAACCATATTTGATAGAGGGTAGAGTTAATAGAGGTGTAGTAACCAGTATCTTCTTCCGTTTTTGTAGAATTTCTTTATACTCTTTTGGACAACAGAACTATTCTCCTTTTCAAGTCAACTTGGTTATTGGTTGATAAAGACATGAATAACTATTTCACCAAACTCTTAAAAAACTAAAGAAACTATGAATCTCAGTTACTATTATAGGATTATGAAATTCCTCTACAAAAGTTTCCATGAAAGGGTTAGTTAAGATTCCTACATTTTTTATAATGTTCCCCAATAGTGAAACTTGTTATACCAATAATATACATTTGATGAATTTTTTAAATATATTTTCCTTCGTCATTGTTTTAAATAAAGACATATATTATACTCAAGTTCCTCATTAAATTTGGAATATAAGAAAACATCATCAATAAAAACTATAATAAATTTATAAAGGAAGTCCTTAAAGACTATATTAATCAAATCAACAAATATAAATGGAGTATTATTTATACTGAAGGGCGGAACAAAAAACTTATAACATGCATAAGTTATTCATATGTAACCCTTTGTAATATATTATTTCTTCATGCTCAATTTATGATTCCATGGTCAAAGGTAAATCTTATAGAATAATTTAGAGCCATGAATCTTTTCAATTAAATCATAAATCATTGGGAGAGGATACATTTTATTCACCATTATCCTATTAGAAACTCTATATTTAATTAATAAACACATTAGAATATAATTATTATTTAAAAAAAGAATAGGTTATCCCCAGGTAGACACCCTTGGTTGGATAAATATCTTCCCCAAAATTTCATGATTTTTTTTATTTAATTACTCTAACTCCTCATTTTTCATTATATAAGGGGTATTCGAAATCAGCTTGAGTCCAGTTATGGGTAAAATTGAGAATTCTACCTCTATTTATATGGGAGGTATAAGTAACACATCAAAAAATAAATCAATGTATTCATTAATTATTGGTAAATTCTCTATTTCATAGTGTCATTTTTTCCCCTATTCACTGATCATCTCCCACATGAAGGCTATGGGAGGTGCTTCTATATAAATCTCAGGTAGGGAAGTCACTCTATTTAAAATAACCTTAGGTTTTCTATTCAATACTACAAATGTTTTCTTACTCCTATAGTTGGTATTATAATTATTCATTGATAGCTATTCAATCCCTAGTATAATGTGTAATTTCATCATGAGAATTTATACTATATTTTTAATGATATTGTACTCTAAAATTATAATATTAGAGTTTTAATACACTTTTCTTCCAATAATAATCACTATAAGAGTATTTACTGAGAAATATACTTTTATCACTTCATGGATTAATTATATTTTATTATATTACATGGATAATATAATTGAATGTGTAGAACCATAATCAAATAAATTATTTTCTAGCTTAGAGAAAATTATGTGAGTACCTTCCAACACATCATTTGGAGACACTACTTCAGACACTATGATAGATAATTCCTAACCTTGTTCCCTTGGCCTATGCTAGGGTTTTTGGTGGCTTCCCTACATTATATTTTCATTTGGGAATTGATTGGAATAGTGTTTAAGCTATCCACACTTGAAGCATTGAATATCACGCTAGTCCTACACCAGCATCCCTTTGTCATTAGTGTGGAGAAGTTGAGGATTCACCTCACCATGAGTGTTCTGAAAAATATCCACACATCTTCCAAATTTTTAGCACTTTCCACCCCCAATAAATCGATTTCCTATATTATTCTTCAAAAATTTGATTCTTAGGGAATTTTTCACCTTCCATCATGTTATTCAAGAATAAAAATTATTCCCTAATATCATATAGATTTCTTTATTATTTTCTTTTGAGAAATTTTACCACTATGTCTCTCCCAACTCAATTTAAACCTTTACTACACTCTATACAATCTTCTTTTAGCTTTCATGGTTTTGATTTGTTAAATTTCTCAATTAATGGGGTGTTGGTCAACTAAAGAATCTTATAACCATTCTCGTAGTATAAAAAACAAATCAAGAGGTGTATAAAAATAGTGTTTTCAATTTCATTTCATATATTACCCATGATTCATTTTCCTTATACATGATCTCTTAGAATTCCGTCTCAATTTTTTTTCACATCAAATAGAGAAAATATTTATTGAAATTATTCCCTTAAACTCTTACCACTCCATAACATCAATATCCCTTACAAGATTTGTGTCTTTATTCAATATCCAACACTGACCGGCTTCAACTTTTAAGAGGTATATAGGTAGCGGGAATTTATTTTGTTCTAAAGATTATAGTACAAAAAATAAATTTTCAATTGAGGTAATAATTTTTTGTCAATAAGTATGCCGGTAGTTCTACTAAAAAGAATGTAGTAATAGACACATGAAGAATTAAATGAAAATTGTTTCTATAAAAAGTGAATCTGGTCGCACAACATGATTCATGTGATTAGTCATAACTCAATATAATTGATCTATCATCATCATCAGAATGTTTTCAACCAATATTCCATTTGATGTTTTTCATTGCATCATCTGTTGTACTCATCATTTACATGATTCCTCTTATTTCCATCCAGTTTTCAAAAATTATAAAATATATTTTAGAAACATTTTTATTTTTGGAACCATATAATTTTAAAGGGAGTGTATATATTAAATAATCATGATTAAATAAGTTATTCATTAATATACTCTATTTTCAGTTAATTTTTTTATATATTCTTCATAAATCTTCATAAATTTTATTTTTATTAACAAAACATATCCCCCATGAGTGTCATACTAGGTGTGTACCAAGGCTCATTGTGATCGAAAATTTCATGATTGATTCTATCATAATGGGGCGTTCTCATGTGTTACTACTATTTAAATCTATGCGAGAGAAACATTGACTTGTAGTATCCAGATAGGGATTCATTTTATTATGAACCACATACTTAATACTCCCAAAAAAATTGGGGTGTTTTTAGATATTTATACTTATACCTAAGGTTATTTCTAATGTTTCAAGTACTAATATATAAAAATAACTGATCTGTCCTCTAATACTAACAATGGAATCCCTCTTTCTTTATTAAATAAAATTTTCATTACATTAGAAAAAATAAATGATCTTTTATAGTTTATTTTATTGTAAATTATGTATATAATACAATAAAACATGAATCTTTATTGTAATCGACAAGAAATTAATTATCGTGGGTTAAAACTAGAATGATTTTACTATATCTAATATCTTAGGGAAATACATCAATGGAATGGGGAGAAATTGAACCCCAATAAAAGAATATGGAAGGGAGACATATAGTATGCGATCATGAGGCATATCAACAAGAGTATAATTAAAACAATACATGAAAAAGAGGTATATCAGAGTAATAAGAACCTAAAATATAACATGTAAGTTTAGATACTACATAAAAATGAGGAATTTATAAGCATGAAACCATGGTTTTGACACCAAGGTTCCATAAAAAAATTACCATGGTTATTCCCCTAGGTATCATAAAACTGTTCATCTATAGAGATTAAATTATTTAACTAATGAATTGGAATGAAATCCAGGAACACCCTTAATATGAGTTAATTTATTATGATCCAAATCAATCATAATAAATCATTTCATTAATAAATCATGTAATATAAAGAAAATTCTTCAAATACCAACCTGGCTTAGAAAAGTTCCTTATGCAATGATCATTACATCACTATAAACCCATGAAAAGAGAATATGGTTACATATATGTAAATAGAAAAATAAATAAATCATTCTTTAATATATTTTAATACATATGGAATGGGAAGTGATTATGGTGTCTATAAATAACAAATAAATTATAACTTCTCAAGTAATATAGTGAAATTTGAGAAGTAAATTTGGCACCATTATAGGTATAAAGCATGGTTTTAGAAAAGAATAAAATGAGATAGAAATAAGGTATACCATTGATAAATAATTATTTTATCATTAAGGGTATGATAAAAAGAGTAACAAAAGGATGTAACATATCCTTTATAATCTATACATAAAATTATTTACTCTAATTGAAATGAAAAAGATGAGAATTAACTTACTTTATAGAGTTTTTACTAAAACATGAGGATATAACCTTGGGGGGTTAAGGAAACCATGGGGGGGATATTAGGGAATATTATCACCCAAAAATCATGGAATTTTTATTGGGAGATAAGGGGAATGGATTAATGTGTGGGAGTTCATATATTAATTGGATAAATTGTTTAAAAAAATCCAAATCATAGTCTTAGAAATCAAGGATGTAGAAAATGAAAAAACCATGGCTTAACCAAGGTTTTTAAAAATTGTTTTGGATATTTGAGTAACCTTTTATGATATTTTAATCAACTAGAATCAAATCCCATTTTTAATACTTATTTTTTAATAGAAAATTGAATTTTCTATAAAGTATTATTTTTAACATCAAGATTTTAGAATTTGGAGTGTAACTTTTTGGCTTTGAAATTGATTAAAATATATTGAAATAATCTGTATTAATTAAGTAACATATTTTAGATTGTGGATGAAGGTTAAATAATTATTTAATAAATATGAAGTCATACTGAAAACTCAAAACATAATTTTGACTAAACACTTCAAAATAATATATTTTATAAAATTATCAATATTTCAACCTCAAATAATTGTGATTTAGGGATTTCAAATATAATATATATGTTATAAAAATAATTTTTTAAATATGGTTAATTTATCTTTTATTTATAAATACCACTATTTATTGTAAAATATGAGTTTTTAAAACAAAATCAAATTTATAAAAATCATAAAAATTACCTGGGACATTATAAAAATAATTTATCATTTGTATTTAAATAATTGTGTTTTAATTTAATATTTCATTAAAATAAATCCTATTCAGAATACCTATGTTTACTAGAGAAGTGTATATGTAATCTATAAAAATATAATTATGTTTTATTTGTGTCTATAATAAAATTATCCAATTCATCTCTCTTAAACTTATATTGTATGAATAAAAAATATTTTTAAAAATCAATGTATATAATATAAATTTACATTATACAAAGTAAATTACACTTTGAGAAACTAATTACTAGACACATGACCCCTCATTAAACCCGTGTATGCCTTTAGGTTAAGGTCTGTGATGGTGGTAGATTCATGGGGTGGGTTGTCTAATATTCATTGATTGGTAACATGGTCTAACTTGAAATTCTATAATTGGTGATTTAGTTCATGATCCCTTATTCAATTTTGACATAGGATTTCTCAAGGGAGAACCCCATTGAAGCTACCCCCTCCCATGTTTTGATAAATGTGATTCAAATTGAAAGGTTCTAATAGATGTGGACATCATTTTTCCTTTCTCTATTAGTTATCCTTGGACATTAATAAATATAAACACAAATTATAATGGTAACATTATCAAACACGAGTATAGTTTTTAATGGTCAAATTGACCAATGTTTATTTTGAAAAAATAGTCAAATTTTACCAATAGTCATATAATGGTCAAATCTCAATGGTCACATTACCATTTATCCATATAAATGTTTCTTTATTTTTTGAGTAAATATTCACTACAAGTCCTCTTAAGGTTATGTTTTCGTTTCATAAGATGTTGATTAGTTTACTAATATTTTGATTTATTTCTATAGTTTTGGTTATGGGGGTGATGATTTAGGTATATAGCGGTGATCCACCTTTTCCAATTTTTAATATTTTATTTTATATTCTCTACCAAGATGTAATATTCAACGTTTTATTTGGTTTAATAGTTGACCAATGTAATTATATTTATTAATGAGATATGGTCTTATTGTTTTATATACAATTTTACAAGTATAAAATTATATAACATATAAAACGAATTTACTCATGAAAAAAAATATCATTAAAAAATATTGGGCCCTTACAAGCTTAATAATTTCAAAATTTTCCATGCCCCATATTCCTAAAGGATTACAATATTTTGTGACTAGATTCATAATCAACTATTGTCGTAAAATATTTTCAAAATCTCCCACAATGTTCTTCTCTCATCACACCCTTATTAGAAATAACATACTTAAAATGTTTCTTTATAACCTCAGAAAATGGAAACATAATAAAGGTTGAGAAACAATTCTGAGTAAGGGTAAACACATGAGATATCAAACACTGATTATAAGTCAGAATAAAATAATAATAAGGGTATGATAATACAATCATAAATTTGGGAAAAATACCATATCAGTTAATGTTCATTAATAATGATTCATTGAATAATTCTTTCTTCATATCGAAGGAAATATGTTATAATAGATAAGAATCATAAAAAATCATTCCTGACACCTGAGAACATATCATATTTCTAATAAAAAAGTTTTTAATACATATAAGAATAGAAAATAATTTCTATTATATTTGTTCAGTCCCAGGAGTATTATGGTTGAAAAATTCTCATAGTGGATTAGGTTAACTACAATTCCATTATTTACTTAGTGGATGTTAACTCCCATAACTATCATAGTTGAAATAGTACCTTTTAAATTTTATTCACTCCCCATTCTAGATTGTATTATCTCATGAGATAAAAATCATTACACATTGTATCATAGGGTTATATAATTTAAGAATAGAGATCACATAATGATAACAATAAATAAAGTATACTACAAGACCATAATAACATTATTCATTTCACCATATCATAATCTATGATAAGAAATTGTTTTCAAAAAGATTTAATCATCACATAACTACCTCATCACAAACTAGTGAGTTTTTAAAATAATAATTAAAATATATTCATTATAAGATATAAAAATAAATAAATTGAATTCTATCATATAATAGTATTCTTGAAAAAAATAATTATACTTGGAATGATATTGAGATAGATGAAAATAACATTAAAATATAATTTGAATATTTCTTTTGAAACATTGAAAATTCCATTTTTTTGTATATTTAAAAAATAAAAATTTCAAAAATATTGATAAGAAAATGTTTTTAGAATATTAAAATGAAATATTATAAAGTTACATTCAAACTAAATAATGTTCATGGATGTGGGGAAATATTTTCATGTTTTATACATTGAAATAGAACATTCTTTTATGTCTTGGGGAAAAGTCAAAATTCAGTCGTACCTAAAAAAATTGAAATTTTTATTAAATATTTTTCTTGAACATTTTAAAGTGAATAAAATAGTATTAATATTAAAAATTTATATATATAATTGTAGGACAATTAATTTATTGAATTTATTGTTTAAAAATCAGTTAATTTCCCCTAATTGGAATTTAGTATAAACAACCTTGTAAAGAAATTAGATTGTAACGTAAACCCCTAACCCTGGTCATGTTCTTCATTTTACTCAATAATGAGTTTTTTATAACAAAAATAAATTGATTATAAATATATTATTGAACTATATTCATATAAATATCACTAAATGTCATTAAATTATAATTTCTAATTATAATTTTCATTAATAATTCTTCATTAAAATCTATATTAAGGTGACAAATGGTCTTTTACATTCACGATTTAGTTCTACGATTCTGATCATTACAGGTTGGTCAGGTTTTTTTCATATAAAAACTTTCATATTTTAAAAATTATTATATTTATTCAGTATATATACTTTTATAAATAATCATAAATATATGTGATGAAAAATGAAATACATCACTTCATTGAGATGGTAGTCTGTCTGTAAGGAAGGGTGATGTTTTCACTTTTATATGAATGGAATGGAATGAAACATTAATATTAATTATAAATTAAAATATAATAACTTTAAAACAAATATTATATATATATTCCTTAAATAAAATCAATGTAAATATTCAATGAAAAATTAATCGCATCATTGAGGGAGTTAGCTGTCTACACACACACATGAGTGTCATTATCATTTTCCAATGGATGAAAAGAGGATTGGAAATTGATATAATATTAACGTTAAAAATATTATTATAGTTTATATTATTATAAAATAATTTCAATAAGGTTTTATAACAATTTTAGGGGTTTATGAAGAAATAATCATGAAGAAGATCAGTAAGAACACATACCGCTTTAACGAGTGAGGGGAGTGACAGAAAATTTAATTATTAAGAATATTAATACAAATTGAAGTCACTTTGAAGGGAAAGTCGATCCAAAGTGAAATAATAAAATATAACATAATTATTATATACATAAACTCAAAAAAAATATTTATACAAGTTATTAGGTTATTTTAAACCATATCTCTTTATTATTAACCCCTCCCCCTATTAATGCATTAAACCATTACCATATTGATATTTTTTTACCTCAGTTACAATTCATAGTGAAACAAAGTAAAGTTGAACTTATAAAATAATATTAATTATAATTATTATGAATATAGAATTTATTTCTCAACATTTAATTTATATAAGTGTTATAAATCCATTTTAAAACAAGTTTTCAAACAAAAACAAAACCTATTTTAAGAAAAATTACATTTAAAGATAAAATTGAAATTTTTTATTCCTTTACTAGTAAAAACCATTAGATTAATGTTAATATATTTTATTGAATATATTATATAAAACTTTTCTAGACATTCCATAAATATTTATTAATTAAATATTTTAATATATACTACATTGTGAACAATAAAAAAGTATTTTTTGAAAAATATCTCAGTTTACCTTCTAATTATCTTATCATAATTTCTAACTAGTTAAAAATTAGTGTATGAATTATGATTCATTTATTGACATAAAATATAAATATATTTATTAAAAATATTACTTCCTTAGTTATGAATACACATATTATGTAGAAAAATACAATATATTCAAAAATTGATCTTCTGATATAACTGATAATATTTTTAATATTTGAAAAATTTAGAACTAATTTACTAGAAAATAATCAAAACATTCATTATGGATATTTTTTGTACATTATTTTTTAAATTTAAATTGTTAGATTCATAACCATTATTCCAATATGTATGTTATTGTAGTCATATTTAAAAATAATATTCCAATAAGATATCATGGTTTGTATAAGCTCGATGTTACATGTAAAACACTTTGTCAAACACATCAAATTTATTTAAATAGATATATATATCATAAAATCATGAGGTCTTATATTCTATCCCTATTAAAATAATTGAACCCTATAAGATTTCCCACTTTTATAATAATAACTATGGATACCTTTGCATCATCACATCCTCGGGAACCCACATAGCTTCATTAAGTGTATTGTATCATCAAAAAACATTTACTAGGTTCATGGTATGGTATCAATGATGTTTCTATTAATGATCTATAATCTTCACTAGTTGTTCATCATAATAGAGGACATGATATATATATATATTTATATTTATATTTATATCCGTACATGTTTTTAAACACCTAATATTTTATATGTATTATAATTGAAATAAATTTGAAGTATTTGATAGTTTCCCTTAAAAACAACACTCAGTCTAAATAAACTATAAAAAAGAAATCCTTTATAACCAAGATGTTAAATTGGTATTTTTTAATCTTAATAAACAAATTATGAAAAATATGTAGAAAACATTCAAATAATTTACATTTATTGATTAATTAATAATATATAAATACTCAATTTTTAGTAAATTCATTTTTCTCTTTAAAATATGTTCTCTTATAAAATGATTTTCATAAACATGTGTGTATGAGAATTATAATAAATTGGAAATTTTTTTAGGAATATTAATTTATGAAATGAAAATCATTATAAAATTTTAATTTATATATTATCTTATGGTGAATTTTTCAAATTTTTCTAAAATGATGTATTATCTCAATGAATAAGTAAATATACCAATGTTTTTTTAAATAGTCATTTATCTTAATGTAAAATTTACATTACGTTATGAATTTGAACTTAACATAAAAAATTTCCCCATAAATTAAAAATAATATAATTAATTATACATGAATCATCCTTGTAATTTATTTGGGTATAGGAATTGTTTTTCATGAAAACATATTTATATAAAAATTATTTTTATGATTGCATTGAATTTTTATATTAACTAATTGAATTAATTACAATTTACAGGTGGTTTTAACTAAAATTCTCTACTATATATTAAATAATTTATTTTATCATTCATATTAGGGATTTTACAGGGAAAATAAAGGAATAAAATTTAGTTTTATGCTTAAAAATGCATTTGTCTAAAACAAGTTTTTTATTATTGTTTGTGTGCTTTTTTAAAATTAAATTATAAAACTTATAGAAATCATGTAACATCCAATCATTTTTTTATTGACTAATATAATAATATAATAATTTATTTTTCTCATTTTTTTTCTCACTTGTCTCCTTGCGTTTGTAGTTGGTTTTTTCTCGAAAATGGGTCAAGAGATTTCCCTTGTATTTTAGTTTTGGTATGGATTCAAACAAGGTTATAAAAGAGATTAAGGTAGTCCACCAGCTCAGTAGTGGGGTCCACCAGAATTCTGGTGAATGGATAGAAGATGGGGTTCCATATAAAAATCCCATTGGACAGTAGGAGGAATCTCACTATGTAACCAATTGGTTATTTAGTGTTATAGGCCCACTGTATACTGTAATACATAACCGATGGGAGCCTGTAGAAATGTTATTTTCATCCATATAGGAAGAAATATAGAATATTTTACAATTAATTATATTCCACTATCTAGTCTACATCCTCTTTTTTCTATTTTTTGTGGCTTTCGGGGTAGATGAAGTTGGGGTTAATCTTGTATTTCTACCAAATGAAAATTCTATTTTATTTATAAATTAATATCCTTTAGTACTATCTTGATTCATTTTACATGAAGGCTCTATTGGGATGTTATAAGACCCATAACACAAATAATTTGGTGTATATAATCAATAATAAATCAAATGTTCCTCTATTTCTAATTTGTTTTTATTTTTTTCTTGTATCATTTACTTCTTGAAATCCACCATATTTCTCACTATGGTATGGCTTCATCAATGATGGGAATTTTTTATATGATTTCTTACTATAAATTAATTAAACTTTTTTTAATTTAGATATGTTTATTTTATCAAGAGTCATAATGGTGAATTGATCAATAGTTGGGGTGATCAGTTCTCTTTTTGTCATTATTTGTTATAGATCATGTCAATTTTGAAAAATTATTATTGATAATTATTGACCAAGGATCCCCTATTGATTCATACAGAACATGGATAATATCATCTTATTATGACCCATGGGAGTATTAAATTCCATTTATTTCAAGGTATGTGGTTTTGTAAAATATATTTTTTATGAGAACATTGAATTATTGATTTCCTAATTTGATTTCTAATATTGATTAAAGGGATGAAAATGGTATTGATCAAATACAATGGTTTTGAATATAGATTTCAAATTTAATCTCTCTTTGGGTTTTTGATAGAAATGGTTTTAAAGAATGATTTACATGTTTCCAAAAATGAAATTACTTTTAATGACAATGTTGTTGTAAACCAGGCCATGATTGAAAATGAGGTAGAGATCCATCTTTCAGGATGAACTCTTTTCCCTAAGAACTATTATGTTTTTTTAATGTATGCACTAGTTTACCTAATTTGTAGTATGTATATTCTCTATGATGTTTAGTATTACCCCTATACATATTATAATAGGGCAATGTGAAGACTAGGAGTCCTACTCATCAGAATAATTTAATGAGGATCCTCAATGATCTGTGATTGTTTGTATATCTCGGCTTATTTTCCCTAATTTTTAACTTTGAAATGGTTTTATGTTGTATGTTTCAAAATTATTTAGAAACGTATTTATTATAATTATTGTTAGTTATGTAAGGGGTTTTTTATAAAATTATTTATCACATTATATCCCATGTTAGGTTTTAAATAATCGAAGTATAATTATTTTATTCAAAAAAGTATCTTTATGAAAGACATGGTGGGATCCTACTTTGTTCTTTATCTCACACCATGCATACACCTTTGGTTTTATTTACATTTTATTAAATTTTATTCTAGTAAGGTAAAATAACTACATGAAGGTTGTGGTATTGTTTTTTAGAATTTTTTGAGACTATTGAGGTGACATCAAGTCACATATAGTTTGGTTTTGTATCTTCAACTACTTTTGGTTACAGATGTATCTTGGAACGTGTTTTACCTAATAGTGGTATCTATATTTTATTGACTTATTTTTGAAAAACCAATACCTTTTTAATATTTTCCACCATATATAAGGTTACTTTTTAAACATCATTTAAAAATGTTTTTTCTTGACGCCCATGTTCTTATCACCATCCCATGGGGATCAGGAATGCCCATTTGAATGTTTTAGGACTTGTTTAGTTTAATGTTATTTAGGGTAACCTATAGTGGTACCTAAAATATTGATGTTGTTTAAATGTATTCCATAATTTAAATCATAATAATATATATAATTTATTTGGATAAACATAATACTTGGTCATAATGAAATATAAAAACTGAAAACATTTGTCACTATGATTAATTATATAAGGTTTTCCAGTGGGTTTAAACCATGAGATATGGGTATGATTTACCCCCACACATTAATATTTATAATTTTTTGAAGATATTAAAATGTTATCATATCATATCCTAAACTAGTTTTCCATTTTTATCCATTTTTCCTTTTATCTTAGAA
This sequence comes from Viscum album, assembly GCA_963277665.1. Taxonomy (NCBI): domain Eukaryota; kingdom Viridiplantae; phylum Streptophyta; class Magnoliopsida; order Santalales; family Viscaceae; genus Viscum; species Viscum album. Next base: position 773,222,875 of record OY728155.1, on the reverse strand, counting down.
ATATTTTTTGAAATTCCATGTGTCTCACTCCCCTAATAGATAAAAGGGAACCACTTCCCTTTCATAATTCACTCTAGTAGGGCCTAATAGTTTAGTCCATACCTACTAATAAATATTTATAGATTGTTTACCTCAGTCATAGATATTATTTTCTTAACCTAATAGCAATCCTTCTAGTATTAATTTGTAATCCAAAGGAGGTCTCTCAAAGAAGACGTATAAATCTTAACCAAGGTCTCTAAATTTTATTTCATGTTATATTCTCTCAAAACATTTTTAGTGTTAAAAACATGATTAATATAGAATAATTAAAATATTGATATATATTAATGATTATATAAAAAAAATTTACCACCTCTTCTATATCAAATAGTTGGTGAAAGTATCACTCATATGTACATGTGGACTATCAACTCCATTTAGCGATACAACTTATTTTCCAGCACCATCATTCACCATTAGTTATAATGATAGATTTAATGTATATAAATTATATTTATCATATATTAATTACATATTAATGATTAATAATTATTTACCATTCACTCATTACATCCATCAAAAATTGAAAAAAAACACTCGTGTGTACGTACATACTAACATCTCTTTGTTGTGATGTAACCAATTTTTAATCAATGAATTATATGAATGGTTATTAATATATATATATATATATATATAATTAAATATATATTATTTATATAATTATTAAAATTATGGAGATAAATTATACATGATAAAATTACAAGTACTATAACATACAAACCAAGACATACATGAAAAATGAAATGGTTAAAACCCAATAAAATGTTGATAATGAGGGATTTTTTAAGAAAGGCTGATAATATGTAATTATAAAAATATTTTTGGTATAATATTTATTATTATTATTTATAATAAAATTAAAATAAAATAAAATTTATTATATTGTAGGTTATATGTCTTACAAAGTAAGGTAGACTTGAGGTAATGTTTTTATGTTACAATCTCATTTTTATGAGAATGACATACTAAAAAATTCTATAGTGATGAAATTATATTATCCAATATATAAAATATATTATTTATTTTTCTTCTAATTAAGTGATTTTGAGATATTGCATGTTTTATTTTTCATTTTTATATTTTTAATTAAAAATATTAAAATAATATTTTTGAGGAAAATTGACTTCATTTATCCCTTTGGTTCAGAATATTTTCTTCCATTTAGATACTTTAAATTAATGTTTTGTCAATAATGTCTTTTAATAATATAATACATTTTATTAGATTAATTTTTACCCAATTTTCTCTTACTATAAAAATTTATTTTTAAATATTCTTTTCAATTTTCAAATGATTTACATAAGATATTTTTTTAAAAATGTCAATGAAATTTTTGTTTCAACATACACCATATGAACAAATTTACCTACAATAATGAATATTATTTTCTTGGAACATCACAATATAAGTTGAATTTTTTATCTTCAATGAAAATGGTTTCCTTAATATTTTTTAAATTTTTATATTTTAGTTATGTGATTACAAAATATAATGGTTATTTACCTCAAGATATGATCTGGTGATATTTTAAAGGTATTTTTATCTATCACAACACCCATTATTGTTTCATATTATTTAATAAGTATCTGATTTCAGTTTATCAACAATATTATTTCTCTAACTATTTTATGAATATGACGATATTTTTATGAAACCAATATACTTTCGATGGGTTATGATATGATGATATGATGAATGTTTTATTATCTTGTTAAATAGATAAATATGGTAGTCATTATATAATGAGTGAGATCATAGATATATATCCCTCTATTTTATTATATAATAATAAATGAAACTACCTAACCCTAGAAGACCGGAGTCAGTGCCTCACTTTATTACATTTGATTGATTACAAGGAAACAAATCTTGAAGAACCAGTTTGTTTAGTAGTTTTTGAATACCAGACTACATACATGGTACCCATATTAAATTGTGAAATTGAAAATAAAATTTGATACATATTAAAATGAAAAGAAATACATCCTTGAAATAACATTCAAATATTTATTCTTTATATCCTAGGGAAAAGAAATAAAATGAGGATGAGCTCAAATACTCTATAAGAGTAAGTACAGTGGAAGAAATAATGAATCATTGAGAATAATAATCATGAAAGGGTTAATCACTGATCAAACATTACATATAAATATTTGGATATTTCATAATCAATATAGAATGGTATATAACTGAAACACGTTCCATTTGATCAAAAAAATAACAATGAAATGCATCTACAGATAATTTTAAATAAATAATATTATGGATAAAAATAATAACTGAATTATATATAATAGAAATGTTTAATTATTGAATATCATTTTTCATATACACATGAATCCTTTACCATCAAGTCCTATCTTAAAGGCATTTTAAAACATATTGTATAAAACCCCATTTAATTAGTTCAATTTATTTCAACTTATGAGACAACCGATGCATCAAGGAGATTCTAATAAAAGGTCCCCAAACCATTATGCGAATTTCCCAAACATTCCATATATATCAAATAATCAATTTAATTTTCAGATATAATTCCTTACAATAAAATATCCACATTGAGTAAAAGATACAGATTTATTAATATTTCATCACTTAGTCAAAAAATGAAAAAATAAACTTCATATGTTAAAATGATATAAGGTTTCGGAAATAATTATATCCATTAAATTATAATATTTTTATTTATGATAACTATATTTTTCAATAAAATGACAATAAGGATGTTATTGTTTCCTGATAAAGCTAACAATCCCAAAAAAATTTGATATTCGGAAAATAACCTTTACCAATTGGTAATAGACAAGTAAAAACCCCTTAGATGATAGGGTTCAAATTAAAAAATAAAATACAATGAATTATATGTGATTAATTATATTAAATGATAATGGGGTAGTACATATACCACTTTAATTGTAAGTGGTGCATAATAACAACCAAGTCTCAGTGGAATGTAAATTGAGATGAAATCTATTACCTTATGCTTCCTTTTTTATTGTGTGGATTTTATAATCCTATATAGTTGTATAATCTTGTTGCTATTTTATATAATTACCATAAACATATTTATAATATCATATAATATGTTATTATAATATCTTATTACCTATTTTGTTAAAAATAATTCAATACTTTCAACATTTTGGGTGTTAATTATCATGTTTTCCAAGTATGTTTTTACTTGTAATATTTTTTATTATTAATTAGATCATGATTTAATAATATAAATTATGTAAAATATGATTTAAATATCTTATATATTTTTTATATATTTAGTTATAATAATCTATAAAATTTGATGATAGGAAATGAAATACACCGTTTATAGAGAAGGTAGGTTATACGTACGAACGAAAATTGTTTTCATTTTATCATCATATTAAAAGAATGAAATTTAAATAATATATAAGAATATTATAATTAAATTATCATATTTATTTAATATATTTGACATATTTTTACCAAATACATCCTTTATAAATTCCATGTATAATGTGAATGAATCACTTCCCTTTGAGGTGGTGGGATTCCACACATCCAAAAAGGATGTTATCATATTCCAAAAAAATGGAAATCATGATGGTATGTATTATTTCATAACTTAATAAGAATAAATAGATTATAAATATCATATATAACACACATAAACTATAAATACATTATTTTATCTAAGCATGAATGGTCGTAATGGAAGAACTAATGATATCAGTTCACAAGATGGTAGTCTACCATACACACAAATGATGATCGCATATCCATTTTAATGGAAGTGTATTAGAGTATAGGTTTTACCCTTAATAAATCTAGTATAATTATTATAATGTTTTTTATATATTAATTATATAAGAAAAATATAATGGTTTTATAATGAAATGAAACAAATGTGATCTTTGAAGAACGTTTCCTCTTTTCGGGTAAATCCTTTTGGTTTATACAAAAATACTTGTGTGGCAATTTTATTCTATATTTTTGTATTGTCAAATTAGGGTAGGAATATTAAAGGGATATTTAGAATATTTTTGGTCTATCCTAAGGTATTTTAGGTTTAAATATGTTGTAGTGGTGAGTACCTTTTTAAAGTGGAAGAGGAGTGACAATCTTGTAAATATAAAACGTTAAGCACTATTAAGAAGTATCACATACATTAGTTGCTTTAAATAATGAAATAAATCCGATAAAATGGATTATATGGTCTATATATGATCACAAATTTGGTTTGTGACATATTTCAATGTTATTTTTCCCTTAATATTATGGTTTGGTCCCCTATAAATCTAATTTGTATCTTAGTCACTGTAATTAAGTTTAATTAATTATACTAATATTTTAGCAAAAAAAGTAAGATTAACAAATTAGAAAATATAAATTACCATTATTAAAAATATAGAATCCAGTTTTTCATATTAAAATCACATAATTAGATGAAATTAATTGAAAATTAATATCGTAGACAGGATGAAAATAAAGATCTTTCATATAAAAATGTTCAAAAGTTTGAGGTGTTTTCATATCAAATTTAATTTTTAAATTGATTTAGATGAAATAAATTAGATTAATTTATGTGTAATGGATATAATTTTACTTTAAAAAAAATTTAAATATAATTTTCCTTATAAAAAATCACATTTAAACCCATTTTCAATCAAAATTTAGTGTTTTCAGCATTCATCAAAACACGAAACTTTTTCAAAAATTAACCAAAAATATCTCAAACATAATTTTTCCATTTTTCATTCCAATATTATGTTTATTTTGAAAAATAAGTGTTATAAAATATAAAAATTCTGGTTTTAAATATATACGTCTACTAGAAGGTGAAAAAATTTCCTTTATAAAAATCTTATTCTCACCCAAATTCTGCATAGATATACAAAATCGATGAAGCTAAATATCAAATGAAAAAGAAGAATTATATTCCATTCTTTTATATTATATCATAATCCACTTAAGAATATCCTAATTTTCCCCATCATATTCACCATTATGAGATTAAAAACTCCCACTACAAGAGAAATTTCTATTTGAGTACACACTATAATATCAATGAGATATCCTACTAATTATTAACATGATATTCTTTATATTTTCTCTGAAAATTATTTTATTAATGGGGATTTTTATTTAAATAGTTTTAATTTTCCACCAAGAGGATTTGAAATATCTTTACATCAGATCCTCGAATATTTTTTAAATAAAAATTGGATATACTCTTACTAATATAAATCAAAATATTAAATCATTCAATATCACTCAATACTCATCCAAAAGATAATATTTTCTATAATGTGGTCTTTCATTTCAAACATACATAATAATTTCAATCTTTCAAATTAATGGGACCACAAGATTCATATATTTGTTTTACAATAGAAAAATAATGAAATTCAAATCACTACAATCACTTCAATAGAATGAATTATTTTATGTTCTTTGTATGAAACCTTTGTCCTACATTAATAAGTTGGAATTATGGTTTTCCTATCTTTTCACATCATTCCGTGCATGGGTAGTTTTCTTGAGTTTTTTTGTAAGTGGTAATTTCATTCATCAAAAACTAATATGTTTATTTGTGAAGGTTTATTTTTTTATAACCCCATTAATAAAAAACTATCTTAATGTCCATCTATTTCATATTTAAATCCATAAAAGTAACCAAAGATTATATAGATTTAATGTTAGTATGTTTTATTACAAGAGAAAAAATTTCAAAAAATTTAAGTTCCACATTCCACTAAAATCTCAAAACCAATTCCCTCTTCATACATATTCTAAATAAAATAACATTATATTTTACTAAGTAAATCCACTTTTTTTCATGTTCCTTCATTCCTAATGGGTAAATATATTATCTATTAGGAGTTATTCATATGAAATAAATTCAACTCAACCTTCATGAACAACTCTCATTTTTTAAAATCACCAAGGGTAGTCTATTAATTCATGTTTTATATTTCTCCACCATCCGTTAGATTTAACAAGTTCTATTTTACTCCATACCTCCATACCCCATGTCTATCCCTTGTTTATCTCCTCCAATCAACATATAGTTATGATATCTCTATATTTGAAATCTATGTATTTTTATCAATTAAAACTATATTCTAAGCTTCAACATTTCTCATGATTTTAGGTATATATTATTCTGGTCTAATTATCATACCTTCAAATCTTCTTATATGAACATTCCACAAGAATATGATAGATTATTTTAAACTTATATCCATTTAAACACGTTAAAATTTTTTCAATTTTATGGACTCTTTTCAGATCAAATTGTGTAAATTTTTATTTTTTTCAATCATCATTATTCACCAAAAAATTATTCTTCTTACATTATATCTTTTAAATGAGGGAAAAATATAACTTATGATGATTTTTATTTTGTCATCATCCCAAAGATTAAATACAAGTTCTTTATATTTATTGATTATGAGTTAACATTCCTATGATTTTACATCATGATTATCTATATGACTTATATATTTTAATGTATGATTCATATATTTTAATGTATGATTAATATATTTAGAAATTCCATTTTTCCCTTGTGTTCTTGGTACAATCATCTTATTTTTAGTGCCTCTATGACTGTATAAATTCTGAAATCCTATTCTGTTGTACTCGGCTCCATTTTCAAATCTCAAGAATTTTATCTTTCATCTTAACTACTTTTGTACCATGTCATTCCACTTATTAACTACATAATACAAGTAAAATATTTTTTTATAATGTGTGCTCATACATTAATCATAGTTTCATCAATAAAAGTTGAACAATATTTTTAAGCTATGAGAGATTTGTATGGGGAAGGTCCCTAAACATATTTATAAATTGCATCTAGATTCCAAAATTTCACTATTATTGTACTTAAGATAAAACTCTACATTAATTTCATAACAAGTATAAATCTCTCACAACTAATTATTTTTAAATGACCCATCCCCAAAATAATTTTCCACTAAAACATTCATATATTTCTTACCATGGATTCCAAGCTAGTAGTTCAAATGTTCTCAATTTTTTATAGTTAAATTTATTTAAATTATACTTATCTATACCATAATTTTCAAAAACAAAATATTATTTTTTACAACATTAGATATGTTCAAGTACTACCAAGTGATTTTTCACAGTCAATATATAATGGTACTTCCATACCCAAAATCATTCAACTATCCAATTAAAATCAATTTCTTTTGAAAAACTGCAATATAATGAACATTAATTAACCTGAAGAAACAACTATTATTAAAATAAATCCTAAAATTTCAATTCCCCAATATATCGAGATCATCAATGTTAACAAGAATATCACTTTCATTAATTTCATACACAATATTTTCAAAATATCTGTTTTAAACAAGGTAGTGGAAAGATGATCCAAAATCAATGATCCAAGAGCTTAATTGGGATTTGATACTAAAACTTATATTGGTACTATTCTCCCATATCAATCAAGTAAAAATTAAACCTTAGGAATGTGATCTTATAAAATTTCCCTTATGTTTAGGACAATTTTTCTTTAGGTGACTCCCAATTCATTAGTGATAATAGGATGACCAATGGTTTGTTGATTTATCACCACTCCTCTAACCTAAATAATCTTTTGATCGTCTTTAAAATTTTTTTATAAGGTTTTACTCTATTTACCTCTACACTATATTCATTTGTAAACAGTTATAGAATATCCCTACTTAAAATATCTACATTCAAAATGAATTTCTTAACCTATTTTAATATTATTTTCCTATTTCCTCAGGAGTTAATTATAATCATTTCCATTGTATTCCAAAATTATGGAAATAGTTAAAATTATAATATAAACAGGAAGACCCCCAGGACTATTACCTTAATATAATAAAGATATCTATTAATCATGTCAATGGAATTCACATGACATGTTGGATATGTTCATTATGATAGCATTATACTCAAAAGGTATCACATTAAGCACACATTATAGAGTGGTGTAGGATTTTCATAAATTTTTATTAATTCCACCATTATGTCAGTTGTACCCTCCTTCTCATAGAAGTTGGAATCTAGATTTTAGGATAATGAAATTCTCAAAATAAAAAAAACCATTATAACTAGGAATGTATCATTATAATTTATATATCATATCCATTTTAAAAATATTCAATAGGGAATCTATACATTTCAATATGAGATATTACCCCATAAAAATCATCTAGAAACTAAAATCCATTCCATTGATTTTATTGATCTAGTTCTTATTGTCATTCATTTCCTTTATATCTAAGAATAATAAAACCCATTAAATCAAAAAAAAAGTATGAAAAATCATGAATGTAACATAAGATGTTTCTTAATAAACTATTGATTATTTGAGAAAATATTGATTTTTTGATAAAAAATATTGAGAATCATGCAAAAACACCATGAATTGGTTGTTCATCTTTCAAATGAACACTTTAGAGGAAACAATTCACTTGATTGAATCTATTGAATTTAAATGTACCATAACATAGAATAATCTATTCACCCAAATCAGTTCATTGAACTCAAAAATCAATATTGTTAACTCCACACATAGAAAAATTCATATACATGAAAAGGGAAGAACAAAATCTTGTAAAGAAACAAAATGTTTTTACTTGGTTCATAATTTTTTCATACTTCCATGAGAGAAGTTTTTTTCACTTTCATTTCATCTGAAGTACAATTTTTCCAATACTGTGATAGGGAATCCATGTTGATCACTAACAAAAGTAAACCCACTAAAACAAAATATAAGTGGTCCTATCACTATTCCATTGAGGGGTGCATAAATTCATTAGGTTTCTCCATCTTATCATAATTAAGTCATCCATTCTACAATATTATACTTATTTGGATCCCCAATAACATTCAATGGCCTTGCTACAAATTATTGGTCAAAAAACAATTCATATTACACCTCCTTCATTTCCTGAAAACACCATTATATGAGGTATCCAAATTTAGAAAGTTATTTCTTGTGGTTCTCATGAAACTTTATAAGTTTATGGTGATCTAACAATGATGTTGTGTCCATAAAAAATTTCAAATTTCCCACTAACTTATTTTATCAATTGAAGACTACTAATACAACTCAACCCAGGAAGAATGTTTCGCCAAATATTATCATTTAGATGAATTGAATAAATATCCTAAATAGTCTTTAAAATTTATATAGTTTGACCTATATAGAGGGTATAATTTAATCCTATAGGATCGGAAGGTGATAAAAGACATTCCCAAGGTCTTGGTCACCTTTACATAAGTTGTGGGGGGGCTCCTCAAGTCATGAACCCATATTATGTCTTTACTCATACATTTCACAAATGAATAAGTAAATGATTTAGTTGTATCTCGTCTAACTAATGTATATAAATCCTATTTTTATTAATAGGTTAATATTTTTAGTATTTGTACATTAACCCTTAACATTCATAATGCCTTAGGGATTGTTACAATGCCACAAGTATCAATTCCATTGATACTTGATAGTGTGACTAGTATATATTAGATATTTTTATAACACCATGAATCCATTATTTTTATTAGGTACATATCATATAATTTTATGTAAATAGGCTAATATTCAAGATTTATGAAAAACTTTATATCATATAAAATAATATTTCCCATTATTCATGTAATTTATAACTTTTATGAAAATTAATTCTTATGTCTAGTTATATTGTGCCTTATTATTTAAATTTATATATCTATAAAGGATTTACACATATCTAATTCAAAAAGAATGGTGGAGGAAGGTTTCCCTCATACTTTACGGAATTAAATTTGAGATTGAGGAAGTTGGAAATAAATAAAGGTTCATGCTACGATGGGTGTATAATTGTTCAAGCACATGGGTTCATATAAATCAATTATTTAGGATGAAAGGGAGAACAACTTGATAGGGTACACCTGTTTGTAAGAAAGTTTTCAGTTTAGTATGTAATTGGTTAGCTTGAACAGATACCAGGGTGCTGGACTAGGAAACATTAGGGCTCATGTGGTGCTGAGGTTCACCATTTTGGTGAACATAAATGTTGTATGATTAATAGAATTTAGTATGGATCTAGAAGAACAGAAAAAATGAAGAAAATGGGTTTGTGGGTGTAAGTGCATGTAGGAGGTGGGTGGTGTGCAATTCAAGGCTAACATTGCATCTCTTGGTGGAGGATACAAGAGATTTTATACTAGATTTTTAATCTATGTTATTTATATAGATAGTATAAAATATATGAAACAAATAGACCTAAATCTATTAAATCCAGGGAAAACACAACGCCCCAAATAAAAAACTAATGAAAATAATAATAATAATAATAATATATAATATAAATAATACATATTGATAGGTAAAACAATATTTTATATAATTATAAATTATATAATATAAATTTTATCAAAAATAAAATAAAAATATCTATATTAAGAAAAAAATAAATGTAATATAAGAATAAAAATTTAAATTATAATTTTATAATTATTAAAATATTTGTATTAATATAAATTAAACAATTATAATTAAAAAACATAACAATAACATAATAATAATAATAATGAAAAAAGGCAGAGGGTAGAAAATTTGTTAAAAACATGCATAAGGACCTAATGAAATTAAATACAAAAGTTAAAAAATTGACAGAGTTTACTTTTTATTATGTTTATTGAGTAAAATATACTTTTAAGGGATATAATATTACTAGATAAATGAATTGAAGGAACACCTAAAATTTACAAGTAAATAAGTTAAAACATTTTATTCTATAAATACTTGTGTGATTATAAAGTAAATATCGGATAGAAATTAATTTTATCCAATCCATGGGGGATTATGTTTCTAAAAGAAACAACTTTCTTTGGATTGAATTTCCTAAACAAGAATGATTCATCCACAAAAAATCTATATCGTTTTCTTTTTTTCCCTTGATAATAAAAAACCAGTGACCACAACCTACAGTTTTTACTTAAAATTTAATATATTCGCCACATGTATCATAATATATGCTAAGAACATGAATACACATTCCAACCCAAAATTGAATAATCTATGTACAAAATTTCATCATAGAGAGAAACAGATCACAATAAGTCATGGTTCACCGCATCTTTCTTTGAGATTGAATCTTTGTCCATGTTTCCATCATAATAGAATTGTGAAATAATAACTTATACTTCCCCCTTATACTTCAAGAAGTACCTCTATATTTTGTATGTATACCAAGGGAAATTACAAGAATAATAACATAGAAGTTTATCAATATCCATAGCATCACTCTCTAGACAAATATGATCACATTGAAAATAACAAACATGCTTTTATGCATGAAAAATTATCGAAAATTCATCTGAAACAGTAATTAAATGTTCCAATAAATAATATTATTTTACCTTTTATTAATCCCAGACATGTATTGAAAATTCCTCAATATTTTGAAGGACTGGGTTCTCATACGGAAACTAAATCAAAAATAAACATAATACATGTTAGTAGTTTTTGTATCCAATGAATGTATTTATATTGAATAAGTTTACTTAGATTAGGATTAAAAATAATGTTTTTTAGTGATGATCATATCATTAACCTTTTTTTGGATCAAAATGATAGACGATACAAATACTAATATCCTAATAATGATGATCAATATACAAGAGGGGTGTGAATTGTATACTTTTAAAAAAAATTGGGAACATTTAATGTTGGTTAGAAGCCTTTTTATTGTTTAACATAGATAGACAAGGTAAATTCACAAAACCTTTGAGTTCTATTAGTTTGCTTGATTTTGAAAATATGATTTCGAGAATGTAATTCTGGAAAAGTGAATCTGTAAATGAAACATAAAAAAGTTTACAAAGATAATGATTCTACCTTAAATTGTATAAAATCTCACTATATCAGAGTGTACAAATGTAAGGAAGTATAAGATAGTTATACTTTCCTTAACCAACAATATGCAGTGGAAAACTTGAAACAAACAAGTAACAAGTAGTAAATCTTTTAACCCAAGGAGAAGGGTGTCCAACAACCTTTGATAAAGGTACCTTGATTTATACTTTCAAGAATGTTTGTCTTACCCACACAAGGGTTATACCTAAATACGAATATCGAAGTCTATCTTGCTATCCCCTCAAGCCCTCAAAATCAAGGTATTCGGCACCTATGTCTTCCTAAGCAAGGAAGTCCTCTAGCTTTGAGGTAGTCAGAACCTTTGTCTTCCTATCCCCTGAAGCCCTCAAATGTACTCAGCAACATTCGGAGTCACATGAAGAAAATATGAACAAGGTGTTCAGTATGCACTAAGCATGAGAGTCTCTCTCCAAAAATCACTTTATCAACATGTAATATCTACAGTCATAGAATGGTTCTGAGATCTTTCAAATGAGCTCTTATTTATAGGCAGATTCTCAATAGTCGACACCCTACTCCAATGGTCATATTTTTCCTTGAATTTTTGAGGGACCTATACATGTGTCACTCAAATAATTGTAAGTTAGTAACTGAATGAATGACATCATTTTATAACAAAAACAAGTGTAAGAAAAATTATGATTACATAACGAGAATAAATTTTTAGAGTGTAAGAAAAAATAGTTCGGAGTCTAACCAAAAACTCATTCGATGTCTATAACACATAGATATTTGGATTATATCTTCAAAAGAATTTAGAACCTGGATTCTATAGAATTCTGGTGTCTGAGTTACAAGGAAATTCAGAGTCTTGAATTCAGTATATTTTAGACTCTAAATTTATAAGAGTTAGGATTCTTAACTTATAAAGGTTCGGAGTCTGAATTCATAAGAGTTCAGAGTCTGATCTTACAAAAGTTAGGAGTCTGAATACATAAGAGTTAGGAGTCTAAAAATACAATTTTTGGAGTCTAAATTCAGAAAAATCAGTGTTATAACTCAGAAGAGTTTGAAGTATGAATTTAGAGAACTCATAGTCAGAACTCAGAAGCGTTCAGAGTCTGAATTCAGAGAACTCAGAGTCAGAACTCAGAAGAGTTTGAAGTCTAAATTCAGAGAACTCAGAGTCAGAACTCAGAAGAGTTTGGAGTCTTAATCCAGATCCTGAAAATATCTTTCTCTATATCTAAGTATTATAATCATCTAAGGGTTTGGATATGAAACCCAATTTTATACTTAGACAAAATGATCAAATAAAAACATGGTAATGATAAATTTCCTTGGGGAATGAAATTTTCTTTATGAAAGTAAAACATAGGGTAAAATGAAATTTTCCTTAAGATAAGGTTTCTGTGATTTTAAAAACATAAAGAAATGGTAAAGTCATAAGAAAACCTTATTGAATCAACAATATCCCAAAATATAAAGGAATGGAAAAGTCATAATGAAACTTTATTGACGCAACAATATCCCCCTTTTTGGAAAGAATAGACATCCATACGAAAAATAACATAAGGACTTATAAAATAAATCTTATCTCACTTGACACATGGGAAAATATGAATACTACTAACTCCCCATTAGGATTTGGAACAATAAGGATCGTTTTCTATATTTTCAGAAGTAGAATTTTTATTTTATTGCATACAAAAATCTTCTTGTTGAAAACTCCCCCTTAGATAAACTCCCCCTTACTTAGGGAAATTTCTTCTTTAATAAGAATTATTTTTCCTTTCTCCCCCTTTGTGAATTTCAAAAATAATAAGGAATGGAAAAGTAAATATGGTACCTAAAATATTATTACAAAACATCCAAACAAAAACGATCAACAAAAATTTTATTATGATTGAAAAAATTTATATAATAAGGAAAATACAACAAAAGATCAAATTTAAACAGGATAATCCTTCCTTTTCCTTGGGCATCTGCTTCTTCACTATTGTTTTGAGATTCTTATACTCCTTATGGTCTTCCTCTACTCACTTAAGGATCTAATCCTGATCCTCATATATCTTCTCTAGAGCTTTGATTCTATAATCATGAGCCTTAAGAGCCTTTGCCTGAGCCTTCAGTACTTCTTCATGCTTTTTAAGATTTTCTTCTATCTCAATCATGACATATTATTCTCTGTTCCATATTTGAGCCAATGAATACAGTTTCCCATTAAAATCCTTCATTTCATGACTCTGAGAATTCTATTCCAGAGTCATCTTTTCTTCAAAAATGCTTGTGAGATCATTGGTCTTACCTTATTCAATGTCAAATTCCTCCTTAACACTATCTTGGAACTCGTCAAGATCTCTCATATCTTTGACTGTCTTCTTTGACCAGCTAACCAATTTCTTACAAGACCTTTTGTGAGCATCATAGTTAATGAAAAAATTCTTTAAATCAGCCTCAAAATTTTACACACTTATCCATCACCATGGATACTGAATCTCATTTATGGTTGAAGGTGTGTTAGAGTATCTGACATCTTGGGTCAATTCTTGGAAAAATCAGAATGGTCCCAACAAGCTTCTTCAAAGACTAAACAATGAAATCATGTCAAAGGGATGATGATTCCAAATCTAATTTTTTTTTTTGTTAGGGATCTTTTTCTTACTCGGTATCCTTCCTCTTTAATGATACTCAAGTTTATTTCTTCATTACTATATCTTTACTAGGTGTATCAATAACCACCTGTTTACCCTTATCTATTTTCGGAATGGATTCCTCATTTGGAGATTTATCTTCACTATTAGATAGATAAACAATTTTATCTTCATCTATATCTTATTTCTGACCTCCTCCCATAGCACCCTATAGGTGTATGAAATTATGATTATAACATTCTTCTTCATACAGCTTATTCACCTCTTCTTCAACCTTGTCAACTTCTACTTCATCATTTTTCCCAGGTGTAGCCAGCTTTGAAGAATCTGCTTCAGAAGTTCTGGTAGTGAGCTTCTCGGATGATATTTCTTTCTCAATGAAATATTCTACTTTCTTAATCAACTCGGTGGTGTCACCACTGCTTTCTACTTCTTCTTAAACTTCATCTAATTCGTTTACTTATTTGACTTTTTCCAGAGTCACAAATATCTTCCTCGGAGTTTCAGGTAAATCTTCTACCCGGAAGGATTCTGGTGCTAGAATATTTTCAAGAATCTTTCTCAGTATCCCTCAGAAGGGATTGCACAATCTCTTCTTTATTCAACTTCTTCTTTAGTTTATTTTCTTTCACTTACCTTTCTAGATACTTAGTTGTCTTCTCCATCAAAGATTTATCTTTAGTAGGGTTTAGTCCAAACGTGGGCTACCCTTCTTTTCTATTCTTATCCTCCCTACACATAGCGACTACCTCATCTGGATATGATTTTTTATTCTTAGGATTTGGAGGTGCATATTGGATTTTATTAGGATATGCAGTTTTTCCTTCCACTACTACTTCCTTCAACTTCCTCTTCCTTCCTTCCTTTTTGGACTACTCAACCACTTCTTTTTTTTCAAAACAACTTCAGCTACTTCCTCTAGTAAGTCATAAAATTCTACGCAGTTTGTAGAAAAAACAATATTCATCCTCTTTAGGGTATCATCACTGACTAGCATTACTTTTCAATTCCTTGGCTTTGAGCTGAAAGGAATTTTAAAATATTCAAGCACCAAACAATTAACTTGGAGATATTGGTTGGATAGATGATTATCTAAGCCTTCAAGTTTCCATTCATAATATTTTCAATAATAATGAGATTATTCTTAACCAAGTTGATCTTCCTTAGATTTTCCATGAAATTCAAGATATACATGTAACTCTTCTTCAATGAGTCTTTATCCCCTTTTCATAGAATTATGAAACCTTGAACCCATAATTCGAGAATTCGACAATTTTTAGAAAATTGAGCGATCATTGGAGTCATTACATCAGATATTCCAAGATAATACATAACCTTCTCTTTAACAAAACATCCTTTTACATATGGGAACATATGAGAAAAGTACTCTGCTTCTCTTTTGTATGGAATACCAACCAAACTAGATGCTTAGTATATGAAAGATCATAACTCTTTCCATAGCTCTTGAACAAAAACTTTTATGTGCCTTCTTCCTTAAATAAACTGACTAATGCATAAAATTCAACTAGAAAGTCCAGATATACAAAATCCTGAGCCCCTAGATTCTATACACAAACACTCTCCCATATATTCAGCTTAATGTTCTTCAAGATGATCGAATCATACTTAGCGAAGAAGTTCGGATGCACCATCCATTCTCTATAGAACTGCCACTCCGATATTGGCTTAAAATTAGACATATATTTCTATGATAATTTTTCTACATACATTCAGAATAGAGAAACCCTTGAAAAACCAGAATGAGATTATGTAGAAGGGAAGAACTTCAGCACGTGAGAGCTTGAGATTCGATGTGGGACAACCATTAGTGGGTCCTTTATATAGGCGTTTGATGCGATAGTTCATTTTCCAAACTCAATCCAATGGATGAAAATCCTTTTGATTAGATCTTACGGTTTATATGATAGCCACAAGGAAATCTTGGATCTTATATTTTGAGGGTTTTTTAATAAACACATTCAGAGTTAAGGAAAAGAGAATCCGAAAAATTTAAAAACAAAAGAAACTACCAACAAGTAATGGATTATTAAAAAAAAATCAGGAAAAGAAACTTACCTTTTAGATTGCTAGGAAGATTATTTTAGTGAGGGAAAAAATTTTCAAGAACATTATATTCTGAAAATTTTGATTACGGAAAAAAATTTAAAAATGAAAATCTCTATTACGAAACTTTTATATATGAAAATATTCTTTTAGAAAATTGTAAGACTAAGAAAAATTTTAGACTACAAAAGAAATTTATTATGTAATATTTATAAAATCTTATAATGAAAATTTTCATTACGAAAGATTTGAAAAATCTAGCTATGAAAATTTCTATTACGAAATATTTGAAATGTATGACTTGGAAAATTTCCATTATGAAAGATTTGGATCTAACTAACAAGAAAATGTACCCCCCACTGAAAAAGAGTTTATTACAGTTAAGATATTTGTTTCAACAAAAATTTAAAATGGAATATTACCTTATGGTTATCATTCCTAACTTCTATTTAATGTATTCAGATCTATCGGAGGGTAAAGATTTTGTGAAAATATCAGAATGTTGATCTTGTATTCCTATAAATTGAAGAATGATATCCCCTTTTTGTGTGTGATCCCTAAAAAAGTGATGCCTATTATCAATGTGTTTTTCACGAGAGTGATGTGTAGGGGTTTTACTAAGGGAAATAGCACTAGTATTATCACACAATATTTTTGTTTTGGTAAAACTCAAACCATAGTCTATGAGTATGTGTTGCATCTACAACACTTGGGCACAACAACTTCCTGCTACTACATATCCAGCTTCAGAAGTTGAAAGTGCTACTGAGTGTTGTTTCATTCATGACCAAGAAACTAATGAATCTCCAAATAAATGAAAACTTACAAATGTGCCCTTTCTATCCATTCTACATCCACCAAAGTCAGCATCCGAAAAACTTTTTAGAAAAAAATAATAATTTCCAGAAGTTTAAAATAGTCCTAAATCCATGGTTATATTTATATAGAAAAAATTCTTTTCACTACCTTTAAATGAGATTCCTTATGATTGGATTGATATCTGGCACATAATCATACTGAAAACATTAATTCTAGATGACTAGTTATCTTGTAAAGTAAACTTCCTATCATACCTCTAAAGAATGTTTGATTTACTCATTTTCCGGCTTCATCAAGATCAAGTGTGTTTGAGGTACAAATGGGAGTACTAACACTCTTAGTATTTTCATATACATAGTTTTTAAGATGATCTTTAATATTATTATTTTAGGATATATAGATTCCTTTTGGTTTTTGAGAAATTTGAAAACCAAGGAAAAATGTTATCTCACCCATCATACTCATTTCAAACATAGATTTCATTAGATATACAAATAAATCAGTTAAATATTTCTGAGTTGAACCAAATATCATGTCATCAACATAAATTTGAACAATCAAAACATTTTTGTTATCTTTCTTTATAAAATGGGTTGGGTCTGCATTTCCCTTAACAAAATTATTTTGAAGCAAAAATCTTGTAAGCCTATCATACCAAGCTCGAGAGGCTTTCTTAAGTACATACAATGCTTTGATAAATATATAAACATGTTTAGGATGTTTTTCATCTTCAAAACCAGGAGGTTGTTCAGAAAACATCCTCTTGTACAAAACCATTCAGGAAAGCACATTTCACATCCATTTGAAAAATATTGATGTTGAAGAATGATGCTAAGGAAAATAGAATAAGAATATGTTCAAGTCTAGCTACTGGAGCATAGGTTTCTTCATAGTTTATTCCTTCTTGTTGATTATAGCCTTTAGAAACCAATTTAATTTTATTTCTTACTATGATTCCATTTTCATCACATTTATTTCTAAAGACACATTTTACTCCAATAATAGAAGTTTCCTTAGGTCTTTCAACCAAGGTCAAGACATTATTCCTTTCAAATTCATTTATTTTATCTTGAATAGCTTTTAACCAATCATCATCACCTAAAGCTTCATCAGTTTTTTTTGTTCTAACTGGGAAAGGAATTCTAGATTTTCTATTTCATTTAATAAGAAACTTCTAGTCCTTATAGGTTGATTTCCATCACCAAGGATACTATCACTGGGATGATTCTTAAGAAACAACTGAATTTGGTTTTGTAAATCCTGTTCATCAACATAGGGAAATAAATCTTCGGGGGTAAATTATTTAGAAACATCTTCGTGGAAACATTACTTATCAGAAGGGTCTTCTATCAATGGTTGATAATCAGTTTTTTAAAACACATCCAAATATTTAGGTTGGTGTTTTTTAAAAACAAAGGGATCAGTTTCATCAAATTTGACATGTACACTTTCTTCAATAGCACAAGTGTTTTTATTGAAAACTCTATAAGCCTTAGAAGTTGTGGAGTAGCCCAATAAAATTCTTTCATCAGAATTTGGTGTGAATTTGTGAAGACTATCTTTATTATTCAGAATGAATACCTTGCAACCAAAATCCTTTAAGTTGTAAAGTCTTGGTTTTCAACCATTCCATAACTCATAAGGAGTTTTATTAAGAAAACGTCTAATCAAAACATGATTTATAGTTTAATAAGAAGTACATACAGCTTCAACCTAAAAATGATTGGATATAGAATATTAACTCAACATGGTTCTTGATATATTTGGAAGAATTCTATTTCTTCTTTCAACAAGACCATTTTGTTGAGGTGTTCTTGGTGCTAAAAAGTTATGTGTAAAGCCTTTTCTACTACAAAAAGTTTCAAAATCAGAATTTTGAAATTCTACACCATGATCACTAAGAATATTTATCAAAGGAAGGTTTTTCTCATTTTTAACTTGGGCTCTAAAAATTTTTAAATAAGAAAAATATTCAGATTTATTTTCTAAAAAATAGACCCACGTAAATCTACTGTAATCATCAACTAAGAAAGATACATAATATTTGCCTCCAATGATTCCAGTTTGTGTTGGTCCAAAAATATCCATATGAAATAACTATAATGAATCTATGGTTGAGACTTCACTGACTGATTTAAAACTTGATTTATGTTTCTTTCCATATTAAAATGGATCACAAACTTTTGAAGAATCAAACCTAAGCTTCAGTAAATCCTTAACTAGTCTTTTCTTAGATAGTTTTCATAGGTTCATAAGGTTACATTGTCCTAACCTTCTATTCAACAACCAAGAATGATCTTACCTTGCAATGAGGCAAGGTAGGTCTTGGATACTAAGGTCTTATATGTTTAGTGTGTTAACATTCTCTTGCCTATTGGCAGAAATAATAAACTCTTCCTTGGAATTCTGTACTAAGCACTTCTCATTCCTAAAATTCACAAGGTAAACTTCATCACATAATTGAATTATGCTAATGAGGTTGTGCTTAAGAACCTTAGCAAATAACACATTTGAAATTAATGTTTTCCCAAGAAAAATGATGTTACCTATACCAATAATTTCTCCCTTAGCAATATCTTCAAAAGTTACTTTTCCTCCTTTTGTATTCATAATATTTTCAAAGTAGTTTTTGTTACCAGTCATGTGCTGAGAACATCCACTATCCATGTACAATGTATTGTTTGTGGTACTTCCTTTATTTTCTTGAAAATAAGAATGTTAGACTTTCAGAACCCAAATTTTCATGGATTTGGAAATTTCAGAAAGAAAAATTTTAGGTACCCACATTTTCTTAGATAATTAGGCGTTATGAAAACCTAAATACTGAGTCTTTTTAGGGAACAATTTTTTGCCCAATTCCTACCACAACGAAATTTATTACAGAATGGAGCACTTGAGGAACAAAATAATTGTTATTAAAAATTGCTTTTGAAATAGTATAACAAAAACCAGAATTATTCCTTAGAGGTTGGATTTGAGAAAACATTTTATCAAAAAATTTCTTACCTAAGGTAAAGTTTGTCAAACACTTACTCATGGAAAATATTGCAGACATTAGTTTAGTAACTATGGTCTTATCTTCCAAAACATTATCTTTAGAAATAGAGTTAGTCTAGAAAACATTTTTCTTAGAAATTAAATTTTTAGATCCTTAGAAATTTTATCCTTCTCATAATTTACTTCCTCATGGTTTTGTTGAAATACTTTCGAAATAAAAAAAATTTCTTATCAAGATCTTTAGAATGATCTGATATTTCCTTAGTAAGTATAAAAATCTGAGAATTCTATTTATCAAAAAAAAATTCAGTTTTGAATTCTCATTGTCAAGGAGCTTAGAAATCCTAAAAACAACTTCATAGGTAGGTAAAGTATTATCCTCATCAGAAGAAGATTCTTCATCCGAATATTTATAATATTTACTATCACTAAATTTTTCTTTTAAAGATACATTGGTCATAGATTAAACATTGTGTACTTTAGCCATTAAGAAATGATTTTCCATAGGTAGTCTTCATATTAGACCATGATTCTTCTATCTAGAAGATTCGTACCTTGATGATCCATCTGAAGAGTCTCGGCCACTGGCACTCCAGGTGTCATTAGCTTTCAGAATATTCATAGATTTATATTTTTTGTAATTCTTTATGTTTCTCTCAGAATTATTTTCCATTATTTCCTTTCTTTTAGGAATAGGACAATCAGCTCTTATATGTCCATTTCTTTTGCATTCATAACATGTGACTTATGAATCTTTCTTATCTTTCCTTTCTTTTTTCTTGTATCTGCATTGAATGTTCTTCTAACCAACAATCTTTTTCATCCATTGAGCAGGATTGGCTAACTAATTATCTTATGATTCACTTTCACTAGATTCATATTGAATAACAATCTTCTTTAGACGTAGATCTTGTAGCTCTCTCAGGTGTATTGGATTTGATATGATTTGATGTTATAGTAAAACCAACACTTCCATTCTCATTCTTATTCTTAATGTTGTCAGAATCTCTCTTCATTCTAGTCTCATGTTGAATAAGTGTTCCAAAAAGTTCATCAAGAGAAATATGAGTAACCTTTCTATTCTCATCAACAGCAGTTCTCTTGGATTCACACTCATTGGGCATGATGTCTATGATCTTGTCCACAAGAGCTTAATCATATAATCCTTTCTCACCCATATATTGTAAACTATTAACAATAGTCATGAATATTTTTTGCACCTTACATATGGTTTCTCTATAAGGTAAGAAAAAACCATGATATTCAGCTCTGAGAATGGCTCTTCCAGTTTTAATAACATTGGATGTACAAAAGTGAGTAACTTCAAAATTATTCCATATAAAATTTTCTATTTCACAAGATGAAATTTGGCAATATATATTTCTAGTCATGGACCAAAGGAATGTATTTAATACCTTATAATACAATTTATATTCTTACTTTTCTTGATTGGTGAAAGTACTAACTTCCTTGTCAGGGATTTTATATCCTCTAGTGATCATAACAAAATTTTCTACTCTAGTATTGATAATAAATGTCTTCATACGATCTCTCGAATATTCATAATCATTCCCATCAAAAATAGGCTATCTAGTTTGATTTAGGTTGTTAATGGAACCAACATTTATTCTTTCCATCTTAAATAAAATCTTTCCACACAAACTTATTAGTAATAAAAGTATGTAAACAAAGAAAAATATTCCTCAGCAAGGAAAAAGAAGAACAATGAAAAACTTGATCAAGGAAA
This sequence comes from Viscum album, assembly GCA_963277665.1. NCBI lineage: Eukaryota > Viridiplantae > Streptophyta > Magnoliopsida > Santalales > Viscaceae > Viscum > Viscum album. Next base: position 773,200,704 of record OY728155.1, on the reverse strand, counting down.
AATTATATGTGAAAATAAGAAATTTTGAGACCTGCTCTGATACCAATTGTTGGATCAAAATGATAGATGATACAAATAGTAGTATCATAATAATGATGTTCAATATAGTAGAGAGGGATGAATTGTATACATTAAAAATTATTTGGGAACTTTTAATGTTGGTTAAAAACATTTATGTTGTTTAAAATGGTTAAACAAGTTAAATTCATAAAACCTCTGAGTTCTACATATTTTCTTGATTCCGGAAATATTATTCGGAGAATATAATTCCGAAAAAGAGAATCTGAAAATGAAACTTAAAAAAAGTTTACAAAGATAAATATTCTACCTTAAAGCATATAGAATCTCACTATATTAGAGTGTACAAATGTAAGGAAGTTTAAGATAGTAATACTTTCCCTAACAAACAAAATGAAGCCGAAAACATGAAAAAAAACAATTCACAAGTAGTAAATATTTTCACCCAAAGAGAAGGGTATCCAACAACCATGGATAAAGGTCCCTGGATTTATATATTCATGAAAGACTATCTTACCCACCAGGGTAAGCCTTCGATACGAAGATCGTAGTCTGTCTTGTTATCCCCATAAGCCCTCAACTTCACGGCAGTCGACACCTCTTTCTTCCTATCCCCAAAAGCCCTCGAATATACTCAGCAACATTCAGAGTCGTACAAAGAAAACTTGAACAAGGTATTCAGTATGCAATAAGCAAGAGAGTATCTCTCTATAAATCACTTTAACAACATGTAATCTCTAGATTCATACAATGGTTCTGAGATCTTTCAAATGTGCTCCTATTTATAGGCACATTCTCAACGGTCAGCACCCCCTCCAATGGTCATATTTTTCCTTAAATTTCAGTGGGACCTATACATGTGTCACTCACACAAATATTAGTTAGCAACTAAATTCACTAAATCGTTTTATAACCAAAACAAGTGTAAGCAATAATATGACTACATATCCAAAATAATTTATAAGACTATAAGGAAAAATATTTCTGAGTCTATCCAAAAACACATTCAGTGTCTATAACACATAGATATTTGGATTCTGTCTTTCGAAGAATTCGTAACATGAATTCTATAGAATTTGGGAGTCTGAATTTCAAGGAAATTAGGAGTCTTGAATTCAGTATAATTTAGAGTCTAAATTCATAAGAGGCCGGAGTCTGAACATACAAAATATCGGAGTTTGAATTCATAAGATTTCAGAGACTGAAATTACAAATATTCGGAGATTGAATTCATAAGAGTTCGGAGTTGGAACTTACAATGTTCGGAGTCTGAATTCAGAAAACTCAGATTCAGAACTCAGAAGAGTTTGGAGTCTGAATTCAGAGAACTCAGAGCCATATCTCAGAAGAGTTCGGAGTCTGAATTCAGATCCTAATAACAGAATTATCTAAATCTAAGTATTATATGATTTCGAGGTTTTATATGGAAACTGAATTTTATACTTAGACAAAATGATCAATGAAAAACATGGTAAGGATAAATTTCCTTAGGGAATGAAATTTTCCTTATGAATGTAAAACATAAGGTAAAATTAAATTTTCCTTAAGATAAGGTGTTTGTGTTTTTAGAAACATGAATAAATTGTAATGTCATAAAGAAACCTTATTGACTCAACAATCTCCCCAAACATGAAGGAATGGAAAATTCATAAGGAAACATTATTTACTCAACACTTTTTGTGTATGGATCTATTTTTGACTTTAGATCCCATCTATATATCATAAATAACGAAGGTACAAATATTCCTGAATGAGGTTTCCTTTCCATCCAACATCATTAAATTCATAGCTTTCTTGATATGATAGAAACCCACAGTTATAACAATAGTGTATTGTTTACTAATCATCTCACTAAAAACCATATTCCAAATGTCTAACACAATTGTTTTAGATATGTATTAGAAGATAAATCATAGAAAAAATTCTATAAAAACAACTCTTGGTTGACTTCAAAATATTGACATAAATAAAAAGATAGTAGTATATCTCATAAGATTTATATCATAAGAGGTTGACTAATTTCACTTGAATACGTATAACTTTTAGTCAATCATCATTTTAAAAACTATTTTCCATACCTTTTATAGGAAGATCATTGTATAGGGTTGAATTATCTTCTTTCTAGTAAAGGGTAACCATTTGGGTGGGTGGTTAGAATCCCATATTGGTACACATATAATTTTTTTATTTTAAGGTATCACAATTGAAATGGAATGTAATATGATCATAGAAGGTGTAATTGTGAATTTTATAAAAGAATCCATCAAGAATGAGTCGTTAAAATTCATTCTTTATAGTTGAATTATTTTGAGTTTAGTTTTTATAAAATTAAAGAGATAATTAATGAGTTTAAAACATTCATCTATTTTTACAACCAATCATTTTTTTTCTAGAATAATCACTTTTTCGTTATGTAAAAACTGATAAAGAAAAACTTTCCAAAGCAGCATGCCAAAGGTGATCCACCATTTTAGACATTAGCCAGACCAACCCAAACAAACACACAAAAAATCGCATAAGAGAAAAGACAATAAGAAAATATGCACAAGAGCATTCGAAGGAGGATAACTGATGGCGAGGGATTCATCAATAGAGATCCAGAACAAAGAACCATGAAAACTCCAAGCCTCCATGGATGATGAAACTGACCAAAAGAGCTCCTAAAATGTTTGACCTTAAAAGCCACCAACACCATCTATAATATCACGGAATTTTTTGAACAAAATCAAATTGAGGGTTTTCATGATGTAGTATGATGAAATGTAATAGGAAACCAATAACACACTAAACACTTGAGGTACATAAACCTCCACATTGACCAGTGCCACAACATGATCTATGTCAAACCACCATAGGTCATGTAGACACCTGCGATCGTTCTACATCGTGATAGCCTGTCACACCCGAACTTCTATAATAATATCATTTTATTATTTTATCAAGAATTTGAAACTTTCTATCGAGCTGCGAGCCAAGCCTATTTGAAATTTTTTTTATTTTTTTGGTGAATGAACGATTTTCCCTTGACAGTGTCCAGTGCCTGGGTAGGGCATAATCAAAGTCGCGCGGCTTTTCCCGGGTCACTACACGACCCACATCATGTTTAAGACAGATAAATAAAATGAGTTTTAAGGATTTATTTTAATAATTATAATAATGGTAATTATTATTATTATTAGGTTCACCATGTTTATTTATAGAGGGTTATTATTATATTATTATTAATATTAACATTCTATTAATTTTTTTAGTTAAATTAAGTTTATTAATATCTTAATATGTTATTATAATTTTTATTATGATTCTTATTAATAATATTGACCGAAACTGTCATTGAATCCAGTAAAAGTTTAGTATTTATATTCTTACAAACTACAGTATACATGGTAAGAAGGGTCGAACCCACAAGAATGGCTATTTTGACCACTAGTCTTCTAAAAACTAACTAAAGATTCCACTATTGTCAAGAGTGGAATAGATTTTCTATTTTTTTATAATTTTTTTTATTTTTTTTAAATTTTACACTAATTAAACACTACAGTCTTTTTGATTTTTTGTTCTATACTATTGTGAAACAAAAACAGGCTAAGAGAAGTGAGAAGTGAAGTTATAAAATGCTGATAAGTGAGCAATCAAGTAAAATGCCTGAGGAAAAATCTACATTCTACTAGATTTATAAGTATTATGATTCAAATTAATGTTACTAAATTGCACCACCAAAAAGAGAGTGACTTATCCCCCTCACCAAGAGTTAAGTCACACAGGTTTATTGATTTCAGAGATCGCTACTCCAAAACAAATCAACTTTGAAAAGTTAGAAAAGATAATGAAAACAGGACGAACTCGCCGTAAGTCTCGAAGTAATTGTGAATTAATTAATTTATTAAATATGTTCCCACGATCAATCTCGCCGAATTGATTGTGGAGTTTTTAAAATTAAGTTCTAGTGGTGAAAATAAATTGTATGAACCCAGCATCAATCTCGTCGATTGATTCTGAACACATCATTGTATGAAAGTAGAAAGGAAGAATTGTAACCAGTAGAAGTAGTAATTCCCTGAGATCAAAAGTTTATCCAATTAAATTTTTCATTATCTATACTAGAAATGAAGGCATACTAGAATAGAGTACAAGAATTCCAACTAGAAAAAAGAAGAACTTCACTAATTATACTCTACACTCGGGCTCAAAGGCCTCCAGCTCGTCTCTAGAGCTGCTCTGCTATCACGTCTAGTGTGGTCGTAGACTGAATGAGTGTCACCACTAGAAATCTTCGCTCTCAAAAATGGTGTGTGTCGAAAGAGAATAATCCAGATCATCAAATTATGTTGTTACTCTGTTTAAATATCCACTGTCATCAACATCATGTCACCACACATCTTCCACAGACATCCAAAACTCTTCACAAATGTACGACACAACATGCATTTTTTTGTTACTTTCACATCACGTGAGTTTTCCTCGTGTAACTAACTCCGGATGAGTTAGTCGCATGCACATAGACATGTTTTTGACTTTGGTATGAACCTGCACATGTTATAAGCAAAATAAAGAATTTAAAACTCAAAGACAATAATTATTATTAAAATCTTAACTAAAGATAATTAATAAATATCTTAATTGATAGTTATTTTTTACTTTTATATTATTTATAAAAATTATTCACTTAATAGTACTATGGTAATACATAAATTTATCAAGAAGTTATTAATTAAATTAAGTTAATAGTTATAGTTACTAAGTCATTAATTTTATTATTTTTAACTATGTTATTAAAGCTTAAAATCATAAGAAAATAAGTAATTAAAATAACATTTTATATAGTATTAATTAATAAATATATTATCATAATTTTAACTTTTAAAGAAATTAAATTGTTCGATTAATTTAATATTTAGTTAATCTTAATTTAGTAATTAGAATTAATACTTTAGTTCTAAATATTTCTTTACATTAATAAGTATATTTTATAGTTTATTTTTATTTATATTTAATTATACATTTATACTATAAATAGTATATTAATTAATTATTAACAATTATTATTAAGTTAGTTTTGTATTTTAATTTATAATTTTTCTATTTATTAATATTTTAATTTTTTAAATTTATACCTTTTGTAAAATTTTATTATATTCATTTAATTAAATTAAAGTTGACTTTAACTTTATCTTTAATTCTTTTTTACTTTTTGTTTTAATTTACTTTAATTATTTTATTTTATTTTATCTTTCTTCCTCCCCTAATTTCCACGATGTACAGCAAGAAGGGAGGAGGATTTTAGCCTTCTTCCTCCAAGCAGAGCAGTGGCTCTTTCCTGAGCAAAGCTGTCGTGAATCCCTTCTAATCCTCCAGCCTCACGGTGACTTCAGATCCTCAGCACCCGAAAATCACGGCTCGGCTTCAGCTCAGCGCAGCGATCTTCTCCTCGGCTCCATAGTGCAACAGCGGTCTTCCAAGAGCAGCGGTCTTCCAACTATGAGGTGGCCTCCATCAAACATACAGCAGTTCTACTTCCTTACTCTAGTGTCATCCATCAGTGGCGCATCAACAGCTCGACTCGTGCTCCTCACGGCACGGCGTCACCAACAGGTACAGTAGGAAATACTTGCAGCGGCGAACTGACCTTCCTCAGCTCTAGCGTGATGTCTCCCTTTCTCTAGTGCGGCACGACACTACCAGCAAGTGTGATGCACGTTTATAGCGACCGAGGAATCCTCTTTCAAATAGGGCAGCGGCGGCAATGAGGTGGTCTTCTGTAGGTGGCGTTGGGTAAGCAAGTCTGACCACCAAGGCGACTCAAATTCTGGTTGCAAATCTAGAAATTTTTCTACATCAACATTCAGTTAATTTGAATCTAAATTGTGAAATCGATTTACAAATAGTGTGTGTAATTATTATTTTTCTGATTCAGTTTTGAACAAAATGGTGGTCAAAATGGATTTGAAGTGGGTGCGTGAAAGGTTGAAGTAGAGGGAAATAATGGTGAGATGTCGAAGTTAATAAAAAGTGTTCAAATTGGTAAGTGAATAATAGGATTATAAGTGAGATGGATAGATGTGTGATAGAGGAAATGGTGGGTAAAAGATGAATTAGTCTAATGGTGAGGTGCTGCGTGAACAAAACGGTGAGAAAAGAAGAACGGTGAGGCTGAAGGAAAGGTGAGTAATAGTGAGGTTCCGATATCAGTGAGAAAAAAAATCAGTGAGGTTGAGGGTAATGGTACCTGGAAGGTATCAATGTCACCGGTTAAATAAAATAAAATGTCGCTCATACTTAAAATTAAAAGTCACCGATAGACTAAAATTAAAAGCAAAACAACAGCGTGGAAGGTAACTGTTACAACCAAGGGTCACCGTTACAAAATAAAATAAGAATTTACCAGTATCAATATGGTCATCGGTATACAACGAAGTAACAGTGAGGTGTGGGGGTCACTAGTAGAATACTAACGCTTACCCATTTTTTTAAATAAAACAAATTGAACATAAAATTTAAAACTTAAGTTATTTAAAACAAGTATTGAAAATAATTAATTACAAATTAGATAAACAACATTAATTAAAACCGGATTTTCATTAATCATTAGAATAACAAAACCACAACTAAGATTATTAATTAACAACACTTCAATTAAAAACTATATGATTAATAAACTAAGATTTTAAAAGACTTAAATTAAAATAAATATTAAAGTTAATTACAGACAAGCGGTGAATAAAAATAAAAAGCATCGGTGACCCAATAAGTCACCACAAGCACTTATATTCCTCAATAGTAGATTAAATTGTAACGCCCCGACCCCAGTTACCCAGAGTCAGTGCATTATTACATAACATTGGCATGATCACAAGAAAGATCAAATCTCGAAAGATCGATTGGTTTAGTATCCTTGAAACACTATATATATTCATAAAGTTTTACATTACATCATAAAGTGAAAAACTACTACAACAATATAGTCTCCATATTCCACACTCATATCCCCACATACTATCCCAGAAGGTCATTCATAAATTACTTCATCACATCCTGGGAAAAATAAAACATAGAAAAGGGGTGACCTCAAATGCCCAGTAAGGATAACAATATAGCGGAAACTTTCATAAATAAGAATAAACATTTAAGGCAGTGTATAACTAAAACAAAAGCCTTTTTAACTTGAACTTAAACATAGTATGGCAAAAATAAAATGAAATAATGAAATTTACATATTCACATGGATATTCTACTAATCGAATAATCACATTAAATATCAATAACCACTTTCATAATGATGGAATGCATAATGCCAGACTATCATAACAACATAGCCAAGGCCTCGTGCCAAGACTAAAAATAAGATTTTGTCAAGGCCTTGTTCCAAGACACTAGTTTGTCTCATGAGATATACTGATGCATCGAGGATCTATAGTGGGCTCCACCCATCACATATTAAGTCCAATGCATTCCCATATGAAAAGGTTTAAACATAACATAAATATTCGTATTAAAACTAGCATACAAAATGTCAATACTTTCACCATAGACTATGAATGGTATAAAAATAGTACATCCACAGTCAAACATATCACAAAACCTTCAATACAATATATAAGTTTTGTATCATAATAAATCAACATCAAATAAATGTAAAATCCATCAAAGGATGTTGACATAGATGAAATCAAAACTCTTTTTAGAGAAATATCTCTTTCTATTTTGAAATAATTTAAGAGTCATATATTTATAAAATAAAACATTTTCTTTGAAAATATTCTTATAATCTTGTAAGGGAAGCTTCGACGATTTTATAACGGTGGAAAATAACCACACCCGCTATATAAGTTAAAAAAACATTCTTACCTTAATTCTGTCGAAAAGGTTAAAAAGCACCTTGTTTGGAAAACGACAGAAACATTCCTTTATAAAAACCTTATAAAAAGTCAAAAAAGGGTATAAATGACTTTAACCCATATTCTTTTAAATAGTAAAAATGTTTTGAAATACATTTCTAAGAAACATGGATGTGGATGATAAAGAGATCCCAGTAGATTATTACGTAAAAACAACCTCGGATAATGATAAGATTGTGAAATAACCCTTACCTTGTACTTGTCCTTGGTTCGGGTAGGTTAACCACTTGTATAATGGTGAAATAATTGTTATTAAATTATACAATAATCATATACATTAATATGATATCATATATGATCTTTTAACATTTATTTGTTAATAATATCTTAGTATTATTGTTGTTTCGGGTGTTAACTTACTCATTTTATTTTATATGTTTTGTTATGTAAGCCATGTTTTTAATGGATAGGTTGTATATTATTCATATCCATAATGATATAAAGTCCTTAAACATCATTTTTAAATCATCAAATGATAATTATACTTGAATGGATACGATGGAGAATGAATCTCATCGCGTTTGTGGAGACGGTAGTCCGTACGTACGCACGAGCGACAATATCATTCTTTTGATATTAAAATAATATAAAAATGGATGGTATATCATATATAAAGAATCATTAACATGTTATATTTATTATTTACATGAGTTACACATCATTATTATACCCATCCAAATACTAATATATTGAATAACAATTACACCACGACGTGGAGACGGTAAGTTGTACGTATGCACGTATGGTGACATGTTATTCAAAGGGTGGATAGAATAATAAATATGGTTGTACCATATTTATAATAACATCACCGTATATATATGATACTGGAGTTATTATTTTAGAATGGTAATAACAAAGGAAGAAGAAGTAGAAGAAGAAAGGAACATGGAAAAGGGTGATGAAATCATTACCTCTTCTTCGGGTTCTTCCTTTTGATTTGATCATAAGGGCTCCTTAGGTTGGATTTATGATCAAACTAAGGTCTCTAGGTTGTAGTGAGGGAAGTTGGGAGAGTATTTGGGCAGATTTTGGCCGAACCAAAAGGCTTTGAATATGTGAAGATATGAGAAGGAGGAGTTCCCTTTTATAAGAGGGGTGGGGGGAACCTTTGGAAAAGCTAGAAATATTAATTTATAATAAATTCATATTCGGATTATAATGGATAAAAGGTTGATTATTAAAAGTATAAGGTGGTTATGGGTATAAAACCACTCAACCAATATAATTTAGACAGGTTTGGGTCATTATATTAACCTTATCTTTTAGTATAAACTCTTAGTTAATTAGTTTCACTTTTACAATGTCTCTTTGTATTTTTATATTATATGGTTAATAAACTTACCATATACATCCAAGAGACCCCCAAGTGGTCCATTAATGATATAACTATCATGATATAAGTCTCTTGGCCTGACCATAGATTTTTAGCAATTTAATACTAATTAATAATATAATATTTGTTTTAAAAACTCTTTTATGTCAATTTTGACACAATTCAATAGTTGATTTTTGTGAAACTCATAACAGAATTATTACTTCAAAAAAAGTTAATTAAATCAATCCTAATATGTCATATTATCCTATAAAAGTATTTTAATTCATTAAAAGTCTCAGATTATATTTATTTGGGTATTTATAATATCAATTATTTTAACTTTTCACTATTATGGTAATTACTGCATCATCATTGTGTCATAAATAAATTAAATTATGTAATCTCTAAAAATAATAAATAAAATATAATTATATAGGAAATAGTTTTATCTTTCTAATTAATACTTATAGTCGAAAATCCAACATATATAACCCTATGTAAGAAAATATTTTCTAAAAGATATATGCTTCTGTCATTTTTGTACTTATTTTAACTTAATTAAAATAAAGTGTCTCTATCACCTACAAGTGGCTCCATGGGGTCCCAAAATCGACCCAAAGATGCCTATGGTCGAACATGTATCAACCAATAAGGCTAGGACACATTTTAGGGTAATTTAGTATTATTATAATATTATTTTTTAACCCTTATTTACCGGATTTACCTTTAACCATGGTAAATAAAATATTTACCGAAATATTTATTCAAAATGTATAAAAATAAAAGTTACCTATTTACACAATTTAAACATCCTGATTCCAAATATGGAATCCATTTTTCCAAATTCAAAACACAGAAGTGGACGAAATTAATTTAAAATTAATTCCCGTTGTTATAACAAAAAGCGTGTTTTTAAGAGATAATAACTATCAAAAGATTGACACTTGTTTATGTCCGGTTTAATTGTAAAATTATGTCCAATGACCAAAATTATATTAAATGGTAAAATATATTCTAAATATACTTTAAAACCACTCAAATTCATAATTTATCACTATTAATTATTTTGATTCAAAAAGTTGTTTTTAATTAAAATTTAGTAATTTTCACTATTCATCAAAATATTAAAGTTATCCGAAAAGTACCAAAATTTAACCTTAGGCTAAATTCGATATTCCGAATCCAAAAATGAAGTCCATTTTAAAAAATAAAGTATATATATATTCAATAATTAGGTATTACTATTCATAACGGCTAGTTTGATTGGTTATGGTGTGTTAGAACTCGGTGTTGCGTACAACACACGCTATCACAATATTCAAAGAGAAGTGTACCGTGGAAGCTTGGGGTGTTACATTCTACCCTCCTTCAAATAATTCCATCCTCAAAATTTCTAGAATATTATCGCATGAAAAGACTCGGGTGGTTCTTCATCATAAGTTCTTAGGGTTCCCACGTTGCCTCTTCCATCTTATGGTTTCTCCACAAGACTTTTACCAGACGAGTCGTCCGGTTTCTCAGTACTTGTTCTCTCGTATCAATAATCCTGACGGGATTTTCACAATAAGACAGATTGGGTTCCAGTTCTAATTCTTCATAGGTTAGTACATGCGTTGGGTCAGGCATGTATTTCCTCAACAGAGATACGTGGAACACATCGTGAACTTCTAAGAGACTTGGCGGCATTGCCAATCTGTAAGCTACAGCCCCAATTCGTTCTAGAATTTCGAAAGGTCCGATGTACCTGGGACTCAATTTACCTTTCTTACCAAAACATATGACTCCCTTCCATGGAGATACCTTCAGGAAAACATGATCACTGACTTGAAATTTCAAATCCTTCCTTCGATTATCGGCATAGCTCTTCTGCCTACTCTGAGCTGCTTTGATGTGATTTTGGATTACCTTCACCTTTTCCATCGTTTCCTCCACCAGTTCTAGACCTACAAGTTTTCTTTCACCAATGTCATCCCAACAGGTTGGTGTGCGACATCTCTTTCTGTATAACGCTTCATATGGTGTCATCTGAATACTCGAATGGAAGCTATTGTTATAGGAAAATTCTACCAGAGGTAAATAATAATCCCACATACCATGAAAGTCAAGTTAGCAGGATCTCAACATGTCTTCTAAAGTTTGAATAGTCCGTTCTGATTGTTTGTCTGTCTGTGGGTGGGAGGCAGTGCTCCAATGAAGTTCAGTATCCAGGGATTTCTGAAGACTCTTCCATAATCTTGAAGTAAAACGGGGATCACGATCAGAAACAATTGATAGGGGTACTCCATGAAGTCTCACAACTTTATTAATATATAGTCTTGCTAGACTTTCCAGTGGTAGATCTTCTCTTATAGCAAGAAAATGTGCTGACTTAGTAAGACGATCAACAATAACCCATATTGCATCATTCCTTCTAGGAGTCTTTGGTAGCCCCATGTCAAAGTCCATTGTAATATTGTCACATTTCCACTCCAGTATGGGAAGATGTTGCATGACTCCTCCAGGGTGTTTCCTTCCAACTTTCACTTGTTGACAAACCATACATCTTGACACAAAATCAGAAATCTCCCTCTTCATATTGTCCCACCAAAAATGTTCCTTCAAATATCTATACAGTTTGGTGCTCCCAGGGTTTATAGAGAAATTGGAACTATGAGCATCATCCAGCAATTCCCTTTTTAGATCAGGTATATCGGGAACACAAAGTCTCTTCCCGAATTTCAAAATTCCATCTTCATACACAAAGTCTCTCAGTCTCCCATCATTCACAGTTTTAATCTTCTTTTGAAATTCTTCATCATCGGTCTAAGATCTCCTAATCCTTTCTAGTAAAGATGGTTTGGCAACCATTTGAAAAATCATTGATGTTTCTCCTTTCCTAGTTATTCCCATGTCCATATTCACTAGATCCATGAAAATTGTATCCCTTTCAATTATCATATTGTTCAAAACACCATGATCTTTTCTGCTCAAAGAATCTTCCACCTTGTTTGCCTTCCCAGGGTGTAGTGTATCATACAATCATAATACTTGAGTAATTCAAGCCATATCCTTTTCCTCATATTGAGTTCTTTTTGTGAGAAAATATACTTCAAACTCTTGTGATCAGTATAAATCTCACATTTTTCACCATAGAGGTAGTGCCTCCATATCTTCAAAGCAAAGATCACAGCTGCTAACTCGATATCATGAGTAGGATAGTTTTGTTCATTATTTTTCAACTGTCGTGATGCATAGGTAATAACCCTATCATTCTTCATAAGGACACAACCAAGTCCTTTCTTCGATGCATCACTATAAATAACGAACCCATATTTCCCTGATGGTAGAGTCAATATAGGAGAATTGACTAATATTCTCTTCAGTTCTTCGAAACATTCTTCACACTCTTTTGTCCAAACAAATTTAACCCGTTTACGTGTGAGCTTCGTTAATGGGTTTTCCAATCGGGCAAAATTCAGGAAGAAACGTCAATAATAACCTGCTAAACCAATAAAACTACGTACCTTAGTTATACTCGTAGGTGCTGGCCATTCTTGGATTTCCTTGGTCTTAGAAGGATCAACAGAGATTCCATCTTTAGAGACAATATGGCCAAGAAAAGAAATCTCCTGAAGCCAGAATTCACACTTGCTAAACTTCCCATATAATTCATGTCTTCTCAGAGTCTTCAAGATAATGCGCAAGTGATTTTCATGATCTTCGTAGCTTTTTGAGTATACCAAGATATCATCAATAAATACCACCACAAATTCATCGAGATATTCCTTGAAAAATCTATTCACCATATCCATGAATACATAGGGTGAATTACTCAATCCAAAAGGCATTACTGTAAACTCATAATGCTCGTACCTGGTTCGAAATGCTGTCTTCGGAATGTCTTCCTTCTTCACACACAACTGATGGTATCCAGATCGAAGGTCAATCTTTGAAAAGTATTAAGCTCCATGCAGTTGGTCAAATAAATTATCAATGTGAGGTAGGGGATACTTGTTCTTTATCGTTATAGCATTGATCTCCCTGTAGTCAATACATATCCTCATAGATCCGTCTTTAATTTTAACAAAAATAATAGGGGCTCCCCATGGAGAAACACTAGGGCGAATAAATCCTTTATTACTCAATTCCTCTAGTTTTTTCTTTAGTTCGATTAATTCTACAGTGTCCATTCTATAAGGGGTCTTCGATATAGGCCTTGATCCAGGAATTAAATCAATGGAAAACTCAACTTCTCGTTCTGGAGGATGTCCAGGTAAATCTTCCAGAAATACATCTACAAATTCTTTCACAATAGGTACATCCTCTATTTGAACATTCCATTCCTCACCCACATTTATTTCATTCTCTTCCTCCCCAATAATTGAATTTATTTGATCTACTGGGGGTGGATCTAGATTAGAATTAGGTGGTGATGATTCTACTCTAAGGATAAGATGTTCCTTATCATCTTCATCAAGAATCGTAACCTCTTTCTTCTTAAAATAAATCTTCGCATCATAGGCCGAAAGCCATTCCATACTGAGGATTATATCAAACTCAATCATAGGTATGACGACGACATCAGCAGACAAAGAACATTTATGTGCTCTAATGGGGACTGATTCACAAAACTTTGTTGCAATGATTCTTTCCTTAAGAGTTTTAACTGAAAACTCCCTTGTTAAATAAAATTGGAAATATCTAATTTTCTTAGAAAACTGGGAAGATATGAAACAATGCGATGATCCAGAATAAAATAATGAATTTGCTAAACTTGAGGAAACCATTAAATTACCTGCCACCGCGTCTTTTGGAGCTTCTACCTCAGCAGTAGTGATAGCATAAGCTTGGCCTTGATCCCTTGGTCTTTTATGAGGTAAGTTCTCCTGATGCTTAGGACATTCATTTTCATAATGCCCCATCTCCCTGCAATTGTAGCACTGAACATTGGTAGCTTCCTTCTTCCCCTTGTAATCACGAGCTTGGTGGCCTTTTTCACCACACTTGTAACAGACTCATGTTCCCTTCAAGCACGTACTGGGGTGTTTCTTACCACATTTACCACAGGATGGATATTCAACCTTTCCCTTCTGCCCCTTATTTCCATTCCCAAATTGATCAGTAGGTCTCTTCTTATCTTGCTTTGCTTTAAAGCCATAAGACTTAGAGAATTCCTTTTCGGTCTTGATATCACATGAGACAATGTCTTCGTATGATGAAAAGGATTGTGAGACTAATGCTCGAAGGAGAAATGGTTTTAACCCATCAAAGAAATGATCAATCTTATTTCTTGGGTTATGTATATAATCTCCAGCATACCTTGCTAACCTTGTAAAATTAGCCTCATACTTTGCGACATTCTCATCCTCCTTTTGTCTCAGACTCGTAAATTGCCTTTCCATATCTACTTGATGGTCGCGAGGAAAGTTTTTTTTTCTAAAAACAGATCGTTGAACTCCCCCCATTCCATATTTGATACTTCATCGTCTTCCTTAGTGTTTTGAATCAATGGCCACAGTTGATCAGCATCTCCAGTGAGGCGGTAAACTGCCATGATAACTTTTTCCCTTTCACTACTCCCCAAATCCTGAAATATTTTCTCTAGGGAATTTATCCATTGCTCAGCTAGTAAGGGATTTGTACTCCCATTGAACGTTGGTGGTTGTTTCCTTATGAATTGATCTAACATTGATCATCCACACTGCGGATCAGGGTGCTCTATATGGGTAAGGTTATTATTCATAACCTGAGTGAGTTGTCTCAGTATGGTGATCAGTTGATCGGCACCAGTTGCATCACCAGCTCCACTATAATTATCTTGAGCAGGGGGGAAATCCCTACATGGAGTGCGTGCATTGATACGGTTTTCATTTCTTCCACTAGGCGCCATTTCTAAACAATGGCATAAACTAGATCAGTTTATGAATCAAAATACATAATCCCATACTTATAAAACACTTAACATAAATTGAACTATTTATGGATATAATCCATAATCATAAGAATGTTTTCTTTGAGGAAGTATATACACATAAACCCTTCATAATGATTTGTAAAGAAAACGAGAGTTATCTTAGTCATATCCCCTGGGAGTGTCGTAACCAAGAGTGCAGCAAGGCCCGTTTTCGTGCACCAATTCCCGTTCGAGTCTAGCTCAAAGCCGTGTTTTCGGGTTTTACCCATAGGTACATTTGTGCCAGAGCCGCCTCTACCTACTCGTATCCAGACAGGGATGTATTTCTCGGAAAACTCACAAAATCTATACAATACCAAAATTCTAGGAAGTTCTTCTATACTAATCCTAAAAGTTCATCGTAGGTCTACGTGCTCTAATCAGAGTTTATCTAAATCTAGCTTCCAAGGTTTGTACTAAACTTCCTCTGATACCAACTATAATGCCCCGACCCCAGTTACCCAGATTCGGTGTATTATTACATAACATTGGCATGATCACAAGAAAGATCAAATCTCGAAAGACCGATTGTTTTAGTAGCCTTGGCAACACTAGATATATTCATAATGTTTTACATTACATCATAAAGTGAAAAACTACTACAACAACATAGTATCTATATTCCACACTCATATCCCCACATACTATCCCTACAGGTCATTCATAAATAACTTCATCACATCCTGGGAAAAATAAAACATAGAAAAGGGGTGAGCTCAAATGCCCAGTAAGGATAACAATATAGCGGAAACATTCATAAATAAGAATAAACATTTAAGGCAGTGTATAACTAAAACAAAAGCCTTTTAAACTTTAACTTCAACATAGTATGGAAAAAAATAAAATGAAATAATGTCATTTACTTATTCACATTGATATTCTACTAATCGAATAATCACTTCAATATCAATAACCACTTTCATAATGATGGAATGCATAATGCCAGACTATCATAACCACATAGCCAGGGCCTCGTGCCAAGACTACAAATAAGATTTTGTCATGGCCTTATGCCAAGACACTAGTTTGTCTCATGAGACCTATTGATGCATCGAGGAGCTATAGCGGTCTCCACCCGTCACATATTAAGGTCAATGCATTCCCATATGAAAAGGTTTAAACATAACATAAACATTCGTATTAAAACTAGCATATGAAATGTCAATACTTTCACCATAAACTATGAATGGTATAAAAATAGTACATCCATAGTCAAACATATCACAAAACCTTCAATACAATATAGAAGTTGTGTATCATAATAAATCAACTTCAAATAAGCGTAAAATCCATCAAAGGATGTTGACATAGATGAAATCAAAACTCTTTTTAGATAAATATATCTTTCTATTTTGAAATCATTTAAGGGTCATATATTTATAAAATAAAACATTTTCTTTGAAAATATTCTTATAAGCTTGTAAGGGAAGCTTCGACGAATTTATAACGGCGGAAAATAACTGCACCCGCTGTATAAGTTAAAAAAACATTCTTACCTTAATTCTGTCGAAAATGTTAAAAAGCGTCTTGTTTGGAAAACGATGGAAAGATTCCTTTATAAAACTCATATAAAAAGTCAAACAAGGGTATAAATGAATTTTACCCATATTCTTTTAAATAGTAAAAATGTTTTGAAATACATTTCTAAGAAACATGGATGTGGATGATAACGAGATCCTAGTAGATTATTACGTAAAAACAACCTCGGATAATGAAAAGATTGTGAAATAACCCTTACCTTGTACTTTTCCTTGGTTGGGGTAGGTTAACATCCTGTATAATGGTGAAATAATCTTTATTAAATTATACAAGAATCATATACATTAATATCATATCATATATGATCTTTTAACATTGATTTGTTAATAATATCTTAGTATTATTGTTGTTTCAGGTGTTAACTTACTCGTTTTCTTTTATATGTTTTGTTACGTAAGTCATGTTTGTAATGGATAGGTTGTATATTATTCATATCCAGAATGATATCAAGTCCTTATACATCATTTTTAAATCATCAAATGATAATTATACTTGAATGGATACGATGGAGAATGAATCTCATCGCGTTCGTGGAGACGGTAGTCCGTACGTACGCACGAGCGACAATATCATTATTTTGATATTAAAATAATATATAAATGGATGGTATATCATATATAGAGAATCACTAACATGTTATATTTATTATTTACATGAGTTACACATCATTATTATACCCATCCAAATAATAATATATTGAATAACAATTACACCACGACGTGGAGACGGTAAGTCGTACGTACGCACGTATGGTGATATGTTATTCGAAGGGTGGATAGATTACTGAATATGGTTGTACCATACTTATAATAACATCACAGTATATATATGATACTGGAGTTATTATTTTATAATGGTAATAACAAAGGAACAAGAAGTGGAAGAAGAAAGGAACTTGGAAAAGGGTGGTGAAATCATTACCTCTTCTTCAGGTTCTTCCTTTTGATTTGATCAAAAAGGATCCTTAGGATGGATTTATGATCAAACTAAGGCCTCTAGGTTATATTGAGGGAAGTTTAGAGAGTAGTTGGGCAGAGTTTTGCAGAACCAAAAGGCTTTTATGGTGTGAAGAAATTAGAAGGATGAGTGCCCATTTATAAGAGGGATGAGGGGAACCTTTGGAAAAGCTAGAAATATTAATTTATAATAAATTCATATTCGGTTTCTAATGGCTCCGAAGTTTATTATTCAAAGTTTAAGGTGGGGATGGGTCGAAAACCACTCAACCAATAGAATTTAGAAAGGTTTGGGTCATTATATTTACCTTATCTTTAAGTATTAACTCTTAGTTAATTAGTTTCACTTTTACAATGTCTCTTTGTATTTTTATATTATATGGTTAATAAACATACCATATATATCCAAGAGACCCCCAAGTGGTCCATTAATGATATAACTATCATGATATAAGTCTATTTGTCGAACCTTAGATTTTTAGGAATTTAATATCAATTAATAATATAATATTTGTTTTAAAAACTCTTTTATGTCAATTCTGACAGTATTCAATAGTTGATTTTTTGTGAAACTCATAACAGAATTATTACTTCGAAAAAAGTTAATTAAATAAATCCTGATATTTCATAGTATCCTATAAAATTATTTTAATTCATTAAAAGTCTCAAATTATATTTATTTGGGTATTTATAATAACAATTATTTTAAATTTTCACTATTATGGTAATTACTGCATCATCATTGTGTCATAAATAAATTAAATTATGAAATCTCTAAAAATTATAAATAAAATATAATTATGTAGGAAATATTTTTATATTTATAATGAATATTTATAGTTGAAAATCCAACATATATAACCCTATGTAAAAATTGTTTTTCTAAAAGATATATGCTTGTGTCATTTTTGTACTTATTTTAACTTAATTAAAATAAAGTGTCCCTATCACCTACAAGTGGATCCATGGGGTCCCTAAATTGACCCAAAGATGACTATGGTTGAACATGTATCAACAAATAAGTCTAGTACACGTTTTAGGGTAATTTAGTATTATTATAATATTATTTTTTCACCCTTATTTACCGGATTTTCCCTTAACCATGGTAAATAAAATATTTACCGAAGTAATTATTCAAAATGTATAAAAATAAAAGTTACCTATTTACACAATTTAAACATCCTGATTCAAAATATGGAATCCATTTTTCCAAATTCAAAACATAGAAGTGGCAGAAATTATTTTAAAATTAATTCTCATTGTTAAAACAAAAAGCGTGTTTTTAAGAGATAATAACTATCAAAAGATTGACACTTGTTTCTGTCCGGTTTAATTGTAAAATTATGTCCAATGACCAACATTATATTAAATGGTAAAAATATATTATAAATATACTTTAAAACCACTCAAATTCATAATTTATCACTATTAATTATTTTGATTAAAAAAGTTATTTTTAATTAAAATTTAGTAATTTTCACTATTCATCAAAATATTAAAGTTATCCGAAAAGTACCAAAATTTAACCTTAGGCTAAATTCGATATTACAAATCCAAAAATGAAGTCCATTTTAAAAAATAAAATATATATGATTTCAAAAAGTAGGTATTAATATTCATAACAGCTAGTTTGATTGGTTATGGTGTATTAGAACTCGGTGTTGCGTAGAACACACGCTATCACATTATTCAAAGGGAAGTGTACCATGGAAGCTTGGGGTGTTACAAAAATCAAAAGAAAAAAAATAAAATAATAAAATTTCATACATAAAATAATATAATTAACGTTTAAAAACTCTTAATTAATTAATTAAACAACTATTTTAATACAAAAAACAAAAAGTCGAACCATTATCTTTAATTTAAAACTCAAATTACATACTTGAATGATTGGTAGGATAACTAAACATATTAATTAATATATTTAACCTATTATAATGTAACTTAATTAAAACCTAAAATATTGAAATAAATAATAACTTGATTAAAAAAATTATGTTGATTAAATAATTGTTTAAAATAGATATTAACTTATTAAAAAAGTCAGGTAGATTGAAATTAACCAAACTAAATAAGACATAATTAAAGTAGATTAGTTTAATAAGATTAAAATTATTATTTTGATGACTAAAAATACAAAATTAATTATAAAAATTGTTTAATTAACAAAGTTAATTATAAAAAAACATAAGCACAAATATTAGTATAAAGTGATTAAATAATTAATTAAATCGTTAAAAATTAAGTAAAAATATGTGGAAAACTATGTAAAAATTGATCCACATCAAATTCCCCCACACTTAAAAATTGGTTGTCCTCAAACAATCTCATGATTTATTATCTTTGAAAAACAAAAGTATGGTATTAATGTTTTTTCTCAAAACGTAACATGTCCAGAACTAAAAACAGAGGACAACACATAACAGCAGGCATTAAGAAAATGAATTACTAATATGAATCTTGCTTATAAAAAATACTCTAGGATAATTAAGAGATCTATTAATAGTCAAACAATAAAGATTTCATGCCTCATACATGATACAACTTAATGAATCACTTCAATCCAATCTCAGGTTCTAATTTCAAGATTGACATGAGGTTAGATATCAATGGAATTAAAACCGGATAAAAGGAACATTGTACTTTAACTGAATCCTAAGGCCCAGAAATAAATATATTTTTCTAAAATATCATCAATGATACAACCTAAATGATTTCCATAAAAACTAATTGACCCCTTCATCATTTGGCGTTCATCATTACCCTCACCTTAATGAGCTCATTTTTTACCATAGACACATTATTTAATTTTTTCCAAGCCATGTATCAATGTGAAAAGCACTGTGCAATGCACTTATTGAAAGTGTATAGAGGGCTTAATGTTAAAAGAAACTCACCCAGCATCTTGGGTCTCAGAGACTCACCGTGGGATCCTATATGCCCAAATTACTTCAGTTTCAAAAGATGTATATAAAAAATCATGTGCATTGGCTCCTTAAGGAAATTAATTTTAATAATTAAAAGATGAATGAGGCCCCTAGAATCAGAATTAAACTTCAAGTTCCAAGGTTTATGATAACTGTTCCACTAAAAGGTTCCCCTAACCACTTTCATAAATAGTTCCTAAACCATATCTCCATCAAATCACTAAGTAAAATCACCCAGTAATCATCTGTTATCATTAATTTCAGGCTCAATTCAAAACTTAACTTCCATAATATTAGTTATCCTAAGGAATGACCCATAAGAATACAGTGTAAACCCTAAAATAGTGAAACAAATTGATAATTTTTAACCATTTTTAACAAAACGTTTGAATTGAAGTGGGAATTGATGGGCTTTCAATTAAGCACAGTTAAGAATAGTCAAGAATTAACCCCCTTCCTCACACTTAAAACCCAACTTTGTCCCCAAAGTTGACTTCTAAATACGGAGAATAAAAATTTTACTATTAAGGTTCATAACATATTTTCAATTAAGTAGATTTATGACATGTAAAAATGGTCTCCTTGTAGTTAAAAAATTATTGTTCGCCACATTGAATAAATAATCAGAAGGTTCCTTAGCAAGTTTATGCTTTAAAATAATGTCTAGTGACATAAATATTCAATTAAAGTTCAAACAAACATGCAACTTATGCGAGAAGAGTGGAATTTGTGTAGAAAACTGAAATTTTAGGTTCAAAATAATGCTCAATATAATAGAAAAATGCTTTCTAACACCCCTTAGGAAAACCATTTTAATGAAAAACACACTATCCATTAAACATGTACCCCCACACACTTAATTTCATGTAGTGAATGGGTTTTAAATAATGAATTTCAAATTTCCAAAAAGTGGGACCTGTAGAATTTTAAAGCACAACATAGAGACAAGAAGAAAAAGTTTTGTTATTGGGATATGTGAAGCAGATTTTCAGTAAATATGTTGCAGAATTATCAATAGTCATGTAGAATTTCATAGACAAGAAAAATTTTTGTAGCAAACAGAATTTTATTAGAAAAAACATGAGTAGAAATAAATGCAAAAAGTTGAAATACTTCCCTAACTAGGTTCTTGTCCAAAAAATGATCGTGGGAATTCTACACCTTTATTGACACAAGAAACAGTAACCAAAAAACATAGAGCATGAAAACCTATAAAAAATAACCAGCATAGACAGTACATATAGAAAGTATCACAACATGAATTTATGCAAAGTAAAAATAGAAAAGAAATAAAAGTTAACACAAAAGAAAGAACATGGGTTGACTCACATGAAGCACTTAGATATTCAAAAATAGGATCAACCAATACAGTCTTATTTATAGTTCCAAACAATATTCTCAAAAGTACTTTCAATGAAATAGTTGCTAATATACTGTCCATCCCAGTTTGGACTCTAAAGACCATATCCTCAGCTTTAAAAATGTTCAAAATCGTCCTTATAAAATCACAAATTTGACAAGTAATACTGACATGGATTCCCCAACACATAGAGGTCAGCTCTAACCGAGAATCAGAAGAAAAACAATCAACAAACTCTTCAGTATTTTAATAAAATATTCCTAGCACAACTTACACAAAAAGACATCTACGAAAAATATCAGAAGAAGGGGTAATATTCAGGTTCTAGCTGGTGGTACCCAATTTCCATATATGAATTAAATGATGTGAATCATTCAAGTTCAGGTTGAAATTCATCACAAACAACATTAAACGGATCAAGAATGAAAGTTCCCAGATAATGCACTTTCTCATAATGGGTAAATTTTAGTTTTTCATCAGGACTCATACCAGAACATTCTCTAACTTCAGAAACCCTTATACAGTAAACTTCATAAGGAAAAAATTAAAAAACAGGTTGAGAAAGTTCAGGACAAGAATGTGACTCACTCTCTAGAATGGGTTCTAGGGAAATATTTTTCTCATCTAGAGGATGGAGTGAAAGATGAATAGAATCTTGAAGAAAAGTTTCAATAGGCTGGGGAATCAAAATCTCTGTGACCTCAAGAGGAAAATAACCATACTCATCTTGGACCTCAATTTTAAAACATTGATTCTCATAAGCATCTATCAAATTGAAACCTATAACATTTTGTGGATTTTCAAAAACAAAAAACTCATCCACATCATCAATGGATTGGAGAGTGAGTTTCCCCTTGGACACATCTATGACAGCACCATCCATCATAAAGAAAGGTATCCCTAAGATGATTAGGACTTTATCATCACAGTCCATATCTATGATAAGGAATTTTTTGGGTAGTGTCAGTTTTCCTACACTCACTAATAGATCATCCACCATCCCTGAAGGGTGTGTGAGTGAACTGTCAGAAAGATTAAGACAAACAATAGTTGGTTGCAAGTCCTTAAGTCCCAAACTTCTAGATAGGGTGTAAGGCATAAGATTGGTGCTTGCCCCTTAGTCCCACAAACATTTATGTTGATCACTTGCTCCAATTTTTCATTGAATAATAAATCTACCAGGATACTTCAATTTTGGAGGCAACTTCTTTAACAAGATGGCACTACATTCCTCATTGAAATTAACTTTATCCAACTTCCTCCAATCATTTTTGTTTTTTTGAAACCTTTTGGTAAAAGAAACATATAAAGGTATTTTATCTAAGGATTCTATAAATGGCATGTTGATACCAATTTTTCAAATCATTTTAAGATACGTCAAATAGTACGGTTCATTATTCTTCTTCACTCTTTCAGGTAAGGGAATGGGAGAGCCATAATTTTTAAGAACTGGTTTATTATTCTCCGTCTCCCCAATTCCATTGTTTTTATTTTCTTCTTTAATGAATTACCACTTAATTTTCCTCGATTATTGAACTTTTTCAGGTGTAAATTCAACATTATGTTCAGGTTGAACAAAGCTATCCTGATTCCTAGATCCTATTTGAAGAAATATTCCCTATCCAGATTCAGTTTTTCAGCAGTTAAAGTTTTCCCCGAGTAAAGAATAACTTCTTCTTGGGTTTGAAGGACAGATCTAGTGGTTACAGCCATGATATTCTCTCTTGAATTATGAATTGATGTTTTGGGAAGCTTGCACTTTTCTTTATCACCTTGATCCTTATCCATTTGAATTATTTGATGTTCAAATTTGTGAATCTTACCATATTGTTCCTTCCTAAATGAACCGATCTCTCCCAAAACAAGTTGTAACAGCCCCTTTATCTCCCCTTGAGAATTAGAATACTTTCCCCATATTTATTTGAGTTAAAAATTTTAGAGTGTGATTGGATGTTAGGGGCAATGGTCTGTTTAATGACAGCCTGTTCTTTCCTGGACATGTTTGGGTGGTTTTGGTAACTATAAGTGTACTGATTGGAGTATTGATCATTTTCCCTTGGTTCCAAGCTCTAAAATCCACAAATTTGGAACTCTCGTCAAATTGGGTAGGTACATCAAAATTAGGAAAACATGTATGAGTGTGACTGAACATCCCGCAATGATTACATTGCTCCCTTAAGACCCTATCACTAATAAAAGCGGCCTGAGAATTGTCTTCAACTCTATAGACAACCCTGTTCCTTGATCACATGTGCTGAGATTATTGAGCATGCTTGTCATACACAAGTTTCAGATCATCAGTAGTGGAGTCAGAAAAATCACCCGCACAGAATTGGTCAACTAAATTTTGGTTGTAAGGGGTGAGAGTGTTATTGAATGTTTCCATGAGTAGGTGGGGAGAAAATTGGTGATTGGGACATTTTCTAAGGATCCTTCTAAACCTATCCCATGCATCATGAAATAAATCTCCCTCATCCTGAAGAAACCCAGTAATTTTGTGCATAATCTCAAAGGGGGTGTTCCTAGGATAGAATTTTGATATAAATGTAGTAAACACCTATTCCCATGTCTCAAAAATTTCATCATCTATGTTCTAAAACCAAGTCCTAGCCTTCCCCTTCAGAAAAAATGGAAAAATCCTCAATCTCAACTCTTCCTCACAAAGCTCTCTCATAGGTATTTGTTGTATAAAACTATAGAACAATCTAATGAACTCAAGTAAATACTCTCCTGGAAGACCATTGAACGAAGGAAGTTGAGAAAAGCGAGACTTCATAATTTCATAGTTCCTAGACCTAGGGGTCAACCAAATAAAAGATGGGTTACTTGATACTATTAGAATTTGAAACTCCCTAAGTCTAGGTAACTGATGGGATGGAACTATGGGTTGTGGTACATTCATGTTTTGATCAACTCCATTATCCTGATTCTCCATTACAAAGTTTTTAGGAGTAGTTAAATGTTTGACTACTTCAAAGTATCAAGACACTAATGTAACAATGAATTATCTTGTGCAAATGCAAAGTTTAATAACAGTTCAAAACAGCACAATAGTAGATCTAATAGAAGCTCAACAAAACAGGAAACAGTAGCAATTCAGTAGTAAATGATGCACATTTTTTTACAGTTTTAAATTTGTCAAATTTTTTTGTGTTTTTTCATGTTTTTTTAGAAAAATAATGGCTCATGATTTCCCCAGAAACGACGCAAAAAACATGACTGAAACCATTGTAGAATCTGGTCAATGTTTAATATTTATTTTCCTACAAACTAATGTATACGTTGTAAGTAGGGTTGAACCCATAGGGAAGGCTATTTTGACCACTAGTCTTTTAAAAAGTAACTGAAGATTCCACTATTGTCAGCAGTGGAATATATTTTCTATTTCTTTTATTATTATTTTTATTTTTTTTAAATTGTAATCTAATTAGAGCCTACAATGTTTTTGAGTTTTTGTTCTATAATATTATAAAACAAGAAATAGACTAAGAGCATTGAGAAAAAGAGATATAAAATGACGATAAGTGAACAATAAAGTAAATTGTATATGGTAAAATCTCCATTACTGATTCACATTAAAGTTTCTGATTTGCACCACTATAAAGAGAGTGACTTATCTCCCTCGCCAGAAGTTAAGTCACACAGGTTGATTTATTTCGGATGTCACTACTCCAAAAATAAATCAACTGTGAAAAGTTAGAAAAGATAATGACAATATGAAGAACTCGCAGTAAGTCTCGAAGTAATTGTGAATTAAATATATTTTTTAAATATGTTTCCATGATCAATCTCTCCGAATTGATGGCAGAGTTTTGAAAATTAAGTTCTAGTGGTGAAAATAAATTGTATGAACTCAGCATCAATCTCACAGACTAATTCTGAACACATTAATGTATGATAGTAGAATGGATGAAAAGTAACCAGTAGAAGTATTAATTCCCCGAGATCAAAATTTTAGCCAATTAAATTGTTCATTATCAGTACAAGAAATTATGGTATACTAGAATAGAGTTCAAGAATTCCATCTAGAAGGTAGATGAACTTCCCTAATTCTACTCTGCACTCGGGCTCCAAGGCCTCTAGCTCGTCTCTAGAGCTGCTCTGCTATCGCGTCTGGTGTGGTCATCAAATGAATGAGTGTCTCCCCCAGAAATCTTCGCTCTCAAAAATTGTGTGTGTCAAAAGAGAATGAGCCACATCTCCAAATTCTGCTACTAGTCTGCTTTAATATCCACCGTCATCAACTGCATGTAACAACACATCTTCCACCGACTTCCAAAACTCTTCACAAATACACGACACAACGTTCTTTTTTTTCTGTAACTGTCACGTCACATGAGTTTTCCTCATGTAACTAACTCTGGATGAGTTAGTTGCTTGCACATAGACGCGTTTCTGACTTTGGTATGAACCTGCACATGTTATAATCAAAATAAATATGTAAAAACTAAAATACAATAATTATTATTAAAAATTTATCTAATGTTAATTAATAAATATCTTAATTGATAATTATTTTTTACTTTTATATTATTTATAAAAATTATTCACTTAACAGTACTATGGTAATACATAAATTTATCAAGAAGTTATTAATTAAATTAAGTTAATAGTTATAGTTACCAAGTTATTAATTTTATCATTTTTAACTAAGTTATTAAAGATTAACATCATAATAAAATAAGTAATTAAAATAACAATTTAGATAGTATTAATTAATAAATATATTATCATTATTATTACTTTTAAAGAAATTAAATTGTTCGATTAATTTAATATTTAGTTAATTTTAATATAGTAATTAGAATTAATACATTAGTTTTAAATATTTCTTTAAATTAATAAGTATATTTTATAGTTTATTTTTAATTATTTTTAGTTATACATTTATACTATAAACAATATCTTAATTAATTATTAACAATTATTATTTTGTTAGTTTTGTATTTTAATTTATAATTTTTCTGTTTATTAAAATTATAATTGTTTAAATTTATAACTTTTGTAAAATTTTATTATATTCATTTGGTTCAATTAAAATTAACTTTAACATTAACTTTACTTTTTGTTTTGCTTTACTTTAATTATTTTAATTTTTTTAATTTTTTTCCTCCCCCAATTTCCACGTTGCACAATCAGAAGGGAGGAGGATTTCAACCTTCTTCTTCCATGCAGAGCAGCGACTTCCTCCCGAGCAAAGCTGCTACAGCTCCCTGCTACTCCTCCCGCCTCACGGAGACTTCAGCTCCTCAGCACTGGCATATCGCTGCTCGGCTCCAGCTCAACGCAATGATCTCCTCCTCGAAAACACAACGCAATAGCGGTCTTCCAGCAGCAGCGGCCTTCCAACGGTGCGGCGACCTCCATCAAACAAATAACAGTACGACTTCCTCGCTCCTATGGAATCTAGCAGCGGCGCATCAGCAACTCGACTCGTGCTCCTCGCAGCACAGTGGAACCAGCAGGTGCGGCAGAAGCTCCTTATAGTGGCAGATCGGCCTTCCTCAGCTCCAGCGCAATTTCTCCCTTGCTCCAGTGCAGTACGACACTACCAGCAAGTGCGACGCGCATTTCTGGCGATGAAGGCATCCTCCTTCAAAGAGGGCAGCGGGGACGATGAGGTGGTCTTCTGCTGGTGGCGCTGGTTAAGAATGTATGACCAGCAAGGCAACTCAAATTCTGGTTTCAGATCTGGAAATTTTGCTGCTTCAACACTCAGTTAATTTGAATTTGAACTGTGAAATCGATTTACAAATCGTGTAGGTAAATTTTTATTTTTCTGATTCAGTTTTGAATGAAAAGGTGGTTCAAATGGATTTGATGTGGGTGCGTGAAAGGTTGAAGCAAAGGTAAATAATGGGGTGATGCCTAAGTGAAGAAAAAGTGTTGAAATTGGTAGGTTAATAATAGGTTTAGAAGTGAGATCGATAGATGTGCGGGAGAGGAAATGGTGCGTGAAAGATGAAGTAGTCTAACAGTGAGGTGTTGCGTGAACAGAACTGTGAGAATAGAAGAACGGTGTGGTTGAAGGAAAGGTGAGTAACAGTGAGGTTGATATATTAGTGAGAAAAAAATTTCAGTGAGGTTGTGGGTATCGGTATCTGGAAGGTCTCAATGTCACCGGTTAAATAAAATAAATGGTCACTGATACTTAAAATAAATAGTCACCAATGGACTAAAATTAAAAGGAAAACAACAGCGTGGAAGGTCACTGTTACAACCAAGGGTCACCGTTACAAAATAAAAGAAGAAGTTATCGATACCAATATGGTCACCGGTATACATTGAAGTAACAGTGAGGTGCGGGGGTCCCCGGTAGAATACTAACGGTGACCCTTTTATTTAAATAAATCAAATTGAACTTAAAAATTAGAACATAAGTTATTTAAAACAAGGATTGAAAATAATTAATTAAAAATTAGATAAAAACTTTAATTAAAACCATATTTTTATTAAACATTAGAATAACAAAACCACAACTAAGATTATTAATTGACAATACTTAAATTAAAAACTGGATGATTAATAAACTAAGATTATAAAAGACTTAAATTAAAATATCTTTAAAAGTTAATTACAGATAAGCGGCGAATAAAAGTAAAAAACATAGGTGACACAATAAGTCACCGCATGCACTTATCTACCGCAATGGTAGAATAAAATAAAAAAATCAAATAAATAATAAAACTGCATACATAAAATAATATAATTAACATTTAAAAACTCTTAATTAATTAATTAAACAACTATTTGAACACATAAAAGAAAAAGGTGAACCATTATCTTTAATTTAAAACTCAAATTACTTACTTGAATGATTGGTAGGATGACTAAACATATTAATTAATATAGTTAACCTATTCTAATGTAACTTAATTAAAAGATAAAATATTAAAATAAAGACTAACTTAATTAAAAATATTTATGTTCATTAAATAATTGTTTGAAATAGATATTAACTTATTAAAAATGTCAAGAAGAATTAAATTATCCAAACTAAATAAGACATAATTAAAGAAGATTCATTTAATAAGATTAAAATTATTATTTTGATGACTAAAAATACATAATTAATTATAAAAATTGATTAATTAACAAAGTTAATTATAAAAATAAAAAAGTACAAATATTATTATAAATTGATTAAATAATTAATTAAATAATTACAAATTATGTAAAAATATGTGGCAAAAATATGTAAAAATAGAGCCACATCAAATTCCCTCACACTTAAGCATTGTTTGTCCTCAAATAATCCCATGCTTTATTATCTTTGAAAAACAAAAGTATGGTATTAATGATTTTTCTCAAAATGTAACATGTCCAGAACTCAAAACAAAGGACAACACATAACAGCATCCATTAAGAAAATGAATTATTCATATGAATATTGCCTGTAACAAATACTCAAGGATAATTAAGAGAGCTAGGAATCATCAAGAAATGAAGATGTTATGCCTCATACATGATACAACATAATGACTCACTTCAATCCAATCTCTGGTTCTAATTTCAAGAGTGACATGAGGTAAAATAACAATGGAATTAAAACCTTAACCAAGAAACTTTGTACTTTAACTGAATCCTAAGGCCCAGAAATAAATATATATTTTTTTAAATCTCCTCAATGGCACAACCTAAATGATTTCTATAAAAACCAATGGACCCCTTTTTCATCTGGCATTCATCATTCCCCTGACCTTAATAAGCTCATTTTTGACGCTAGACACTTTATTTAATTTTTCCCAAGCCATGTATCCCTGTGCTAAGCACTGTGCAATGCACTTATTCATAGTGTACAAATGGAATAAAGTTACCAAAAACACACCCAGAATCTGGGGTCTCCGAGACTCACTGTGGGATCCTAGATGCCTAAATTACTCCAGTTTCAAAAGTTGTATATCAAAAATTATTTACATTACTTCTTTAAAGCAATTAATTTTAATAATTAAAAGATGAATGTGGCCCCTAGTATGAGAATAAAACTTTATGTTCCAAGGGTTATGATCATAGTCCCACTAAAAGGTTCCCCTAATCACATTCAGAAATAGTTCCTAAAACATATTTCTATCAAATCACTAAGTAAGATCACTCAGTAATCATCCATTATCATTAATTTCAGACCCAATTCACTACTTAACTTCCATCAAAGTAGTTATCCTAAGGCAATACACATATGAATATAGTGTGAAGACTAAAATTATGCAAAAATTGGAAAAAAAATTAACCATTTTTAACAAAAATTCTGAATTGAAGCTGTAATTGATGGGATTTCAATTAAGCACAGTTAAGCATAGTCAAGAATTGACCCCCTCCCCCATACTTAAAACCCTACTTTGTCCATAAAGTTGGCTTCTAAATATGGAGAAGAATAATTTGACAATTAAGGTTCATAACAGATTTTAAATTAAGTATATTGATGACATGTAAAAAGGGTCTCTTTGTAGTTCAAAAATTATTGTTCTCCACAATGAATAAATAATCAGCAGGTTCATTAGCAATTATATGAACTAACATTGATGTCCAGTGACAAAAATTATCAATTAAAGTTAAAACAAGACTGCAACTTATGGGAGCATAGTGGATTGGGTGTAGCAAACTGAAATTTTAGGTTCAAAAGAATGTTCAATATAAAAGAAAAATTCATTCTAACACCCCTTAGAAAAACCATTTTAATGAAAAACCCACTAACAATCAAACATATACCCCCACACTTAATTTCATGCAGTGAATGGGTTTTAAACAACGAATTTCAAATTTCTATAAAGAGGCACATGCTGAATTTTAAAGCACAACATAGAGACAATCAACAAAAGTTTCTCTATTGCGATATATGAAGTAGATTTTCAGAAAATATGTAGTAGAATTTTCAATAGTCGTCTAGAATTTATTAGATAATAAATTTTTTTGTAGTAAGTAGAATTTTATTAGCAAAAATAGGAGCAGAAATAAATGCAGAAAGTTAAAATACTTCCCTGACTAGGTTCTTGTCCAAAAAAAGATAATAGGAATTCCACTCCTTTATTGACATAAGCAGCAACAACTTAAAAACACAGAGCATGAAAACTAAGAACAAATAACCAGCACAGACAGTACATACAGAAAGTAGCACACCATGACTTTATTCAATGTAAAAGAAGAATAGAAATAAAAGTAAACAAAAATGAAATAACATGGGTTGACTCCCATGAAGCGATGAATTTAAAGTCTTCAGTTAACTTTATTTAATTAAAAAATTTTATTTATTAACACAACAAATATAATGAGTTGCCTCCCATGAAGCGCTAGATTTATAATCCCCAACTAGACTCGATTTCCCTAGATATTTCTATCCATGATCATTTAATGGAAATTAATTATTAATTATGTGAAGTTAACTATTATTTAAAGATTCAAAAATATGATCAACCAATAAATTCTTATCTAAAGTTTCAAACAATATTCTCAAAATTACTTTCAATGAAACAGTTGCTAATATATTGTCCATCCCATTTTGGGCTCTAAGACCACTTCCTCATCTTTACAAATGTTCAACAGCATCTTACGAAAATCACCAAATTCGCAAGTAATACTAACAATACTTCCCCCAAATATAGTGGTCACCTATAACCTAGAATCATAAGAAAAACAATCAACATCTCTTTAGTATTTTCATCGAATATTCCTAGAAGAGCTTGCACAAAAGAAAAATCAGAAAACTCTCAGAAGACGGAGTCATATTCTGATTTCAGCAGGTGGTACGCAATGTCCACACACAACTCAAATTATGTGAATCATTTATGTTCAGGTTGAAATTTATCACAAACAACATTAAACTAATCAAGAAAGAGAGTTCCCAGAAAATAAACTTTCTCATAATGGGTAAAATTTAGTTTTTCATCAGGAATCAGACCAGAACATTATCCAACATCTGAAACCCTTAGACAGTCAACTTCATAAAGAAAACATTCAAAAATGTGTTGAGACAGTTCAGGACAAGAATGTGACTCACTCTCTAGAATGGGTTCTAGGGAAATATTTTGCTTATCTAAAGTAAAGATTGGAACCTGAATAGAAGCTTGAAGAAAAGTTTCATTAGGTTGGGGAATCAAAATCTCTATGACCTCAAGAGGAAAATAACCATACTCATCTCAGACCTCAATTTTAAAACATTGATTCTCATCAACATCTATCAAATCGAAACCTACCACATGTTGAGGCTTTTCCAAAACAAAAAACACATCCACATCATCAATGGATTGGAGAGCGAGTTTTCTCTTGAACACATCTATAAACGCACCAGTTGTCGCAAAGAAAGGTCTCCCTAAGATGATTGGGACTTTTTCATCACACTCAATATCTATGATAAAGAATTCTGTCGGTAGTTTCAGTTTTCCTACACTCACTAATATATCATCGACCCTCCATGAAGGGTTTGTGAGTGACCTATGAGCAAGTTGAAGACAAACATAATTTGGTTGCAAGTCCCTAAGACCCAAACTTCTAAACAGGGAGTAAGGCATAAGATTGATGCTTTCCCCTAAGTCGCACAATCAATTATGTTGCTAACTTTATCCAATTTATCATTGAATAATAAAGCTACAGGGATCCTTCAATTTTGGAGGCTACTTCCTTAACAAGATGGCACTACATTCCCCTTTTAGATTAACTTTATCCAACTGCTTCCAATCATTTTTGTTTTTTAGAATAATTTTGGTAAAGGAAACATATGAAGGGATTTTATCTAAGGCTTCTATAAATGGCATTTTGATACTAAAGTTTCGAAACATTTTAAGAAACCTCAAATAATCAGGTTCATTATTCTTCATCACTATTTCAGGGAAGGGAATGGGATGGGAAAAAAATTTAAGAACCTGTTGATTTTTCTCCTTCTCCTCAATTCCATTTTCATTCTTTTCTTCTATAATTAATTCCCACTTCATTTTCCTCAATTGTTCAACTTTTCAGGTGTAAATTAAACATTCTGTTTAGGTTGAACAAAGCTGTCCTAATTCCTAGATTTTGTTTCAAGAACACTTCCCTATCCAGATTCAGTTTTTTCATCAATTTTAGTTTTCCCATAGTGAAGCTTAACATTTTATCGGGTTTGAAGGCTAGATCTAGTGGTTACAACCATGATATTCTCTCTTGAATTATGAATTGAAGTTTTGGGTAGCTTTCCCTTTTCCTTATCACCTTGATCCTTATCCATTTGAAATATTTAATGTTCTAAATTGTGAATCTTACCTTCTATTTCCTTCCTAAATGAACTGATCTCTCCCAAAACATGTTGTAACAACCCCTTTAAATCCCCTTGAGAATTATAAGATTTTCCATGTATTGATTTGAGTTAAAAAATTTAGAGTGTGATTGGTAGTTAGGGGCAGTGGTATGTTTAATGACACTTTGTTCTTTTCAGGACAAGTTTGGGTGATTTTGGTAACTATAAGTGTACTAGTTGGAGTATTAATCATTTCCCCTTGGTTCCTAGCTTTAAAATACACAAATTTGGCACTCTCATCAAATTGGACAGGGATATCCAAATTAGGAAAACATATATGAGTGTGAACGAACATCCCACAATGATTACATTGCTCCCTTAAAACCATATCACTAACAACAACAGCCTGAGAATTGTCTTCACCTCTATGGACAACCCTTTTCCTAGAGCACTTGTGCTGAGATTTTTGAGCAAGCTTGTTAACCACAAGTTTCAGCTCATCAGCAGTAGAGTCACAAAAGTCACCCCCACAGAATTGGTCAACTAAATTTTGGTTGTAAGGGGTGAGATCATTATTGAAGTTTTCCATGAGTATATGGGGAGAAAATTGGTGATTGGGACTTTGTATAAGGATACTTCTAAACCTATCTCATGCCTCATGAAATAACTCTCCCTCATCCTGATGAAACCTAGTAATTTTGTGCCTAATCTCAGAGGTGGTATTCCTAGGATAGAATTTTGATATAAAGGCAGTAAACACCTCTTCCCATGTCTCAAAAATCTCTTCATCTATGTTCTGAAACCAACTCATTGCCTTCCCCTTTAGACAAAATGGAAATATACTCAATCTCAACTCCTCCTCAAAAAGCTCTATCAGAGGTATTTGTTGTCTATAACTATAGAACTCTCTAATGAAATCCAGTGAATCCTCTCCTGTAAGACCATTGAATGAAGGAGGTTGAGAAAAGTGAGACTACTTAATTTCATAGTTCCTAGACCTTTGGGTCAACCTAATACAAGATGGGTTACATGATACTATTGGAATTTAAAACTCCCTAAGTCTAGGTAATTGATGGGTTGGAACTACGGGATGTGGAAAATTCATCTTTTGATCAACTCCATTATCGTGATTCTCCATTACAATGTTTTTTGAAGTAGTTAATTTTTTTTCTAATTATGAGTTTGAAGACACTAATGTAACAATGAATTCTCTTGTGCAAATGAAAAGTTTAATAACAATTTAAAATAAAAAAATATAACTAAATGAACCTCAACAAAATAAGAAACAGTAGCAATTCTGTTGTAAATGATGCAGATTTTTTTTTCAGTTTTAAAATTTTCAATTTTTTCCTTTTTTTTTCAAGTTTTTTTAGAAAAATAATGGATCGTGACTTCCATAGAAACGACGCAAAAAACTTGACTGAAACCATCATTGAATCCAGACAAAGTTTAATATTTATATTCATACAAACTATAGTACACATGGTAAGTAGGGTTGAACCCACAGGGAAGACTATTTTGACAACTAGTCTTCTAAAAACTAACTAAAGATTCCACTGTTCTCAAAAGTGGAATATATTTTCTATTTATTTTATAATTTTTTTTATTTTTTTTAAATTGTACACAAATGAAACACTACAGCCTTTTTTAGTTTTTGTT
The DNA here is from genome assembly GCA_963277665.1 of Viscum album. Taxonomy (NCBI): domain Eukaryota; kingdom Viridiplantae; phylum Streptophyta; class Magnoliopsida; order Santalales; family Viscaceae; genus Viscum; species Viscum album. The sequence goes on along the minus strand of OY728155.1, from coordinate 773,165,900 downwards.
CTAAACTTTTTAGAAACAAGAAAATGACTAAGAGAAGTGAGAAACAGAGACATAAAATGCTGATAAGTGAACAATCAAGTAAAATTCCTGGGGAAAATCTCCATTCTACTAGTTTTATAAGTATTCCAATTAACTTTAATGTTACTGCTTTGAACCACCATAAAAAGTGACTTATCTCCCTCGCCAAGAGTTAAGTCACACAGGTTGATTGATTTTGGAGTTCGCTACTCCAAAACAAATCAACTGTGAAAAGTTCTAAAAGATAATGACAATAGGACGAACTCGTTGTAAGTCCCGAAGTAATTGTGAATTTATTATATTTTAAGAGATGTTTCCATGAACAATATCGCAGAATTTATTGTGGAGTATTGAAAATTAAGTTCAAGTGCTGAAAAGAAATTATATGAAATCAGCATCAATCTCGCCGATTAATTCTGAACACATTAATATATGAAAGTAGAAAGGAAGAAAAGTAACCAGTAGAAGCAGTAAATCCTAGAGCTCAAAAGTTTACCCAATTAAATTGTTCATTATCAATACAGGAAATGAAGGCATACTAGAACAGAGTATAAGAATTCGAACTAGAAAGAAGATGATATTCCCTAATTCTACTCTGCACTTAGGCTTCAAGGCCTCCAGCTCGTCTCTAGAGCTGCTCTGTTATCGCGTCTGGTGTGGTCATCAAATGAATGAGTGTCTCCCCCAGAAATCTTCGCTCTGAAAAATGGAGTGTGTTGAAAGAGAATGAGCCAGCTCTTCAAATTCTGCTGCTAGTCTGCTTTAATATCCAACGTCATCAACTGCATGTCACCACACATCTTCCACTGACTTCTAGAACTCTTCACAAATACACAACACAACGTGTGTTTTTTCGTAACTGGAATTTCGTGCGAGTTTTCCTCACGTAAATAACTCCGGATGAGTTAGTTGCATTCACATAGACGTGTTTTGGAATTTGGTATGAACCTGCACATGTTAAATGAAAAATAAAGCAGTTAAAACTCAAAGACAATAATTATTTTTAAAAATATAAATAAAGTTAATTAATAAATATCTTAATTGATAATTATTTTTTACTTTTATATTATTCATAAAAATTATTCACTTAATAGTATTATAGTAATACACATATTTATCAAGAAGTTATTAATTAAATTAAGTTAATAGATATAGTTACTATGTTATTAATTTTATCATTTTTTAACTAAGTTATTAATCATTAACTTCATAAGCAAATAAGTAATTAAAATAACAATTAAGATAGTATTAATTAATAAATATATTATCCTTATTTTTACTTTTAATGAAATGAAATTGTTCAATTAATTTAATATTAAGATAATTTTAATTTAATAATTAGAATTAATACTTTAGTTTTAAATATTTCATTAAATTAATAAGTATATTTTATATTTTATTTATAATTAATTTTAATTATACATTTATACTATAAATAGTATATTAAATAATTATTATCAATTATTATTAAGTTAGTTTTGTGTTTTAATTTATAATTTATCTATTTATTAAAATTATAAGTGTTTAAATTTATAAATTTTGTAAAATTTTATTATATTCATTTGATTTAATTAAAATTAACTTTAACTTTAACTTGACTTCTTTTTTTACTTTTTGTTTTACTTTACTTTAATTATTTTATTTTATTTTAACTTTTTTCTTCCCCTAATTTCCACGTTGCACAGTAGGAAGTGATGATGATTTCAGCCTTCTTCTTCCAAGCAGAGCAGTGGCTTCCTCCCGAGCAAAGCTTCCATGGCTCCCTACTACTTCTCCAGCCTCGCGGCGACTTCAGCTCCTCAGCACCGGCAGATAGCGGCTCATCTCCAGCTCAGCGCAACGTTCTCTTCCTTGGATCCACATTGCAATAGCGGTCTTCCAGTAGCAGTGGCCTTCCATCGGTGCAGAGACCTCCATCAAACAAACAACAGTGCAGCTTCCTCACTCCAGTGGCATCCAGGAAGAGCGCATCAACATCTCAACTCATGATGGCATCACCAGCAGGTGCGATAGGAGCTCCTTGCAGTGGAAGACTGGCCTTCCTCTGCTACAGAATGATGGCTCCCATGCTCTAGTGTGGCGCGACACTACCATCAAGTGCGACACACATTTCATTCGATGGAGGAAACCTCCTTCAAATAGGGAAGCGGTGGCGATGATACAGTCTTCTGCAGGTGGCGCTGGGTAAGAATATCTGACCAGCAAGGTGACTCGAATTCTAGTTGCAGATCTGGAAATTTGGCTACTTCAACACTCAGTTAATTTGAATCTGAATTGTGAAATCAATTTACAAATCGAGTGTGTAATTATTATTTTTCTAATTTGGTTTTGAACGAAATGGTGGTGGAAATAGATTTGATGTGGGTGCATGAAAGGTTGAAGCAGAAGGAAATGATGGTGTGATGACGAACTGAAGAAAATGTGTTGAAATTGGTAGGTAAAAAATAGGTTTATATGTGAGATTGATAAATGTGCGGGAGAGGAAATGGTGGGTGAAAGATGATGTATTCTAACTGTGAGGTGCTACGTGAACAGAATGGTGAGAAAAGAAGAACGGCGAGGTTCAAGGAAAGGTGAGTAATAGTGAGGTTGAGATATCAGTGAGAAAAACAATATCAGTGTGGTTGAGGGTACCGGTAGCTGGAAGGTATCAACATCACTGGTTAATTAAAATAAAAGGTCACTGATATATATAAAAAAGTCACCGCTTGACTAAAATTAAAAGGAAAACAATACCATGGAAGGTCACTGTTACAACCAAGGGTCACCATTACAAAATAAAAGAAGAAGTTACCGGTACCAATATGGTCATCGGTAAACAGCGAAGTAATAGTGAGGTGCGGAGCTCACTGGTAGAATACTAATGGTGACCCTTTTATTTAAATAAAACAAATTGAACTAAAAAATTAAAACATTAGTTATTTAAAACAAGGATTGAAAATAATTAATTACAAATTAGATAAACAACATTAATTAAAATCATATTTTCATTAAACATTAGAATATCAAAACCAAAAGTAAGATTATTAATTGACAACACATAAATTAAAAACTGGATGATCAATAAACTAAGATTATAGAAGGATTAAATTAAAATACCTATAAATGTTAATTACAGACAAGAAGCGAATAAAAATAATAAGCATCAGTGACCCAATAAGTCACTTCAAGCACTTATCTGCCTCACTGGTAGACTAAAATCAAAAGTAAACAAATAAATAATCAAACTGCATATATAAAGAAATATAATTAACATATAAAAACTCTTAATTAATTAATTAAAAAACTATTTGAACACAAAAATTAAAAGGCAAACCATTATCTTTAATTTAAAACTGAAATTACTTATTTGAATGATTGGCATAACGACTAAAAAATTTAATTAATATAGTTAACCTATTCTAATGTAACTTAATTAAAAGATAAAATATTAAAATAAAGACCAACTTAATTAAAAAGAATTGTGTTGATTAAATAATTGTTTAAAATAGATATTAACTTATTAAAAAAGTCAAGAAGATTTAAATTATCCAAACTAAATAAGACATAATTAAAGTATATTAGATTAATAAGATTAAAATTATTATTTTGATGACAAAAAATACATAATTAATTATAAAAACTTGATTAATTAACAAAGTTAATTATAAAAATACAAAAGTACAAATATTAGTATAAAGTGATTAAATAATTAATTGAATAATTAAAAATTAAGTAAAATGATGTGGAAAAATTATGTAAAAATAGAGCCACATCAAATATAAATATTGTTCTTATTAATTAATTTACAATTATTTTTATCTTATTATTATTATTATTATTATTATTATTATGGTAAGTAATATTATTATTATCAAGTTTATTATTATTATTATTAAGTTATTATGAATATTATTATTATTATTATTATTGGAGTTTATTAAAATTTTAATTATGTTAATTATTATTTGTTAATGTTTTATTTATTTTATATTATTTTATTTTATTTCTTTATTTTCTATTTTATTTATTTATTTCTTTTATTTTTATTTTTATTTTTTTTTTATTTTTCCTCAAACCCTTTGTCCCCCTTACCCCTTACCCCTTACCCTAACACGACGCACCCCCCTGAACTTTCTTCTCCCACTCACACTACCCCCACTAGCGAGGGCCCCCAAACACGCCTCCCTCACTTAGGCCGCTCTCCCTCCAATAGCCTGCCTCCTGTGAGACACCAACGGCGCCCCACTCTTCCTCTCTCTCAGACTCCGCTACCCTCCCTTCCTTGCGTACCCATCTCCGGAGAGCCCTCCCTTCAGCCGTGCTACCTCCCTCTGTGCGACATCCCTCCGAAGGCACCCCTACCCAGCTCGCGGGAGTCCGGTGCGACCTCCCTTTTACTGGCTGGTTCTCTCTCCATCACGCCCCCCTCTCCATCTGGAAAGTGGTGCTCCCTCCGGCGAGCGGCCTTCCTCTATCCAAACCCTCTTCTTCCCTCAAGTCCGTTGCAGTGTGATTAATGTGCAGCGGAGTTTGCGCACAATGTTTGTGGTGTTTCGACACCGAAGTGCGTGGAACTTGCTATGATGGTTTGGGGTACGAGTGTCGAGTTATCCTACATTTAGATGCATAGGGTAAGTCATATATATATATATATTCCCTCTTTTTACATATTACCTCATAGAGGCGGTAATATGTGCAATGCATCTAGGGGTGTGTATATATATATATGTATAATTCCATGTGCGTGTATGTGCCAAGTGTCGGTTCGAGTGGTCATCAACAAATAGAGACAAGTTTTAGGTAGGTCCCCTATGACTATGCCTTTAATTTGAATTTCATAATTGTTATCTTTTTATAAAAGTATGTTTTACATTTATGCTATATACACAGGCTATGAAATTTGATTGTGGTTTCCTGAAATGATTATACATTTTTTGGGAATTGAAATGTATTTCTAATGCTATCGGTCTAAATTGACCTTTTCTCGAAAAAAGATTTTCTAAAGGGTTTTTAATTATTAATGTTTATTTCCAATGGTGTTTGTCCTTTTGGCCAGTTAATTGTAACAGTGATCCCTTTATGTAATTAAGCCCGTTTGGAATCCTAAGAATGCATTCTGAATATGAAAAACCTCCCTTGAGGCAAGCTCTCTTTGGTTTTTGAAAAATAATTTTTAAGTTGAATGTGTTATTATATGCATAATTTATTTCTTATGCATTGTGTGACATGGAAGAGGGGGGATGTGCTTAAGGAGGGAGAATGGAGGTGAGAGGTTGAATGGGTTTTAGAAAAAGAAAGTGTCATACATATATTTTTTTATGATAAAGAAAACTCACCACCACTTGTAATAGAGCACAATGGGAAACCTAGGTATCTAGGTGGGTGACCAGGACTCGAACGCTAGATTACACAGAAGGGGTTCGTCCCGTTTCTTCTAGAAGGATTGACACTACAACACTAACGGAACATAGGTATTTCTGAGGTTCATGGTCTTCTAATCCACATTTTCTGAGGTTTGTGGTCTTTTAAGCCACTTTTTCTGATGGTTGTGGTTTCTAAGCCACGTTTCACCGAGGTACGATGTCTCTAGGGTCCCACATGTGCAAGATAGCTATAGAGATTACCCATGGAGCTCATTTGTGACTTTCTTATTGTTATGTAATTTTCATTTCAGTGTGTTCATATTTGATGTCTTATTTTTGAAAACTATATTTTAATTCAAATTGTTTTCTTTTCATTTTGAAATGTAAATGCAGGATTGGAATCTATTTTGAAACTTTAGTTGGAGTGAAATTATTTACTTAAAAATGAAAACTCAATACATGGATTTGAAAAGAAGGAAAAACCTTATTTTATTATATCATATTTTCAAACTAGAAAGATTGGATTTCTTACTAAAGGCAGGGGCATAGGTCGTGGTTATATTTTGTTATTCCTGATGAGAATCTCGTTGCTCACAACTACTTTGATTTTTAGTTAGAGGAATCAGTCTTGGATCGGTTTTGGGAGCGAGTGTAGTTAAAGTTTAGTGGTGACCCACGTGGTCACCTCAGGTATGTCACGTTGCTTCATTGATTCCTTTTTCTACTACCAAGTTGTTTGACTTATTTTACCTTCAATTATTGCTTCTTCAATTTATGATTATTTATATTTGTTATGGGCCTAATAGTTTCCAACATATTTATTTTGATTCCCGACACAAGTAGGCAGCCCGTGGGGATTGGGAACGCCCTTCGGGCCATGTCCCAGACCGGTTTAGGGTCTACCCAGGTTGTTTCAAGGAAAAATGGTATCAGAGGAGACCCTTGTTATTCGGGGTGTCAGGTAGCTTGGTGATTAGGTGTGTAGGGACTTGAGAGGTAGGTGCAGGAAGGACGTCCTGAACCCTTTCCCTTCTCGAGACCCGAGTTTCTAGGGGTAGTTTAGGATTTGAGTTTTATTTTGCTTAGTCTATGTGGATTTGGGATGACAAAGGAAATGATCTGGTGTTACGTGATGATATTTCATGGAGTAGTGACCCATGTATATCCTGATTTCATGGTTTAAGATACTTCATGTGGGGGATGATCGCTCTGAGCACGGTCTTCTAATCCATGTTACTGGGTTGGCATAGCCACTAGTCCCTTATTTTTGGATGTTTTTATGTGAGTTGTGTTTGGGATTAGTTTTTACTGACTTGAGTGGATTTCAAAAATGAAAATTTTTCTTAGAAAAAGGAATTTTGAAAAGGTAATGTTGCTTTGGAGTGGAAAAGTGGTTTTGAAGTGGAAATTGTTTTCTTTTAATGAAATGCGGTTTCTATGGAAAAAATTGGAGGTGTTTTGGGAGTTGTTTTGGGATCTTGGTAACACCTTTTGGAAAGTGAATTGAAAAATGTTTGTGGATTTGGAAATGTGTTTCTTTAATGATAAGTGACATTTTAAAATTGGTTGAGAATTTTTGTTTTATTCTGAATGATCTATTTTAGAAATGATAAGTGTCTTGAATTGACCCTTGGTATTCCTATGAGTGATCACATACATTGAGGTGCGCATATGGAAAGTTGAGAAATTAGTGATGTGAGTGTGTGGTTTATTGATCTACCATACGGAAATGTGTGTGTGAGACTTCATGGAATACAAATGGTGGATATTTAAGTTGTTTTGTTTTCTGAAAAAAATGGTTTGAAAAAATATAATATAAATGTTTTGAAAAGTGAGTGAGAAATTGTTTAGAATTCTATTTTCATGTTGGGTATTATTTCTTATGGGATCGTGGTTTCGATATACTGAATTGTGGTGGGAATATTGAATTTAGTTTGACTTTTATTTTGTGGTTAAAGTGTGATATCTTGATTTATGATGATTTTTTGGCTTTGTGCCTCGTGTTTTTTAGTATTCCACTAAGAAAAGTTCCAGAAGGTTCTATTAAGTCACTTCTATTTTTTGGTCCCACCCAGACTCTTAGCAGAGTGGTGTAATTGAAATCTATTCAGTTTTCATCTGTCTCCCATGGTGATCGTGATATATTGAAGGTAGGGGACTGGCTTGGTGAAACTGTTGAAGTTTTCAGGTTGATGGAAACTTCCAAAGTTATTAGAGCACATGCTAGTTTGACTTCATTTGAAGGTCCAAATTTTGATCAGTGGAAAAAGATGATCCCAATTTCATTGCATGATGGAATGTCTTGGAAGGTGTTTAATACCACTCTCTTCCTTTGGTGTATAACTGTGGAAGTGAAGGTGAGGAAGGTGGTAGAGCTTGTGAGTGTAAAACAAGGCCAATGGACAATAAAGGCTTATGTCGGGAATTTAGATGGGTTGATTCCCTTTTTTCTGGAGGTAGCTTCGTGGAATTAGTTAATGTTTCTCTTGTCTAGGGTCTTCATTCAGGGTTCCAGGACTGATTCCTTTCGGTGTTTGGGAAGGTTCCCCACCCGATGAGGAGAGCGGACTAGAGGAACCTAATTCAAACAAGTCTTTTTGTCAAATCCATCTTCTATTAGTCTGGCCACTCGCTTGTTTTCTTCTATTGTGCCCAGTTTTTGTACTTTAAGTTGCCTTTTCGTCGATCTGGCCGTTTGGTATTCTTGGAGAGGTTATGCTAGTGGCATTGTCAGGATTTTGGACCGAATGATGTCAGCACTTGACTATGGGGAAGCAGATGCTTCAAGACATCAGAGCTCCAACCACATGTCTCCGAGTGAATCCTTTCACGCAGTCAGGAATCACTGGGTGTGGGGCACCTTTGTCTAACATTTGACATTAGTGCTAAAATAGGGACAATGTGAATCCCTCTTCTATAGCTTCCTTTACTTTGATGGTTTTGTTTTACTGTAAGAGGAACATATGTCTCTTTTTCTCATTATGGTCATTGGTCTTTGAATACCCCACTTTAGTGGTAAAAAGGCATGGTGATCTATTTTTCTTATAATTCCAGTAGTTTTGCCTCCCCAAATATCATGTTTGAAGTTTGTCTTTTTATGGATGTGAGTATCAAAATGGTTGTCGCTCTTGTGTGTCTAGCTCCATTGGTGACCCGTTCTTGTTTCAGGATGTACTAGTTTTGGTGACACATGCATCTTGGGAAATAATAAATAGGGCTTTAGTCTGCTATTCGGTTTGGGGTCTTCCATCGGGGACACCATATAGTTGCAGTCTAGTTTATACGGAGAGTTCATGGGTCAATTTTTTCTAGGTTTCTTGTGTTAGTCCATGAAAATTGGATTATGCTGGTCAGTTCTTAAATGGTGGGGAGACCCACCATGAATCTTTTCATGCCTTCTTCGAGGTTTGGTATGTGTGGGGGTTTCCTCTTGGATCAAGTTAAAGTTCCAGAGTTAGCCCATGCTGAGAGTCTCATTTTTTGTTGTGATAGTCATTTTATTTTGGTGGGGAGAACCATCCTCGTTTCCTGATTCCTCTTCTCTTTGCAGTTTCCCTTAGATTTGGTCAGGTGTGACTGATGGAGTGAAAAGTCACACCGAGTTCCTGTTTTCTTTGTCCTCATTCAGTTTCGAACTCGAGTTTGTTTCCTCATTTGGCTGGGTGTCTTTATGGGGAAATAATGTTTTTATGGTGGGGATAATTTTCATACTCAAACTTTTAAAATAATATTATTTTATTATTTTATCAAGACTTTGAAACTTTTTATCAAGCTGCGGGCCAAGCCTGTTTGAAATTTTTGTATTTTGTTGGTGAATGAATGCTTTGCCTTTGACAGCATCCGGTGCATGGGCAAGGCATATTCAAAGTTGCACGACATTGCCCGGGTCCCCACACGGCCTGCCTCATCTTCAAGGCAAATAAATAAAAGGAGTTTTAAGGAGTTATTTTAATAATTATTATAATTATAATTATAATAATAATTATTATTATTATATTCACAAAGTTTATTAATACAGGGTTATTATTATTTAGTTATAATTATTATCCTTCTATTAATTTTGTTAAATATATCAGGTTTATTAATATCATATTAAGTTATTATAATTTTTATTATAATTATAATTTATAAGATAAATATTGTTCTTATTAATTTATTTACAATTATTTTTATCTTATTATTATTATTATTATTATGGTTAATATTTTTATTATTATCAAGTTTATTATAATTATTATTAATTTATTATGAATATTATTATTATTATTATTAGAGTTTATTAAAATTATTATTATGCTTATTATTATTTGGTAATGTTTTATTTATTTTATATTCTTTTATTTTATATCCTTATTTTATATTTTATTTATTTCATCCATTTTTTTTTATTTTTTTTCTTTTTAGTTTTCCTCAAACCGAAAGATCCCCTTGCACCTTACCCCTTACCCTTACATGTCGCAACACCCCGTCCTTTTCTCTCTCGCTCGTGCTACCCTCACCAATGAGGGCCCTCCGGCACGCCTCCTTCCCTTCGCCTGCTCTCCCTCCCTCGGCCTCCCTCCGGCAAGCCACCATCGGCACCCCACTCTCCCTCTATCTCAAACACTGCCACCCTACCACCCCGGCATACCCTTTTCCGGTGAGCCCTCCCTTTAGCCGCACTTCCTCTATATGGATGGCATCTCTTCGACGAAACCCCTACCCTGCTCGCGGGAGTCTGGTGTGACCTCCCTTCTATTTTCTGGTTCTCTCGCCGTCCCCCCATCCCACTCTCCCTCTAGTCAGTAGTGCTCCCTCCAGCGAGCATCCTTCCACCAGCTGAACCCTCTTCTTGCATCCGGTCCCTTACAGTGTGATTGGCATGCAATAGAGTTTGTTCATGGTGTTTGTGGTGTTTCGACATCGATATGTGTAGACCTTGCTATGATGGTTTGGGCTGCGGGTGTCGAGGTATCCTACATGTACATGCATATGGTAAGTCATATATATATATTCCTTCTTTTTTACATATTCCTGCAAGGAATGGGGAATGTGCGAAATGAAACTAGGGGTGTGTATATATATATGTATAAATGCATGTGCGTGTATGCGCCAAGTGTCGGTTCGAGTGTTCATTGAAAAATGGATACAAGTTTGAGGTAGGACCCCTATGCCTATGCATTTAATTTGAATTTCATAATTTATATCTTGTTTTAAAATTATGTTTTACATTTATGCTATATAAACATTCTTTGAAATTTGGTTGAGGTTGCTTGAAATGATTATGCATTTTTTTGATACTTTAAATGTATTTCTAATGCTATAATTATTAAGTGACCTTTTCTAAAAAAATTATTTTCTAAGGGGTTTTGAATTAGTAATGTGTATTTCCAAAGGTTTTTGGAATTTTGTCTAGTTAATTGTAAAAGTGTCCCCTTTACGTAATTAAGCCCGTTTGGCATCTTAAGAATGCTTTATTAAAAATAAAAACCTCTCTTGAGGTACGCCCCCTTTGGTTTCAAAAAAATTATTTTTAAGTTGAATGTGTTATTATGTGCCTAATTTAAGGATTATGCATTGTGTGATGTGAATGATGGAGAATGCACTTAAGGAGGGATAATAGTGGTGTGAGGTTGAATGGGTTTTAGAAAAATAAGGTGTTGTACATATATGTTTTCTTGATAAAGAAAACTCACCACCATTCCAAATAGAGCCAAATGGGAAACCTAGGTATCTAGGTAGGTGACTAGGACTAGTACGCTAGATGACATGATAGGGGTTCGTCTCAGTTCTTCTAGTAGGATTGACGTGACAACCCTAACTAAACATATGTATTTCTGAGGGTTGTGTTCTTATAAGCCAAATTTTCTAATGGTCGTGGTCTTCTAAGCCACGTTTTCTGAGGGTTATGGTTTCTAATACATGTTTCATTTAGGTATGAGGTCTCTAGGGTCCCACATGTCGTAGTTACCTAATGGGATTACCCATGGTACTCATTTGAGACATGCTACTTGTGATGTAATTTTCATTTCAGTGTGTTCATATTTGTTGTCTTATTTGTGAAAACCATATTTTAATCCAAACTGTTTTCTTTTCAATTTGAAACGTAAATGCATGCTTGAAACCTATTTTGAAAATGTAGTGGGAGTGAAAGGATTTACATGAAAATGAAAACTCGTTACTTGGATTTGAAATAAAGGTAAAAAATTATTTTATTATATCTTATTTTCATACTATCATGATTGGATTTCTTACTAAAGGCAGGGGCATAGGACATGGTTATATTTTGGCATTCCCACTGATCATCTTGGTGCTCAAACCTAATTTACTTTAACATTTCACGCTTCAGTCTTGGATCGATTTAGGAAGCGAGTGTAGTTTACATTCCGTGGTCACCCACATGGTCACCTGAGGTATGTCACGTTGCATCATTGATTCATTTTCCGCTACCAAGTTGTTCGATTTATTTTCCTTTTATTTATCTACTTATTCAGTTTGTGATTATTTGTCTTTGTTATGGGCCAAATCGTTCCCAACATGTTTATTTTGATGCCCGACACTAGTTGCCAGCCCGTGGGGATCGGGAACGCCCTTCGGGACATGTCGTAGACCAGTTCAGGTGACCGGTTTAGGGTCGACCTAGGTTGGTTCGTGACATAGCCAATGAACTCTAGGTATCAATCCTTTGAATAAAGGGATGTCAGTTCAACACCGAATTTGATGGGGAAAGAATTGAACTCATCAGATGAGATCTGTTCTGAGTCCATTTGGGGGGCCAAAGGGTGGCACATCGATCCGCAAGGGTGGAAAATGCATGTCGTCCAGAGAGACTTGTTGAACAGGGCAACACCATTTGGTGGTGGAGGATGGTAGGGCATCATCGATAGGGGAGAGAGAGGTATCAAGGTATTTTCCTTTAGGTTACATTGAACACCACCACACATTGGGTTCAGGTGAAAGGTAGTTCATGATTCATCGACGGTAGTGTCCTCATGGTGATAGGATCTGGGAGGCTAATGTGAGAATTCGGAGGGAGACGTCATATCTGAGTGGAATATAAACAAAGGATTAAAATTTATTTTTTCCCCTGTTAAAAAAAATTAAATTAATATAATTCACAAGATAATATTAAAATAACTATATCTTCAAATAAGGATAAAAACATAATTATATCCCAATTATTTGTTGAAGATGTTGAGATTTGTTATTCTTAACCCTGTCATATATATTGTCTTGACAAATTTATTCGAACGAACAATAAATAATTTTTAACCTGAATTATACCTATCCATATAAAATTTATTATTTGTTTTAACTCTTTTAAAATGATCCCTTAGTAATTTTTATATATGAAACACATATACAAACACTGATATAGTGTCATAGATTACTAGAGGAAATCATCCAGACTAAAAAATACATTTTCCCGAAATATAAAAAAAATCATAGTGATTTTTGAGGTAACACCTAAAAGGGTTATTGATTTTACCATTCCATAGATCAAATAAATAACTATATAATTTAAAGGGATAAATCCCTATTTAAAACACACATAACTTGTGATACTATTTTTACAATAATATATAAATACTTTTCCAAAAGATACCATGGATTTAGTAAAGTTGATATCTTGTTTAAATGAAACTTTATAGTGATGAAATATCTCCTTGATATATTTCACTATGATGGATTCCCCTTAATAGTAATTTAGGAGAACTTAAGTATAATATAGGTGTGTTAGGGGCTTTAAATGCTAAAAATCCTTGATCAGAGTGACATATTTGACAAATATATCATTCATGATACATCTAATTATATAATATTTAACCACACAAAAAACAATTATAGAAAGTGTGTATACATTCCTAAAAAATATTAAATAATTCAAATGACATTTATGTGTTCCATTAGAAACATAGAAAGCCTAGTTCTTTTACAAATGGATTGGATAATCTTGATGATCATAGAAGAAAAACCATACCTCTTAGGGATGTGGGTGATGATGTTCTATATTAGTTTGTAAAATGATTTGAATATATCAACCTTGAGAGAAATTTTCCATTTCTTTTATTTCTTTTGAAGTAGGTTTACATAATCATAATAAGTGTAGATGAAGTCTTAGATATTTTTATATTGAATAAAAAATAGTTTATATGGTGAGAAAATTGAATTAGTAATAGCCTAATGTCTCAAAGAAATGATTTTCTGAATGATGTTTAGAAAAATATTCCAAACTATATTTGAACAATAATCATTCATATATAATTAATGGTCGATTATGGGAATGGGTTTCAAAAAGTTAGTTTTATTCCAAATGGGCATGAATTTTGATTTGGAGAAATCCATCATAGCCAACATAATTTTTTTATACATGTGGTATCAAAATTCAAAAAAAAATATTAGTGAAATGGTTTGTACCTATATAACTTTTATGATTCAGGTAGAAAATTTTATTTTTCACATCATTCTGAAGAAGTATAATAATGAAAAATACATTATTAATGTTTATAATAGATAAGGGGATATGATTTACCACATAAAAAACCAAGATAAAGATATCATCATTTTAAATAATTTACAAAAGATAAATATTATAACTCAAAAATCTTCCCAAAATCCCCATACTATATATTTTATTGTATTTTATGACTATCTTCACAAGAAAGTTATTCTATAACACTTTGAATATTATTCCATAATTGATCCAAACTAGAAATATTTCTAGGCTTCACATAAGTTATAATAATCTTCACAACCTGGGGAACGGAAACATAAAAATGGGGTGTGGTCAAACACCCAATAAGTGAATTTTTTTCAAAATTTTATCTAATATTATGTCATAAAAATAAAATAAAACATAAGTAAGAGAGAAATAAGTTATTTAAAAACATGGAACCATAATATTTTCCCACAAATTTGTTATAAATATACATAATAAAAAACACACACTATATAAGAGAGTTCATCATCATGATATAATAAACATGATCCAATAAGAATAATCATAGGTATATTTCAATGAAATACTTTATTCCCTTAAAATATAGTATAAGAAAGAAAATTGGCACAAAAATAACCTCAATGTATCATCATATTGTGAGAATATCAATGAAGGCCAACAGTTTAGTTTTTTAGAATATCCATGAAGGCTCAGCCTTTAATTTGTGACCATATCTAATAAGTCCCACACTATATTACCCCATGAGATATAAAATAGTAACCAATGTATTTGATGGTGATATTGGACCCCACTCATAATCATCCTTGTATTTAGGTGTCGTAAGATATGAATCATTCAACATATCCAAAAACCCATGGGATGAAAATGGGCTGAATATACGTTTCAAATGGAATGACATAAAGAAATCATTAATAACTGCATCTATAATATTAACATGATAAACCCATGGAAAATAAATGGGTATCCAATGTTGTTCAACATTTCTCTAGGTAAATACCCTTCAAATATGATAATCGAAATATGGTATCAGCACTATATATCAAGGGAAAATAGTTATGTCAATAATTTCCCCAATAAACTATTGAATGACTCATTTGTAATGAATCTTAAATAAATATATGGAAATATATAATATTCATAGACAATTGTAATTGAAATGAAAAACATATTTAAAGATAGTGAATGACTAGTAATGAAAAAAAGAAATGTACTTCCATAATCTTAATCCCACCAAATATTATAAGATAATTTTATGGTTAATTTATAAAACAATTTTCCAGATAAATATAACATTTCTGTGACAAATAGGAAAATGTTAGTGAAAAAATAAATGATTATTTTAAATAGGTTTTTAATATTTTTATAAAATATAAAGTAACAAGTAACTTTCAGAAGACATTTTTTGAAAAAAAAATGTGATGTCAAATATTTTAAAACCAATATTTTTTAAAAATAATCTTCACTATGGTAATATTTAATGAAATAAATTATAGTGATCTAATGAATATATGGAATCTATAATAAATAAAATTATCATGGAAGGAAACCCATTTTAATATTTTAAAATACCTTTTTTTGAGACCCACATCATTAAAAGAGAAAATAAAAATCCTTTTGAAAATATGAGTATTGAAATATAATGGTAAAACGATATAAAACCTAATTTGGTTACCAAATATAAATGAAAAAATCGTATTTAAGGTAAAATATAGACATCGAAGAAAAATAATTATTAACAAGAATATTAATTACTCTAATCAATGTAATACATTTATGGTGAAGGAATTCATTGGGGATGATGATTTGAATAAAAAGATTCATTTTACATAGATTGGTATAGAATAAAAAATATGAAATATTGAGGTGGAATAATTAAATCATTGAATTAATATGTTCAAGATGAATCATTATAACCCAAACAAAGTGTGTTGGAGTTAACAAAAACCCTTATAACATTGATATCATTTGAACTGAAAACTTAGGAAAGGGAGAACATGACATATATTTTTAAATCGCTTATATTTATAATAATATTATAAAGAAATAAATACATGGCTAATATATAAAATATAAAATGGATAAAATTGGTGAATACGCATCATATATCACTAAATAACAATTGAGTTGAACAAACCCTTATGCTAATGATAATGTAAAAATCAAAAGAACATAACAGGGTTTATTTGAAATGTACATTATCATTTCATGGAATTAATTATATTTATTATAAATTAAGTAAATAGGATAATGAATACACCAAATAAAATAAATTATTTATCATTATATTAAATATATCTTATGGAATTGAAAATAGATACAAATAACCCTTACCAGGAGTCTAGATTTTTTTATACATGTGAATTACATACTGAATAATAATTTTTTTTTATTAAAAAAATTTCTAAGAAAATTTTCCATCTATGTTTCATTTTATGATCTTTTTATTATAATATATTATTTATTTGTTAAATAATATTCATTTATGGCTGTTACTTGAGTTGGTTCAGCTGATTTCTATAAAAAATCCTCAGTACATTGACCGTGGCTAAATGTGTTGTAAAATAACTTCATAATATCAATAATTTTAATGTTTTATGTATTATATTATTATATTATCTAAATGTTTTGATAGTTATATATAATTTGTTTTAAAATGGATTCAAATTAAGAAATTTTCTTAGATATGATCATTTAAGGGGATTAAATATTCTATGAAAATTTATTATTAATATAAACATCATCAGGCTGAATATTAAATTTAAACAATATTAAGAGTGTAATAATTATGATTTTATATATTTAAAACATTTTTAATTTCATCCATGTATTTCGATAGTGGGAAAAGGGAATATTTCATTCAATGGAGGAGGTAATCTGCATATACATGAACGACACTATCATATTCCATATAATATGAGGGGATAGAAAAAAGAATGTTATTATCATTTATTAAAATTTAAAATTTTATATTTATTATATTTTTCAATAAATTAATATTCTATACTATCCATGTATTGCGATTATGATAAATATAGCACGTCTTTCAGGGAGGTGGTGGTTCACAAAAATTCTTGATGTCATCCTTATTTTTTGAGTGATTATTGAGGGATGTATATAAATATTTTTTTGATAGTATAAAAATTATTTGGAATATTATTAATAATTTTTTATTATACTATCATAGATATAGTATGTTATAAGTTATATAAGAAGACAAGAAATAAGAGGGCCCAGTTAACAGCATTACATCTCTCTTTAGATGTTCTCTCTTGAGTAACACCTTAAGGATATTTAGCTTGGTCTTTAGGAAATAAAATGGCTTATAAAAAGATACAATATAGTTTATGAGAGTTTATTTTAGAATTTTCTATTGATGTTTCTTTTTAAATGGTGAATAAATGTGGTGGAATTGATCCCATTTTATAAGTGGAGAAAATTACATTTTTTGTAAATATCTATTACTTTTTCAATGATAGAAGAACATTGTTGAAGTTTCAATGGATCCATAGTGGTAAATAATGAATCCTTTGGGGATATAATGTTGATTGAACTTCAACCATTAATTTTCATTTATGTTTTAAACTTTTTTAATTTCATTTACCACAAGATTTTTACATTTTATCTTATTTTTTGTTTTTTCAGCAGTAACTAGTTTTTACCATTGAAATTTATTTTTATTTAAAATATAAGGTTTCTATTACAACAAAATTTTTATATTATTACTTAATTTTTTAACTAAGATAATCTAATTAAATTTCCTAATAATTAAATATTAATTTTTCTATTAAAACATTAAATATATATATATAACATGGTTTATAGACAATTTTTGGTTATAACATTAAATGTTTTTAATATCATATAAATTAAAATACAATTTAAATGAGTGGTAAAATATTTTAATAATTTGGTAAAAATATTATAAAAGTTATTATATAAAATCTAAAAATTGAAATTTTTAGATAAAAAATTACCTAGTTCTAATAATACAAATCCTCGAAAATAACATGTTCACCATTATAGGGGTCATTAAAATTAATATTAGTAATCATAAATTTATGAGTAAAAATAAAATCTATCCTTATTTAATAAAAACTAATTTATAATAAAAAAATTAATATGTTTTTTAAATATTTATTTAATACTACTGACGAAAAATAAGGTTTAACACAAGTAAATAAAAAATGTTTTTAGTGAAAAATATTACATGTATTTATAAAATATAAAATAGAGTATTAATAAATTCAATATAGAATTTTAGTTTTTTTATTTATAAATATATATTTTTATTAGAATTATTTTCAAAAAATCTGAGGTCATTCTTCAATTATTATAATTTCATGAAAATGGATTTATTAGAAAAATTATAATTCTTTACATTTCATGAAAAAATCCATTATTTAAGAAAAATATAAACAATTCATTCAAATATAATATTTAAATGATGAATAAAGAAAATTAATTTCATTTTCTCAAATTCAAAATAAAATATTTATATTAACCGATATTAAATGAAAATAAAATATATAGAGGAAATTTTTTTTATTGAAAATTCAACTTTTACAACATTGAGGGTTCTCTATCATATTTTTAAGTGTCTCTAACTTCTTAAAATATTTTTTTGTTAGAGGTTTTATTATTCCAGAATTTCTTAATAATATTTATTTAATTTGTTAAGGTTCATTTTAGTTCGCTATTTTATGTGATACAATCTGTTGTTACACTCTTTATTTATCTGAAAATATATTCTGAAATGTTGTGATGTTAAAATCTACCCTATTAAATAAATTATATCATCATAATTTATATTAACACTTCATAATGAAATTTTTATGGGTCTCCCTTGGATATACATGACTCATGATTTATTTTATAATGATATATGTTGATTCATATCATAGGTAATACAGAGGAAAATTTTACCTAAACAATCTTATTTTGGAGTTTTGGTAGACATACCTTTAACTACATCATTTTCATGATCCTATTAAAAAACAATTAAAAATAATTATTATATTATCCACTAGAATCAAAATAAATGAACTTATGAATATGAAAACAAAATTTTTATATTTATTCTATAATGAAGAATTCATTTTAACTTTAGACACATTCATTTTGAATTTGGAATAAATGGGTCAAACAATCAATAAATCAGTTTAACCAAGGCTTTCTATGGTCATATTCCTATGAGGTTTTCAAAAAATTTAAAATATCTCATAAATGTTCAAGTAGAGTAATTCAATTTTTCAAATCATATCTTCCAAGCATGTCTAATCATGTTTGTTGTATTAGTCTCACTCATCATGCACCACAGGAAGACCGAGTTGATACACCACCATAAATTTTTAGATTTATTATTCCTAAAATAATCTATAAGAAATAAAAATAAATTTTTTAAATACATGATATTTTATGATATATTTATATTCAAATAAATTTACTTTCTTCGATAGGTTAAGATACACAGATATCAAAATATAAATGAACCATAGTATAGTATATCATGACAACCTAGACATTAAATAGGCTGGGCAAAAAATGAGAACCATATTTTTAATATTATCTAGAAATTATTTAGTTAATGAAAATATATTGATATATAATTACTCAATATTTATTAATGTCCTTATCATTTTCAAAAATTCATTTTTTCCTAAAAAATTAATTTTATTACTTTTGGTGAGATGATTAAATAATTTTTTATTTACACTTATATAAAATATATTTTAAAACATTGACTATATTTTTTATATTATTATGTAAAATTTAAAATAGATTGAAATTTGGAGAATTTTCTGAAAAGTTTTATTTTTCAATAAATAGTGAAAAGTGTATATTTTGATTGAAAAATTTCAGTTAATTTCAATAATTTCATAATATTAATTTTATTAGAATTATTTCAAAGGGAAATTAATTAATTTATATTATAATTAAAAAAATTATGTATATTTTAATAAATTTTAATATGGATTTTGGTAAAAAAAATATTTATATACTTAAAATGGTTTTTTCGAAGACCGCTTTGCATCACGTTTTGTAAGATTATTTTCAAATTAAATTATAAGACTTATATAAATTTAATTTGATAAAATGGATTATATATTTTTAATTAGAATATTTAATATTATATAATATGGCCAAATTAATAATTTTTTATAATGAATATTAATAATAGTGAAAATCCATTATCGCGATATAGGTTAAAACTATTCTGTGAGATTAGGGGCAGTGTAAACTATCATATAGGGCTATTTCTTCCAATTAAACATATATAAATCCTATTTTATGGAAATATTTTTAACTCAACCTATCCTAATTCCAAATATCTAAGTATTTGGAAGAATATTTCTTGAGTATGATATTATTATTTTTCAATCTTTTATGAAATTGGACGCGGGTCCTCTCCTGAGCCTGTAAAAGGATTCCCCTCCTTTTCAATTATTTACACCATTTGAAGCCATGTATTATGAAAATAGCCTAAATAATTATCTTATAAACATACCTATACATTATTTATAGGTTATTGTATTGTTAAAATATCATTACAAAAGGCTTTATGAATGATCCAAAGGATGTATACCGATGAATAAGTAATCATCCAACTTGACCACTTTCAATCTATTTATTTTTGTAAATCATATAAATATGTGGAATTCATAATAAAATAATAACATGAGTATTATAAATATGCTAAATGTTATGAGTTTTATGGAACCACCTTTATTCACCATCTTTTCTTTCAAATGAGATGTGAAAAACCAAATAGTTAACACCGAAAAACTATGATTTCAATAAAGAACCATTAATTAATTGGTATTAGAATGTTATAAGTATACCATATATGATATTATAAGCATGAAAATTATTATATTATGTAATTATAATACATTTTTATGTATTCTACTATTTGTTTCATCACATTTGTGGTAGTTATAACTTGAGGTAAGATTTTTTTGTTACAATCTAATTGTTTACCAAGATTGTTTATAATTATGTTTTCAATAATGAAATTTTCCGATATTATCCTAAATAATCTCATGAGTTTTATTTTAATTCGGTTATTCATGTAATTTTAAAGTAATAATACCATTTAACTCACTTTTTTATGTAAAATATTAGAGATATATTATTATAAAAAACATACTTTATTTCCTCTATCGAGAAACCTTTTAATCAATGTCCATGTTTTCGTTAAAATATTTTTAGAAAAGTTTTCACTTATAACTTATTATAGTTTAAATCCTTTTTAATCTTGTATAATATTTTAAAATATTTTTTAGAAATATTTTTTTTGTTTGGCAAACCACATACTTTTTATTTTTTTTTTCAAAAAATGAAAAAGGATACTTTTTTTGAATGTATATGACATGAATGAAATTTTCAACCATCATAGTGAATCTATAAATTGAACCATCAACTACATGCTTACATTTTTATTTTAAAATGAAATATTTTTCATAAAATTTAGGGAATTTTTTAAATTATAAATATGATATTTCAAAGTGAAAAGGGTATTTTTCCCAAGAAATATTCCAAAAATATTTTAAGGTCATTTTTCTTTTAAGACAACATATTTTGATATTAATTATGACATAATGGGGAAATTAATCAATGATACTAACCTTATTATTTAAAAAAAGGTTTATGATGATAATGATGATATTTATATGAAATCCAATAATTTTTAATGGGTTATAATATGATGAAATGTTTTTAATGTCTATAAAACTCATTGCATTTCCCTGAGTTATGATATATAATAAATTATTTATGATAATGTGGAAAAAATATAAATGTATTATGGTTATTTTAATAGTGGTTCAATAATTATTTATTCCTCCAACTCATTTGGAAAATATGGATACCTCATCGGATTACAAGGATTGTAATTTGGTGTGAACCTAGTTCAGTTTGGGACACTATCCACAATGATAGGCTTGAAGGTTAACCATTACTTGTGGATATGATGGAAATGGTAGTGAAAGAGATACACTATGATAGTCTTAGTAGTGATCGTTGAATAAGGAAATTATTTTCTATGATTATCTGTATAATATAGATTTATGTGTTATTCTAATGATATTCTCTAGTGGATTTTTCTAATTTATTTTTGGTTAATGTATTCTGAAATGATAGGTATTATTCCATGATTCATGTTTAGGATCTATGATATATTGTATAAGTATTTTTCAAATTCTAATAATCTGTTTTCATTACCTTATTCTAATTTTATTCTTAATTGGTCATTGATATCTCCCTTAATTAACATTAATAAGCATTTTATGGCACCATTTTGTATATTTCACTTTCAAAGTTTATGAGGGAAGATTTTAAGTAGGTTATGTCTTAAAAAGTTTTATATTGGAAGATATTTATGGAATATGTTGATGTTATTTAATTAATCTTAATATTATGTGTTTATAATAAAAAAAATTCATTTAAGGTCCTCAAATATTTATTTATAAAATATATTGAATATTCTTCTATTAAAATGTAAAATCAATTTTTAAATTCAATGGGTTTCAATAGTTGGTATCAAAGGCATGTTTAATCAATATTTAGAGATGATGATTTTATTACGTTGGTAGAAAATTCTAAAGATATGTCTAAGCATTGGATAATATCCAATATTTGTTGGGAAAGTTGATATTATATAGTGTTCTTGGAAATACATCCATTTATGGATGCTACAAGAGGATATAGTTTTATCATTGATTCATTAGGTTTAATTACCATGAAATGAATTGTTCAAGTATATATTGACTATCATTTTACTGAATAATGAGGGTTCCCTTACTATACAGTTTTGGTGTTGGTTATATAAAACCAACTTTCTTTATACATGACAAAAAATTTAATGATGTTTTATTTTAAAATAATTATTGTTACTATATATGAAATTTTTATGCGATGATGTCATAAGAATATATTTCATGCTAAAAGGTCAGATCAGCTCAATGCTATGATGAGAATCTAGATGTTTTATAACAATATTCTTGAATAACATTTAAGGATAAGAAGATATTTTCTAAATGGACATATACAATTGATTTTATTAGGTTTTTTGGAGTCTAAAAACACATTGAGGTGCCTTATCATGTTTTTCATCCTTGGTAAGCTATAATATATGAGGTTATTAGAATATATACATTAATAAGAAATTCACATTTCTATGTTTCATTCGATGTTTTTGTATGCGAACATGTGTATTAATATTTAGACATTAATATTGTTATTAATGGATTCAGAGATATCAGAAATTGATGTATTCATGAAAATCTTTAAGAAATATTCTTGAGATGAGGTGTGATAAATTGGGTATATCATGAGTGATAATGAATTAGTGGATAATTTAAGAAAGTATTTATCCCTTCAGTACCTTGATGAAAGTTGATATCTCATGCCCTTTTATACGGGTAAAACTACATGAATAAATCAATGTTCATGATGATCAGTAGGTGATTTCATTTTTATAAATTCAAAGAAAGAGACATCGAGTATATATGTTGATGGAAGAAACATGAAAAGAACGTTTATTTGAGATATCATGATAAAGGATTATATTACATGGAAAGTATTCATTAGATGTTGGATTTCATTATGATATTAACATCTTTCTCAATGAATTTATTAGATTATTACTTTATTTTAATCTTCTACATTAGGAATTCCTAAAAAATTCTATAGAGAAATAGTCATAAAGGGCCACACACTATGTGTACCCACCATCTCAATTAAATTCCTGCACTGAATTTAACAATTTTAAATAAATAAAATCTATTCTTTTTTTGTTGATTTCCAGGATTTAATCAAAAGTTATTTGAATGTTTAATCATATTAAATACTAATAAAAAATAATTATTTTCAAGGTTTGGTGAATTTAATTTTTATTATATTTACCTGTGAATAGTGTAGTGATATTTATTTAATAAATAAATATTCATTATACTTGGTTTAATTAATATTGAGTGAAAACGGGATGAGCCAAATGGTCTGATTGGAAATGGTAAAGATGATATATAGTTATATTCTTAATGTGTTTCACATGCCAAGTGATTAATAATAATATTTAAACTATTATTATTATACATGGGTCTGAGTAAGGATTATGGAATTGGGAAATAACATGTCTGTTTTACAACCCTAAATCTTCCAAAATAAATATCTAATTTCATCACTTTTCATAGTCACACTTCTTGTTAAAAATGGATAAAGGGGACTCTAACAACCCATAGAGTGGTATAGAGTTCTATAATGTGCTCACTCATATTCCTCTCTCAACTCATTGGGAGAACATCAAGTATTCTCCCTCCTTCAAGAAGCATTTTTATGTGATCAAACATTAACAAAGAAAGTGATCAGGATTAGTTTGGCTAACACCAAATGATTCTAGGGAAATGATCAGAGCTTTTGGTGCACATGTGAATCCCAAATAGATAGATTCTGCACATGGATCCAGAATCACAATGATGGTACAATAAGATATAGTAAACCCAATCATCAATGAAAGTGGAATTAGATGTTGGTGTAATTCTTTTTATACTCAGAAATTAATTATTAATCACATGTGGCAGTCTTGTGCTTCTAATTATAGTGTTTTAATCAAGTAAATTAATCTACTTTTATCATTTGACATGTTGTTTTAATAAAATGGGAATATTATTATTCATAAATTAAGACTAAAATATGATTTGGTCATGCCCTTAAAGGATTCTTTCAGTGTATTCGGAACATTTAGGTGCTATTAGAGGGTGCATATGTTTAATTTATAAATATTTATTTGTCATGAATTTTTTGTATACATTTTTATTTTCTTTTACTTATATCAGTTATTTTTAATATCTTACATTGTAATCTCTTACCTTTATTCATTCTCCATTACATTACCAGTAAATGGTTAAGAATAAATAATGAAGAAATGTATTATGAACATAGTATGGTGGTTCTTAATAATATTAAGGGAGAAAATAGAGTATATGGTTTTTAATCCGAGAATAAAAACCATGTGTTATTTTTTCATGTATGTATGTTGTGATAAAATTTAATAGATCTAATGGAATCAGATATAATATTCAAAAAAAGAGGATCAACATATCGATCTGAAGAAACTAACAAGATAATTAAAGAACTACATGTCTTGTAGCCACTGAATGTTCCTAATAGTATATGGTTTCTCATGGCTAAGAATATAGAGTGTCATTTCTTGCCCATTATCGGATACATGAAATTGGGTTTGATGAGACATGCAACTCTGAGTCTGCTTTTACTTTATTTCTAATACACATCATGTTCTTCAAACTCATATATAGAGTGAAACCCGCCCATTCCTAAGGCATTTACTATAGGTATGGGTAGAACATAGTACACAACATGTACTACAGTATACATCATGAACTCAATTATAGAGACTATGCTTTCTTTTTCACAGAGAAAAAAATTAATATATAATCCAACCTAGTCATATGTTTTCTTTGTATCATTTACATGAAAAAGTATATTCCATTTTATAGATATGATAGTCATATATTAAATTTATTTCCATGATAAAAGTTTTGATAAGAACATATGGTTTAATCCTATTACACTTGAGTACTTAATTAATATTATTGGAAATTAATTTTACTTTTGTATATAGATGATATTGAATTAAGTATAAAATGATAGAATTATGTTTAATTTAATTAATTTGATCAATTCACGATTCATTATCACAATTAACTATTTATCTAAATTAATTGATATCAAGAGAGAAAATATATGCTAGTTGCATTATGTGTAGATGTTCTTGAGATTATAATATCCCTGTGTATGAGATTGGAATATTTTAGTTTATAGCTATTAAATTTAAATTGATGTAACTTGTTTTTTCCTCTTATCCTTATCTTGTAAGGGTTTATATTAGCTAGGATTCTTTTATGTAAACCCATTTATACAAATCAATGCATCCCACAACCTTGTGGTGAGTAAAATCTTATGTAAGGATCTGTCTCCTAGTCAATAGTAGGTGGTCCAAGTTAGGGATATGAGGTGAAAAAATTGAAGCAATACATATGATCAAAAGGTGGAATGTTGAAACATGTACCATGATATGGTTCATGGTTTTCTTGTAATACCAGGAGATTTTATGAGATAGATTCTTTTTTTTATGTCTTCTGTTGTACGCTACACCATGAATAGATTATAGAATAAGAAAAACTATGATTATCTTGTGTTACTCACAATTTATAGTTATTTTGATATAATCCATTTCATGCAACACTGATTTGAAGTGAACAATTAAATATTATTATTTTACCATGGAACCTAGTCAATATAATAGAGGGTTTGAACAATATTAACCTTTTTTATGAAAAACTATTTAAATGAAAATAAAATAATGAAAGAACTCTTGAATTATATTATTAATTTAATATTTTTTTAATATATTCAATTTAATGCTTAATATTCATCTTACATGTTTTCAAAAGAATATATAAGAACAAATCAAATTTTTTGGAATAAAGAAGAATTTTTTTTTAAATTAGTTTTTCTGCCTTTTGATGGTGCACCCATTTTAAATATAGTTTTTGACACTTTTATATAATATATTTAGAAACATAAAAAAAATTTAATCGAGATATAAAATTTAGTTTGGGTGAATTTTTTATGTTTTTATGATAACATTTCTATTCTGATGAATTGTAAAATATGCTAAATATTAATTAAAAACAGCTTTTTCATTGAAATAATATATATGGTTTAATTATAAAATTTAATTGATTTAAAGTATAAATATAATATATTATTATCATTAAGTATAATTTATTTCATTATCATTAATTTTAAATTGAATTCATATGTAAAAACATTTCAATATTTTGCAATGTATAAACGTTTAAAACACTTTTTCATTACAAAAACAAAATTTATTTTATTTTAATTACTAAAAATTCAGTGTTTTGAATTTTGAAAAATGGATTCTATATTTTTAATAAGAATGGAAAAATTTTGTAGACAGGTCCCGATTATTTTTTTGACATTATGAATAATAAATTTGTTAATTTTTTTTAACACTATTAATGGTAAATCACGTAAAGTAGGGTAACAAACAATATGATAAGGATAATAAAATTACCATAACACCGTAAAAAATCTAATTGGATGAATAAAAGTCAACCCCTAAAACCTATGGTTCAGAATGGATTCAATTATTAGACTTTTTCCATAAAAGTGATGTAATTAGTATTAAAACAAAAGAAAGTGACAACATGTCACTCTCTTATCTATTATAAGTATAATAATATTAATGTAGGGATAAACTTGATGAAACATCAAAAATAAATATTCTCTAGAACTCTAATGAAATTATCTACATAATAGTAATGTATTTTAAATCATTAGAGACTAAATAATTACCTTAAATTTTGACCCAAAAATGATACAATAATTATTTTATTAAGATAAATATAAAATAAATGAAATTATAAATATTAAACTAAAAATTATATGAAATTATTTATGTCATCCAAGATTTTTTAGGTGAATATGACAAGTTATAATACTATTAAAAGATTTAGTTCTAATTTATCCTTATGTTTAGATTTTATTAAAATTAAATGAAATTAATAGTGTAAAAATTTACATAATTGTTTCTTTATAAAAATTGTAATTTATTAAATTATTTAAAAATTAAAAAAATTAAAGTCA